>JARQOD010000004.1:190066790-190196270 GCA_033576555.1 Oophaga sylvatica | reverse complement strand
TATGCTCCAATTTTGCCCCATATGCTCCAGATTATGCCCTTATATGTTCCACAGCTTATGCCCCCATATGCTCCATATTATGCCCCCATATGCTCCATATTTTGCCCCCATATGCTCCAGATTATGCCCCCATATGTTCCACAGCTTATGCCCCCATATTATGCCCCCATATGCTCCATATTTTGCCCCCATATGCTCCATATTATGCCCCCATATGTTCCACAGCTTATGCCCCATATGCTCCATATTATGCCCCCATATGCTCCATATTATGCCCCCATATGTTCCAGATTATGCCCCCATATGCTCCATATTATGCCACCATATGCTCCATATTATGCCCCCATATGTTCCAGATTATGCCCCATATGCTGCAAAAAAAAATAAAAAAATGACATACTCACCTCTCGTCGCTGGGGACCAGGTGCCGGGGTCCTGAGCAGGCGGGGACACCGGCGCGCTATGGGAGACAGGTGCCGGCGTCACGTCTCACTCAGAACCCCGGCACCTGTGATATTTACCTTTCCTCTCTGCACCGCAGCGCTGCGTCCTCTTCCTGGTCCTCGGCAGTGAATGATCTGGCAGGGGGCGCGGCACTCACTAATGACATCATCGCGCCCTCTGCTGATCATTCACCACCAGAGGAGTCAGACGAGGACGCAACACAGCGGTGGAGAGAAGACAGGTAAATATCGCTGTACTCACCTCTCCGCCGCGCGTCCCTGCAGCCTCTCCTCTTCTCCCGGCGCTCTCAGCAGCGCTTCCTTCCTACAGCGGTCACATGGTACCGCTCATTAAAGTCATGAATATGTGCATATTCATGACTTTAATGAGCGGTGCCATGTGACCACTGCAGGAAGGAGCCGGAGATCGTGGGAGAAGCAGGGGGGTTGCAGAGACCGTGGCGGTGGAGAGGTGAGTATAATCCGACACCCCCGCTCCCCCTCCCCAGCCGACCCCGTATATGACCCGCGTAAAGCCGAGAGGGGGACTTTCAGCCCTAAAAAATGGGCTGAAAATCTCAGCTTATACATGGGTATATACGGTAATTAAATACATTTGTATTTCCTTAGGTGTCCCAATCTGCCAGGACCTTGGTCCTAGGTCCATGTGTAAATGGGAGGAACATGCTCGCCAGCTCATTTCAATTACTTAGCCACCCCCTTTGTCAGTTTATCGGCCATGATGGAAAAGGGGTATGGCTTAACTATTACAATGAGAAAATTCATCCAGCTTCCTTTACTCAATGCACTCCAGAAAACTCACCTTTCGAACCAGAAGTGGACATTGTGCACCTTTAGAAATAAGAGTAAATTAGTAAGTTCAGTATAATATAGTATGAAAGTAGTTAAACATAGTTTTAGCCCTTTGAAAAATTAAAGGGGTTGTCATAACAAAGTAAATTGTAATCAAGAGATCTTGGAATGAAAACAGGTTCCTGAATTGTATGTGGGGTTTTTTATGTTCCTGTGCTGAGATAATCTTATAAATGTGCCCCTGCTGTGTACTGTGTAATGGCTGTGTCTGACCCTGCATGAACATGGTCTGATGACATCACAGCTACTGGGCAGGGAGGAAGAAAAAAAGAGAATACAGGCAGGACAGCAGGGGATCTCAGCTGATTCTTTCTGTGCAGTAAAGTATTTCTCTGCATGATTTTTCACAGGAGTGAGTGTTTCTGCCACATCTCCAGCCCTCTGAGCTCATCATAAATCATGTGAGTGACATGTAAGCTCAGCGGCAGCGAAAGCTCCTACTTCACTGATTTAATTTATTGTGAGATCAGGGGACTGGAAATGTGACAGAAACACTCACTCCTGTGATAAAACATGCATGCTGATGTTTTACCATGCAGAAAGCAGCATCTGCAAGCCACTGCTATGTTGTCTGTATGATCACTTATTCTTCGCCCCCTGGCCACTAGCTGTGGTGTGTTTCAACGGTGTTCCTGCATGGCCAGACACGGCCATTACACAATAAATAGCAGGGACAACATTTATAAGATTATCTCAGCACAGGAAGATTTTTGAATACATTCAATTGTGCAATTTATTATTATTCCAAGATCTATTGATCAAAATGTAATTTCTTTGCAGTAAAACGCCTTTAAGTGATTGAAGGATATCAAAAAACCATCACTATTGTGGGCCACAGAAAGGAGTAAAGGGTATTGAAAGGGGCTTATATCACAAACTATTTTAGAAATGTTGTAAACACAGTGTTAAGGCTGGCGGAACGCACAAAATAATATAAATAATAAGTGCGTTCGCAGCCCGGGGTCCACCGTGCAGGCGAAGCCCGCTGCTGGCAAAAAGGCGCAAGAAGCAAACTCTGTTATCCCGCAGAGTTGCCAACATAAACGCCGTAATGCGCTGTGGCAATGAGTGCGAACTCTGTTACTCCACAGAGCCGCTAGGAGAGGAGCCGCAACGCTATATGGCGATGTGTGCGCACTCACTAGACACAACTGAGTGGCAAAGAAAACACGCTAGGGCGCTGACTAGCGTTGAAAGCGAACCCTGTTACGTCACAGGGCCGCTGAGAAAAAGCACTGTGTCCTGTAAGGCTCCCAGATACACAGTTAAGTGCTAAGCGCACATAAAGCGTGATCATGCGCTAATGTCCTCGCGGGAGTCACCCGCAAGCTATGGCGTCTGAACGCCAGACCCTGAATACGGCAATCAAACTCCTCACCGGTTATGCCGGTAATCTAGGGCATCTAGGACACCGACCCTGACCAGCTACCATACCAAACTCCTCACCGATTAAGTCGGTATTCTAGTGGCTTATCTCAGCCGGGTCCCTATCCACACATACACATGACCACACTGGCGCATAGCATACAATGATTGATATTAGCGCATGGCGGCCCAGCCATGCTACCCTTTTATAGCAACAGCTACAGGACCTTCCAGGAACAAGGACCAATGAGAAGCTGTTACAAACAAACGTAGCTACATGACCTTCCTGGCGGACCAATAGGAGCCGCTGCAGCACCTGAACATGTGACCCCTGATCTCCAATGAGAGATCTCACTCTGGGCATGCTCAGATGGGAAAACGCAGGACTTTGTCTCAAAGACGACTGCTCCAGCACTGGCTATATTAGCAGATCCAGGAAAGGCAGCAGCAAGTCACTGCACAGTAGAGGAGTGGGCAAGACGCCTGGACCGACGTCTCTGCTGAGCAGGCTCCACTGCGGCCGGAGATGAATGGGAGACCGCAGCGGGACGGGTTCGAGACTCCCCTTGTGCAGCAGCGGGAAATTGAACCCTAACATTACCCCCCTCCTAGGGCCCCCCCGGTCAAAGGCAGCGATGAGCTGTGGAGCGTGAATATGCTCGGCAGGCTCCCAAGACCTATCCTCAGGCCCATAGCCCCTCCAGTCCACCAAATAAAACTTTTTGCCCCGTACCACCTTACACCCTACGATGGCGTTCACCTCATGGTCATCCGTAGATGAACCCGATGTCCCGGCAGATGACTCAGAAAACCGGGACATGAGCACGGGTTTCAGGAGGGATACATGAAAGGTGTCGGAGATACCCAGGCGTGGTGGAAGAGCCAAACGGTATACCACAGGGTTAACCTGCTCGAGGACCTTGAAAGGACCCAGGTAGCGGGGTGCCAACTTAGTGGACTCAACTCACAGCCTGATGTTACGGGCGGAGAGCAACACCAAGTCCCCAGGAGCAAATGTTGGAGCGGGGCGCCGATGTGCGTCGGCGGAGGACCTCATCCTCTCCTTGGACGCCTGAATGACATCCTGGGTACGGTCCCAAATGTCCCGTGCCTCCACAGCCCAGTCTGCCACCCTGGAGTCGGCGGAAGACACGGGCATGGGCACCGGAACCCGCAGATGCTGACCGTAGTTCAGAAGGAATGGAGTTTGTCTGGTGGAGTCAGCCACAGCATTGTTTAATGCAAACTCAGCCCATGGTAGCAAGGATGCCCAGTCATCCTGCCTGGCAGAGACAAAATGTCGTAGATAGGTGACCAAGGTCTGGTTGGCCCTCTCTACCAACCCATTCGTCTCAGGATGATACGCTGAAGAGAGATTTAACTCAATACTGAGTAGACTACAAAGCTCTCTCCAGAACCGGGACGCAAACTGGGGACCTCGGTCACTAACAATTTTGTCCGGCATGCCGTGTAGACGGAAGATGTGCCTAACGAACAACGCTGCCAGAGCCCGTGCAGAAGGTAACCGTGGAAGCGGCACCAAATGCACCATTTTGGAAAAATGGTCAGTGATTACCCAAATGATGGTGCAACCCCGAGACTTGGGCAAGCCCACCACAAAGTCCATCCCAACCATCTCCCAGGGCCTGTCTGCCACCGGCAAAGGGTAAAGTAACCCAGCTGGCCGTTGTCGTGGAGACTTATTCTTGGCGCAGGAGACACACGCCCGAACATAGTCCCCAACGTCACGGACCATATGCGGCCACCAGTATGTCCTCGCCAGCAATTCAGATGTCCTCTTTGTCCCAAAGTGTCCACCCACCCTGGACGAATGTGCCCAAGAGAGTACCTCCGGTCGCAAATTGGTAGGCACAAAAGTCTTGCCCGGGGGCACAGACTCTAGCGAAACCGGGGCCACTGTTCTCAGGCTCTCTGTAGGGACGATAAGCCGAGGCTCCTCCACCTCCTCCTCCGAGGACACCACAGAGCGAGAGAGAGCATCGGCACGAATGTTCTTCTCTCCCGAGAGGAAATGCAGTGTGAAATGCAGCGAGAATTAAGCCGCTGGGCTGTCTGAAGATATACCAAATTTTTGTGTTCCGTGAAGACTTGGAAGGGAAAGCAAGCCCCCTCCAACAGATGTCTCCACTCCGAGAAGGCCAACTTCATTGCTAGCAACTCCCTGTCCCCGATGGAATAATTCCTCTCCGCTGGTGTGAAGGTCTTGGAGAAAAAGAAGCATGGATGCTTCCGACCTTGGAGCATCCTTTTGGAAGAGGACTGCTCCAGCACCAACGGACGAGGCATCCACCTCCAATATAAATGGCTTATCAACATCGGGGCGATGTAGGATGGGAGTGCTAGCGAAATGGGACTTAATAGACGTGAAGGCCTTGGAGACCTCTTCAGACCACAATTTGTGATTAGCTCCCTTTTTGGTGAAGGCAACCACGGGAGCTACCAAAGTTGAGAAGTGAGGAATAAACTGGCGGTAGTAATTAATGAACCCCATAAAGCGCTGCACCGCCTTTAGAGAATGGGGTTCTTGCCAGTCCATCACCGCTTGTAGTTTGGCAGGATACATAGCCAATCCCTGGGTGGAGATGATATAGCCCAGAAAAGGTAAGGACTCCTGCTCAAACACACATTTCTCCAACTTTGCGTAGAGGGAATTTGCCCGTAGGAGGTCGAAGACTCTGCAAACATCTCTCCGGTGGGAGTCAATATCTGGGGAAAAGATGAGAATATCATCCAGATAGACTATGACTGAGGTGGAGAGCATATCCCGGAAGATGTCATTAACAAAGTCTTGGAAGACGGCTGGGGCATTACAGAGCCCGAAGGGCATCACCAGATATTCATAGTGCCCGTCCCTGGTATTAAAAGCCGTCTTCCATTCGTCCCCCTCACGGATGCGTATCAGGTTATAAGCACCCCGCAGATCTAACTTCGTAAATATCCTTGCCCCCCGTAGCCTATCAAATAGCTCAGAAATTAGAGGCAACAGGTATTTATTCTTAACGGTGATGGCATTAAGACCCCTGTAATCGATGCATGGACGTAACTCTCCGTTCTTCTTCTGCACGAAGAAGAACCCCGCCCCTGCAGGTGACACTGACTTCCTAATGACTCCTCTTGCCAAGTTCTCCTGGATATATTGGGACATAGCCTCCGTCTCCAGGAGAGAAAGGGGATAGACCCGTCCCCGAGGAGGTTCTGCTCCAGGCAAGAGGTCAATAGGACAGTCATAGGGACGGTGAGGTGGAAGGACTTCTGCAGCCTTTTTGGAAAATGCGTCTGCATATGACCAATAGTAATTAGGAAGAGAAGTAAGATCTGCGGGCATCTCTGTAGTGGCCACCTGAATGCATTCCCTTATACATCTGCCTTTACATGACTCACCCCAACCCAATATCCTCCCAGAGTTCCACTCAATGTGTGGGGAATGGAAATGGAGCCAGGGCATCCCTAACAAGATCTCGTCTATTCCCTCGGGAATGACTAAAAGTGAGATAATCTCTTGATGGGAAGGTGACATTGACAACGTGAAAGGGATGGTCTGATGTGTGATTGGTGAAGGCAGTGTCGACCCATTCACTACTCGAACAGTCACAGGTTTGGCGAGCATCACCAGAGGTATAGAGTGGCGGAGAGCGAAGGTAGAAGACATGAAATTTCCTTCGGCTCCAGAATCCACACAAAGCGTGACTGTTAAAGTGGATGAGCCAAAATTGATTGTCCCCCTAAAGGACAACTTGAAGGCGTGTACTGCTGTGTCTAGTGAACCCCTCCAATGGTTACTAGACGCGGTCGTTTCCCGACCGCCGTGGACATTTGTTAGCATAATGCCCTATTTGTTGGCAGGCATTACAGGTCACAGATACTCGAGCAGCCCAAGACTTAGGTCTCACTCGAGAAATCTCCATGGCCTCAGGGGAATCGGACGCCTGAATGGAAGATTCCATAGGTCTGGCGAAGGTGGGCGCCAGCCGGAACCTCTGCCTACACTGGGCCCGCTCCAACCTCCGCTCGTTAAAACGAAGGTCGATGCGGGTAGATATGGTAATGAGCTCCTCCAGTGTGGCAGGAATCTCCCTGGTGGACAAGGCGTCCTTCACATGGTCTGCCAGTCCCCTCCAGTACACGGGTATAAGGACTTTATCTGGCCAATCCAGCTCAGAGACCAGAGTCCGAAATTGGACGGCAAACTGGCTGACCATGGATGAACCCTGAGTGATAGCCAACAATTGAAGAGCCGTATCGTGGGTGACACGACGTCCTAAAAAGACCTGTTTAAGAGTGTCCAAGAAGAGAGGAGCAGTCTGCACCACACGATCATCATGCTCCCATAACGGCGTTGCCCACTCCAACGCCCTGCTCGACAAAAGGGATATGATAAAACCCACTTTCGCCCGCTCCATGGGATAACGTGCAGCCAGAAGCTCTAGATGTATGGAGCACTGACTGACGAAACCCCGACATTGTTTACTGTCACCGGTAAACTTGTCTGGAAGTGGGAGGCGGGAAATAGTCGGAGCAGGGGTAGCAGAGGACAAACTGGCGGCGGCCACACTAGCAGCCTGAACCGCGACTGCGGTAACATCCATCGCTGAGGTTGTGCGCTCTAGAGTCGCCAACCTACCCTCCAGCTGCTGGATATACCGCTGCAGACGCTGGTCGTCCGCCATTTTACCAGCCAGACCCTGGCGCTAATATTATGTTAAGGCTGGCGGAACGCACAAAATAATATAAATAATAAGTGCGTTCGCAGCCCGGGGTCCACCGTGCAGGCGAAGCCCGCTGCTGGCAAAAAGGCGCAAGAAGCAAACTCTGTTATCCCGCAGAGCTGCCAACATAAACGCCGTAATGCGCTGTGGCAATGAGTGCGAACTCTGTTACTCCACAGAGCCGCTAGAAGAGGAGCCGCAACGCTATATGGCGATGTGTGCGCACTCACTAGACACAACTGAGTGGCAAAGAAAACACGCTAGGGCGCTGACTAGCGTTGAAAGCGAACCCTGTTACGTCACAGGGCCGCTAAGAAAAAGCACTGTGTCCTGTAAGGCTCCCAAATACACAGTTAAGTGCTAAGCGCACATGAAGCGTGATCATGCGCTAATGTCCTCGCGGGAGTCACCTGCAAGCTATGACGTCTGAACGCCAGACCCTGAATACGGCAATCAAACTCCTCACCGGTTATGCCGGTAATCTAGGGCATCTAGGACACCGACCCTGACCAGCTACCATACCAAACTCCTCACCGATTAAGTCGGTATTCTAGTGGCTTATCTCAGCCGGGTCCCTATCCACACATACACATGACCACACTGGCGCATAGCATACAATGATTGATATTAGCGCATGGCGGCCCAGCCATGCTACACTTTTATAGCAACAGCTACAGGACCTTCCAGGAACAAGGACCAATGAGAAGCTGTTACAAACAAACGTAGCTACATGACCTTCCTGGCGGACCAATAGGAGCCGCTGCAGCACCTGAACATGTGACCCTGATCTCCAATGAGAGATCTCACTCTGGGCATGCTCAGATGGGAAAACGCAGGACTTTGTCTCAAAGACGACTGCTCCAGCACTGGCTATATTAGCAGATCCAGGAAAGGCAGCAGCAAGTCACTTCACAGTAGAGGAGTGGGCAAGACGCCTGGACCGACGTCTCTGCTGAGCAGGCTCCACTGCGGCCGGAGATGAATGGGAGACCGCAGCGGGACGGGTTTGAGACTCCCCTTGTGCAGCAGCGGAAAATCGAACCCTAACACACAGGTACATGGACTGTTATATAGGGGGCTGTCAGCTTAAAAAAAGACTCCTGTGATGATAAACTGTTCACAGAGATCCTCAGAAATTAGTGGTATTATGTGGAGAAACCTGAGAAATCTGGCTGAAATTCTTTCAATGCACTTGAAGTTTCTCAGGAAAAGTGAAGACTTATGTAAGTTTCATTGAAATCAGTGGATCTACAATGTAACACATGGACATGACAAGTCTTTCTGAAGGAGAGTCATTTTTACACTAAGATCACAGCTAGAACCAGGTATTACACTAACCATTACTTTTAAATCAAAATAATCAGATAAATTGAATGGGATTTACCTTAACATCCTTAAAGCAAAACATCAAAGCATAAATATATATTTATGGATATACTGCTGGTTGATAAAGAAATAATTAATCTGTTAAACATAGCATGTAACCCTATTTCTACAGTCTTTTGAAATGCCTCTCTAATCCACCCTTAATCAGTATAATCGGATGGCAGATCCGTTCAGCCTCCTGCAGTGTTACTTCTGTATTATCTCTGTGTTAACACTTTTCACATGCTTCACATTACAGAAATGGTTTTATTAATTCAAGACCAGAAGCTAAAATTGCATATTATATCTACATATGTGTAAAAGTCAGGGACCACCATTTACATTTATTGCGGTCACCAGTCATTTTGGCGAGTTATTTATAGATTAAAAAAACATATCACATTTAGTATTCAGTAAATTTCAACTAAATATTAAAGAGAATCTGTTACCAGGTTTTGCCAATATAAACTATGGCCACCACCTTAAATGCCTCTTTTACAGCAGTCTAGGAAGATGTATACAAATCCCCAACCACATCTGCATAGCCAAAAAATACCTTTTATAATCCCATAATCCAGTCCTTTCTCATCAGAATCACTTTCTTTTTTCCCTGGTTCATATGTATGACGCGTCCTATTACCATACAGTGTCCCAATTCTGCTCTTGAGTAGGCATAGTTCACTCTGTCCTGCTGAAGACAGAGAAAATTAGCGTAATGTACATGCTCTGACTTTTATTCCTGAACATCAGCGCTCTTGGGCCTTTCCCGGCGCATGTACATTACAGTACTTTACTCTGACCTCAGCAGGGCAGAGCAAAGAACACCTGCACAGGAGTTTGATTGAGGGATGCTGTGTGGATGACATAGAATGCATCATCCACATGAAGCAGGTAAGGAGGACAAGGAATGCAACAAAAGAGAAGGTGCCGAAAAAAGTCCAACAACGCCCATCGGGCCAGACTTCACCATATGGGGGGGATTGTAAAAGATATTTCTGGGGCTATGCAGAGAGGGTGTGTGGTGGGACTTAGATACATCTTACTAGACTACTGTAAAAGAGGTATTAAAGGTGGTGTCAGTAGTTAATATTGGGAAAACCTGGTGACAAATTCACTTTAAAACTCTCAGTATTTTATGCGTGTCAACCGTTTGCCGTTATTGCTGCTTATATTCTTTTGAGGACACTAGCTCAATGCTATTAATATGAGGTCCCACGTCTCATATTGCAATTGGTAAAAAAAGGAAGAAAAGCAGCTCCAGTAACAAACTAAAGAGAGAGAGAAAATGAGAATGCAAAGTTTCCCAGGCATAAGCCTAACCTGAATAGTAAAAGCAAAAAATGGAAGCAGCACTCCAAAAATAGTGCACATTATAGGATTTTGATGGTCCAAGTGGTGACATTTCGGTTCATAGTGTGAACCTTTGTCAAGCATGAGAAACCATTCACAATATAGACCAAATGTCACCACATAGGCCATTAAAGTCCTATAATTTGCACTATTTTTGGAGTACTGCTTCCACTTTTTGTGTCTCATATTGCAATAGACTACACAGAGCCCAAACCTACAAAAATAAAATGTGCTATAGGACAAGGCATTTGGACGACAGAAAACTAAAAAGGTTGGGGAATATTACATTTTAAAGTGAACCTCTCAGCAGGCTTGTGCTGAGTAACCTACATACACTCTCAAACTGGTGCCGTTATACTGATTAGGCCGGAGTCACACACAACGTGTAAAAAATCGGTCGGATTTTGTAATGCGATAATCGCACAACTGTTTTCCGTATGTTGATCCATATGTAATCTGTTTTAAATGTGATAATGCGATTTCCTTGCATCTAAGGATCCGTGTGACATCCGTAGGACGTGATTTTATCGCACTTATGCAAAATGAGCAAATGAATGATTTCTGGCCTGAAAATAATTAGAAATTAATGTTTAAGGCTATTTATTGATTGACTAACAAGTCTCCTCCTCCTCCTAGTTTACTGTTGTGTTTGTTGAGCTGACTTGTGTGCATCATGTCATACAGGCTAACCTTTAACACCACTAAGCAGGTTCTTTTACACTGGGTTTTGTCCCAGCGTTTCTGGGAACCTTACCCAGTGATTGTTGATCCGAGGAGGCGTAGAAGAATGTGGGTCCATCCACTTTTGAGACGACTGGTGACAAAAGGCCATTTTCACCACCTGGATGTTTCACTACGCAGCCATCCAGACAAGTTCTATCAATATTGTCAGATGAACCCGGCCACTTTTGACATTCTTCTCGCCCTGGGATAACGTACAAGGACACCGTGATGCGCAAGTCTATTTTGGCAGAGGAGCGTCTTCTACTGACTTTACAGTATGTTACCTACCTTAAAATGTTGGGTCTTGCTTTGAAATTGTTATTTGTTTAGACCGTTATTTTTTAAAATTTTCTTTTGCCTCTAGCTTTCTGTCCACTGGGCTGTCATATGCGGCCCTACACTTTGAGTTCTTACTCGATAAATCCACCATTTCAGGGATTGTCCACTGTACCTGCTCTGAAATTTGATCAAGACTGCATCAAGTTGTATTGCCTGAGCCCAAACAACAAGACTGGCTGCGTATAGCCCGTGGGTTTGAGGAGACGTGCCAGTTTCCTAACTGTATAGGGGCACTGGATGGAAAGCACATCCGTGTACATAAGCCGCCCAACTCTGGCTCACAATATTATAATTACAAAGAATTTTTTTCTGTAGTGCTGTTGGCCCTGGTCGACAGAGCATACATATTTACAATAGTAGATATTGGGGACTATGGCTGAACAGGAGACTCCAGAGTCTTTAATTCCTCAATTATGGGTCAGCAGTAATCAGTTGGACCTCCCACCCCCACGTCAGCTACAAGGGTCTAATCTCGAACCAGTGCCTTATGTGATGGTTGGTGATGAGGCATTTCAGTAAAGCAGGAACCTCATGAGGCCCTATCCACGGCGAACCCTGGACAACCGGCGCAAAATTTTTAATTTCCGCCTATCCCGTGCACGCCGCCTGGTGGAGTGTGCCTTTGGCATTCTCACTGCTAAATGGCAGGTTCTGCAGTCTGCAATACAGTCATGGACAAAAGTTTTGAGAATGACACAAATATTAATTTTTACAAAGTCTACTGCTTCACTTTTTCTAATGGCAATTTGCATATACTCCAGAATGTTATAAAGAGTGATCAGCTTAACAGCAATTACTTGCAAAGTCAATATTTGGCTAGAAAATGAACTTTATCCCCCAAAACACATTTCAACATCATTGCAGCCCTGCCTTAAAAGGACCAGCTAACCTCTTTTCAGTGATTGCTCCATTAACACAGGTGTGGGTGTTGATGAGGACATGGCTGGAGATCAATCTGTCATGATTAAGTAAGAATGACACCACTGGACACTTTAAAAGGAGGCTGGTGCTTGGCATCATTGTTTCTCTTCTGTTAACCATGGTTATCTCTAAAGAAACACGTGTAGTCATCATTGCAATGCACAAAAATGGCCTAACAGAGAAGAGTATCGCAGCTAGAAAGATTGCACCTCAGTCAACAATCTATCGCATCATCAAGAACTTCAAGGAGAGAGGTTCCATTGTTGCCAAAAAGGCTCCAGGGTGCCCAAGAAAGACCAGCAAGTGCCAGGAACGTCTCTTAAAAGTGTTTCATCTGCGGGATCGGGCTACCAGCAGTGCAGAGCTTGCTCAGGAATGGCAGCAGGCAGGTGTGAGTGCATCTGCACGCACTGTGAGGCGGAGACTCTTGGAGCAAGGCCTGGTCTCAAGGAGGGCAGCAAAGAAGCCACTTCTCTCCAGAAAAAACATCATGGACAGACTGATATTCTGCAAAAGGTACAGGCAGTGGACTGCTGAGGACTGGGGTAAAGTTATTTTCTCTGATAAATCCCCTTTTCAATTGTTTGGGACATCAGGAAAACGCCTCATTCGGAGAAGACAAGGTGAGCGCTACCACCAGTCTTGTCTCATGCCAACTGTTAAGCATCCTGAAACCATTCATGTGTGGGGTTGCTTCTCAGCCAAGGGAATAGGCTCTCTCACAGTCTTGCCTAAAAACACAGCCATGAATAAAGAATGGTACCAGAATTTCCTCCAAGAGCAACTTCTCCCAACCCTCCAAGAGCAGTTTGGCGATCAACAATGCCTTTTCCAGCATGATGGAGCACCTTGCCATAAAGCAAAGGTGATAACTAAATGGCTCAGGGAACAAAACATAGAGATTTTGGGTCCATGGCCTGGAAACTCCCCAGATCTTAATCCCATTGAGAACTTGTGGTCAATCATCAAGAGACGGGTGGACAAACAAAAACCTAAAAATTCTGACAAAATGAAAGCATTGATTGTGCGAGAATGGACTGCTATCAGTCAGGATTTGGTCCAGAAGTTGATTGAGAGCATGCCAGGGAGAATTGCAGAGGTCCTGAAGAAGAAGGGTCAACACTGCAAATATTGACTTGCTGCATTAACTCATCCTAACTGTCAATATAAGCTTTTGTTACTCATATGTTTGCAATTATATTTCTGTCTGTGATAAAAACATCTGTCAAATAGTGTTGAGCGATATTGCTCGATATCTAAAAATATCGTATCGAAATGGTATCGCCGATATCACTAAATATCGTCGATATCCGATTCCGATACCGGAAGTCCAATGTAAGTCTATGGGAACAAAAAATCGCAACTAAAAAAAACCTTTATTTCCTTGTAAACACTAAATATACACACATAGAATACATATATATATATATATATATATTATACATGTCATTGTGACATATATATATACATATATGTATAGTTTATACACTTCTACATAGTAAAATATCCTCTGATTCAATTGCCGGGTAAAGCCGGCTTCTGTGAAAAGACAGAAGCACCCGACATGAAATGACACTTGGTGTACATAGGGTTAACCATGTCTTTTCATGTCGTTTGCAATCTGATTTGCACAAACAATTACATCAGTCTATGTGTGCAAAATTTCACACCTGTAGGGGTTAATTAAAGGTGTAAATTCGTTGTAAAAAAAACGGACTTTTTTGCTACGAATTTACACCTTTAATTAACCCCTACAGGTGTGAAATTTTGCACACATAGACTGATGTAATTGTTTGTGCAAATCAGATAGCAAAGGACATGAAAAGACATGGTTAACCCTATGTACACCAAGTGTCATTTCATGTCGGGTTCTGCATTTTCACAAAAGCCGGCAATTGAATTAGCGGCTATTATACTATGTTGAAGTGTATGAACTATAAATATAAATATATATATATGTGTCACAAATTCAATGACATGTATATATATATATATATGAGGTGTAAAATTGTTTAAAAAAAATGTGTGGGCTCCCGCCCTATTTTCGCAACCAGACAGACAAAGCCAGCAAATGGGGGCAGATAATAATAGCCCAGAGAGGGACCATTATTTTTGCCCCCCCTGGCTACTAACATCTGCCCCCAGACACCCCAGAAAAGACAAATCTATAATTAGATTCGCCCTTTCTGGCACTTTGCCCGTCTATTCCCATTGCCCTGTAGCGGTGGGAATGGGTTAATAAGGGGTTAAAATGACCTTGCAATTGAAAGGTCACTTTAAGCCAGGTTAATAATTGAGAGCTGTCAATTAGACAACTATCAATTATTAATCCTATTGTATGAATGAAAAATCAAACACACACACTTTAATAAAAAAGAAGTTTAATGAAATAATCACACAGTTTTTGACCATATTTTATTTACCTGCTAAAACCATTTCCTGTAATAAAAATAAAATAATAAAGCAAAATTATTCTTACCTATCCCATGCACAGTCAGGTCCCACGGTGTAATCCTTCAGAAAGGGTTAATGTTTACTGCAGGGACCGCAGCTAATGCTGCAGCCTCACAGTAAACCCCCAAATGAATGAGCTCCTCTCCTGGCTGACAGGAGAGGAAGTGGAAAGCTTAATTGATTGCTTTCCACTTTCACTTCAGGTCAGCCAGGGACACCATCAGTGACGTCAGAGGGAACTGATTAACAAAAATAGGGGTTCCCTTCGAAAAAAAAATGGCGTGGGGTCCCCCCTATTTTTGTCAACCAGCCAGATGAAGCAGACCGCTGAGGCCTGGATTTTCAGGCTGTTAAGGAGCCAAGATCCATGGACCTTGCCAGCCTGATAATACCAGGCCACAGCAGTCTGCATATCTTGGCTGATTAACAAAAATAGGGGATCCCCTCGAAAAAAATTAGCGTGGGGTCCCCCCTATTTTTGTTAACCAGCCAGATGAAGCAGACCGCTGAGGCCTGGTTTTTCAGGCTGGTAAGGATCCAATATCCATGGACCTTGCAAGCCTGATAATACCAGTCCACAGCAGTCTGCTTAGCTTGGCTGGTTAACAAAAATAGGGGATCCCCTCGAAAAAAAAAACGGCGTAGGGGTCCCCCTATTTTTGTTAACCAGCCAAGTAAAATGCAGACTGCTGCGGCCTGGTATTAAAAGACTGTCAAGGCCGATGGATTTTGGCCCTCAACAGCCTGATAATACCAGGCTACAGCAGCCCCACATTTGGCGCATCAAAAGATGTGCCAATTGTGGCACTTTACCCGGCTCTTCCCACTTGCCCTGTAGCGGTGGCAAGCGGGGTAATAAGGGGTTAATGTCACCGTTGATTGCACGGTGACAATAAGCCCGGTTAATAATGGAGAGGTGTCAATAAGACACCGATCCATTATTAATCCCAAAGTTATTAAATGTTTAAAAAAAAGACAAAGCAAGAAAAAAGTCTTTTAATGAAATAAAAGAGACAACACAGTTTTCATTAATTTTATTGTACTCTCATTCCTGCGACGCCATCGATCTCCTGTAAAAAAAGGAAAAAAACAAACCAACAGTATACCACCTGTCCGACGCAGTCCATAGTAACGACAGTCCCACGACGATCCAGCTCTGCTACATCGCAATGACAGGCAGAGCCTGTCATCGCGACGCAGCACAGCTGATTACCTGCTTCCCCGGCAGTGACGTCATCGGACTGACTGCTTTACGGCCCGGATTACCCAGCAGTCACTGCAGTTATCGCGAGAAACTGCATGTGACCGCCGGGGAGAAGAGGATGGCGGCCATGAAGCAGTCCAGGCCGTGACCGCCGGAGATCTTCTGCCAGGTAAGTGCCGCTGACTCCTGACAGACCCGACCGACGGACACTGACAGTGACAGACCCGACCGACGGACACTGACAATGACAGTGACAATCCCGATTCCGGTATTCGATATGACGAAAATATCGGTATTCGGAATCGAAAGGCCGATACAGCTAATATCGGCCGATATCCGATATTTGCAGTATCGTATCGCTCAACACTACTGTCAAACACACATGTGTCATTCTCAAAACTTTTGGCCATGACTATACAACTAAGCGAACAAAATGTTAATCAAGTTATAAAAGCATGTGTGGTACTACACAACTTTACCCGAAAACATGACTGTCTTGCAAATGAGGCTTATAATGTTGCAGATGAAAATAATGTCGGGCCTACTCCATATGGACATCAACCACGTCGGCCACCATCTGGACTTAAAGTGCGGGATGTCTTCACTAATTATTTTGTTTCGCCAGAGGGATATACTCCTTGGCAAGAGAATGCATTGTCTATGTTATGAATTTTTTTGCTATGTGTGTGATAAAATGAAAATTATGTTAATTGCACCGTTTATTTTTCCTAAAATATAATGTCTCCAATAAGACATTCAAAGCATTATCTATACGTTAAAAATAATCAAAGAAACCCATATTGAGTTTACGCTTTTTACTTGCATAAATTTTAGGGGATTCCATACCATATTAACATCATATAGCAAATATCCCCTGTATTGGCACCCAGGAACCAAGTTTGACAAAAGCCCACAATAATAACATCAAGTTTAAAAAAACTAAAGGAAAAAACCATCACAAATTTATATATGTAGGTGGTGGAGATCGAGGAGCATCAGCCTGAGTGCTTTGGTTACTTTGTCGGCCTAATTGGCCATGATGCTGAGTGGTGGCTGAGGCGGCATGATGGAGCATGGAAGTTACTTGGGGTGGAACATGCTGGTACTGTCCACTTTGGTAATGAGGGACATACTCAAGGGTATTGACAGGGCCCATGTGTGGATACACCCCAGAATGTCCATGTCGACTATACCCATGTAGTGGCCACTCTCCTCCACTGGGTATGGTCAAGTGGCCATACTGGTGATGTACTGCAGGAGGATATACATGCCCATGTTGTGGATGGTGTTGGCTAACACCTTGAGGTAGTTGTGGGGATGAACTACGTGTGGAAGGGCGATCACTTTCAGGTCTTGTGTTATCCTCTGGTGGCACAGGCATTTGGAGACGGTTTTCCCGTGAAAGTTGACATCTTTCTAGATAAGCCAAGATCTGAGTTGGGTTATTGGGTGGGGTGCATGCATCGATTACGATTTGAAGAGCACCTCTGGCCCGCAGCCTTACTTCTCGGGGGATTGTGTGGAGATAGCGAGGCAGACTCCAGGCATAGTCCTCTTCCCCATCATCATTTGCAGCGCGGGACAGGTAGTTCAATATCCCAGTATCCACTTGGCATTTGGTCCCAGTGGTGTTTAGCTCACTTCTGTGTCGTCCCCGTTGTGACACTACTGCAGCCTGTGGTGAGGTATCAAGCGGGAAGGTTGAGCTGCTACTCTGCCCACGGTCCTCCTCTTCTTGATTTGCCTCCTGTCCTGCAGAAGGCCGTGCTGTTGGTGGTGGTTGATGACTGGTAACTGGTAACTTGTTGGGAAGATGGTCCAGCCTGTTCTTCCCCATCACCAACTGGATCCACGTGGACCTCTGAGTCAGAGCCTGTCTCCCGCTCTGTTATATTGGATTCGTTTCTATTTTGAATGAAAAAGATAAAAATTACTATTATACCTTAAGGCAAGTTGGCAAATGTGTGGTGAGTTGAAGCATGCACTTACGGACGGAGATCCATAATTGGTGCCAGAAAATTCAAGCGATCATAATATATGTATTTCTGCTTTTGGGGTCTCTCTGACCCACTCCTGGCCCGATTCTGCCGCTCTCTGCGGAACTGGTCACGGCAGCTCCGCCACCATCTAGTGACATCACCTACTGCAAAAGAATCCAACAAATGTTTGACATTAGGATCACAGTGTAAGCATAGTGAAATGTAGCTTAAAAGGCATGCTAATTCACAAGTGTAAAATGGCAAGCATGCAGGCTAGCAAGCAGAATATCACATAGGATCCTGTTAGCTTCATTTGTGCATTAAGGTAAAAACATGGTTTGGGCTTGTATATTTAGGTTAGTACTTACTTATTTCCTGCTGAACCTCAGGTGTACTTGCTGCATAGTTTGGAAAAATTTGCCGGCAGATACGTTTCCATGAGGTATCTTTGTGAGCACGGTCCGCCTAATGTGCATCACGTACATCCCAAAGTGCTGGGGTCTCCTGTACAAGCACAATCAGTAGCTCGACATTAATTTGCCTGGCCATCTTGCTGTACTCTGTGGAGGCGTGATAGTTTCTGGTTCCAGAACTTCCCAGGCTAATTAGCATGACAAAACTTCCTGATTAATGGCTGAGGCAATTTCCTGTCACCTGCCCAATGCCTGCGTATTTCTTGCAATTCACACGCATGGTCCATGTGTAATCCGTTATTTTATTGCACCCATAGACTTGCATTGGCGATTCTCAGCCGAGATACGTGTACAATCGCAGCACGCAGCGATTTCACTCGCACGTATAAAACGTGCGAGAAAAAATCGGATGATGGGAGCTGCCCCATAGATTAACTGTGGGACGAGTGCTATGCGATTCTTTTATCGCCTAGCACTCGTCCGTATTATACGGTAGTGTGACTTAAAGTGATACCTTGGTTGATGAAATCCATCTTGTGGTTGTTGTTTAACCCCTTCTAATTATTGGTGTAATAGTTTGCCCACATCAGAATTCCTCCTTTGATGTGGGCTCCGGCGCTGAGCGCACATCTTTCACGGCACATGTCAGCTGTTTTGAACAGATGACGTGTGTCTCTAACAACCGCAGATGGAATCGCATCCACCCGTGGCTCTTAACCTGTTAAATGCCGCTATCAATCTCTGACAGCAGCATTTAACATGCGCTTCTGGTAAGCGTGCCGGAAATCCCGCCCATCGGTGACCCCGTCAAGTGATCGCGGGTCACGGATGGGTTGGCATGACAACCAGAGGTCTCCAGCAGACCTCTATAGTTGTCATAGCCAGATTGCTATGAGCGCCGCGTGGTGGTCAGAGCTCATAGCAAGTGAGTATTTCTGCTACATGCAGGCGATCTGATCATCGCCTGTATGTAGCAGAGCCAATCAGACAACTACAGTTCTAGCCTCCCGTGGAGACTATTGAAACATGCTAAAAGTTAAAAAAATGTATTTTAAAAAATATTAAAAAAATATAAAAGTTCAAATCACCCCCCTTTCGCCCCATACAAAATAAAACAATTAAAAAAATCAATCATACACATATTTGGGATCACCGCATTCAGAATAGCCCGCTCTATCAACATAAAAAAGAATTAACCCGATCTGTATACAGTGTAACGAGAAAAAATTCAAAACGCCAGAATTACATTTTTTTTGTCGCCGCTACATTGCGATAAAATGCAGTAATGGGCGATCAAAAGATTATATCTACACCAAAATGATATCAATAAAAACATCAGTTAGGTGCACAAAAAATACACCTCAACCTAGCCCCAAATCACGAAAAATGGAAATGCTACAGGTCTCGGACAATGGCTCCATTTTATTTTATTTTTTTACCAAAGTTTTGATTTTTTTCACCATTGAAATAAAAAATAAAATAGACATGATTGGTGTCTATGAACTCGTAATGACCTGGAGAATCATAATGGAAGGTCAGTTTTAGCATTTAGTGAACGTGGTAAAAAAAACAAGTGTGGAATTGCACTTTTTTTTGCAGTTTCACCGCACTTGGAATTTTTTTCCCATTTTCCAGTGCACAATATGTTAAAACCAATCATGTAGTTCAAAAGTACAACTTGTCCTGCTAAAAAACAAGCCCTCACATGGCCATTTTGACAAACAAAATAAAAAGTTATGGCTCTGGGAAGAAGGGGAGCAAAAAATGAAAAAGCAAAAACGAAAATACCTCCGGTTTTTAAGGGGTTAATCTTTATTTTCAGTTTTCACCTAATGATATGCTCGTGCTCCGGGGCGCCTGTGGGAGGGGTCTTCATGTGGTGCTCTGCTTTCTACTTTCAGATCCCATCTCGGCACACCAGAAATAGTTTGAAATGACCACTTCAGAGATGAGGTACTCAGACAATCAAAATCTGAAAAGAGTTACTGTACATGCTGCATACATTGATAGGTCGTCTACTAGTTGTAAAATGACAAGTAGTTTAAACTTATTACTTTGGAAAAACTTAAAGATACTGGTGTTATGCGGCAGCTAAAACATTTTGATTAAAGTGTTATTTTATTAATTTTTCCTAGCAGCGGTAGATCAATGTATATCTGGAAGTGCAGTCTGTAACTTTTTCCTACAGGAGGATTAAATATACAATTGTAAGACATTTTTTCTGCATATAGTTGAGCATATTTGTTTTCTTGAAAAGTGTAAATCTTGTATGCCTTCGCTGCATATCCATTTGCATAAAGTTCATGTCTGTCCATAGCATTGTTCTGAGAGCACAAGCAGCTTGTTTACTAAAAATTGTCTTGTGCATTGAACCTGGGGTTGTTATCTTGCGGTGAAGTGATTTTTTTTTTGTCACAGTGATATATTTTATAGTCAGTAGGAGTTGATCTGATAGAATTTGTTTGTATGTTTTAACATTCATGAGCGTTGCTGTTTTACATCATGGAAGCTGACGAAGATCCTCCAGCATGCCGAACTGCAGGGCGTTGTGGTGTGGGGGACATTCTGTGCGGTAATATTAATGAGCTTTATTAGTAGTAACATTTCAGTGCGGGTAAATATGAAGGACTGGGCAAGGTTTGGGCAGGGGCTTAGAATAAAAAATATGACATAGAATGCTACAATACATGTCCTGCTTTCCTATCCTTCAATTTTTCAAAATTGGGAGGTGTGGAGGT
Organism: Oophaga sylvatica; assembly: GCA_033576555.1. Taxonomy (NCBI): domain Eukaryota; kingdom Metazoa; phylum Chordata; class Amphibia; order Anura; family Dendrobatidae; genus Oophaga; species Oophaga sylvatica. Next base: position 190,175,376 of record JARQOD010000004.1, on the reverse strand, counting down.
GCAGCATAAGTCAGGACAGAGCCCACCTCTAACCATTCTCCTCCTGTTCCTGCCTGGGTGCTGCGCTTATAGGGTTGTATCGTTTCCTGCCAGCCACTGTTTGGTGTCACGACATAGCAGACTTAGTGGCTGTTACGTCCATGTAGTTCTGGATTTGCACAGTAGCTCCTGCCAGGACACACAGTAGCTGCGATGATTGTACTTATTGCTTGATATGATTGTGAAGGTAAACGTAATGTAGATTCCTCTGGGGAGCCAACTTTGAATTTTTGCCCACAGCAACTATTTTTCTAAAACCAGACCTGCTTGACTGATTGTGGAAGACATGGTTTAGAGTTTTTCAATGCTTTTACAAAGTATTAGTTTCTTTTTGTTATTTGCCTAAGTCTTTAGATTTATCACTTGAAAGAAACTTGCTACAATACCAGATGCAGTTGTCTTGGTATTTATTTATTATTTTTTTTATTTGTTCTATTCTTGTTTTGTTGTCTTTTTCTTAGCAACAGCTTCTTGATAAATGCAAACTGCACCAAACATATACAATTTGGTGTCTTCAGTTCCAGTTCAGCATGAAGGAATTGACAATAAGACTAGAGCCACATCTTTTCTATATTTTGTTTTATTTCTGTTTGATGTTCCCCATATGAAATAAACATTATTTTATACACTTTTCAAAATATCTCTTACTGACTGGATTAATACCACATTTTGCTATTTGCCCAGCATGACATCAGGGGATCCATCATGGAGGCTCAGTGGTTAGCACTGTAGCTTTGCAGTGCTGGAGCCCATGTTCAAATCCCACCAAGGACACCATCGGCAAGGAGTTTATATGTTCTCCCCATGTTTATGTGGGTTTCCTTTCACACTCCAAACACGTACTGATAGGGAATCTAGATTGGGAGCCCCAATGGGGACAGTGATGATAATGTCTATAATGTGCTGTGGAATTAATGGCGCTATATACATTGGGTTCGGAAAGTATTCAGACCCCTTTAAAACTTTCACTCTTTGTTTCATTGCAGCCATTTGGTAAATTCAAAAAAGTTACTTTTTTTTCTCATTAATGTACACTCTGCACCTCATATTGACTGAAAAAAGCAGAAATGTAGAAATTTTTGCAAATGTATTAAAAAAGAAAAACTGAAATATCACATTGTCATAAGTATTCAGACCCTTTGCTCAGTATTGAGTAGAAGCACCCTATTGAGCTAGTACAGCCATGAGTCTTCTTGAGAATGATGCAACAAGTTTTTCACACCAGGATTTGGGATCCTATGCCATTCTTCCTTGCAGATCCTCTCCAGTTTCATCAGGTTGGATGTTGAACGTTGGTGGACAGCCATTTTCAGGTCTATCCAGAGATTCTCAATTGGGTTTAGGTCAGGGCTCTGGCTGGATTAGTCAAGAATGGTCACAGAGTTGTTCTGAAGCCACTCCTTTGTTATTTTAGCTGTGTGCTTGGGGTCATTGTCTTGTTGGAAGGTGAACCTTCAGCCAAGTCTGAGGTCCAGAGCACTCTGGAAGAGGTTTTCATCCAGGATATCTCTGTACTTGGCCGCATTCATGTTTCCTTCAATTGCAACCACTCTTCCTGTCCCTGCAGCTGAAAAACACCCCCATAGCATGATGCTGCCACCACCGTGTTTCACTGTTGGGATTGTACTGGGCAGGTGATGAGCAGTGCCTGGTTTTCTCCACACATACAGCTTAGAATTATCACCAAAAGGTCTATCTTCGTCTCATCAGACCAGAGAATCTTATTTCTCATAGTCTGGGAGTCGTTCATGTGTTTTTTAGCAAACTCTATGTGGGCTTTCATATGTCTGGCACTGAGGAGAAGCTTCCATCGGACCACTCTGCCATAAAGGCCCGACTGGTGGAGGGCTGCAGTGATAGTTGACTTTGTGGAACTTTCTTCCATCTCCCTACTGTATCTGTGGAGCTCAGCCACAGTGATCTTGGGGTTCTTTACTTCTCCCACCAAGGCTCTTCTCCCACGATTGCTCAGTTTAGCTGGATGGCCAGGTCTAGGAAGACTTCTGGTGGTCCCAAACTTCTTCCATATTAGGATTATGGAGGCCACTGTGCTCATAGGAACCTTAAGTACTGCAGAAATTCTTTTGCAACCTTGGCCAGATCTGTGCCTTGCTACAATTCTGTCTCTGAGCTCCTTGGCCAGTTTCTTTGACCTCATGATTCTCATTTGGTCTGACATGCACTGTGACCTGTGTGGTCTTATATAGACAGGTGTGTGCCTTTACAAACGAAGTCCTATCAGCTTAATTAAAAACAGCTGGACTCCAGTGAAGGAGTAGAACCATCTCAAGGAGGATCACAAGGAAATGGACAGCATGTGACTTAAATACGAGTGTCTGAGCAAAGGGTCTGAATACTCATGACCATGTGATATTTCAGTTTTTCTTTTTTAATAAATTTGTAAAATGAGGTGCAGAGTATACATTAATGAGAAAAGAATGATTTTGTTTTTAATTTACCTAATGGCAGCAATGGAACACAGTGTGAAAAATTTAAAGGGAGCTGAATATTTTACGTACGCACTGTAAGTGAGTAAAATAAATAAAAATAAATACCCTAAAAACAGCATTCATAAGACTCCTTTCTATAACAATTCACTTGAATCAGGCAAACAGAGCCTAAAATATGAAACTTTTTTACCTTTTTCTGGGGTGTTGTCTCCTTCCCCATTACTTTTCTTCATTGTAAGTCCTTGCACGCCCTGCCCTTTCTCACTTACTTAAGTATTGTTTTTGTATGTGTTTTGTTCTGTTTGTTATAAAATTATGTTATGCATTATTACAGTTGTGCTCAAGTTTACACAACCCAGCAGAATTTTTGCTTTCTTGGCCTTTTTTCAGAGAATATGAATGATAACACCAAAACTTTTTCTCCACTCATGGTTAGTGGTTAGGTGAAGCCATTTATTGTCAAACTACTGTGTTTTCTCTTTTTAAATCATAATGACAACCCGAAACATCCAAAGTACCCTGATCAAAAGTTCACATATCCTGGTGATTTTGGCCTAATAACATGCACAGAAGTTGACACAAATGGGTTTGAATGCTACTAAAGGTAACATCCTCACCTCACCTGTGAACTGTTTGCTTGTAATCAGTGTGTGTGAATAAAAGCTGAGTGAGTTTATGGGAGCCAGACAGACTCTTGTATCTGTCATCCAGCCACTGATGTTTCTGGAAGGCATTTAAAAGTCTGAACTACTACTAATCAGTTTTTACAATAAAAATGTTTAATAGTTTCTACTAGAGATGAGCAATCTGACAAAATTCACAATTATCTGTTCGTGCAGATTTTCTTGGAAAATTAAATTTGCAGAGAAGTTATTTTCCAAAAATCGAATGCCCCTTATTACACTCTGAGGTCTTTACAGACCCCCATAGCACAGTATATGTAAGTTTTAAATTTTGCCAAGCTTTCTATTGCTGACTGCCATTCTGTAGAATTCACGCAGAACACATTACAAAAGATCCATATTATTAGAACATGGATTTTTTTGCAAAATTTCCAGAGAATTAAATTCCTCTTGAATAAATGTACCAATCTCTAGTTTCTACAGTAAAACTCCCTTCTTAATGAACAGATGTAACCAGCATTAGGTTTATTTTCACATGATGCCCAGTATGATGTGGACAAAGAACAGTCTTTCATAGTAATTTGCTGTTACTTGTTCTCTCCAATGAAAAGATTTTGGAGATTATGCAGCTATATCTGTATAGTATTTCCATAGAAAAAAAAACATTATGTAGAATGTAAAATAAGAAATAGATTTGTACACACAATGTACATTCAACAAGTCACAACTAAGACGCAAAATGATGTCCATGATTAATTGCAACCAATATTCCATTTACTATATAAAAATAGAAAAAAAAAACTATTGAGTGAAAAGTGTGAGTCATTAACTATATTCACCCGAAGAAAATTCACATAACTATGGAAACTCCAGACCTTTTTCTCGCAGTGTCTGGATGACGTCCAACGTAACACATTTAATCAATTCACAGGATAAAGATAAGCTACTGCAGGTAGTATACCATCTTTATTTTTATCCAGTACATAATATATCATTTAAATATACCACAGTAATTAACAAAGCTGGCATTTTTCATTTTGACTATACTTTCCAGTATCTCTGTACTGCAGAGATAACCATGAAATTCTAAGAACACTACGGAGATATGAAACGGTAAGGAAATGTCCTCAGCATCTTTTTGCATATTATCAAAATCAATCCTCATTTTAACTTCTATGGTTCACTGTAATGCACAGAAACCCATTGTGTATTATTATTGAAGACTTTATAATAAGACGAACAACGCTGAGCAGAAAGAGAATCCTTTCAATGCATTGGGGGGAGAGAAAAAAAAAATGAAGCTTTAGCTAAAAGATATACATATGTATGAAATATTAATATTTTCTTGGATTTTTATTATCTATTTCAATGTTGAGTGCAACCGGTTTGTATTCTCTATTCTCCTTGTAACTGTGAGGCAGGTGTGCAGGTAGCTGGTTACCATGGTAACATATTGGCAAGGGATTAGAGCAGAGTCTTCAACAGCGTAAGGGAAAGGGGGGAGAGCGGCTTCTATAAAACTCTATTGCCGCCGTGTAAAAGATAGAACTTACACAGATCCATACAAATACATACAAACATCTGAAGCCCGTGTGCAGATTTTCATGACAAAATAGTACATTTCAGGGTCATAAATGTGTGATAAAATTCATAAGGATTACTGGAAAAGGCATCCTTTTCCTTCTGCTCAATTTTACTCAAGCTTTCATTTTAAAGAGCATCAAATAAAAAGGTGCTCGGTTTCATCCTGTAAAGAGGCTTTCTTCACGGTTTCCATTTTCTCCACTATTTTAATACCCAGGCAGCTATTAAAGAACAGGAACTGGTGTTTTTGATGGTTTAGGCGGCGAGAATGCTTTATGGAAGGATGTATACTAAATAAAGACTTTAATCAGTATTAAACCTTTGCCTTTTAATAAATGAGCAAGCAATTCATTTACAACGTAATCATCATTTTATCAAGCACATTGTTCTCCCTCCTAATGATAGTATCAATCTATAACTGAAGGAACACAAGAGCCTATTCAAACAGAAAAAGAATGTTCCTTGGCTTGATAGTAATCAGGCTCGACCGAGAAAGGTTACCGTCAATTACAATGGGGGTCATTTATGAAAGGGTTGGTTTAACAAAGTGGTGCTATGGCAAAGTGTCGTAACATATCTACGTTCTCTTGTCTTTTTGAAAGGGCATAGGCAGTATCCCTGAGCTTAAAGAGTTGTAAACCTATAATGCACCTTTCCTTCCATGTACGTGTAAGGACACAGAAATCTGTGCTGATTTCTATATAAAAATGGCAGTCCTGGCAGAGGGTAGGCAACTGCCGTAGGGACTGAGCTCCTCTGTGCCTCCAGATTCTACTATGTTGGAGAACAACATATTGCTCTATTGCCCTTTATAGAAGAAGTAATCAAATAATCGCAGGTTCTAGACACCACTAAAATAACAAAATAGAAAAGTTTGGTATCGGCTTAATATTACTGACTTGGAGAATCGCGTTGGCTACTGATCTTTACCATAGCACAAATTGTTGCTGTAAAAGCAAAATAATATCAGAATCGTTTTTTTTTATCATTTCACAATACTTTGATTTTTTTTCTCCTATTTTTCAGTACATTATATTTGTAAAATGAATGGTGTTATTCAAAATTATAACTCATCCTGCAAAAAATAAAACCTTCAAATAACTATGTTGATCGAAAAAATTATGGTACGGCTCTGGAAGAACGACAAAAAAAAACAGAAGTGCAAAATATTTAGGAGTAGTCTAAGGGGCGCATGCATTGTGGGGGCGCATGCATCCCAGAAGTTAAGCATCACAGAAGAAAAGCATCTTGAAACGGCAGTTATTCATGGCAAAGAATTACATTCATCTTCTTTTCACACAGGTAACCAATCATTCATCTCTGATTGATCTCTCTGCAGTATGACTCCATCATTGTCAGAAGCAGCTGAATGACACAAGCCCTTCTGTCTGCATGTGGAATATATAGCAATGGTAACCAAATCATTCATCCTCTGAATTGATCCTCTCTGCATGTATGCACTCCATTCATTGTCAGCAAGCAGCTGAATGACACAAGCCCCTTCTGTCTTGCATGTGGAAATATATAGCAATGGTAACCAAATCATTCATCCTCTGAATTGATCCTCTCTGCATGTTTGCACTCCATTCATTGTCAGCAAGCAGCTGAATGACACAAGCCCCTTCTGTCTTGCATGTGAAATATATAGCAATGGTAACCAAATCATTCATCCTCTGAATTGATCCTCTCTGCATGTATGCACTCATTCATTGTCAGCAAGCAGCTGAATGACACAGCCCTTCTGTCTTGCATGTGGAAATATATAGCAATAGTAACCAAATCATTCTGAATTGCCTTGCATGTTAATTCGAAATCCTCTCTGCATGATATTGCATGTGCAACTACTCTGTGATCTTCGCATTATGCATCAGTCAAGCAGCTGAATGACACAAGCCCCTTCTGTCTTGCATGTGGAAATATATAGCAATGTAACCAAATCATTCATCCTCTGAATTGATCCTCTCGCATGTATGCACCCATTCATTGTCAGCAAGCAGCTGAATGACACAAGCCCTTCTGTCTTGCATGTGGAAATATATAGCATAGTATGCACTCCATACTTCTGATTGCTGCAACCACTGCTGTACCATTTGCAACATAGTTTAATGTGCCTGGTAAAACTTTAGTATAATTCATTTTTGCACTGTGCTTAATACTTACTGCTGTGTATTCGTGTGACTGGGGCCTCTGTAGATGCTATCAGGTGGAAAGTGCTATAACATATAGATGTTGCCAGGTCTAGTGCCTTTGATGATCTAACCACCCCCTGGTGTGCTGGCCCCAGCTGGCAAATTATCCCAAAGCATTTCCCACAATCCCACTTTCCTGACCCTGTAGTGTGGACTATATATTTAGGAGTAGTCTAAGGGGCGCATGCATTGTGGGGGCGCATGCATCCCAGAAGTTAAGCATCACAGAAGAAAAGCATCTTGAAAACGGCAGTTATTCATGGCAGTTAATCAGGGCTGGAATCAGGTACCCCACACTTTGCCTTCTTTTTCATTATGTACTTTATCTATTTCCTCCTGTGTTCCATTGCCATCCACATTCACCGCCCCATCCCCCCTCCATCACGACTCATACACATCAGCCCCTCTATCCTTCCCTCTCCCATGTACAGCTCCCATGCACTCCTCACCTTCCTGAAAAACCTCAGCCCATCTTGCCCAAACACATCACATAAAAAACCTACTTACAATTCCAACAACTACCTGCTCTTTATCTTCCTACTCCTACTGATTTCAGGGGACATCTCCCCCAACCCTGGTCCACCATCCCCCAACCTCAATCCCTACCCTACCTCATACCGAAACCATAATAATCTTATTAATATTACTTGCACTCCCTCATCTCCTTCTTTCAATTGTGCCCTCTGGAATCCACGGTCTGCATGCAACAAGCTATCCTTCCTGCACAACTACTTTCTGAACCACTCTCTTCATCTGCTGGCCCTCACTGAAACCTGGATTCAGGATTCTGACACTGTCTCCCCTGCTGCCATTTCCTATGGTGGTTTACAGTTCTCCCATTCCCCGAGACCCACAAACAGACATGGTGGTGGAGTTGGCATACTCCTGTCCCCACAATGCACTTTCCAGGTCATCCCCCCAATTCCATCACTCTCATTCCCTTCTTTTGAGGTCCACACCATCAGGCTCTTCCATCCCCTCTCCCTCAGAGTAGCGGTCATATATCGGCCCCCAGGCTCACCCACCCAGTTCCTTGACCACTTCTCAGCCTGGCTGCCCCACTTCATGTCCTCAGAACTACCAACCCTTATCCTTGGAGACTTCAACATCCCCATTAACAGCCCTACTTCCACATCTGCATCTCAGCTTCTATCACTAACCACTTCTCTAGGCCTCTCACAGCTTTCAACCTCTGAGACACACAAGGATGGCAACACCCTTGACCTGGTCTTTGTCCGCCTCTGTTCAATCTCCCACCTAAATAACTCACCGCTTCCACTCTCTGACCACAACATTCTCTCCTTCACGCTCACAAATCCTCCACCACCCCAGCGCACTCCTACCTACCACACATTCAGAAATCTACAAGCCATTAACCCTCAGACACTTTCAGACTCCCTACACTCATCGCTGTCCCCAATCTCTTTTTCCTGTCCTGATCTGGCTGTTCATCACTACAATGACATTCTTAAAAGCACCCTTGACCAAGTAGCACCGCTCACCCTCAGAACCTCCAAACACACAGTAAAACAGCCCTGGCTCACATTGCAAACTCGACTTCTTCAGCGATGCTCTAGGAGTGCTGAACGCCTCTGGAGAAAAACCCGCACACCAGAAGACTTCATCCACTTTAAATTCATGTTAAGAACTTATAATGCTGCCCTTCACCTCGCCAAACAGACCTACTTCACCACACTGATCTCCTCACTAGCCAACAACCCCAAGAAACTTTTTGACACTTTTCACTCCCTCCTCAGGCCAAAAGCACAAGCCCCTATCACAGACATTTGTGCTGACGACCTGGCCTCCCACTTTATAGAAAAAATAGATACTATCCGTCAGGAAATCTGCTCTCAACCACCAAGTGCTGTGACTCCCATCCCACCCTGCATTTCCCCTGGCTCACTTTCCACATTTGATCCCATCACAGAAGAAGAAGTCTCCAGACTCCTCTCTTCCTCTCGTCCGACTACATGCACTACCGACCCCATCCCCTCACATCTCCTCCAGTCTCTCTCTCCAGTTGTCACAACTCACCTAACTACAATCTTTAATCTCTCACTCTCCTCTGGCATTTTCCCATCCTCCTTCAAACACTCCATCATTACTCCATTACTAAAGAAACCCGCTCTTGACCCTTCCTGCACAAACAACTACAGACCGGTCTCCAATCTCCCCTTCATCTCTAAACTTTTGGAGCGCCTAGTCTACTCCCGCCTCACCCGTTACCTCTCCACTTACTCCCTCCTAGACCCTTCACAGTCCGGCTTCCGCCCCCTACATTCGACTGAAACTGCACTCATCAAAGTGACCAATGACCTTCTTACAGCAAAACGTAACGGCGACCACTCTCTGCTCATTCTTCTCGACCTTTCTGCAGCTTTCGACACGGTTGACCACCGTCTCCTACTCTCTAGGCTCCAGTCACTAGGTATTAAGGACACTGTTCTCTCCTGGTTCTCCTCCTATCTTTCTGACCGCTCCTTCAGTGTTTCGTTCTCTGGCTCCACGTCATCTCCTCTTCCTCTCACTGTCGGTGTACCCCAGGGCTCAGTCCTTGGCCCCCTTCTCTTCTCTCTCTACACGGCCCCAATTGGACAGACCATCAGCAGATTTGGCTTTCAGTACCATCTTTATGCCGATGACACACAACTATACACGTCATCCCCCGACCTTACCTCCGCTGTTCTACAGAACACCACCGACTGTCTGTCCGCAGTCTCCAACATCATGTCCGCTCTCTATCTGAAACTTAACCTCTCCAAGACTGAACTCCTTCTGCTCCCGCCGTCTACTAACCTCCCTAAATCTGACATTTTCCTCTCTGTGGGCGGCACCATAATAACACCCCGGCAGCAGGCTCGCTGTCTGGGTGTTATGTTTGACACCAATCTCTCCTTCACCTCCCATATACAATCTCTTGCCCGCTCTTGCCGTCTACACCTAAAGAACATCTCTAGAATCCGCCCTTTTCTCACCATGGAAACAACAAAAACCCTCACTGTAGCATTGATCCACTCCCGCCTGGACTACTGCAACGCTCTATTACTTGGCCTCCCCATTACTCGACTATCCCCTCTCCAGTCCAACCTTAATGCAGCAGCCAGGGTCATCCATCTGGCTAATCGGTACTCGGACGCGTCCGCTCTTCGCCAGTCCTTACACTGGCTGCCCATTCATTATAGGATCCAATTCAAAGTACTGGTTCTCACCCACAAAGCTCTCCACAGTGCAGCACCCCCCTACATCTCCTCCCTCATTTCTATCTATCGGCCTAACCGACTGCTGCGCTCTGCAAACAACTTTCGACTAACCTCTGCACTAATCCGTACCTCCCACTCCCGACTCCAAGACTTCTCCCGCGCTGCGCCAATCCTCTGGAATGCTCTACCCCAAGAAATTAGGACTATCCACAATTTGCATGGTTTCAGGAGCTCCCTCAAAACACATTTGTTCAGAGTGGCCTATCACATTCACTAACCAAAGTCGTTCTATGTTTAAGTGTGTATGTGTAGCCCATTCACTATCTCCATCCATGCCTCACTCCCTCAAGATGGCTGGACCATCATTGTAAATGCACCATTGTATATACACACCTGTACTTTGTATCTCCCCCACCTCATTGTAGATTGTAAGCTCTCACGAGCAGGGGTGGCTTATTTTGCTTTAATTATTGTATTGTTAACGTTGTTACCTATGACTTGTGTTTTGAAACTGTTAAACTGTAAAGCGCTGCGGAATATGTTGGCGCTATATAAATAAAGATTATTATTATTATTATTATTATTAAAGTAAATAATAGTCCAGTTTTCAAGGGGTTAATGGTTCGCTCACATCTGCATATAAGATTGGCTAGGGCAATGTGAGAAAAAATCTCATTGCACTCGCACCAATGTAATTCAATGAGGCAGTGTTCTTCTGCGAGTTTTTCTTCACCTGGAATTAGGGTAAGGAAAAAAAATCGCAGCATGTTGAGTATGGCCGCGTAAAACGTTCAAAACGCACCAATGTTAGTCAGTGGGTGCAAGAAAAACTCACATGGCACACAGACCATGCGTGTGCAGTTTGATTTTTACGCACACATCTCATAGGTAACCAGACATTTCAGAAGCCAAGTACAGTAAATTCACAGCGTGAACCATTATTCTGGGAAGGAGCCAATATTCATGGAGCTTTCCAGACTATTAATATCAACCCCATGTCTGTCTCTTCAGCCTTCACTGGTTATTAAAAAGGAGGACTCTTTAAAAAATGTTATGGGGGCCTCACTATTTTTAATAACCAGCAAAGGCTAAGCAGACAGCTGGGGGGCTGATATTACTAGTCTAGGAAGGACCATGGATATTGGCACCTTCCCAAACTAACAAACCTAGCCCTCAGCCGCTGATGAACTGCTGTAACCTTAATGACGTCTCTCCTTGTGGTGTGTGAACCTACTGCTGATTCTCACACTGCTAGGGGTGATGTCAGTCATTGGCTGAGGGGTCCTTATTAAAAAGTGGCAAAATGGGGGTTCATTTTCATTACAGGGAAAGCACAGGAGGCATTATATTATAAGAAATAACAATGGATGTTTTTATTATTATAAGGAGCTATGGGGTCATTATTTTAATTGGTCAATGGGGAGTATTATTAAAGGAGGCACAGGGAATTTATTATAAAGCAGCAAAGGGGATGTTATTATTGTATAGTGTTTTATAGCTGTAAGGAGACACAGAGGACCATTATTATCAGGAGGCACAGGTGATATTACTTATATAGGGTTCTGCATAACTGTAAGGAGGCACAGGGGAACATTATTACTATGAGGAAGAACAGAGGAAAGATTATTACTCTGTAGGAACTCAGAGAGGGAACTGTTATTGTGTGGAGCACAATAGTAGGGTACTATTACTATATAGGGCAAAGAAGGGGCATTATTACTGCCTGGGGCATGGTTAACAGAACTGTATGTTTTGTGTATAGGTGGTGGAATGTGAGGATAATCCTAAAAAATTAGTAAGCCAAACATGTCTCTGTGTTACATTTTACAGTGACAAATTATGGATGGTAGTTGTGGTCATGCAGAGCACTTATGTACATCTGATATTATCATTATATGGTCACTGTATGGTGGTAACATCAGTCCCAGCACAGTGGTTTTGGTTAAAGGGATTCTCCAGTCTTGAGGTTAATGCCTGCATTCACGATTTGTGACTGCAGACTTCTAAATTCTCACAGTCTGCTGGATTGTGTGCTGTCAGGATTCTCCAGTACAGGCGCCAGAAGCAGGAAGTTATGAGAAAGCAAGAATGCGATTTCCAGACATTTGGTCACAAACTGGTTAAACATGCACTGCCTCATTCGACACTAGTGAAGCGAACAAGGCCAAGCACATCTAGTCAAAATGTGGCTGGAAGTATTGAAATCACATACTGGAGGTCACATGACGGCAATAGTGAAATAGCAATTTTTCATTATTTTTTTTCCAATTTTTTAGCAGATTACATGGCAAAGTTAATCAAAACTACAACTCATCTTGTAAAAACAACTCTCACATGGCTACGTTGTTTGACAACTAAAAAAGTTATAGCTCTTGGAAGAAGAGAGTAAAAAAATGAAAACGCAAAAATGGAAAATTTACTGATCATAATGAGGTTTATTATAAATATTTCCCTAATGTCTTAAGACTCTGTCCTTGCCTCTAGTATTATTCTCACCCAGCCGTTGTCTTCATCTGTTGTCGGCGCCTCTCAGGTCATCTTCTGCAGGTTGTGACTTGCCGGATCGCTCCAGTTTTCGTTTGGCTAGCTGGAGGCCACTTCTCAATGAAAGTCTATGAGAGCCAAAACGAGGCCAGAATGAAGCTCTGATAGACTTACATTTAGCGCTTGTGATCTTTACCTCTGAATTCCAGTCAGTCAGAAGCTGTGCTCACAAGATGGCAGCATCAGAGCAGCACCGGGAAGAGCCGAAGATGGCAGCTGCTGAGTATAATCTTACAGGCAGGGAAGTTATATTAGCGCCACCACTCCAGTGGTAAAAAAAAAATGCTGGATTGATGCTTTAGGCTGTTTTAATATTTAACATACAGTGGTGGCCAAAAGTATTGGCACCCCTGCAATTCTGTCAGATAATGCTCAGTTTATTCCTGAAAATGATTGCAATCACAAATTATTTGCTATTTTTATCTTCATTTAATTTGCTTGTAAGGAAAAAACACAAAAGAGAATGAAGCAAAAATCAAATCCTTGATCGTTTCACACAAAACTCCAAAAATGGGCAAGACAAAAGTATTGGCACCCTCAGCCTAATACTTGGTTGCATAACCTTTAGCTAAAATAACTGCGAACAACCGCTTCCAGTAACCATTAATGAGTTTCTTACAATGCTCTGCTGGAATTGTAGACCATTCTTCTTTGGCAAACTGCTCCATGTCCCTGATATTTGAAGGGTGCCTTCTCCAAACTGCCATTTGGAGATCTCTCCACAGGTGTTCTATGGGATTCAGGTCTGGACTCATTGCTGGCCACCTTAGAAGTCTCCAGTGCTTTCTCTCAAACCATTTTATAGTGTTTTTGGAAGTGTGTTTTGGGTCATTGTCCTGCTGGAAGACCCATGACCTCTGAGGGAGACACAGCTTTCTCACACTGGGCCCTACATTATGCTGCAAAATTTGTTGGTAGTCTTCAGACTTCATAATGCCATGCACACGGTCAAGTAGTCCAGTGCCAGAGGCAGCAAAGTAACCCCAAAACATCAGGGAACCTGTGCCATGTTTGACTGTAGGGACCGTGTTCTTTTCTTTGAAGGCCTCTTTTTTTCCTGTACACTCTATGTTGATGGTTTTTCCCAAAAAGCTCAACTTTTGTTTTCATCTACCAGAGAACATTCTTCCAAAACGTTTTAGGCTTTCTCAGGTACGTTTTGGCAAACTTCAGCCTGGCTTTTTTATGTCTCGGGGTAAGAAGTGGGGTCTTCCTGGGTATCCTACCATACAGTCCCTTTTCATTCAGACACCGACGGATAGTACGGGTTGACACTGTTGTACCCTCGGACTGGAGGGCAGCTTGAACTTGTTTGGATGTTATCGAGGTTCTTTATCCACCATCCGCACAATCTTGCGTTGAAATCTCTCGTAAATTTTTATTTTCCTTCCACATCTAGGGAGGTTAGCCACAGTGCCATGGGCTTTAAACTTCTTGATGACACTGCGCACGGAAGACACAGGAACATTCAGGTCTTTGGAGATGGATTGTAGCCTTTAGATTGCTCATGCTTCCTCACAATTTGGTTTCTCAAGTCCTCAGACAGTTCTTGGTCTTCTTTCTTTTCTACATGCTCAATGTGGTACACACAAGGACACAGGACAGAGGTTGAGTCAACTTTAATCCATGTTAACTGGCTGCAAGTGTGATTTACTTATTGCCAACACCTGTTAGGTGCCACAGGTAAGTTACAGGTGCTGGTGATTACACGAATTAGAGAAACATCACATGATTTTTCAAACAGCGCCAATACTTTTGTCCACCCCCTTTTTTAGGTTTGGTGTGGAATTATATCCAATTTGGCTTTAGGTCAATTATTTTTGTGTTTTTTTCATTGAAAACAAATTAAATTAAGATAATAATACCAAAGAATTTGTGTTTGCAATCATTTTCAGGAAGAAACTGAGTATTTTCTGACAGAATTGCAGGGTGCCATTACTTTTGGCCACCACTGTATATAAAGGGAATCAAAGTAACATTGCTACAGTGCATAGTAGATTAAGGGCTCTCTCACACTGGCGTTTAATACGAAGAAGGACAATGCAATGCATTGTGCTCTGACCAGTGTAATTTAATGAGGCAGAGAAGATCTGTGATTATTTTTCTCATGCTGATTCGGCATCAGAAAAAAATTTCAGCATGCTGCGATTGCAGAGTATCTCACACGGTGTGCACCCACTCAAGTCAATGGGTGCGTGTAAAACATCGAAGTGCACTCCGATGTACACCAAGACAGGCAATGAAGAGATAGAAAATTTAATCTATTGTTCTTCTCCTCACTTATTATCAGATTCTTGCATGGAGAGGATCAGATCACAGTAGCATAATACTAGGCTCACGCTCTTAGCAGAGTTTGAGCCAAGTGTCGTTAGGATATCACTATATGCTAAAGTGAACCAAACCTAAAAAGGATTTTGTCAAAGTACTGTAGCTATATTAACTAAAAATAAAATCCTCTTTCAGCTCAGTTTAGTATTATAAAGTAAATGACCTTAAGATGGAGAAGAACCTCGCAGACACTATCGCCGCTTCAGTATAACAATCTGGAGACTTGTAGTACTTCAAGAATCTTATTGTGCAGAAATAACACTTTTTTAATCCAAACTGGATTCTTCATTAATTAAAACACACACAAGGCTCTGTAGCTGCCTGTCAGTGTTTTAACTGAAAAATCCACTTTAGATACAAAAGTGCATTATTTTTGCATGTTGAAAACACTTGACAGTGCAAGTCTCAAGATTACTAGAAGCACCTCATAGTCCCTATAGCGCCAACGATAATTCTCCCCATCCTATGATTGTTGAATCTCCATTAAGGTACAGCAAACCAAGTGGAGCACATGGCAGTGACCTATTACCACACATACCATACATGAGTGTTATGCCTTATGCTCAACCAAAGTAGCGCTCCCCTTTGTATATACACAACTTTCAAATATTACAAAATCCCATATGCTCAGTCATTACTCACAAACCCTCTGTTTTGTCCTACAAAGCCAACTGTAGTGAAATGATTCCAGCATTACTCACTTGGTCTTTATCTGCTATTTGCATCAATGTAGTTAATTATCTGTTTAGAATCCTCTGACAAACACTTATCTCTCCACTTAATGGCAACACACATTTCTTGCACAATTAAATATATTTGTGCGTCATGCTTGTATCTGGACAAACTAATTGGTACAATAAAGGGCTGTAAAAGTACCATGGATTAGCCATTTCATTAGTTGTCTAAAATGCATTACATGAAATGGACAAATACTCTTTCATGCTCTGAACCCACACAATCCTAGATTAGCGGATTTATTATTATAATGCTTTTCAAAATATGTAGTTCTGCTATTTAAAAGGGGTTATCTTATCTTCTTAAGTGTAAAAAATTGCAATTTTGCGATTCACGTCTGACTAAAAATCCACTTAATGAAGGGATGCTTAATTTTATAGTATACTTCCCATTGCCTATATTGCTAGCTACCTCTGCAGTGTTTCAGAGGTGGTCTGTTGTGAATGGACTTGAAATGAGTTCTGAGCAGAGGCTCCCTCTGGTGGTTACAAGCGGTACTGGACTGTCCAGTGAAGATTGTGAGGAGTGGGAATCAGGTGTTACTGACTGGTCTTATATAAGGGAGTCGCCTTCCCATCAGGGTTGCCGGTGATCAATTGTTCTGGTCTCAATCCTTGAGTCCTATTTCCTTTGTAGCCTGCTGAGTCGTGTCTGCATCTCCTGCTAACAGATAAGACATTTTCTTCTTTTTGTTTTTGTGCTTGATTTTTGCATTTTGTCCTGCACTTCTGTGGGGCCTTCAGGGTCCCCTCCGGGGCTTTTGCCCTCTCAGTTTAGTTCAGCCACTGATGTTTGTACTTTTGCTTTTTCCAGTTTTTTCAGTGGCTGCTGTTTTGATTTTGTTACACCAGAGAACTAATTTAGGTGGTAGAGGTCGTGTGATCTCAGGTGATTTTGAAATTAGTAGAGTTGGTGCTTTTCAGGGTTTTTTGGGATTGCAGTAAGTGCCCTTCCTATCCTTTTCTATTTAGGTAGTTTGGGCCCCAACGTTTGCTCATACTATTTTCTGTCTGTGTCAGTATTTCATCTTGTCTAACCGCCATTACATGTTTGGGGGCTTTCTATGTTCTTTGGGGATCTGCTCCGGGGCAGATAGCTTTCCTCTTTCTATCTTTAGGTGTAGTTAGTTTCTCAGGCTGTGACGAGGCGTCTAGGACCAACGTAGGAACGCTCCACGGCTGCCTCTAGTTGTGGTGGTTAGTCAGGGTTCTGTAATCTCATAGATTCCAACTTTTCTGGTGTATTGCCTTTTTTACCTGCACTCCTCAGCTACCGAAACATAACAGTATCACGGCCAAAAAATTGAAAATTGTATGGTACTCACAGAAGGGAAAAAATATTGTGAAAGAAAAAAGGTTGTCAGAATTGTCAGAGATATTTTTCTGTTTGTTGCATTTTTTCCCTCTGTATCTCTGGGTGCTGGGGAGGATTTTTTTTTTCTCTCAATGGAGTTTGCACAGTTGTCTGGCCGTGTGGATCAGCTTGCCACTGAGGTTCGGAGTATTGCTGCCTATCTTGCTAGGTTGCCTGTTGTGGAACCTAGGATTCCCATGCCAGATTTGTTTTTAGGGGATCGAGCTAAGTTTCAGAATTTCAAAAATAATTGTAAATTGTTTTTTGCCTTAAAATCTAAGTCCTCAGGGAACGCAGCGCAGCAGGTTCAAATTGTCATCTCTCTCCTGCGCGGCGATCCTCAGGATTGGGCTTTTTCCCTGACACCTGGGGATCCTGTTTTGAGTGATGTTGATGCATTTTTTCAGGCTTTGGGGTTATTGTACGATGAGCCTAATGTCACTGATCAAGCTGAAAAAGCCTTGTTGGCATTAAATCAGGGTCTTGATGAGCTGAGTTATACTGTCAGAGATTCCGTAGGTGGGCAGTCCTGACCAAGTGGAATGACGACGCTTTGGCGGCCCTTTTTCGGAAGGGTCTGTCAGATAATGTAAAGGATGTTATGGTGGGATTCTCTGTCCCCTCTGGTCTCAATGATTCTATGTCATTAGCGATTCAAATTGACAGACGTTTGCGTGAGCGGAGAAGTATGCGTGGAATGGTGTTGCCTTGTGAACCTGCTTCTGAACCCATGCAGTGTGATAGAGTGGTGTCTGGGGCACAGCGTCATGAGTTTCGAAAGCGCAATGGGTTATGTTTCTACTGTGGTGATGCCTCTCATGCTATTTCAGTCTGCCCTAAGCGGGGAAGACGTTTTGCACGCTCAGTTGTCTTGGGTAGTGTTCAGACTAAGTTTTTATTAACTGTCACTCTGATATGCTCTCTGTCCTCATTTTCTGCTCAGGCTTTCGTTGATTCTGGAGCAGCTATTAACCTGATGGATTATGATTTTGCTAAACGTTGTGGGTTTCCCTTGATACCCCTACAGAAGTCTATTCCCCTACTGGGGATCGATTCTACCCCTTTGGCTGAGAATAAACCTCAGTTCTCTACTCAGGTGATAATGAGGGTTGAACCTGATCATCAGGAGTGCTTGTAAATTTTTGGTTCTGTATAATCTGCATGATATTATCGTACTGGGCTTCCCTTGGTTGCAGTCTCATAATCTTGTTTTGGATTGGAAATCTGTGTCTGTAACCAGTTGGGGCTGCCAATGTGTTAATACCAACACTCCTGTTTTTTCTGCCTCCCCCCAGGCTCAGGATGTTCCTGACTTTTTGATTGATTTTTCTGATGTGTTTAGCGAAAGTAAATCTGCATCCTTGCCTCCCCATAGGAGCTATGACTGCGCTATTGAATTAGTGCCTGGTAGTAAATTCCCTAAAGGTCGCCTTTTTAACTTGTCTGTACCTGAACATGACGCTATGCGGTCTTATATCAAGGAATCATTGGAGAAGGGTCATATCAGACTATCCTCTTCACCCTTAGGTGCCGGTTTTTTCTTTGTGGCCAAAAAGGATGGTTCATTAAGGCCGTGTATTGATTATCGTCTCTTGAACAATATTACTGTAAAATATCAATACCCGTTACCTTTGATTTCTGACCTGTTTTCCAGGGTGAAAAACGCTACTTGGTTTACCAAGCTTGACTCAGGGGGGCATATAACCTTATTCGCATTAAGCACGGGGATGAATGGAAGACGGCATTCAATACCCCTGAGGGGCATTTTGAGTACCTTGTGATGCCCTTTGGGCTCACTAATGCTCCTTCTGTCTTCCAGTCCTTCATGAATGACATTTTCAGGG
Organism: Oophaga sylvatica; assembly: GCA_033576555.1. NCBI lineage: Eukaryota > Metazoa > Chordata > Amphibia > Anura > Dendrobatidae > Oophaga > Oophaga sylvatica. Next base: position 190,156,484 of record JARQOD010000004.1, on the reverse strand, counting down.
ATTTTGTGGATAAAATTCTGATTGTTTATTTGGATGATATCTTGATTTTTTCTAATGACTGGGACTCTCATGTGAAACATGTTCGAACTGTATTCCAGATTTTGAGAGAGAATACTCTGTATGTGAAGGGATCAAAGTGTCTTTTTGGCGTACAGAGGATCTCATTTCTGGGATTCATTTTGTCCCCATCTGTTATTGAAATGGACCCGGTCAAGGTTCAGGCCATCTGTGATTGGGTCCACCCTACTTCATTAAAGGCTCTTCAAAGATTTTTGGGTTTTGCCAATTTTTATCGTAAATTTATTGGTAATTCTCGGTTATTGTTAAACCATTGACTGATTTGACCAGAAAGGGTTCTGATGTGGTGAATTGGCCTCCTGAGGCAGTCTCTGCATTTCAGGAACTTAAGCAGAGATTCACTTCTGCTCCTGTTCTACGGCAGCCTGATGTTTCTCTGCCATTTCAGGTGGAGGTTGATGCCTCTGAAATTGGGGCAGGTGCCGTTTTGTCCCAAAAAGATCCAGAGACCTCTAAAAGTAACCCTTGTGCCTTTTTCTCTCGAAAATGTTCTCCTACTGAACGTAATTATGACGTGGGTAATCGGGAGTTACTGGCCATGAAGTGGGCTTTTGAAGAGTGGAGACATTGGCTGGAGGGAGCCAAACATCAGGTGGTGGTCCTTACGGACCATAAGAATCTGGTTTATCTGGAATCTGCCAAGCGACTCAATCCTAGACAGGCCAGGTGGGTCCTTGTTTTTCACACGTTTTAATTTTGTGGTTTCCTTTCTTCCTGGCACTAAGAATGTTAAGGCGGATGCCCTCTCGAGGAGTTTCCTGCGGACTCTCCTGAGTTATCTGATCCTTCTGTTATTTTGAAAGAGGGTGTAGTTCTTTCCGCCATCTCACCCAATTTGAGACTTGCTCTGGAGGGGTGTCAGGAGGATAGGCCCGAGCGCTGCCCTGTTGGAAAATTGTTTGTCCCGGACCAGTGGAAAAAGAGTGTGATGTCTGAGATTCATTGTTCCGCGTTGGCTGGGCATCCCGGAATTTTTGGTACCAGAGACTTGGTTAGTCGGTCCTTTTGGTGGCCTACCTTGTCGCGTGATGTCAGGGAATTTGTGCAGTCCTGCGGGACTTGCTCTCGCTCCAAGCCTTGCTCTCGCTCTAGTGGTTTGTTGATGCCATTGCCTGTGCCCAAGAGACCATGGACCCATATCTCTATGGATTTCATTTCCGACCTCCCTGTTTCTCAGAGAATGACCGCATCTGGGTGATTTGTGATAGGTTTTCCAAGATGATACATCTTGTGCCATTACCTAAGTTGCCTTCCTCCTCTGAATTGGTGCCTTTGTTCCTTCAGCATGTGGTTCGTTTACATGGCATTCCTGAGAACATTGTGTCTGACAGAGGAGTCCAGTTTGTTTCCAGATTTTGGAGGACCTTTTGTTCTAAACTTGGTGTTCAATTGTCTTTCTCCTCGGCGTTTCATCCTCAGACCAATGGTCAAACTGAGAGAACAAACCAGACATTGGAGACTTATCTAAGATGCTTTGTGTCTGCTGATCAGGATGACTGGGTCTCTTTTTTGCCTTTGGCTGAGTTTGCTCTTAATAATAGGGCTAGCTCTGCCACTTTGATGTCTCCATTTTTCTGTAATTCTGGGTTTCACCCTCGATTTTCTTCAGGACAGACGGAGGCTTCTGTCTGTCCAGGTGTTGACTCTGTTGTGGAGCGTATGCAACAGATTTGGTACCAGGTAGTGGAGAGTTGTCCCTCCCTCAGGAGAGGGCCCAGCGGTTTGCTAACCGGCATAGGACTGATGGTCCTCGGTTTAAAGTGGGGGACTTGGTCTGGTTGTCCTCAAGAAATATTCCTATGAGAGTGGCATCTCCTAAATTTAAGCATAGGTTCATTGGACCTTATAAGATCATGGAGATTCTTAATCCTGTTTCTTTTCGTTTGCTTCTTCCAGGGACATTTAAGATCCATAACGTGTTCCACAAGTCCTTGTTGAAGAGGTTTGTTGAGCCAGTGGTTCCTACTGCTTTGCCTCCTGACCCTGTTCTGGTTGAGGGCAATATGGAGTTTGTGGTTGAGAAAATATTGAATTCTCGTTTTTCTAGACGGAAACTCCAGTATTTGGTTAAGTGGAGAGGTTATGGTCAGGAAGACAATTCTTGGGTGTTTGCTTCGGACATCCATGCTAGGAGACTCATCCGTGCGTATCATAGAACTCATCCTGACCGACCTGGTTGCTCAAGTGAGGGTTCGGTGACCCCTCCTCAAGGGGGGTACTGTTGTGAATGGACTTGAAATGAGTTCTGAGCAGAGGCTCCCTCTGGTGGTTACAAGCGGTACTGGACTGTCCAGTGAAGATTGTGAGGAGTGGGAATCAGGTGTTACTGACTGGTCTTATATAAGGGAGTCGCCTTCCCATCAGGGTTGCCGGTGATCAATTGTTCTGGTCTCAATCCTTGAGTCCTGTTTCCTTTGTAGCCTGCTGTGTCGTGTCTGCATCTCCTGCTAACAGATAAGACATTTTCTTCTTTTTGTTTTTGTGCTTGATTTTTGCATTTTGTCCTGCACTTCTGTGGGGGCCTTCAGGGTCCCCTCCGGGGGCTTTTGCCCTCTCAGTTTAGTTCAGCCACTGATGTTTGTACTTTTGCTTTTTCCAGTTTTTTCAGTGGCTGCTGTTTTGATTTTGTTAGACCAGAGAACTAATTTAGGTGGTAGAGGTCGTGTGATCTCAGGTGATTTTGAAATTAGTAGAGTTGGTGCTTTTCAGGGTTTTTTGGGATTGCAGTAAGTGCCCTTCCTATCCTTTTCTATTTAGGTAGTTTGGGCCCCAACGTTTGCTCATACTATTTTCTGTCTGTGTCAGTATTTCATCTTGTCTAACCGCCATTACATGTTTGGGGCTTTCTATGTTCTTTGGGATCTGCTCCGGGGCAGATAGCTTTCCTCTTTCTATCTTTAGGTGTAGTTAGTTTCTCAGGCTGTGACGAGGCGTCTAGGACCAACGTAGGAACGCTCCACGGCTGCCTCTAGTTGTGGTGGTTAGTCAGGGTTCTGCAATCTCATAGATTCCAACTTCTCTGGTGTATTGCCTTTTTACCTGCACTCCTCAGCTACCGAAACATAACAGTGGTCGATCTCCTAGGCAAAGAGCACAGACCTCAGTAGCCTTGTTTTCTTTAGATGCAACAGAGGCAAACCTACCTCTGCTTGCAGCCTATGAGAGACAATTCAGCCAATGTTTAAACTATCATCAGGTCCTCATCGCCCGCTCACCCAAGTATAAGCAGTTAACCGGATGCAACGCCTAGACTAGTACAAGCTGTAGAACTGGGAAGCAGTTTAACAACAGAAAAAAGCACAAAAACAAGTGGGTTATACAACAAGTTTCACACTTCAATCGGAATAATCAGAGAAGTCTCTTAAAGGATTATACTAGTGTCTCTTCATCACAGGTGGTACACCCATTCCTGGGAGAGGTGCTATGCTAGCTCCCCTTGACACAATGGTCCTAGCAGGGGTCACAAGGTATTCCCGCTAAGCCACAAATCTTGCTAACAAAGTCTATTAAGGAACGCTGAGCCTCCTTCACCCCAGCTTATCCCCACCCTACCTGTTGTCTTTGCCCAGGCCGACCCGTGTACCGGACGTTGGTGTAGGATGTGACAGCTCGTCTCACTCGTGCCTCCCTCCAATCACCAAAGGCATCCTCCCCTGGTCGAAGTCTCCTCTTTGATCTTCTGTGCTTGATGTCTCCTTGGCTTATGGGAAAGACGGCTGGTCTCCAGCTCCCGGCTGTCTTCGTCTGGCCTCTGTACTTTGACCAGCGCAAATTGAGGATTCAGAACTTGACCAGCGCAGTCTGGGCTCTTGGTCTTGACTTGCATAGATCTGGTTCTCAGCTCTTGACCGGAGTAGTCAGGTATTTGGATCTCACTGGGCATCATTCGGGCTATGTCTGACATCAGCCAACACCCTGATGGTGCACATTCTCCGCTGAATCACTTCCCGGTTTGGCGCAGACCTTTATATCCGAAAACATTGTCATCCAAGACATCTAACCAATTCCCGCACTTGAACTCGTTCCCCCTGCAACTCTTCAGTTTCCAGTTGGTCCTGCATGGTCCCAACTAGCTAGCAGAACTAATGACACATCACACAGAGCTCTTCAGGGGTACCATCATCTCCTCTTACACAAGCAACCAAGAAGCCAGGAGTCTGGTAGTGGTGCGCTCCTGAATAAACAACCTACCCCTAAAGCATTCACAAATTTCCAATTTGGATTTATCACGCTAAAAACATAAGCCCACGTCACACTAAGCGAGATCGCTAGCGAGATCACTGAAGCGTCACCGATTTTGTGATGCAACAGTGACCTAGGCTTTGCTTAGTTCACGCACCGCCACCTGCTTGGGCTTACGCTGATCATCGTTGATTCCTGGACCATTTTCACATCATTGCCCCTTCAGCGCTGGTATCCTAGCTGTGACACGTGAGACCATGATCACGTAGTCTGGTACGCTCCCAGCACTGCTAGAATGTGCTAGGGTCTAGCACCCGTCGCAGTACACCATTCAGCGATGCATGGTTCCATGTCTATAGCCTCCCAGTATCGTTAAATGTGCTACATGTTCTGAGCGGAGCTCCCATCTGTGTTCAGACAGTATGCCTTTCGCAATGCATCTGTTCTGACTGTTGATGGAGGTCAGAGTTCCGAGACGGTCCTCATGGGCCTGTTAGAGCTACCTGCACCGCTTTCAGATAGATTGCTTTCATGTTCCTGCACTTTGTGGAGGTAATCCCCTCATGGGCCTGACTCAATTTGTCTTGTTATTTGCCTGTTTTTGTTTTTCAGCGGCTGCAGCTTGGTTTTTGTTCACACTGAGATCTGATTTAGCGGTGGCGAGATCGTGTGACTCTATTTTGTATAATGTTGTTTTGGTTTCTGTCAAAGTAATCTCTCCTTCATCTATTATCCTGTGCCCAGCGTTGTCTCTATTTGCCTTTTTGTTTCACTGTCTAACCGCATTATATTGGGCTTCTATTCTTGGCTGCTCGGCAGATACTTATTGCTTTAGTGTGTTCTCTAGGCTTGAAGGCGCTGCTCTGAATGGAACCTCCGCTACCTCGTTGTGTCATATTAGAATCTGCAACCCATCATCCATATCTAGTTCTTCTGCGTTGTCCTGCCCCTCAGTACAAAACAACAGTACTGTTAAATGTGTAAGATTTCTAAGCGAGGCTCCTGTGTTCAGACATACGCTTTCGCAAGAATGGCAATCTGTTCACTGATGGTCTATATAGGAGGTTCCCCCTATGTTGCCGTGACATGTTCTTGTCTCATTGTGTTCTGTCATTTGGAATTCGAGTCTCTGCCTGCTTTCGATAAATTTTTGCTTTCTTTGTCTGCTTTTTGCATGTTTCTGCACTTTGAGCAGCAGGCCCATGGGGCCTGAGCTCCTCACAGTTTATCTGCACCACTGTTATTTGCTCATTTGCTTTTTCCTGTTTTTTTCAGGTGCAGCTTGGTTTTGTTCACATAGAGATCTGATTTAGCGGGTGGGAGATCGTGTGATCTCAGTATTTTTGTAATCAGAATTGTTGGATTTTTGTAGGGTTTTCTGGGTTGCAGAAAGTAATCTCTCCTTTCCTATCCTATTTAGTCAGCTTGTGGCCCCAGCGTTTGCTCAATCTATTTTCTGCCTATGTTTGTGTTTTCATCTTGTCTAACCGCCATTATATGTTTGGGGGCTTCCTATTTTCTTTGGGGATCTGCTCCGGGGCAGATAGCTTTCATCTTTCTGCCTTTAGGTGTAGTTATCTCTAAGGCTGTGACGAGGCGTCTGCGTCTAGGATCAACGTAGGAACGCTCCACGGCTACCTCTAGTTGTGTCATTAGTTTAGGAATCTGCAACCCATCAGTTACCAATATCTCAGGTGTTCTGCTGCCCTGCTGTTGTTCCTGTCCTCCTCAGCTACCTAAACACAACAGTACTGTTATGAATGTGCTAGAGATGTTTTCTAAGCGGAGGCTCCCTCTGGTGGTTACAGACAGTACTGCTCTTTTCAGCGAAGAATGGCAATCTGGGTTCACTGACTGGTCTGATATAAGGGAGGTTCCCTCCCATGATGGTTGCCGATGATCAATTGTTCTTGTCTCAATTGTGGTTCCTGGTTCATTTGGAAGTTTGCTGGAGTCTTGCCTGCATCTCCTGCTTTCAGATAAGATATTTTTTGCTTTTCTTTTTGTGCTTGCTTTTTGCATTGTTTTCTGCACTTTTGTGGAGGTCAGCCAGGTCCCCTCCTGGGGCCTGAGCTCCTCACAGTTTATCTGCAGCCACTGTTATTTGCTCATTTGCTTTTTCCTGTTTTTTCAGCGGCTGCAGCTTGGTTTTGTTCACATAGAGATCTGATTTAGCGGGTGGCGAGATCGTGTGATCTCAGTATTTTTGTAATCAGAATTGTTGCATTTTTGTAGGGTTTTCTGGGTTGCAGAAAGTAATCTCTCCTTTCCTATCCTATTTAGTCAGCTTGTGGCCCCAGCGTTTGCTCAATCTATTTTCTCTGCCTATGTTTGTGTTTTCATCTTGTCTAACCGCCATTATATGTTTGGGGGCTTCCTATTTTCTTTGGGGATCTGCTCCGGGGCAGATAGCTTTCATCTTTCTGCCTTTAGGTGTAGTTATCTCTAAGGCTGTGACGAGGCGTCTGCGTCTAGGATCAACGTAGGAACGCTCCACGGCTACCTCTAGTTGTGTCATTAGTTTAGGAATCTGCAACCCATCAGTTACCAATATCTCAGGTGTTCTGCTGCCCTGCTGTTGTTCCTGTCCTCCTCAGCTACCTAAACACAACAGTACTGTTATGAATGTGCTAGAGATGTTTTCTAAGCGGAGGCTCCCTCTGGTGGTTACAGACAGTACTGCTCTTTTCAGCGAAGAATGGCAATCTGGGTTCACTGACTGGTCTGATATAAGGGAGGTTCCCTCCCATGATGGTTGCCGGTGATCAAATTGTTCTTGTCTCAATTGTGGTTCCTGGTTCATTTGGAAGTTTGCTGGAGTCTTGCCTGCATCTCCTGCTTTCAGATAAGATATTTTTTGCTTTTCTTTTTGTGCTTGCTTTTTGCATTGTTTTCTGCACTTTTGTGGAGGTCAGCCAGGTCCCCTCCTGGGGCCTGAGCTCCTCACAGTTTATCTGCAGCCACTGTTATTTGCTCATTTGCTTTTTCCTGTTTTTTCAGCGGCTGCAGCTTGGTTTTGTTCACATAGAGATCTGATTTAGCGGGTGGCGAGATCGTGTGATCTCAGTATTTTTGTAATCAGAATTGTTGCATTTTTGTAGGGTTTTCTGGGTTGCAGAAAGTAATCTCTCCTTTCCTATCCTATTTAGTCAGCTTGTGGCCCCAGCGTTTGCTCAATCTATTTTCTGCCTATGTTTGTGTTTTCATCTTGTCTAACCGCCATTATATGTTTGGGGGCTTCCTATTTTCTTTGGGGATCTGCTCCGGGGCAGATAGCTTTCATCTTTCTGCCTTTAGGTGTAGTTATCTCTCAGACTGTGACGAGGCGTGGCTAGCTCTGCCTCCTTGATGTCTCCATTTTTCTGCAATTTTGGGTTTCACCCTCGATTTTCTTCGGGACTGGCGGAGGCTTCTGTCTGTACGGGTGTTGACTCTGTTGAGGAGCGAATGCAGCAGATTTGGGACCAGGTAGTGGAGAGGTTGTCTCTCTCTCAGGAGAAGGCCCAACGGTTTGCCAACCGGCATAGGACTGATGGTCCTCGGTTTAAAGTGGGGGACTTGGTTTGGTTGTTCTCAAGAAATATTCCTATGAGGGTTGCATCTCCAAAGTTTAAGCCCATGTTCATTGGACCTTATAAGATCATGGAGATTCTTAATCCTGTTTCCTTCCGTTTGCTTCTTCCAGGGACATTTAAGATCCATAACGTGTTCCACAAGTCCTTATTGAAGAGGTTTGTTGAGCCAGTGGTTCCTATGGCTGCGCCTCCTGACCCTGTTTTGGTTGAGGGCAATCTGGAGTATGTGGTTGAGAAAATATTGGATTCTCGTTTTTCTAGACAGAAACTCCAGTATTTGGTTAAGTGGAGAGGTTATGGTCAGGAGGACAATTCTTGGGTCTTTGCTTCGGACATCCATGCTAGGAGACTGATCCGTGCCTATCACCGAGCTCATCCTGATCGGCCTGGTTGCACAGGTGAGGGTTCGGTGACCCCTCCTCAAGGGGGGGTACTGTTATGAATGTGCTAGAGATGGTTTCTGAGCAGAGGCTCCCTCTGGTGGTTACAGACAGTACTGAACCTTTCAGCGAAGAATGGCAATCTGGGTTCACTGACTGGTCTGATATAAGGGACGTTCCCTCCCATGATGGTTGCCGGTGATCAATTGTTCTTGTCTCAATTGTGGTTCCTGGTTCATTTGGAAGTTTGCTGGAGTCTTGCCTGCATCTCCTGCTTTCAGATAAGATATTTTTTGCTTTTCTTTTTGTGCTTGCTTTTTGCATTGTTTTCTGCACTTTTGTGGAGGTCAGCCAGGTCCCCTCCTGGGGCCTGAGCTCCTCACAGTTTATCTGCAGCCACTGTTATTTGCTCATTTGCTTTCTCCTGTTTTTTCAGCGGCTGCAGCTTGGTTTTGTTCACACTGAGATCTGATTTAGCGGGTGGCGAGATCATGTGATCTCAGTATTTTTGTAATCAGAATTGTTGGATTTTTGTAGGGTTTTCTGGGTTGCAGAAAGTAATCTCTCCTTTCCTATCCTATTTAGTCAGCTTGTGGCCCCAGCGTTTGCTCAATCTATTTTCTGCCTATGTTTGTGTTTTCATCTTGTCTAACCGCCATTATATGTTTGGGGGCTTCCTATTTTCTTTGGGGATCTGCTCCGGGGCAGATAGCTTTCATCTTTCTGCCTTTTGGTGTAGTTATCTCTCAGGCTGTGACGAGGCGTCTAGGATCAACGTAGGAACGCTCCACAGCTACCTCTAGTTGTGTCGTTAGTTTAGGAATCTGCAACCCATCAGTTACCAACATCTCAGGTGTTCTGCTGCCCTGCTGTTGTTCCTGTCCTCCTCAGCTATCTAAACACAACACTGCTGTAGAGCTCTGAGAGCCGGTATCTAGGGTACATATCGGGTAACTAGGTGCCGCGCGGTGCTTAGTTACCCGATATGTACATTGGATACCAGCTCCCAGCGCGTACAGCAGAAGCTGAGAGCCGGTATCTAGGGTACATATCGGGTAACTAGGTGCCACGCGGTGCTCAGTTACCCAATGTGTACATTGGATACCAGCGTGCTCGCTGGTCCTGATCGCTGGTGAGTCTGCCCATGTGACAGCTCACCAGCGATTAGCTAACGATGTCTCAGCGATCCCATCCACGTCGTATCGTTGGTGAGATCGCTGGGACATTGAAGAGTGTGACGGGACCCTAAGGAAAGCAAAATGATTTATCATGAATGGCTTATATACATGTATACATGGGTACAAGTGACAAGATGTGGAGGCAACATATGTGAAGGAGTATTGCTAAAATCCATCGTGGTTCAGAGTAATATTGATAGTTTTAATCCTTACATCTGTCGTTTTTGTGGTAGGTAAAAATTAATTATGAGAATTTTTGCTGTTCTAGGGTATTACAGGAGTTAAATGTTAGCATCTCGGGTGCAGTGAATGGGTTAATTTGTATTCACGGTCTAATGGCTTCGATTACTTTCTGAAGCTTTTGATTAAATGCTTAACATGTGCCTGTCATTTCAGGTAACATTTCAAAACCAACTGTTGTGTGTGTACAAGAAAAATAACACTATTTCTGATCATTATATGACTTGTATCCAGCATTGTTTGCCAATTTTTCCCTCTGCAGGCTTTATAGCTAATTTTCAGCAGGCTCTGAACTAGTTGGTCAAGACTAACTGCTATGAAGTGTGACATAAATGGCACATAGAGGGAGATGGTTGTCTGCACTTCTTTCGCTGTGGCACACAGACAGAAGCAGTAGCTTGAAGGATAGTATACAGTAGTAATGAGTTGTGTGGCTGTAAATCTGGCACGGAAGTAAAATACACTAGCTAAAAAGGGCTATACAATTTACCTTTGTCAGCCTGTTCGTGCATATTTTTGGTCGAATATGCCTATTGGATGTGGTCATCAAGATGTTATTTACTATATCTTGCTGTCACCCTCAAATAGGCTTACATGGCAAAAATGATGCACAACATAGTAAATTGTGATTATGTCTGCATCATTGTAGTCAATGGCCCCTTCAGCACAAACTCCTGAATTCCATTTTGGGAGAGGTTTGGACGTAAGCCCCGACAGGGCCACTGAACGTAGGAAAAACCGGCTTCCTTTGGACAGTGGAGGGCAGAAGAAGAGTAAGAGGTTCTCAGCTGAGAGAGCAGGCAGACAAAGGTAGATTGTCATGCACAACAGATGGTGACTCTGTCTGCATCATTATAGTCAATGTCCCCATCCGTTCATGCGCCCAAATCCCGTTTTCTGAGGATTTCAGTTGTTAAATCCAATGGGGCCAATTAATATAGGAAAAAATGGTATGTGAAACCAGCCTGATAGGAGGTGTAACCTGACAACTCACTATGCTCTGCCAGTCATCTCACTTTGTCCAAGACAGATCTGAGCTGTTTTTTTCAGATCAGTGGTGAGTTAAGAAGGGGAGAGGGGAAAAAAGTGTCTCATCAGAAGAGAAGGAAGCAAATTTATCTTAATCTATACAGTTTCGTATGTTCATTTCTACTATTGATGTATGCAAAGTTTGTTGAATTAATTGGCTGATCATGATTATCTTTGAATTTATGCCTTGTCCTGATCATAAAGCGGAGACAGTAAAAAATTTGTGACTGTGAATTAAAGGGAATCTGTCACCGGGTTTTTACCAATAACAACAAAATGTAGAGAAAGGTACACTGATTCCAGCGATGCGTCACTTACTAGGCAGCTTGCTATAGTTTTGATAAAATCACTGTTTCATCAGCAGGAGATTATTACCAGAGGACTAGTAAACCCACTGTTATGTAGCCCTCCTTATCCAAGATCTCTGTATAATCCCACCACCATTACAAACTGGCAACTCACACAAAGCTGCCAATCAGTGGCATGGTCAGAGTTATACACAGCTCAGGATTCAGAAAACTGGGAGATATGCACCAGGTAAAACAGTGATTTAATCAAAACCACAGCAAGCAGCCCAGTAATTGATACATTTCCAGAATCAGGATCATGCTGCTCTCAGATGATGGACCAAAAGGCTGGTGACAGATCAGATTTCTTCTAAGTGCCATTTGGAATGGTTTGATCTTTCTGGTTCCTCTGATACAAATCCAGTCAGATGGAATGTGTCAAAGTTGTAATTTTTCATGTTGCTTGAGGTTTTGAATGGGACTTCTGTTATGCATTGACATCTTAACAAATTTTGCTGTTAGAAATTAGATAATTAAAAATGATCAAAAATATTAATTAAATTTTTTCTCTATATACATCATATGCAATGTAAACTTAGCTCTCAGCTGGTTGAAATGAATGTCTGTAAAAAGAAAATACATCATTATCTCTTTTAAGTAGATGTAAACAAGTGATTATCAAAGAGCCAACATTACCGAGAGAATTTATACATTGGTACGCTTCATTTCTCCTTTTCTGGTTTACTTGTACTTTATATGCATTGCATATCTATTATCAGGTCTTCAGGACAAAAGTAGCAGATGGTGTGATTATCCATTAAACAAATTATTAAAAAGCCTACCAGAGGAATACACAATACGCAAATCACAAATACGTGCAAACAAGCTGAAGAACCAACATAATTCAATTTGACGACTGAAATCACTGTTAACCGGCTTTAGTTGTTCACTGACTTTTTTACTATATAATGCTTGTTATGGTAATGAGGCTCCAAATGGCACTATAATCTAGACAAGTATATATTTAACAGTAATCATTACATTTTTAGTGTTTATTCCATTTCAGCAAACCTAATGATAACTCTGAAATTTTTCATGGCTAGAATAGACCCTGCAGCGTCCCTCCAGCCAAAATTAAAAATTTGACTATGTGTGGTCCGGCATTATATCTGTTAGTGCATCAGAGGTTAGGAATTGTCTAAGTCTTCCTTAGAAGCACAAGTTTGAGAATGTGGTGAACAACATTACATGAAGATGGTAACAGTAGACCAGAACACACGAAGGGCACCAGGACATTTTAAGATGAGCTTACCAGGGATATTGAAGTCTAAGAATGTGGGAGACATTTCTTGAATATGAAACAGTAGACCAGAACGCAAGAATCGCTTCAGAATCGTTTAAGATGAAGGCACCAGGTATAGTAACTATATATTAACAGCATAAATTGACAACTAAGTGTTACCATTTCTCTAATGAGGTGTGCCCAGACACAATCTGAAAAGGTTGCACTGATAGAACAATTTTGGGGCACACCCCAATCTGGGAACACCCAGCTGTTAATGAAGTATTTACATCAGAGAGGTGGCATGCCCTCATTACCTGGTTTACAATCAGGCCATTATAAAAATGCAAAACATTTTATTGAACAATATTTAAAATTTGAGAGAGAGAATAACAGTGGAACCCAGGATTGGAGTGGAACCACAAAAGTACCCAGGTTAGATCACATTTATAATGCTAATACATATTGTATACATGAAATAAACACGACCATAATATGCATGCCACTAGTCCGTACGGGAAGACTATATATAAAGTCACAGAATATAAGGACTGGGCAGCTAGAAACAGTCGCTAGGATAGTAACTCACACATCATATTAGATAATACAAGCTCAAGTGGCAATGATCAAACACATACCTGGGACCCAGTGGTACGGACTAGTGGCATGCATATTATGGTCGTGTTTATTTCATGTATACAATATGTATTAGCATTATAAATGTGATCTAACCTGGGTACTTTTGTGGTTCCACTCCAATCCTGGGTTCCACTGTTATTCTCTCTCTCAAATTTTAAATATTGTTCAATAAAATGTTTTGCATTTTTATATTATACTCTTTGTGTGCAAGTTTCTTTGTTTGAGGTGATATAATTTATTTGCACTGAGGCTTTATATTCTGCACCCTGATATATTCATCTATTATATCCTTGTTAGTTGGTGCTAGCCTTATATAGGTTATATATCAGGCCATTATGTAAGTTCATGACCAGGTATTGTTTTTGAGTTTTTTCATACATGTAAATTTAATAGGTCTAAAAAAAAATTCTGGTTCAGATATTCAAATAATTTGTTTAATTTTTTTTCTGATACCAGGAAAAAACTGGATTTTCACAATATATGCCCACAAGTTACACTTATACCACAAAATTCATAATTAGCACATTAGTGGTGATCAAAGTAAAAGGACCCCACAAAATGGTATAAAAAAATACAAAATATCTTTATTAACAATAAGTACAATGTGAGAATACACAAAATTATTCAAGGTACAAAAGCACAAACAAAAGAGGGACATGAAACCATAGTGGAAGATTTTTACCACAGCAGATAAAGCTATGTGCCAAATAGTATAAGGTATACCCAATGGTCAGTCCCTAGATTGGCATGTTAGAGTCGCCAACGGTATACAGTATATAATGGATTTAACTACCAAAAAACCTGGTATTACCGATTTAGGGAGATACCAATAATGCAATGTAGTAAGTTGTTATATAAACGGTCATACCTCAAAACACATTCCAAGGACCCCTAACGGGCAACCAAACATACTAAATGTAGCGCCGGCGTCCCTGCCCTCTGCCAGGCAGGGACGCTGTTCCCCTGCGCCAGCGTCCTCTGCCAGGCAGGGACGTCGCCCCCCTTACCCACGCTCGGCGTCCTCCTTCCGTCCTGCTGGGGTCGCGCGCTCCTTCCCTGCTGCTGGACTTAGGGCGCGCGCCCGCGCGCTCCCCCGCTCTTAAAGGGGCCGCGCGCATCTTTCAAAAAAGGTCCCCGGCCAATGCCGGAGGACTCCACCCTATATAAAGTACTCCCTCCTTAATGGAGGTGCCCGGCAATGTTGTTGCACTGTTTACTCTGCTTCAGCCCTCAGGTTCCGTTACCAGTTACCTGCCTGTCTCCTGCCAGTTTGCTGTCTGCTACCTGTCCGCAAGCCTACCTGGAGGTTCGGCCGTCACCGGTGGTGACCATCGGCTATTCCAGAGAATCTCGCCTGCTCACTTGGGGGCGCTCATCTGCCATCTGCCTGCAGACCTACCCGGAGGTTCGGACGTCACATGCGGTGACCATCGTCTAATCCAGAGACTCTCGCCTGCTCACTTGGGGGCGTTCATCTGCCATCTGCCTGCAGACCTACCCGAGGTTCGGACGTCACATGCGGTGACCATCGTCTATTCCAGAGACTCTCGCCTGCTCACTTGGGGCGTTCATCTGTAATCTGCCTGCTAGCCTACCGGGAGGCTCCACCATCTCAGGTCGTATATACCTGTCCATCCAGAGACTGCCCCGGTCACTTGCCGTGACTACCTGCCTGTCTATCCAGAGACTGCCCCGGTCACTTGCTGTGACTACCTGCCTGTCAATCCAGAGACTGCCCGGTCACTTGCCGTGACTACCTGCCTGTCTATCCGAGACTGCCCCGGTCACTTGCCGTGACTACCTGTCTGTATATCCAGAGACTGCCCCGGTCACTTGCCGTGACCTCCTTCCGTCTGTCCAAAGACTGTCCCTGTCACTTGCCGTGACTTCCTGTCCGTCTCCCCGGGCGCCACCCGCTCCTTTACAAGGAAAGCCTCCTTGTATAATAAAGCTCAGAGGTTCCGCCTCCCTGACCCGTTACAGTTTGCTCGGGCCATGGAACCCGGTGGCACCCAAACCCCTTCGCTCTCTGACCTGTGTCATGAACTGTCTCGTCAGAGGTCTCAACAGGAGTCCATCCTGGGTCATCTGCGGAATGTTAATTCCCGCCTGGACACCCTGACTACTTCACCAGCAACCACCACTGGCGCCATGACTCGCAATCCGGCAGTCCCGTTGCTTACCAATTCCGTGGTTTCCGTTCCTGGACCTCGACTTTCTGCTCCTCCACGGTTTGGAGGCGATCCTACTCTGGCTCGGGGTTTCATTAACCAGTGTACCCTGCATTTCGAACTCCTGGCTCACCAGTTTAACTCCGACCGGGCCAAAATTGCCTTCATTATGTCCCATCTCACTGGAGAGGCTCTGGCCTGGCTTAATCCTCTCTGGGAGAGAGAAGATCCTCTGGTGTCTGACCTGCCTGCTTTTCTCTCGGCCTTCCGGAAGGTATTCGACGAACCCGGACGGAAGACCTCCTCTGCATCATCTCTGTTGCGTCTCCGTCAGGGAAGTCTCACCATGGGGCAATATGCCATACGGTTCCGTACCCTTGCCTCGGAGCTGGCCTGGATAATGATGCTCTGATATCTGTCTTCTGGGAGGGTCTGTCCGGCCGTATTAAAGATGAACTTGCCGGTCGAGACATTCCAACCTCTCTCGATGACCTAATAACTCTGGCTAATCAAATTGATCTACGGTTCCAGGAACGCGCCAAAGAGGTCACCCGTGAGAGAAGGTTTCCTCGTCTAGCTCCTTCTTTTCAGAGACCTGTAACTCCTTCCGCTTCTCCCCAGGTACACACTTCTGAGCCTATGCAGGTCGACCAGACCAAGATGGTCAAAGCCCGTCAGGACTTACGCCGTGCCGAGGGGAGTTGCTTCTACTGTGGCAGTAAGGAGCACCGGATCCGTACCTGTCCGGAGAGGTCGGGAAACGCCTGTGTCTAGGTTCGCTCGGAGAGGTCAACCTAGACAAGAATAAATCCTCTTCATCTCTGCTGCTGTCAGTCTCAATTCTCCTCGGTGAGAACCGTTATTTCGAACAAGCCCAACTTGATTCTGGAGCAGCCGGGAATCTTGTTTCACAGGCTCTAGTAGAGAAATATCGCATTCCTACCAAACATCTGGTTGAACCAGTATCTGTTGCTGCTGTGGACGGGGGTCTCCTACCACGTCCCATCCAACTTATCACTGAAGCCATAACCCTGCAGGTGGGAATGTTGCATTCTGAGAGCATCTCGTTTCATGTCCTGCCTGGACTCTCTCATGCTTTCTTATTAGGTCTACCTTGGCTCCAAAAGCATGCACCCGTGCTCGACTGGCAGACTGGAGAGATCCTTCGCTGGGGACAGGACTGTCATAAAACGTGTTTGGTTCCTGTTCATCCCGTCCGTCCTTCTCCTACACCAACTAATCTACCAGGGCTCCCGATTCCATATTGGTCGTTCGCTGATGTCTTTAATAAAAAGAAGGCAGAGACATTACCCCCTCACAGACCTTATGATTGCCCGATCGACCTGCTACCCGGTACTACGCCTCCCCGTGGGCGTATTTACCCATTGTCTGCTGCTGAGACCAGGTCGATGTCCGAATATATCGAGGAGAATTTGGCCAAGGGATTCATCCGGAAATCTACCTCCCCAGCGGGAGCAGGTTTCTTCTTCGTAAAAAAGAAAGACGGTTCTCTCCGTCCCTGTATTGACTACAGAGGCCTAAACCTGATCACGGTGAAGAATAAGTACCCTCTTCCGCTCATTCCCGAATTGTTTGATCGTCTGAGGGGGGCTAGAATCTTCACCAAACTGGATCTTTGTGGAGCATATAACCTAGTCCGTATCCGTCGGGAGATGAATGGAAGACGGCATTCAACACCCGGGACGGCCACTATGAGTATTTGGTGATGCCCTTTGGTCTCTGTAATGCTCCTGCAGTCTTTCAGGAGTTGGTCAATGACATCTTCCGGGACCTGCTCTACTCCTGCGTTGTGGTGTACCTAGACGACATCTTGGTCTTCTCTCCGGATCTCCAGTCTCACCGGAGGGATGTTCGTCAGGTTCTGCTCAGGCTTAGGCAGAATCACCTTTTCGCCAAATATGAGAAGTGTCTCTTTGAGCAGACCTCGCTTCCGTTTTTGGGCTACATCATTTCTCAGACAGGCCTAAGAATGGATCCGGAGAAACTATCTGCCATCGAGAAATGGCCCCGACCGGAGGGATTGAAGGCCATTCAGCGGTTCCTGGGATTCGCCAATTATTACCGCCTCTTCATACCGCACTTCTCTTCCCGGACTGCTCCAATCTCCGCGCTCACCCGCAAGAATGCTAACCCCAAACAGTGGACGCCCGAAGCAGAGGAGGCCTTTCTTTCCTTAAAACAGGCCTTCTCTTCCGCTCCAGTGCTGCATCGCCCGGACGGCAACAAGCAGTTCTTCCTGGAGGTGGACGCTTCCTCTTCTGGAGCCGGAGCGGTACTGACTCAAAAGTCTTCTTCCGGGAGGATGGTATCTTGCGGCTTCTTCTCAAAACTCTTCTCCTCTTCTGAGCGCAATTATTCCATAGGAGACCGAGAGTTATTGGCCATCAAGCTGGCATTGGAGGAGTGGCGTTACCTACTCGAGGGGGCTCTTCATCCGGTAATCATTTACACTGACCACAAGAATCTGGCTTACCTCCAGCATGCCCAGAGACTTAACCCTCGCCAGGCCCGGTGGTCCTTGTTTTTTGCCCGCTTCGATTTTCTTTTACACTTTCGCCCGGCCGACAAGAACATCAAGGCGGATGCCTTGTCCCGGTCTTTTCTGGTGTCGGATCTCGAGGAGGAACCTAAACAGATCATCGATCCCGCCAGAGTGATGCAGGTGGCTCCCGTGAGTCTAAATCGTCTCCCTCCTGGTAAGACGTTCGTATCGGTACCTGATCGGGAGAGGATCCTCCACTGGGGTCATTCGTCTAAACTAGCTGGCCACGCTGGTCAGAAAAAGACCCTCCAGCTCATTACCCGGCATTACTGGTGGCCTACCCTGCACAAGGATGTAATAGACTTTGTTTCTGCCTGTGCCTCCTGTGCCCGCAACAAAGTTCCGAGACACCTGCCTGCCGGCCGTCTTCTCCCGCTTCCTGTACCCGCTGCCCCCTGGCAGCATATAGCCATGGACTTCATAACGGATCTTCCCGTCTCTGCTGGTTGTACGGTCATTTGGGTGGTCGTTGACCGATTTTCCAAGATGGCTCACTTCATTCCCCTGCCAGGGCTTCCGTCTGCACCCGAGTTGGCTAAAGACTTTATCCGCCACATCTTCCGTCTTCATGGTCTGCCTCGTCACATTGTGTCGGATCGTGGGGTACAGTTCGCCTCACGTTTCTGGAGAGCCACTTGTAAGTTGCTAGACGTCACCCTGGATTTCTCCTCCACTTACCACCCACAGTCCAATGGTCAAGTCGAGCGAATCAATCAGATTCTGACCAGTTATCTCCGGCACTTCGTTAATGCCCACCATTCTGACTGGGTGGATCTCCTGCCTTGGGCTGAATTTTCGTACAACAATCACGAGAGCGAATCTTCCTCCAAATCTCCGTTTCTTGTAGTCTTCGGTCAACATCCTCGGATCCCTGTACCTATTTCCATCTCTGTGGACAATCCAGCTGCGGAATCCCTGGTTAACGAATTCTCCTCCATATGGGAGAGTACCCGGTCCGCACTCATTCTGTCATCCGAGCGCATGAAGAGACATGCTGACAAGAGACGTCTGGATCCCCCTCAATTCCGTCCTGGGGATAAGGTCTGGCTCTCGTCCAAGTATGTTCGGCTCAAGATTCCTTCCTACAAGTTAGGTCCTCGGTTCATCGGTCCTCTGGAGATCATCAGTCAGATCAACCCAGTGTCCTATAAATTGAAACTCCCGGCCAATTTGCAGATTCCTAACTCCTTCCATGTATCTCTCCTCAAACCGGTGGTACTTAACTCTTTTGTCAAGTCTACAGGTACACCTCCTGCTCCACTGTCTGCTGAGAATGAATTTGAGGTAGAGAACATTTTGGCCACCAAAAGGGTAGGAAGAAAGACCTATTTTCTGGTGGATTGGAAGGGGTTTGGTCCTGAGGAGAGAACGTGGGAGCCTCGGGAGAACATCCATGCCCCTCTCATCCTAGCTAAATTTCTTTCTGGCCTAAAAAAAGGGGGGGCCTAAAGGGGGGGGTACTGTAGCGCCGGCGTCCCTGCCCTCTGCCAGGCAGGGACGCTGTTCCCTGCGACAGCGTCCTCTGCCAGGCAGGGACGTCGCCCCCCTTACCCACGCTCGGCGTCCTCCTTCCGTCCTGCTGGGGTTGCGCGCTCCTTCCCTGCTGCTGGACTTAGGGCGCGCGCCCGCGCGCTCCCCCGCTCTTAAAGGGGCCGCGCGCATCTTTCAAAAAAGGTCCCCGGCCAATGCCGGAGGACTCCACCCTATATAAAGTACTCCCTCCTTAATGGAGGTGCCCGAGCAATGTTGTTGCACTGTTTACTCTGCTTCAGCCCTCAGGTTCCGTTACCAGTTACCTGCCTGTCTCCTGCCAGTTTGCTGTCTGCTACCTGTCCGCAAGCCTACCTGGAGGTTCGGCCGTCACCGGTGGTGACCATCGGCTATTCCAGAGAATCTCGCCTGCTCACTTGGGGGCGCTCATCTGCCATCTGCCTGCAGACCTACCCGGAGGTTCGGACGTCACATGCGGTGACCATCGTCTATTCCAGAGACTCTCGCCTGCTCACTTGGGGGCGTTCATCTGCCATCTGCCTGCAGACCTACCCGGAGGTTCGGACGTCACATGCGGTGACCATCGTCTATTCCAGAGACTCTCGCCTGCTCACTTGGGGGCGTTCATCTGTCATCTGCCTGCTAGCCTACCGGAGGCTCCACCATCTCAGGTCGTATATACCTGTCCATCCAGAGACTGCCCCGGTCACTTGCCGTGACTACCTGCCTGTCTATCCAGAGACTGCCCCGGTCACTTGCCGTGACTACCTGCCTGTCAATCCAGAGACTGCCCCGGTCACTTGCCGTGACTACCTGCCTGTCTATCCGAGACTGCCCCGGTCACTTGCCGTGACTACCTGTCTGTATATCCAGAGACTGCCCCGGTCACTTGCCGTGACCTCCTTCCTGTCTGTCCAAAGACTGTCCATGTCACTTGCCGTGACTTCCTGTCCGTCTCCCCGGGCGCCACCCGCTCCTTTACAAGGAAAGCCTCCTTGTATAATAAAGCTCAGAGGTTCCGCCTCCCTGACCCGTTACACTAAAATACAATCAATGGTGGTCAGTTAACCTACCAATAGCTCTGCTGGGAAACCACCTGAACGTCCCTCTGCCCCGACGCGCGTTTCGCACTGCTTCTTCCTGGAGGCGCCTCAGGAAGAAGCAGTGCGAAACGGGCGCCGGGGCAGAGGGACGTTCAGGTGGTTTCCCAGCAGAGCTATTGGTAGGTTAACTGACCACCATTGATTGTATTTTAGTATGTTTGGTTGCCCGTTAGGGGTCCTTGGAATGTGTTTTGAGGTATGACCGTTTATATAACAACTTACTACATTGCATTATTGGTATCTCCCTAAATCGGTAGTACCAGGTTTTTTGGTAGTTAAATCCATTATATACTGTATACCGTAGGTGACTCTAACATGCCAATCTAGGGATTGACCATTGGGTATACCTTATACTATTTGGCACATAGCTTTATCTGCTGTGGTAAAAATCTTCCACTATGGTTTCATGTCCCTCTTTTGTTTGTGCTTTTGTACCTTGAATAATTTTGTGTATTCTCACGTTGTACTTATTGTTAATAAAGATATTTTGTATTTTTTTATACCATTTTGTGGGGTCCTTTTACTTTGATCACCACTAATGTGCTAATACCAGGAAAAAACGTAAAGTACTTATTTTGTTTTTATGATCACAAAGAATAACTGAATACATTTTACATTGTGATCTTCTTTCCATGGCAATTACTTATATATATCGGACATGTGTTTTTTTGTTTGTTTGTTTGTTTTTTTTATAGGAAGAGGCCAGATAATGATTTGTGTTTTTTTTTTAACAATTTGTTTCATTTGTTTTGTTCCTTTCTTTATTTAATTTCACATTTTGTGCCCCCCAATAAGATCATGAAACATCTTTAAGGGTAATTCAACGTTAAAATACATTTTTCCCTGATTTCCCCTGTATCTGAGGTTGACATATTAGTCCCAGGTTATGGGGGAAATTCAGTCTACAGTGTCCACTGCTGTATAGATCTGGGTCTACTAAGACCCAGCAGCACTTGCTCCCTCCCAACACCGGGCAATCACCTGATTGCTGGATGGGAGTATGACATATTGTGAATGTTTTGTATTCTGTGCAAATAATGCTCATTCAGCATTATGTATACAGTAATCAAAAAGGCAGAGAAAGTAGTAAACCATCTCTGCATATTGATGGGGAGTTTGCCATCTCTGACAGTCAACTCCTCACTCCTGCAGCTGCATAATCTCCATGCAGCTGCCTATTCTGCATTAACATTCTAAAATGTCACGTCAGCGTTATTACCAGACAAGCCCAATGTTTCAAGTCATTTAGTGGTCTGTAAGCAGTTAAAAAATACATGTCACCAAAATGCTTTTGAAACATTTTAGAGCAGTGTAACTGTATTTTCATACTATTTTTGCCCAGCTGCGACAAAATGGACAGAGCTGAAATGAGACGGGCGTGATAGGGTGTGGTGACAGCAGCTCATTAAACGTACGATGAGTGGCAGTGTATCTTACGCCCCAAATCTTACTCCAGCACCAGAGAGTAAGATTTGAGGTTTCACGCTCATGGAGACATGCGCCACTTTATGTCTCACCGATTAATCAAGATGTGCGCTCTTCTTAATGAATCAGGTGCCTCACATTTGAAAAATGCCTGTCCTGATGAATCTGCGGCCTACAATAAATCACACTGCGATTCTCCAGTCCGTTATCTATATATCTTCATCTAAATGTTTGTTTACAAATATTTATTTGGGTTCCACATAAGACAGTGGGTAACTTTTAACACATGTGAAATTGTTTTCCATTCAGAGGGGTCACATACATTTCAGGATAGCATACAAGAGAGAAATATTCATATTTCAAGTAAGATTATAGTTGATCTTCATAATTCCTAACTGTATGAGTATGTCTATGTGATGACAGCTTCACTAGCTACTAGTAGTAGACAAAATTAGACTGGTGACCGATCCATAGATTGTAACTTCACTGTCACAAAGTGTTTTTTTTCCCAACATTTAATGATACATTTGCTATGTCTGTGAAAAGTGTTGTTTTACTTTTCTCCCACTCAACATAATTAAAATGTAAGAAAGCTTATGATTTTTCTTTTTTTAAAAAAACCTTGTTTTTATTGAGGTTATGCTTTTTTATATTTACAGCTGTGAAGCCAACTATGAGTGTAGTGCCTGGATTCAATAAATATAATCTCATTATACTTAGCTGTATTAGTGTTTTAGATATAGCAACACGTGTTTAGAAAGCTGCGATGAATAAAAGGATTGAAAATGCAAATAAGATCAATTTATTTTCGGTTAAAATAATATATGAAGCCAATTTACAACTAATTGATAGCTTTCTTGGTATGGTTGAAAAAAAATAATGCCTTTAACCCTCTATACGGTTAAATTAATTTTTTAGACTAATTTTCACTAAGAGTAAATACAGTACACCAACTCGACAAAGTGCTAAAGTCCAGACTGTGACTGACCTACAGGAAAGCAGGTGAATCTGCCAATGGGTTTCTGTGCAGGAATCAGCCCCGGGGCCCCCACCCTCCTACATGAGCATTGCTTGGCACAGTACACTTGATGAACTATACTCTATACAGAAAGCGGTAGAATACAGCAGATTATAATTTAATAAGCTACTCCTTTCTAGCTGCATGACACAAAGGCACAGTTGTAGACCAGGGAGTATCCTTCCTCTATCGTCTGAGCCCTTTGGACATTGCTACCAGGGGTAACTTCCATACCATTGGAAACTCTAACTTAAAACTTTATGTCATGAAGTGAATTGGGACTGTGGGCGCCTATCCAATCTCTCGAACTAGTGACGCCCAAGCCTATCCCAGGCCCCCAGATTTCTCCTGAAGATGGAGACGCCAGGGTCACGTGCCTTTCTATGCTCCTATATTAAGTCTTATCTGTCCCCCCCACCTAGGGAGGTGTGAGGCTTAGGTGTACTAAACAGACAAACAAGAGAAGATGGAGAGGGATAAATGAAAACTACAATAAAACAAAATACAGTCAACAAACAACAGAGTGGAACGCAGTGGAGGTCTAGGAAGACAAAACCAAATAGGAGAGGATGAGGATGAACACAGAAACAAACTCCATACAACAATCTCCTGAACAACTCTCCAAACCCAATCCAAACATGAACTTCACCTCCAACTCCTAACCAGGCAGTAAGAACTATCACTGGCAATTCTCAAGTGCCAATGGTGAGCGCATATAGCAGAGGGGAGTGGTCAACACTAAACAGCTGAGACAATTCAAGTTGGAGAGCTCCAGGAGATCAACCGAAATGATTAACCCTTGCACTGCCAAAAAGGAAAAACCCTGCACTGTTTAACAAGATGGTGAAGCAGTTCTAATCAGTGCAGGAAAAGAAAAGATGTTCCAGCTTCTGGTAAAATTTTCAAAATGATCTTTATTTAATCAAAAAACGATTAAAAAAATGGACAGCATCAATAACAAGCGACGCGTTTCGAACATGGTTGTTGCTTATCAAGCTTGTTATTGCTTGTTATTGATCCTGTCCATTTTTTTTATCGTTTTTTGATGGAATAAAGATCATTTAGAAAATTTTACCAGAAGCTGAAGCATCTTCTCTTTTCTTGCATTTGCCAAACATGAGTGGTCGGCTCGTGGTTCTGTGCACGCTGGACTTCTATAAATTTTAACAGTGAGCTGGTATTATCTCTTTCTGCTTTCTAGTTCTAATCAGTGCAGGAGTATGTGAAACCAGATGTCATGATTTCTGGCCCCACTCTGTTGTGGTATACACATGACATTTGTAGCGATACTAATGGTCGCATAGTGAATGGGAGGTATGTATCACAGGGATGGCAGCTCCCTGTGATGTAACCCGGAGTGTTTTCTTTAGTGCATGTAAGCACTAAGGGGTCGTTTCATATACTTGGGTCCAGGTTACGGGCAGCACTGAGAGATGGGAGGGTCGGGCTGCCCATGTACCTCAGCCCTGGGTAGGGGCATCACCGTACCTTTGTATGTGTTTTAGGACCTGTGGTGATGTCACTACCACATGACTAGTAGAGAGGACGAAAGGCTAGCACTCAATATGATAATAGATGGTGCAGGTGAACGAGATCAGAAACCTCCAAAAACCATATGTCAAAATAACACCGCACTCCTTGTAAATATGCTTCAAAAGTGGAAATCTTTATTGAACGTGCCTCATATGGAAAAGCGACAAGCAATTTAACGTTTCGGCCACAGCCTGGCCTTGATCACAATATCGCTGCAATAAACAGAATAAAATGTATATTATATCATATACAGTGTTCAAACAAATCAAAATTATATACAATACAATACAATACAACTCTAAATATTTTTCTATCTACTGGCTAACACGGTACGAAGATATACAGGTCCTTCTCAAAAAATTAGCATATAGTGCTAAATTTCATTATTTTCCATAATGTAATGATTACAATTAAACTTTCATATATTTTAGATTCATTACACACCAACTGAAATTTGTCAGGTCTTTTATTGTTTTAATACTGATGATTTTGGCATACAACTCCTGATAACCCAAAAAACCTGTCTCAAAAAATTAACATATTTCAACCATCCAATAAAATAAAAGTGTTTTTTAAAAGCAAACAAAAAAAACCATCAAATAATAAAGTTCAGTTATGCACTCAATACTTGGTCGGGAATCCTTTTGCAGAAATGACTGCTTCAATGCGGCATGGCATGGAGGCAATCAGCCTGTGACACTGCTGAGGTGTTATGGAGGTCCAGGATGCTTCGATAGCGGCCTTAAGCTCATCCAGAGTGTTGGGTCTTGCGTCTCTCAACTTTCTCTTCACAATATCCACAGATTCTCTATGGGGTTCAGGTCAGGAGAGTTGGCAGGCCAATGAGCACAGTAATACCATAGTCAGTAAACCATTTACCAGTGGTTTTGGCACTGTGAGCAGGTGCCAGGTCGTGCTGAAAAATGAAATCTTCATCTCCATAAAGCATTTCAGCCGATGGAAGCATGAAGTGCTCCAAAATCTCCTGATAGCTAGCTGCATTGACCCTGCCCTTGATGAAACACAGTGGACCAACACCAGCAGCTGACATGGCACCCCACACCATCACTGACTGTGGGTACTTGACACTGGACTTCAGGCATTTTGGCATTTCCTTCTCCCCAGTCTTCCTCCAGACTCTGGCACCTTGATTTCCGAATGACATGCAAAATTTGCTTTCATCAGAAAAAAGTACTTGGGACCACTTAGCAACAGTCCAGTGCTGCTTCTCTGTAGCCCAGGTCAGGCGCTTCTGCCGCTGTTTATGGTTCAAAAGTGGCTTTACCTGGGGAATGCGGCACCTGTAGCCCATTTCCTGCACACACCTGTGCACGGTGGCTCTGGATGTTTCTACACCAGACTCAGTCCACTGCTTCCTCAGGTCCCCCAAGGTCTGGAATCGGTCCTTCTCCACAATCTTCCTCAGGGTCCCGGTCACCTCTTCTCGTTGTACAGCGTTTTCTGCCACATTGTTTCCTTCCAACAGACTTCCCATTGAGGTACCTTGATACAGCACTCTGGGAACAGCCTATTTGTTGAGAAATTTCTTTCTGGGTCTTACCCTCTTGCTTGAGGGTGTCAATGATGGCCTTCTTGACATCAGTAGGTCGCTAGTCTTACCCATGATGGGGGTTTTGAGTAATGAACCAGGCAGGGAGTTTTTAAAAGCCTCAGGAATCTTTTGCATGTGTTTAGAGTTAATTAGTTGATTCAGAAGATTAGGGTAATAGGTCGTTTAGAGAACCTTTTTTGATATGCTAATTTTTTGAGACAGGTTTTTTGGGTTATCAGGCGTTGTATGCCAAAATCATCAGTATTAAAACAATAAAAGACCTGACAAATTTCAGTTGGTGTGTAATGAATCTAAAATATATGAAAGTTTAATTGTAATCATTACATTATGGAAAATAATGAAATTAGCACTATATGCTAATTTTTTGAGAAGGACCTGTACATCTTTACTGCATACAATATATACAAAATTTATATACATAGTCTATGTCAAGTTTATATGTCTAGATATCATAAGTATGCATTTGGACATCATGGGTAATCTGGACATCACACGAGACTGAGAAGCAGAGGAAGAGGAGCCACACGTAATACATAATGAGATGGGATGGATGTGAGACATACCCATATAGAAATGCTTCAAAGGAATGGTTTTCAAGGATCCCTTACAGAGAATTAATGCAGGGCATAAGAAAAAATCCTGTATGAAGACAATGGATTTTAGGTGGTGCACGTAATAAGAGATGAGTTGATGTAGAGTTAGAACGTCAAATGTAAAGGATACATGGTTAAAAAGCGAAATAAAGGTTTAGACCAGTATTTACCAGTATTTACCACTCATTTGTATTCATAAAGATACAGATGTTCTAGATAACAGTAATATTTTATGAAAAGAACAATAATATTGAATAGGGGACATGTATCCTGATGTCAATATTCATAAGGAAACAGTATTTACCACAATTATGGGCCCATGCAGAATTGATAATGGTATGATGGCCGTATATAGGCTGATTGCACATATATATGTGTAGTGCTCCGCTGTGAAAAAGAAAAGACATAGGAGATATCGCAGACCGTCATCTCTCATGGAATATATGTATAATATATCAGGCAAAATCTAATTACCACATAGGTTGTGAAGTTCTGGGATGCTGAATATCGACTGGGCACAGTGAACTATGCAATGCTGTGCTGTGAAAAAGGCATCATATAGGTATTATAACAATATTCCTCCTCAAATGTAGGGGTACTTATCTCCATAGTAGCGTTCACATCCGTTGGTGATATAGTAGTCAAACTGCAGTATGCATCAGGATTTGGAAGCGTTGGTGGTGTAGTGGAACGCTGGCACACCAGTGCCTGAGCTGGGAATCGCTGCCAAGGAGTCCCTGATGTGGGGATCTTTAAAGAGCCGGCCGGTCACATGTCAGGAAATGACGTATGACGCCGCACCTGCGCGTGAGCATAGGGGTGAGGGTGATCACAGTTGGTTACTATGGCGATGAGTGGGTGGAGCAGAGCAGGCATATGACGCCACAGCATTCCCAGTGTATCTGGAAGAGAGAGCGATGAACGCTATGTGCTGCTAGCACATGAATGGGTGGAGCAGAACAGGCTCACAGGGCTGGTGCTACTGCTGTGATAAGTAGGGGAGAGACTGATAAGCTTTATTTGTTGTAATGGGTGGGTGGAGCTGGACAGGCCTAGTGATGATGTTAGTGGTAACTGAGGATCCTGCTATTAACCCACAATGGTGTGTAAAACAGATATATAGAGCATGGTAAGTAATGGTGGTAAATAGTGGTGTAAAAAATGGAACAATCGAAATATATTGAATACCAAATCATGCTGGCTTTATGAGTACAGTAAATAGTAAAGAGTAAACAATAAAAAAATATAGTAATAAATTAAATTAATGAAATAAATTAATGAATGAATCCATGGATAGGTGAACATAACAAAGTAAATAGGTGAACAAATGAACAAAAATAAATGAACAAAAATAATTAAACAAACAAATGAACAAAAATAATCATAAATAAAGTAGGAGTCCAAACCAAACTGATAAATAAAGAAAAAAGGAGGGGTGGGGGGTGTAAGGTTCTATGTATATATTCCTGAAACTCAGTTTGTTCGTCGGCCATTTTACTTTCTGTCTTGCTGCAGCTATCTTGCCCTCAGTCAAAATGGAGTTTCCAGCTTGCATGTTCCCGCCCTGATTCTCTCCTTTGCTTCTTAAGCAGCCACAGCTGAGCAATCAGTGCTTCAGAATCTAGCCTGCAGTGACTTACCTACTCTAAGCCTGGCCTTTATCAGTATTCTACTGAGAATCTGAAGCATGTGGACTCTGAAACCCTGCAATTTGAAAGACAGTTGCATGACTTAAGTAACAGAGAAGAAGATCTAACTTATGGAGATGATTCTGACATGGATACTTGGCTGACTGTTACTGTTTGTGTGCTCTGCAAAATGTGTACTATTTACCAACTTGTATGAAGTAAATACAGGATTTTCTATATCAAACCTGTGACTCTTGTTTAAATCGCACAAGCACAAGAAGATATGACGGTACTACATCATTACGGGGGGGGTGTGTGTTGGGTTGTTGGGTCCAAGTCTTACCATCTCAAATATGTGGGTGAGGCCGAGATTATAGATATAGGTATTTAGGGATTGATCTGGGGAAAAAAGAAATCACATTAGCCAATCTATCTCTCTGTTAAGTCCCTTCGGGTATAGTGTATCAAGGGTATATATCCAGTAACTTTCCAGCATTTTTAGTAATTGAATATGATTACCCCCCTCCTAGGTCTAGGGACCCTTTCAATGATCTGGAACCTAAGTTGGGACTACGTTGTGGTTAGCCTCTTTAAAGTGTGCTGGTACGGGTAGCCATATTTTACCACATCTAATAGTAGACTTGTGGCTTGAGATTCGGTCCCTGACGGCCTGGGTCGTTTCACCAACGTATAATAAGCCGCAGGGACATTTAATGATGTACACCACAAAGTTTGATCCACAAGTATAATAGTCCCTAATAGGATAGGTTTTTCCGGTGCGGGGGTGTGTGACCTCATTACCTTTGATAACATTGGAACAACACATGCAGTTGAGACACGGGTAAGTCCCTGTCCTTCTTTGTCCTGTCAAAGTCGTGGTGGATGATTGTCTACTTGGACCCAGGTCAGCCCTGACTACCTTGTCCCTTATATTTTTAGCTCTTCTAGTGCACATCAATGGGGGGTCTTTGAAGATCTGGATTTTTGGATAAGCCCTGGTGAGAAGTGGCCAGTGTTTCCTGATAAGGTTATGGACCCTCCGCATGGAAGGGTGGTGATTATGTACAAATGGTAACCGTGGATTTTTTTGTCGAGTGATTGACATTTGATCGGCCTCATTGAGTGCTTTTTGAGACTTCTCATTAAGGAGTTGGGGAGGGTAGTCACGTGTAATAAATTTATTAGTCATTTCTTGTATTCTTGTTTCTCTCAGATTTGTGTCAGAGACAATCCTGGTGACTCTCTTGAACTGTGACCGTGGTAGGCTATTTTTGACAGAGACTGGGTGACAGCTACTATATAGTAACAGGCTGTTACAATCAGTGGGCTTTGTGTAAATATCAGTACTTAGAGTACCCTCTGCATTTTTGAGTACCCTAGTGTCAAGAAATGTGATTTCATTGGTATGATGACAAATAGAGAATGTCAGTCCCGGTCTGATGTTATTGATAGTGTTGTATGAAACTGGGATTAGTATATACATATTCATGTTCAAAACGGTCCATGTATAAATTTGCATAAGCGATGACTTTTATGTGCAGACGTGCGGGACCGCTATGGGGTCCAACGTGGCCCCGGCGTATGCAAATTTATACATGGACCGTTTTGAACATGAATATGTATATACTAATCCCAGTTTCATACAACACGCTATACTGTGGGTTAGGTATATAGATGACATATTTTGTATCTGGCAGGGTGACAATTCAAGTCTCCTTGACTTCTACAATACTATCAATAACATCAGACCGGGACTGACATACTGGATATATACCCTTGATACGCTATACCCGAAGGGACTTAACAGAGAGATGGATTGGCTAATGTGATTTCTTTTTTCCCCAGATCAATCCCTAAATACCTATATCTATAATCTCGGCCTCACCCACATATTTGAGATGGTAAGACTTGGACCCCCAACAACCCAAACACACCCCACCCCACCCCTCCTTTTTTCTTCCTTTTTTTCTTTATTTATCAGTTTGGTTTGGACTCCTACTTTATTTATGATTATTTTTGTTCATTTGTTTGTTTACACTGGGAATGCTGTGGCGTCATATGCCTGCTCTGCTCCACCCACTCATCGCCATAGTAACCAACTGTGATCACCCTCACCCCTATGCTCACTGCGCATATGCCGGCGTCATACGTCATTTCCTGACATGTGACCGGCCGGCTCTTTAAAGATCCACACTCAGGGACTCCTTGGCAGCGATTCCCAGCTCAGGCACTGGTGTGCCAGCGTTCCACTACACCACCAACGCTTCCAAATCCTGATGCATACTGCAGTTTGACTACTATATCACCAACGGATGTGAGCGCTACCTATTGAGATAAGTACCCCTACATTTGAGGAGGAATATTGTCATAATACCTATATGATGCCTTTTTCACAGCACAGCATTGCATAGCTCACTGTGCCCAGTCGATATTCAGCATCCCAGAACTTCACAACCTATGTGGTAATTAGATTTTGCCTGATATATTATACATATATTCCATGAGAGATGACGGTCTGCGATATCTCCTATGTCTTTTCTTTTTCACAGCGGAGCACTACACATATATATGTGCAATCAGCCTATATACGGCCATCATACCATTATCAATTCTGCATGGGCCCATAATTGTGGTAAATACTGTTTCCTTATGAATATTGACATCAGGATACATGTCCCCTATTCAATATTATTGTTCTTTTCATAAAATATTACTGTTATCTAGAACATCTGTATCTTTATGAATACAAATGAGTGGTAAATACTGGTAAATACTGGTCTAAACCTTTATTTCGCTTTTTCACCATGTATCCTTTACATTTGACGTTCTAACTCTACATCAACTCATCTCTTATTACGTGCACTACCTAAAATCCATTGTCTTCATACAGGATTTTTTCTTACGCCCTGCATTAATTCTCTGTAAGGGATCCTTGAAAACCATTCCTTTGAAGCATTTCTATATGGGTATGTCTCACATCCATCCCATCTCATTATGTATTACGTGTGGCTCCTTTTCCTCTGCTTCTCAGTCTCGTGTGATGTCCAGATTACCCATGATGTCCAAATGCATACTTATGATATCTAGACATATAAACTTGACATAGACTATGTATATAAATTTTGTATATATTGTATATAATTTTGATTTGTTTGAACACTGTATATGATATAATATACATTTTATTCTGTTTATTGCAGCGATATTGTGATCAAGGCCAGGCTGTGGCCGAAACGTTAAATTGCTTGTCGCTTTTCCATATGAGGCACATTCAATAAAGATTTCCACTTTTGAAGCATATTTACAAGGAGTGCGGTGTTATTTTGACATATACTACCACATGACTAGTCATGTGATATGTTCTTAGCTATGGTCATAGCTATATAATGGAGGCTACGGCTTAACACATGGTCTGTATGGTGGGAGGTGGAAGCCTCCTGTGTGTGTGGAGGCTCCAGGACCGAGCCTGAAGTACTGGACATTTGTACTCTGTTTTGCTTTGATGGTTTATGAAGCAATAAACCTCCACGAAGTTTTAAAGGAACGTGCCTCCTGATTGCCTCAGTCGCACCTGAGCGAGTCAAACCCCTACTGTCATGTGTGCATCGCCACAAAGATCGTCGCGGTTGCACATTCTGACTTCTCACAGCTGAGTTGCTGTTTCTTTGTGTTTGGCAGTGAGGGAGTTAATTCTGTCTGTGCTCGGTTCTGGGACTGGGTTCAGTTTCTCCCGGCTGCAATTGATTATTTGTTGATTGGTTTCCTTTAAATCCTTGGTTGTCTGTTTGGGGAGTTGCCAGTGAAATTCTTCATGCAGACCACAGATAGGATTGTATCTGTATAGACTTAATTTAAAGAGCTCCTTAGTTGTTTTAAGCTCACCTTGCTTAGAGTTTAATATCCCAGATCATTTATGTTCCTTCTGTGTTTGAGTGTGTATGCAAGTCTGTGTTTTCTCCAGTCTGTCTTATATGTCTAATCTGTGTATTTAGCAGAGATCAGCCCATATCCCTTTGGTGGTAATCAGAATCCTTCTTAGGACTGATTACAGGGTTCAGGGACTGATAGGAGACAGGGTTAGGCTGGAGACTTGGACCTCTGAACCATTATCAGTACCTCCAAGGTGAGGGATTAGTTAGGACCCCAGTTTAGGGTCAGGTTAGACCCCGGTCCTCCTCTTTCCTGTGACAGTGTATCAAGTCCTCAAGATTAACCCTGAGTTCAACGGATATCGTGTCAGGTAAATCTATTCTATATTTACATGCTGATGTTGCTAATCTATATGTTGTATAGAGTGTTGTTCTTTTAAGAATAGTTTACTGACATCGTACACATATCATAAGACCGCGTGACATTTTCACTGGCCATTAAAATTATCCCCAGTTGCCATGGATCCAGTAGCCCAGCTGGCTCTGCAGTTGCAGGGATTATCCATGGAGCTGTCGGACATTAAGTCCAAAGTTTTGTCTCCCCTGGAGCAAACCAGATTTGAACCTAAAGTAGCTCTCCCGGACAGGTTCACTGGTGGGCGAGACAAATTTTTCACCTTCCGGGAAGCATGTAAATTGTATTTTCGGCTTCGGCCTCGATCATCAGGGAGTGAAGAGCAGAGAGTGGGAATTGTTATCTCGCTCCTACAAGGGGACCCTCAATCCTGGGCATTCTCCCTTCCTCCGGGATCCCGGCTCTACAGTCTGTAGATCGATTTTTTACTGCCCTGGGTTTGGTATATGATGACCCAGATCGGGTCTCTCTTGCTGAGACAAAATTACGTAAGATACAGCAGGGAGATCGTCCGGCGGAGGAATTTGCTTCTGAGTTCCGTAGATGGGCCACAGATACTCAGTGGAATGACCCAGCTTTTAGGAGTCAGTTTTGTCATGGGCTTTCTGACAAATTAAAGGACGTTTTGGCTCAGTATGATTCTCCTCCATCACTGGAGGCTGCTATGGCCCTAGCTATCCGTACTGATAGACGGCTTCGGGAGAGGGGTGAGGTAACTCCGCCCCCAGTAGTTGCTCCACCTACTACAAAAGTCCCTTATGTTGAGGTTCCCCTTGTCTGTTCAGAGGAGCCTATGCAGTTGGGAGGGACATCATTTCGTAGGAGGGGATTGGTGGTACGCAGCAGGACTAGAAGGTGTTTCTTCTGCGGGAAAGAGGGACATTTTGTTGGGGGATGTCCATCCCGTGCCTTGTTGAGCAAAAAGTTGCCGGAAAACTGTTAATCCCAGGTTGTGTGGTGGACGAAAACCTGGGAGTATGTATTTCGTCCGCTAGTTCTTCTCAGTTCCTTGTACCAGTGGAGATGGTGGTTGGTACGAGAGTGGAGAGATTTTCTGTTCTTCTTGATAGTGGGTCCGGGGCTAATCTGGTTGACGCTCAGTTTGCTCAGGCTCAAGGTATGCCTCTGAGTGTATTGGCCAAACCGATCCCTATATTCTCCATTGACGCCAGGCCTCTCGGCCAAGGTAGCTTTGTTCATGAGGTCCATAACATTGATATTCGGGTAGGGGCGATACATAGGGAACAATTATCTTGTTATGTGTTGGAGGGTCTACCTACTCCCATTGTGTTGGGACTTCCTTGGTTGGTTAAACATAACCCTGTGATTAATTGGCAGTCCAGAGAGATAAGCCAATGGGGTGAGTTTTGCAAAAGTAACTGCATGAACACAGTCATCAGTGCGGTCGTGCCTAGTACATTGCCTCCTTTTTTGGAGGACTTTGGGGATGTGTTCTCTGAGGAGGGGTGTCAGGAGTTGCCTCCTCATCGCGTGTATGACTGCTCTATTAATCTCCTTCCTGATGCTAAGTTGCCTAAAGCTAGGTTGTATAACCTTTCTGGTCCTGAGAGGCAGGCTATGAAAGACTATATTTCGGAAAGCCTGCCAAAGGGCATATTAGACCTTCATCTTCCCCAGTAGCCGCGGGGTTCTTCTTTGTGAAGAAAAAAGATGGAGGCCTACGCCCTTGCTTGGATTTCCGCGAACTTAATCGGATTACTGTTCGAGATCCGTATCCTCTCCCTCTTATTCCTGATCTCTTCAATCAAATTGTGGGCGCCAAATGGTTCTCTAAATTGGATCTCAGGGGGGCGTATAATTTGATTAGGATAAAAGAGGGGGATGAGTGGAAAACGGCGTTTAACACGCCGGAGGGACATTATGAGAACCTTGTCATGCCTTTTGGTCTGACTACTGCACCAGCAGTATTCCAACATTTTGTTAATGACATTTTTCGTCACCTTGTGGGGCTGTTTGTGGTCGTATATTTGGATGACATTTTAATTTACTCGCCAGATCTTGTGTCTCACCAGGAGCATGTGAGACAGGTGTTGCAGATCTTGCGAGACAATAAACTATACGCCAAACTGGAAAAGTGTGTATTTGCTGTACAGGAACTTCAGTTTTTGGGTTTCTTGGTGTCAGCCTCCGGTTTCCGTATGGACCCTGAAAAAGTGAGAGCAGTGCTTGAATGGGATCAGCCAGAGGATCTTAAGGCTCTGCAGCGTTTTCTGGGGTTTGATAACTACTACCGGAAATTTATTTGTAATTTCTCATCTGTTGTCAAACCTCTCACTGACATGACAAGAAAAGGGACGGATTTTTCTAAATGGTCGGACAAAGCTTGCCAAGCTTTTTCCTCTTTGAAAAAATGTTTTGCTTCGGCACCCGTTCTCATCCAACCAGATGCATCACAGCCGTTCATTGTGGAGGTGGACGCGTCTGACGTAGGGGTGGGTGCAATATTGTCCCAGGGTCCGTCCCCTGGTAAATGGCATCCGTGCGCTTTCTTTTCTAAGAAGTTGTCGTCCGCCGAAAGGAATTATGATATCGGCAATAGGGAACTTTTGGCCATTAAGTTGGCTTTTGAAGAATGGCGTCACTTTTTGGAGGGGGCAGTCCACCCGGTTACCGTCATTACTGATCACAAAAACCTGCTGTATTTGGAATCTGCTAAGCGTCTGAATTCCAGACAAGCTCGATGGTCGTTGTTTTTTACCAGGTTTAATTTTGTCGTCACATATCGCCCTGGGTCTAAGAATGTTAAGGCTGATGCCTTGTCTCGCAGTTTCCCAGGGGCCGGGAAAACGGATGACCCGATTCCTATCCTTCAGGAGGGGGTGGTAGTGTCGGCTGTATGTTCTGAGCTTGAGGAGGAGGTATTAGAGGCTCAGGGGGACGCCCCTGCAGGACCTTCAGGGAGACTGTTTGTCCCAAATCAGTTGAGACAAAAGGTTATTGAGGCACATCATAATTCTGCTTTAGCAGGACATCCAGGGAGTAAGGCTACTTTAGATCTCCTTTCTCGCCGGTTTTGGTGGCCTAACGTTAATAAAGATGTTATAACTTTTGTCGCGTCCTGTGGGGTTTGTGCTCGCTCTAAGACCCCGCATACCCGTCCGTCTGGGACCCTCTTACCCTTGAAACTTCCGGAGCGTCCATGGACTCATTTGTCTATGGACTTCATTACGGATCTTCCTCCGTCGTCAGGGAAAACTGTCATACTGGTGGTTGTTGACAGGTTCAGTAAGATGGCACATTTCATTGCTCTTCCTGCCCTCCCTAATGCTAAAACTCTGGCACAGGTGTTCATTGGGGAGATTGTGAGACTTCATGGGTTGCCTTCTGATGTGGTGTCAGATAGGGGGTCTCAGTTTGTGTCTAAATTTTGGAGGGCATTTTGTTTACGTCGGGGGATGCAATTGTCATTTTCCTCGGCTTTTCATCCGCAGACCAATGGTCAGACAGAGCGTCTGAATCAAAGCCTTGAGACTTATCTTCGGTGTTTTGTCTCAGAGAACCAGGAGGACTGGTCTTCTTTCTTGCCTCTGGCAGAGTTCGCTCTTAACAACAGGCGGAGCGAGTCCACTGGTAAATCCCCGTTTTTTGGGGCATATGGTTTTCATCCCCAGTTTTGTACTTTCAATGGGGGGGGCCCTTCTGGGGTTCCTGAGGAGGAGCGTTTCTCGTCGTCACTTGCTTCAGTGTGGAGAGGTGTATTGAATAATCTGAGTGCTATGGGGAACCGTTATAAACGTATGGCTGATAGGAGGAGAGTTTCTGGTCCAGATCTGAATGTGAACGATCTGGTATGGTTGTCTACCAGGAATATAAAACTTAAAGTTCCCTCCTGGAAACTGGGTCCCAGATTCATCGGGCCGTACAGGATCAGTTCCATAATTAATCCTGTGGCATTTCGTCTGGACCTCCCTCCTACGTTTAAAATCCACAATGTGTTCCACAAGTCATTACTTAAGAGGTACGTGGCACCAGTCATACCGTCACCTCTACCTCCTCCTCCAGTGGTGGTCAATGGTAACTTGGAGTTTCAAGTGTCAAAGATCATTGACTCACGTCTGAATCGCCGGTCCCTTCAGTACTTGGTGCATTGGAAGGGGTATGGTCCAGAGGAGAGGACGTGGGTTCCTGCGTCTGACATTAACGCAGATCGGTTGGTTCGGACCTTCCACAGAACTCACCCGGGCAGACCTGGCCATGAGGGTCCGGAGGCCCCTCGTAGAAGGGGGGGTACTGTCATGTGTGCATCGCCACGAAGATCGTCGCGGTTGCACATTCTGACTTCTCACAGCTGAGTTGCTGTTTCTTTGTGTTTGGCAGTGAGGGAGTTAATTCTGTCTGTGCTCGGTTCTGGGACTGGGTTCAGTTTCTCCCGGCTGCAATTGATTATTTGTTGATTGGTTTCCTTTAAATCCTTGGTTGTCTGTTTGGGGAGTTGCCAGTGAAATTCTTCATGCAGACCACAGATAGGATTGTATCTGTATAGACTTAATTTAAAGAGCTCCTTAGTTGTTTTAAGCTCACCTTGCTTAGAGTTTAATATCCCAGATCATTTATGTTCCTTCTGTGTTTGAGTGTGTATGCAAGTCTGTGTTTTCTCCAGTCTGTCTTATATGTCTAATCTGTGTATTTAGCAGAGATCAGCCCATATCCCTTTGGTGGTAATCAGAATCCTTCTTAGGACTGATTACAGGGTTCAGGGACTGATAGGAGACAGGGTTAGGCTGGAGACTTGGACCTCTGAACCATTATCAGTACCTCCAAGGTGAGGGATTAGTTAGGACCCCAGTTTAGGGTCAGGTTAGACCCCCGGTCCTCCTCTTTCCTGTGACAGTGTATCAAGTCCTCAAGATTAACCCTGAGTTCAACGGATATCGTGTCAGGTAAATCTATTCTATATTTACATGCTGATGTTGCTAATCTATATGTTGTATAGAGTGTTGTTCTTTTAAGAATAGTTTACTGACATCGTACACATATCATAAGACCGCGTGACACCTACACACTATAAGGGTAAGCTCTCACATGTAAATTGCCACAATGCATGAACTGCAATGACATGTGCTTTAATTCCAAACAGTCACAGTTTTCAAATGGGTTATTAACTGGAATCTTGTTTACCTGCAAAAGAAAACAGCTATCTACAATTAGTTTGAAAATTGTTACATTTTGTAGTAAAATTATATTCATTCACTTTTCAGCCCCTCTGCAGTCGTTACTTGTGCACAAATGCGGCATCCTCACCTATTATATGAGAGAGGGTACACCAATTCCCGCCACCACACAGCCCTTATACTTTGAACATATTTCAGCACAAATTCATGATAAATGTGTAGGTCAATATCGTCACTACACCTGTAGATAAATTGCTAAAGAAATATAATTTCCAAAATGGGGTCACTTGAGGGGGGATTCTGCTCTTATAGGCTCTGTATATGGAGACAGTAAACTTTTCTAGAAAAATCTGTGCTCCAGAATCAAAATAGCAATCCATCCCTCCCGAGTCTAGCAGTAAGGCTAAGCACTACTGTACAGCCATATACGTATGAGGTATTTCCACATTCAACAGAAATTGTGGGGTAAATTTTGGTGCAATTTTACCCATTTTTGAGGCTAAACAAAAATTTTTGTGGTAAAAATATAACTATTTTTTCTTCACTACCCAATGGTATAAAATTCTGTGACACATTTGTAGCGTTAATATGATCACTGTGCCCATAGATTTATTGAGAGGTGTAGTTTGTAAAATGGGGTCTCTTATTGGTGGTTCTGCTGTTCTGGGCACCTCAGGGGCTCTACCACTGTAACATGGCACCCTCAAACCAGTCCAGCAATATCTGAACTCCAATATGGCGCTTCTTCCCTTCTGAGCTTAGCACTGTGCCTCAAAAGTAGTTTTTAACCACTTATGTGATTTTTTTTTTATTTTCACTGCTCCACGTTATAAACTTTTGTGAAGCATCTGGAGGTTCAAGGTGCTTACCACACATCCCTGAGGAGTATAGTTTCCAAAATAGGATCACTTGTTGGGGTTTCTACTATTTAGGCACATCAGAGGCTCTCCAAACGCTACGGTATCAGCGTACTCAGGACAAATTGCACAATAACTTTTGAAGTGTTGTTACCCTTGGGAAAATAAAAGTTGGGGTGAAAAGATAATTTTTGTGGAAAAAATATAATTTTTAATTTTACGGCTCTACGTTATAAACTTGTGTGAAACACTTGGGGGTTCAAAGTGCTCACCACAGATCTAGATAAGTTCCTTAGGGGGTCTAGTTTCTAAAATGGGGACACTTTGGGGGATTCCCACTGTTTAGGCACATCAGGGGCTATCCAAATGCGACATGGGGTCCAATCTCGATTCCAAAAAAAGTCAAATGGCGCTCCTTCCCTTCCAAGCTCTGCCGTGCGCCCAAACAGTGGTTCCCCCCACATATGGGGTATCAGTGTACTCAGTCAGGACAGATTGGACAACAACTTTTATGGTCCAATTTCTCATGTTACACTTGGGAAAATAAAAAATTGGTGACTTAAATATTATTTTTGTGGGAAAAAAATAGGATTTTTTATTTTCATGCCCGGGCATTATAAACTTGTGTGAAGCACTTTGGGGTTCAAAGTGCTCACCACAGATCTAGATAAATTCCTTAGCGGGTCTAGTTTCCAAAATGGGGTCATTCGCTTCAGAAAGACCTTTTTAAATCAAGGCTACCATCCAAGAACAATCGAAAACCAAATTACAAGAGCCACCAGAATATCAAGGAATCACCTGCTACATTACAAAGCTAAAGAAGAAAATAACCGGGTGCCTCTAGTGGTCACCTACAATCCAAATCTGGAGATGCTAAGGGGAGCTGCACGGAAACTATAACCTTTACTACAAAAAGATGCCCGATTACAATCCATATTTCCAGACCCCCCACTACTGTGTTTTAGGCAGCCCCCAAATCTAAGAAGCATCATTGTCAGAAGCTCCCTGTCCTCTCCAACAGGTGCAGGAACCTTTCCTTGCAAGAAGATAAAATGTAAAACCTGTTCATTTATAATGACGACGGACAAGATAAAGATCCGCAACTCACATCAGGACTACAAGATCCCAGGTACTTTCAGTTGCATCACATCTAATGTGGTGTACCTAATTATATGTACTAAATGTCCAACTGGGGGTCTGTATGTGGGAGAGACCGGGCAAAAACTGAGAACAAGGATGAATTTTCATCGCCACACAATAAGAGAAAAAATAATGGATCTACCTGTGGTAAAACATTTTTGTATGCCTGATCACAGCACCACACACATGAAATTACTGGTACTGAAAAGTAATTTCACTTCTCAGAGACACAGGAGATGCTCTGAATATAAACTCATGATGACCTTTGACACTCTCAGTGCAGGAATGAACGTGTCGCATGGATTTATGTCTTTCTACATCAATTAAGGAATTTGCTCCAAAGAACCTTGTGGGGGCATCAATAAACATTACCAGACCCCAATCAGAGGGCAATAAAACTTTCACACTCCTTATCTATGAACTGTTCCAATATTTATGTTCATCTCTATCTCCCATAATGACAGTTCTGCTTCACGTCACTTGTCTTATCTATTGCATTGTTTCTGTGCTGTGTTGTGTAAAAATATGTGATTCTTCAGATTTTGTATTAGTCTTTGCCTGATGAAGAGACCTGAGTAGTCTCGAAAGCTTGCAATTTGTTACCATCTTTTCAGTTAGCCATTAAAAGGTATCAACCACTGAGGACTCTCAATTCTAAATATTTTTCACACCCAGGCATTATAAACTTTAGTGAAACACTTGGGGCTTCAAAGTGCTCACAACAGATCTAGGGGGTCTAGTTTTCAAAATGGTGTCACTTGTGGGAGGTTTCCACTGTTTAGGCACAACAGGGGCTCTCCAAATGCGACATGGCATACAATCTCAATTCCAGCCAATTTTGGTTTGAAAAAAATCAAATGGCGCTCCTTCCCTTCCGAGCCCGGCCGTGCGCCCAGACAGTGGTTTTCCCAACACATGGGGTATCGGCGTACTCAGGAGTAATTGCACAACAACTTTTTCTGTCCATTTTCTCCTTTTACCCTTGTTGAAATAAAAAAATTGTTTGTAAAAGATCATTTTTGTGACTAAAAAGTTAAATGTTCATTTTTTTCCTTCCAAGTTGCTTCAGCTCCTGTGAAGCACCTGAAGTGTTAATAAACTTCTTGAATGTGGTTTTGAGTACCTTGAGGGGTGCAGTTTTTAGAGTGGTGTCACTTTTGGGAATTTTCTGCCATATAGACCCCTCAAAGTGACTTCAAATGTGAGGTGGTCCCTAAAAAAAATGGTTTTGTACAATTTGTTGTAAAAATGAGAAATCGCTGATCAACTTTTAACCCTTATAACTTCGTAACAAAAAAATTGGTTTCAAAATTGTGCTAATGTAAAGTAGACATGTGGGAAATGTTATTTAGTAACTATTTTGTGTGACATATTTATCTGTTTTAAGGGAATAAAAATTCAAAGTTTGAAAATAGCAACATTTTCCAAATTTTCACCATATTTCCATTTTTTTCATAAATAACCACAAGTTATATCGAATAAATTTTACCACTATCATGAAGTACAATATGTCACGAGAAAACATTCTCAGAATCGCTAACATCCGTTGAAGCTTCCAGAGTTATAACCTCATAAAGAGACAGTGGTCAGAATTGTAAAAATTGGCCCGGTCATTAACGTGCAAACAACCCTCGGAGGTGAAGGGGTTAAAGAAGCACTCCCATCAAAAAATTTTATCCTCTTAATATATTCCAATCAACATATTATACAGCATTTTACTTACAATTGCTCATTTTGCAATTCTACCCAGCTAATTCTTATGTATTCTATCTGGTGTATGACATCACATGACTAAACACTGACTAGCTGAATCGTTCTAAACTCTATGTAGAAACAGGACGTCAATTTACCCTATAAGTTACTGGAAAAGTTACAGGGGTAGAAGCGGAGCAGCTGGGTCAGGAGTTGAAGAGTGGAATGATAAATGTAGGCACAAAGGTCTTCCTGTTTCTACATAGAGCAGAGAAAAAAGAAGAATTAGTTGGGTAGAAAGGCAAAATGAACATTTGTAAGTACACAGTGCCAAATATTATGATGACTGCAATATACACTGCTCAAAAAAATAAAGGGAACACTCAAATAATACATCCTAGATCTGAATGAATGAAATATTCTCATTGGATACTTTGTTCTGTACAAAGTTGAATGTTCTGACAAAATCACACAAAAATCATCAATGGAAATCAAATTTATTAAACAATGGAGGTCTGGATTTGGAGTCACAAACAAACTTAAAGTGGAATGTAATGGCCTTAAAACAAGTCAAAATAATGCTCAGTAGTGTGTGTGGCCTCCATGTGCCTGTATGACCTCCCTACAAAGCCTCGGCATGCTCCTGATGAGGCGGCGGATGGTCTCCTGAGGGATCTCCTCCCAGACCTGGACTAAAGCATCCGCCAACTCCAGGACAGTCTGTGGTGCAACGTGACGTTGGTGGATGGAGTGAGACATGATGTCCCTGATGTGTTCAATCGGATTCAGGTCTGAGGAACGGGCTGGCCAGTCCATAATTTTAATGCCTTCATCTTGCAGAAACTGCTGACTAGTGTTGAGCATTCCGATACCGCAAGTATCGGGTATCGGCCGATATTCGCGTTATCGGAATTCCGATACTTAATTCCGATACTTTTTCCATATCGTATGCCGGAATCGGAAGTTCCCATAATTCTTTGAGAGGCAATGTGATTTTAGTCAGCCAATGAGGAATCCTACGAAGTGTGGGCACATCCTGTAATGATGCGGTCATCTTAACTAATGGCATGGCTGTGATTGGCTGCTGAAATGATGTCAGAATGCACTATAAAGGCGCCGCAGCCATTTTAGCGTCACTGTGCTGTGAACTCAGTTAGGGACAGAACGCTGCTGTGCTGACTCTGAGGGACAGTTAGATATTGCGATTTTGTGTACTACTGTGCTTGAGGCAGGCTAGTTTACCAACCGCTGTGTAAAGCTTCATTTTGCCAGTGTTGTTTTAACAGCTCTGTGCAAGGTGTGTGTGTGACAGTGCAGGTGACGCTGCAGTTTGCTCTGCATCCACCGCTGTTTGTAGGCATCTGCACGTGTCACTTTTTTTTTTTTTTTTTTATTTTATTTAGTGGAATTGGTGCAGCTCCATTATATTAGAAAAAAATCAAATCTATTAGTGTGACGTGCTTCCATCCGTATACAATACATTGGTTGCAAACACTATAGAAGTACAGAAAGGAGCTTTTCACAGATTGTGGACAGTTGTGTTTCAGTGTTCACTTCAGTCTGTGTTTTTTACTTTTTTGAGTGCAGATCACGCTCCAGTTACATGTTCAAGCACTGCTGCTTGTACTCTGCTGAGCGTGTCTCAGTGGCTCATCCTTTTCATTTATCTCCAATTGGTTCTGCTACATTCCATTTAAAATAAATCTAATCTATTAGTGTGACGCGCTTCCATCCGTATACAATACATTGGTTGCAAACACTATAGAAGTACAGAAAGGAGCTTTTCACAGATTGTGGACAGTTGTGTTTCAGTGTTCACTTCAGTCTGTGTTTTTTACTTTTTTGAGTGCAGATCACGCTCCAGTTACATGTTCAAGCACTGCTGCTTGTACTCTGCTGAGCGTGTCTCAGTGGCTCATCCTTTTCATTTATCTCCAATTGGTTCTGCTACATTCCATTTAAAATAAATCTAATCTATTAGTGTGACGCGCTTCCATCCGTATACAATACATTGGTTGCAAACACTATAGAAGTACAGAAAGGAGCTTTTCACAGATTGTGGACAGTTGTGTTTCAGTGTTCACTTCAGTCTGTGTTTTTTACTTTTTTGAGTGCAGATCACGCTCCAGTTACATGTTCAAGCACTGCTGCTTGTACTCTGCTGAGCGTGTCTCAGTGGCTCATCCTTTTCATTTATCTCCAATTGGTTCTGCTACATTCCATTTAAAATAAATCTAATCTATTAGTGTGACGCGCTTCCATCCGTATACAATACATTGGTTGCAAACACTATAGA
Source organism: Oophaga sylvatica (assembly GCA_033576555.1). NCBI lineage: Eukaryota > Metazoa > Chordata > Amphibia > Anura > Dendrobatidae > Oophaga > Oophaga sylvatica. The sequence goes on along the minus strand of JARQOD010000004.1, from coordinate 190,113,115 downwards.
AGTACAGAAAGGAGCTTTTCACAGATTGTGGACAGTTGTGTTTCAGTGTTCACTTCAGTCTGTGTTTTTTACTTTTTTGAGTGCAGATCACGCTCCAGTTACATGTTCAAGCACTGCTGCTTGTACTCTGCTGAGCGTGTCTCAGTGGCTCATCCTTTTCATTTATCTCCAATTGGTTCTGCTACATTCCATTTAAAATAAATCTAATCTATTAGTGTGACGCGCTTCCATCCGTATACAATACATTGGTTGCAAACACTATAGAAGTACAGAAAGGAGCTTTTCACAGATTGTGGACAGTTGTGTTTCAGTGTTCACTTCAGTCTGTGTTTTTTACTTTTTTGAGTGCAGATCACGCTCCAGTTACATGTTCAAGCACTGCTGCTTGTACTCTGCTGAGCGTGTCTCAGTGGCTCATCCTTTTCATTTATCTCCAATTGGTTCTGCTACATTCCATTTAAAATAAATCTAATCTATTAGTGTGACGCGCTTCCATCCGTATACAATACATTGGTTGCAAACACTATAGAAGTACAGAAAGGAGCTTTTCACAGATTGTGGACAGTTGTGTTTCAGTGTTCACTTCAGTCTGTGTTTTTTACTTTTTTGAGTGCAGATCACGCTCCAGTTACATGTTCAAGCACTGCTGCTTGTACTCTGCTGAGCGTGTCTCAGTGGCTCATCCTTTTCATTTATCTCCAATTGGTTCTGCTACATTCCATTTAAAATAAATCTAATCTATTAGTGTGACGCGCTTCCATCCGTATACAATACATTGGTTGCAAACACTATAGAAGTACAGAAAGGAGCTTTTCACAGATTGTGGACAGTTGTGTTTCAGTGTTCACTTCAGTCTGTGTTTTTTACTTTTTTGAGTGCAGATCACGCTCCAGTTACATGTTCAAGCACTGCTGCTTGTACTCTGCTGAGCATGTCTCAGTGGCTCATCCTTTTCATTTATCTCCAATTGGTTCTGCTACATTCCATTTAAAATAAATCTAATCTATTAGTGTGACGCGCTTCCATCCGTATACAATACATTGGTTGCAAACACTATAGAAGTACAGAAAGGAGCTTTTCACAGATTGTGGACAGTTGTGTTTCAGTGTTCACTTCAGTCTGTGTTTTTTACTTTTTTGAGTGCAGATCACGCTCCAGTTACATGTTCAAGCACTGCTGCTTGTACTCTGCTGAGCGTGTCTCAGTGGCTCATCCTTTTCATTTATCTCCAATTGGTTCTGCTACATTCCATTTAAAATAAATCTAATCTATTAGTGTGACGCGCTTCCATCCGTATACAATACATTGGTTGCAAACATATAGAAGTACACAAAGGGCTTTCACAGCTACTGAACATGGGTTTTTATTTTTAACTAAAATATGTATTTTTTCAAATGACACAAATATAAGTAATGTTGAAGAGGAATAGTCCTACATCCATTGTTTGCACAATATTACAGGTGTACATCATGTCCCTTAATCAACAATGTATTATTTATTTAATTGTATGCTTTTATTAAAAGCCAAGCACAGAAGGATAACTTCGCACTGCAGCGTTGTCAAAGTTCAACCACATTATGCACTTCCAACATTTGCAGCATTTGAGGCATGATGTGAGTTGGATTGGTCAAAGTTATGGAGTGAGAAGGTTCACCATCAGTACCTATAGCATAAGTAGCTTTTGTGTTAGCATTTGTGTTAGACATGTGGATATCTGCCATTAATATGTCACAATTATTTAGTTACAGATTTGTTACCAACACAAATCATTGAATGGTTTTAAATTTGACGTTTTCACTTGTTTACAGCTTAGAAATAAGGTGTAAGCCTGATTCTATGTGTACACTAGCCACTTTAACATGTCATGTTTTTTTAAACATGTGTAGCTAGGTAGCAGTAATTTTTGCCGGACACACAGCAGGGGAAACAGCAGTCGTTATGAACCCACATCACTATAGTTGTGTATTGGTCTGTGGACACGACACTTCTGAGCAGCAACTGGCAGTGTTGTAGCCCAGGGAGTATAGCTCAGGTGGTAGAAAGATGAACATAACAGGAACATGGAAAACGTTGCCAACCGTTAGTTATCTGAAACCGGACAGGCAAATTCAGGCGAGAATCCATGCTAGTTCATTTTCAGAAAAGTAAGCGTTTACATATCGTAGGATAGTCGCATGCAACGGTTTTTACTGTTAGTACAACACCTGCAGCAGTAAAGCGCGCTCGATAATACATGGCATGCGATCAAGCCAGCACCTCCAATGATTACTGGCTAAGTCTGGCCATGTATCCAGCTTAGAGACACAAAACTTGAATGGGGAAGAGCCATCTGGGAGTACACTGAGAGGGCAAGACATGTAGTCTGTCACCATCTTACGGAAATGTTGCTCTGCTGACTGGAGCCGTCTCGGATGGTGTAGACTTGGTGGCGCTGCCACAAAACTTCGACACATTGGAACATACTGTTCTTGCCCTGTGCAGAGGCGCTGCTTGTGCTCCTCTTGTTGCAGAGCTGTCTCACTGCCTCGACACACAGAGCTGCTTTGTAAATTAGTAGCAGCAGCAGTGCTCTCTGCTTTTAATGGCTAACTGAAAAGATGGTAACAAATTGCAAGCTTTCGAGACTACTCAGGTCTCTTCATCAGGCTAAACTAATACAAAATCTGAAGAATCACATATTTATACACAAAACAGCACAGGAAAAAATGCAATAGGTAAGACAAGTGACGTGAAGCAGAATAGTCATTATGGCAGAGGGATGAGCATAAATATTGGAACAGTTCATAGATAAGGAGTGTGAAAGTTTTATTGCCCTCTGATTGGGGTCTGGTAATGTTTTGTGATGTTTTCACAGGGTATTTGGAGTAAATTCCTTAATTGATGTAAAACGTCATAAATCCGTGTGACAGGTTCATTTATAATGTCCATTTATAATGACCACGGACAAGATAAAGATCCCCAACTCACATCAGGAATACAAGATGCCAGGTACTTTCAGCTGCATCACATCTAATGTGGTGTACCTAATTATATGTACTAAATGTCCAACTGGGGGTCTGTATGTGGGGGAAACAGGGCAAAAACTGAGAACAAGGATGAATTCCCATCGCCACACAATAAGAGAAAAAAGAACGGATCTACCTGTGGCAAAACATTTTTGCTCCCCTGATCATAGCATGTTAAATATGAAAATACTTGTACTGAAAGGCAACTTCACATCTCGGAGACATAGAAGAGTTTGCGAATACAAATTGATGGTGACCTTTGACACTGTTAATGCTGGAATGAACCTGTCACACGGATTTATGACGTTTTACATCAATTAAGGAATTTACTCCAAATACCCTGTGAAAACATCATAAAACATTACCAGACCCCAATCAGAGGGCAACAAAACTTTCACACTCCTTATCTATGAACTGTTCCAATATTTATGCTCATCTCTCTGCCATAATGACTATTCTGCTTCACGTCACTTGTCTTACCTATTGCATTTTTTCCTGTGCTGTTTTGTGTATAAATATGTAATTATTCAGATTTTGTATTAGTTTAGCCTGATGAAGAGACTTGAGTAGTCTCGAAAGCTTGCAATTTGTTACCATCTTTTCAGTTAGCCATTAAAAGGTATCAACCACTGAGGACTCTCAACTCTAAATATTTTTCTATCTACTGGCTAACACGGTACAAAAATATACATCTTTACTGTATGTAAAATCAGACATTCACAGTCAAATGTTTACATTTTTAAACTTTCTTTTTGAACCCCTTTCCAAAAAATTGTGTGATAGGTGTGACGGCTATTGGAGATATAATTTCATGTCTATCATTTGTATCCTATTTGGCATGGGATTGCAAACCACCCTTTCTTTGCACAGCAGAGACAGGAAACCTGGCTCAGCTATGAGTGACAGATCTCATACCTCCAGCTAAGCTCAGGACAAAGACTTGCTTGCAATGTAGTCATGCTGAATCGAAGCTTCCAAAGAATGCTTCTAGAATATTCTAGAAACATACTTCCATAAGGAGTTATGGAGATACTATACATCCTAGCTGTAAATCATGTATATTTCCTAGATCCCCAGAACATGGCGAACATCCTCCAGGGTCTCGATCTGTTCTAGCACCCCAGATATGTAGAATGGCTAATAGGAGTAAGGTAGCAAAGTCATGTTTGGTCTCAATGCGTAGCAGCAGCGCATCACCAAAACCGCCTCTCTATGACTGTCCATTAAAACAAACCTATCTTAGTTTTTATAGTTTTTAGCTGCTAGAAGCAAGGGGAGAGGATTTAGGTTCAGCTCAAGGGGACAGGAGAGGAGTGACCAAAAGGAGTTAAATGTTTGTGTAAAGAATGGCCTATGGCATTTCTCTGGGGAGGTCGCAATGACATATCATGTGTAGAGAAGTCAAGGAACAGAGAGAACCACCAGCCTCCCATGTGGCAGCCCCTCCCCCACAAACCAGGCTTTTCATCTGACTGGTAACTGACTCATTTTCTGCATACTTTGTACTACCAATATTTGTATTTTCATATCTGTCCATTGCATATGTATAACCATTGTGTATATAGTGTTATGTTTGTGTGCATCAGGTTGCAGCTCCATGTCAGTGGCCAAAGATTGCTTGGATGGCCATGGCACCAGGGGCAGAGCCAGGAAGATGGCCAATGATACAGATGGTGGGGAGGAGGTGAAAGATTATGTTGTTCAAGCAGTGGGGGAGTCCAGCTCAGGCACCCCGAGTAGCCAGCTGCAGGTGGTCAGTCTTGCAGTGGGCTGCTGACCACCTGCCTGTCCACCCAGCCAGGCAGGCTCGGAAAAACTCCTACAAGCTGCCCTGGTCAGACTCGAGGCAGGCGATAAGGCCTCCTACGAGCCCCTTATGGCAGTAGCGGAACGTCGTGAGGCAGCAGAGCGCGAGCATGAGCGACTAATGCTCAAGCTTCAACTCCAGTTTCAGCCACAGAGCCCAGCCAGTTGCGAGTCCGCTGAGATCAGGTTGCAGAAGTTACAGGTGGAGGACTTCTCTCTGCTAGACAAAGGAGGGGACTTGGACATTTTCTTGCTGGCATTTGAAAAAACGTGCCATCAGTACCATCTGACTGAGGACCAGTGGGTCCAGTCCTTAGCCCCTCATCTCAGGGATAAGGCCCTGGAAATCTTTTGGTACCTGCCCAGTAAAACCACCCTGAGCTATGAAGATATCAAGCTGGCTCTGGTCCAGCAGTATAACTTGACCCCTTAGACTTACTAATTAACATTAATTAAACCATTTTGGTCTTTTTTTCATTCACTTTAAAACTATTCAGACTTAGTTGTCCATGTGAATCTTTATAGTCCAATGTATGCACTGACATACTTCATGACATGTTTTTGCCTTAGTATACTTATTTAAGGTGATTTTTTTTATCATGACATTTCTCTTATTACATTTGGTGCACACCTTATAAAGGTGGTGTTTTTGCATCTGTGTCCCTGTATCAATTTTAAACTTTGTGAAAATATGTTTCAGTAAACTTTGTTATTTTATGGCATAAGATTCACATTTCTTCTTTTGATTTATGTATTTATGGAAGTGCCATGAATCTAAGCTGTTTGAGTTTATCTAACTATGAAACCACTTTACGAAGTGTGAGGGAGCGCCATGGCCGTAGTCGTGGCTGAGAAAAATTGCTTATACGCGCCATGGTCTCCCATTACATGCATACAATGTCTCCTTTTTAGCATACCTTCTGCTTCACTTTCTGCACCGTCAGGGTGCCATCGATCTGCTGAAGTTCTGCGGCTGGCGTTGTTACGCATAAAGAGACAGAGTCCAGTTCCAACTCAACAATAAAGAATTTACTTGCTTCAGTACACAGTATGTCCATTTCAATTACAGCCACATCATCAGGTTCTACACAGTATGCATCCTTCGCTTTCCCTGTGTGTTCCCTCTTACCTTCCATTGTGTCCCCGGAACATACTGACCCGTTCGGTACCGCAGCATCTCTCTTGTTCAGCTTCACTAACTTAAGGAGTTCCCCTGTCCGTTTCGCCCCAGACATAAGGGGGTCTGTCCATGTAGTTAGCTGACACATCCTGGTGCTGCCTTGCATCGTTCTCCTGCTGCAACCTTCGGCCACTATCAGGCCCTGGACACACTGGGCTCCTAACTTGAACGTTGCGGGATCACTATGCTGTCTGGGCTCTAAGCTCTACAGGACTCCTTGGGCTCCCTGTCCCTACTAACTAAAACCCAGGAAATGTTCCTCTCTTACCCACAGCTGGCCCCTCCTATATTAACTATTACCTATCCTATACTAAGTTCCTATTCCTATATATGTTAATGTACCCCCCTCTAGTGGCCTAACTTTATAACTTCACTTTCCCTATAAACAGTAATTAGTTAAATCACATTATATACATAGCAGCATTAGGTGCTTTACAAATATACATACAATGGTTATAAGGAAAAAAAAACCAAAATAGCAAACCATAGGATACTGACTTATAATTGAACTGAGAATTACTGGAGAACAAAAAAGTCAAAAAAAGTATCTAAAAAAATATATCAAATTTATTTGTATACAAAAAGTACAGATATCAATAAAATTACAGCATTGTGCATATATATTGAATAGTTGTATATATAACTCAGGATGAGATGATACACCCAATAATAAGGACCCTGTGGGTGCCTGCTCAATGCAATATCATATGTACAGAGCGCAATGTATTAGCGTCATAGAATCATAATTAGGTCCACAGAGGGCTTCCATCATTATATGAACTGACTATATTGTATTGCTCATAGCGCAGTTGTAACAATAGACAAAAAAATGTGCATTTAAATAAACAGATCATGGTAAAATTTACCCATTTTAGTAGCAGGTTGTGATATCCACAGGTGTCCAGGAACCCTGACGCGCGTTTCGTGAGCCTGACGCTCACTTCCTCAAAGGGGGGCGTGGTTAAAAGTTGTCATATCGCCGCCTATAAATACCCGGCCACTCCGATCAGCTGATCAAATGTGGCCAATAGAATGGTACTTGCGGCACATGTGCAGTGATATCGCAGGTCCTAGGTGCAGAGTGATACTAATACAAGTAAACAATGATCACATGATCAAAATGGGCCAATGAACTAACGGTCACATGGTCTATGACCACTGGCAGGTCCTGGTATCATGTCATCTTGCATATATCCACAAGCCACCAAGGGAGCGCGGCTGGCGCCAAACCGCACACCGAGGTCAGCTCATGAAAAGATGCAAAGGGCATGTACAAAGGAAAAAAAATATAAAAATAAGAAAAAAGTAAGAAAAAAATATAGAAAAAAATTTTGGAGTGAAATGGGATAAAAAAAGTGAAGGATCGTGAATGGGAAGTGAAGAAAAGAAAAAAAAAAAATATATATATATATATATTTTTTATATTAATATGTTGATAATAAAAATAAATATATAATATTTTTTCAATATGTCCAAAATAGTGTACCAGAAATAAATATGACGGTAAATATAATATGGAGATGGTAAGTATACAACAAAACAAAATTATCAATAACAGAATATCCATATCATAAACAAAATATAAAATAATAATGAATCCATGTTACATAGTGATAATAGTGAATTAGAATATAAGAACAAAAAAAGTGAAAAATATATATATATATATATATAAATGATTCTTCCTTGCCAATGTCCCTTCTTCTCATAACCGTCCTTAATGTTTCATGAAATAGACGAGTAACTATCTTCATCTGTTATGATGATTATGACCAGGACTATCTTCATCTGTTATGATGATTATGACCAGGACATAAAACATCCATGTGCCGAAAATAGATGAGTTTCCATAATGATCATGATATACAATATGAACTTAGCTGCAAAAATAAAAACAAATTAAAAAGAGACCTAAAACAAGAATAAAACAACAAGAGACAACTATGGGAGACAGTAAAACATCTGGAGAGGGGGATACACCCATGAGAGAACCGATTCACAGAAAAGAAGAATATCCCATGGCCTCATTTAATCCTCCCGGTACCATTGTTCCTAAGGTAAAGATCCACTTTCATTCCCTTTGCGCCAGCAAGCGGTGTATGTTCCCACCTCGAATGCCACATTGCACATGTTCAATACCACGAACCTTAAGATCTTTAGGGTCACATTTATGAAAACGTGAAAAATGCCTTGGCAGAGTCTTCAGTTGTGAGACATCGGTTTCAGTTTTAGCTGCCAATATGTCACGAACATGTTCTCGCGTTCTTGTACCAAGACGTCTAGATGTCAGACCAATATAAATTTTAGGACATGTGCAAGTGGCATAGTAGATAACCTGGGTAGTATTGCATGTAATATGTCGTTTGATATTAAACCTTTTGTGACCATCCACAGACTCAAAAGTGGAAGAACGGCTGATATTACCACAGGCAATACACTTACCACAGGGGAAACATCCACTTGGGGCCCTGAGGAACCAAAGGGATTCGTCATCCTATTTGGAGTGGGGGTATAATGGCTACTCATCAAAATGTCACCAAGATTTCTACTGCGCCTAGACGTCATGAGTGGACGATCAGGGAGAAATTTAGCAAGAATAGGATCTGTTTTTAATACATCCCAATGTTTTTGAATGCAATTACGCATGGTCGACCATTCACCATTGTAAGTAGATATATAACGAATTTTATCATCTTTGATGTTATTTTTAATTTTGGGGCATAACAAATCATCTCTAACGCATTTTCTGGCTCTATCGTATCCAGCCTTAATGCATCTGTTCGAGTAACCTCTTGCCTGAAATCTTTGGCGTAAATCTACAGCCTGAAATTGGAATTTAGATTCCGTGGAGCAGATCCGCCTCATCCTGAGGAATTGGCCAACAGGGATGGCTCTGATAGTGCTGCTCGGATGGCTAGACTTAGCATGTAATAATGAATTTGTTGATGTGGGCTTTCTATATACATCAGTTTGTAAAAACAAATTATGGTCCACCTGGATCTTGATATCCAGGAACTCAACTGTAGTTTTGCTAGCAACGTAAGAGAGTTTAATATTGAAATTATTGCAGTTCAACTGCTGCATAAATTTTTGAAGTTGTGATTCTGAACCTTGCCAAATTATAAATAAATCATCTATATTACGAAGCCAGCACTGCACATGGTCTGCGCCCTGTACGCCCTCTCCGCCGAAAATCTGCCTCTCCCAGAAACCTAGGAAAAGGCCGGCAAAAGAGGGCACACAGGCCGCCCCCATGGCAGTGCCGCGTTTCTGTAAATAAAAAGAATTTTTAAAAACAAAAAATTTTTTTGTGAGAATGAAAGAAAGTAATTCCATGATAAATTCACACATCAGGCCATCCTCGTTGGCCATCCCCAGGAAAAAGCGGACCGCCTCCAGGCCGTCCTCATGACGTATGCACGTGTAGAGAGTCTCAATGTCAGCGGTGACAAGCCACATATCAGACTCCCATTGTATACCATTGATTCTAGTGAGGACGTCAGAAGTGTCCCTGGCATAAGAGGGCAGCGACTCAATTAAGGGTTTTAGATAATAGTCAATAAATTTACAAACAGGGTCACATAGCCCTCCTATGCCAGAGACAATCGGACGTCCAGGGGATCTATAGGATTTTTGTGTATTTTAGGGATAAAATACAATGTAGGGACTCTGGGATTTTTTATGAGAAGGCCATCTGCCAACTTTTTAGGAATAATTCCTTTTTCAAAGGCATTAGTTACGATGTCCTCTAATTCACTTTGAAAAATGCTCAGAGGATTACCTTCCAATTTGAGATAGGTGTCTATATCTCTAAGATGTTTGCTGGCTTCCCGCTCATACATGGCGGTGGGCCATAAGACCACGTTCCCCCCTTGTCGGCTGGTTTAATAACTATGTCATCAAAAGAAGCCAATTCAGACAATGCTTGTCTCTGTTTGGCTGTAATATTATCAAATTGCCGTCTTGTAGAAATTTCAGCAAAATCCTGTGAAACCAGAAGTGTAAAAATGTCTACAGCGGGAACCAGCGACAAGGGGGGGAATTTTGTGGACTTAGGACAAAGGTGATGAGGAAACCCACCTGTATTAGCAGGATTCTGTTCCTGCAGGAGATCCTCAAGATCCCTCAAAGCCTCACGTTCCACGGCATCAAGTTGCAAGTTATCTTTGGTCATAAGTTTTTTCATGATCAATTTCCTCTAGAAGAGGAAGAGGTCTTTGGTCGCTGTAAATGGATCAAAATTATTAGTAGGCGAAAAAGTCAACCCTTTATGCAATACTTGAAGATGTGTATCAGATAGAATATGTTGAGATAAATTAATTACCTCAGATCCATATTTTCCTTTTTTGTCATAATATTTATTTTGTGTCTTGCCATATCTAGTTGTCATTCTTTCATGGTACGGACCAGTATTAGATGTTTTTGATCTGACTGATTCTTCACTTGATGCCATAGAGACTGAGGAGGCTGATCGGGCACGAGAGGATCCACTATGTGCATGATATTTACGATTCCAACGATATGTTGTATTTGTTTGATGATCTTTGATATCCCGTTGGAATTTTTGGATTTAATATCACAAATATTTTTTTCCCATTTGGAAAACTCTAGATCTAATTCCTTATTTAATGTAATAAGTGCCTCATTGGATAAGTCTCTCTTTAAAATAGTCTGGAGATCCTCAATACCCTTGTCCAAATCCACCAAAGACGTTTGATTCATTTGGGCCAGCAAACCCATGAATCCTCTTGAGCATGTATTCGCATGATCCTCCCATTTTTCACGAAAAATACAATCAACGTCAAATGACGGAACACCTGTACTCTGAGTCCTCTTGGTATAAGACCCCTCTTCAGATATTTGTTTAAAAAGGCGCAATTCCACCAGATACGTGTGCGCTTATGTAGCAAATTTTTCAATTTCTTAATAGTTTCTTGTACATCATTACCGCCTCCAGGATTAGAAACATGGGGATCATCATTGAAAACATCCTTTAATTGGGACAGCCACGTCTGTTCACGGGCTTTAAAGTCCATATTTAAGCTAGGTTTAACAGCTGTGAAAAACACAGAAAGCAACAATGGTTATAAGGAAAAAAAACCAAAATAGCAAACCATAGGATACTGACTTATAATTGAACTGAGAATTACTGGAGAACAAAAAAGTCAAAAAAAGTATCTCAAAAAATATATCAAATTTATTTGTATACAAAAAGTACAGATATCAATAAAATTACAGCATTGTGCATATATATTGAATAGTTGTATATATAACTCAGGATGAGATGATACACCCAATAATAAGGACCCTGTGGGTGCCTGCTCAATGCAATATCATATGTACAGAGCGCAATGTATTAGCATCATAGAATCATAATTAGGTCCACAGAGGGCTTCCATCATTATATGAACTGACTATATTGTATTGCTCATAGCGCAGTTGTAACAATAGACAAAAAAATGTGCATTTAAATAAACAGATCATGGTAAAATTTACCCATTTTAGTAGCAGGTTGTGATATCCACAGGTGTCCAGGAACCCTGACGCGCGTTTCGTGAGCCTGATGCTCACTTCCTCAAAGGGGGCGTGGTTAAAAGTTGTCATATCGCCGCCTATAAATACCCGGCCACTCCGATCAGCTGATCAAATGTGGCCAATAGAATGGTACTTGCGGCACATGTGCAGTGATATCGCAGGTCCTAGGTGCAGAGTGATACTAATACAAGTAAACAATGATCACATGATCAAAATGGGCCAATGAACTAACGGTCACATGGTCTATGACCACTGGCAGGTCCTGGTATCATGTCATCTTGCATATATCCACAAGCCACCAAGGGAGCGCGGCTGGCGCCAAACCGCACACCGAGGTCAGCTCATGAAAAGATGCAAAGGGCATGTACAAAGGAAGAAAAAATATAAAAATAAGAAAAAAGTAAGAAAAAAATATAGAAAAAAATTTTGGAGTGAAATGGGATAAAAAAAGTGAAGGATCGTGAATGGGAAGTGAAGAAAAGAAAAAAAAAAAAAATATATATATATATATATTTTTTATATTAATATGTTGATAATAAAAATAAATATATAATATTTTTTCAATATGTCCAAAATAGTGTACCAGAAATAAATATGACGGTAAATATAATATGGAGATGGTAAGTATACAACAAAACAAAATTATCAATAACAGAATATCCATATCATAAACAAAATATAAAATAATAATGAATCCATGTTACATAGTGATAATAGTGAATTAGAATATAAGAACAAAAAAGTGAAAATATATATATATATATATATATAAATGATTCTTCCTTGCCAATGTCCCTTCTTCTCATAACCGTCCTTAATGTTTCATGAAATAGACGAGTAACTATCTTCATCTGTTATGATGATTATGACCAGGACTATCTTCATCTGTTATGATGATTATGACCAGGACATAAAGCATCCATGTGCCGAAAATAGATGAGTTTCCATAATGATCATGATATACAATATGAACTTAGCTGCAAAAATAAAAACAAATTAAAAAGAGACCTAAAACAAGAATAAAACAACAAAAGACAACTATGGGAGACAGTAAAACATCTGGAGAGGGGGATACACCCATGAGAGAACCGATTCACAGAAAAGAAGAATATCCCATGGCCTCATTTAATCCTCCCGGTACCATTGTTCCTAAGGTAAAGATCCACTTTCATTCCCTTTGCGCCAGCAAGCGGTGTATGTTCCCACCTCGAATGCCACATTGCACATGTTCAATACCACGAACCTTAAGATCTTTAGGGTCACATTTATGAAAACGTGAAAAATGCCTTGGCAGAGTCTTCAGTTGTGAGACATCGGTTTCAGTTTTAGCTGCCAATATGTCACGAACATGTTCTCGCGTTCTTGTACCAAGACGTCTAGATGTCAGACCAATATAAATTTTAGGACATGTGCAAGTGGCATAGTAGATAACCTGGGTAGTATTGCATGTAATATGTCGTTTGATATTAAACCTTTTGTGACCATCCACAGACTCAAAAGTGGAAGAACGGCTGATATTACCACAGGCAATACACTTACCACAGGGGAAACATCCACTTGGGGGCCCTGAGGAACCAAAGGGATTCGTCATCCTATTTGGAGGGGGGGTATAATGGCTACTCATCAAAATGTCACCAAGATTTCTACTGCGCCTAGACGTCATGAGTGGACGATCAGGGAGAAATTTAGCAAGAATAGGATCTGTTTTTAATACATCCCAATGTTTTTGAATGCAATTACGCATGGTCGACCATTCACCATTGTAAGTAGATATATAACGAATTTTATCATCTTTGATGTTATTTTTAATTTTGGGGCATAACAAATCATCTCTAACGCATTTTCTGGCTCTATCGTATCCAGCCTTAATGCATCTGTTCGAGTATCCTCTTGCCTGAAATCTTTGGCGTAAATCTACAGCCTGAAATTGGAATTTAGATTCCGTGGAGCAGATCCGCCTCATCCTGAGGAATTGGCCAACAGGGATGGCTCTGATAGTGCTGCTCGGATGGCTAGACTTAGCATGTAATAATGAATTTGTTGATGTGGGCTTTCTATATACATCAGTTTGTAAAAACAAATTATGGTCCACCTGGATCTTGATATCCAGGAACTCAACTGTAGTTTTGCTAGCAACGTAAGAGAGTTTAATATTGAAATTATTGCAGTTCAACTGCTGCATACATTTTTGAAGTTGTGATTCTGAACCTTGCCAAATTATAAATAAATCATCTATATAACAAAGCCAGCACTGCACATGGTCCGCGCCCTGTACGTCCTCTCCGCCGAAAATCTGCCTCTCCCAAAAACCTAGGAAAAGGCCGGCAAAAGAGGGCGCACAGGCCGCCCCCATGGCAGTGCCGCGTTTCTGTAAATAAAAAGAATTTTTAAAAACAAAAAATTTTTTTATGAGAATGAAAGAAAGTAATTCCATGATAAATTCACACATCAGGCCATCCTCGTTGGCCATCCCCAGGAAAAAGCGGACCGCCTCCAGGCCGTCCTCATGACGTATGCACGTGTAGAGAGTCTCAATGTCAGCGGTGACAAGCCACATATCAGACTCCAATTGTATCCCATTGATTCTGGTAAGGACGTCAGAAGTGTCCCTGGCATAAGAGGGCAGCGACTCAACTAAGGGTTTTAGATAATAGTCAATAAATTTACAAACAGGGTCACATAGCCCTTCTATGCCAGAGACAATCGGACGTCCAGGGGATCTATAGGATTTTTGTGTATTTTAGGGATAAAATACAATGTAGGGACTCTGGGATTTTTTATGAGAAGGCCATCTGCCAACTTTTTAGGAATAATTCCTTTTTCAAAGGCATTAGTTACGATGTCCTCTAATTCACTTTGAAAAATGCTCAGAGGATTACCTTCCAATTTGAGATAGGTGTCTATATCTCTAAGATGTTTGCTGGCTTCCCGCTCATACATGGCGGTGGGCCATAAGACCACGTTCCCCCCCTTGTCGGCTGGTTTAATAACTATGTCATCAAAAGAAGCCAATTCAGACAATGCTTGTCTCTGTTTGGCTGTAAGATTATCAAATTGCCATCTTGTAGAAATTTCAGCAAAATCCTGTGAAACCAGACGTGTAAAAATGTCTACATATATATATATATTTTCACTTTTTTTGTTCTTATATTCTAATTCACTATTATCACTATGTAACATGGATTCATTATTATTTTATATTTTGTTTATGATATGGATATTCTGTTACTGATAATTTTGTTTTGTTGTATACTTACCATCTCCATATTATATTTACCGTCATATTTATTTCTGGTACACTATTTTGGACATATTGAAAAAATATTATATATTTATTTTTATTATCAACATATTAATATATAATTTTTTTTTTTTTTTCTTTTCTTCACTTCCCATTCACGATCCTTCACTTTTTTATCCCATTTCACTCCAAAAAATTTTTCTATATTTTTTTTCTTACTTTTTTCTTATTTTTATATTTTTTCTTCCTTTGTACATGCCCTTTGCATCTTTTCATGAGCTGACCTCGGTGTGCGGTTTGGCGCCAGCCGCGCTCCCTTGGTGGCTTGTGGATATATGCAAGATGACATGATACCAGGACCTGCCAGTGGTCATAGACCATGTGACCGTTAGTTCATTGGCCCATTTTGATCATGTGATCATTGTTTACTTGTATTAGTATCACTCTGCACCTAGGACCTGCGATATCACTGCACATGTGTCGCAAGTACCATTCTATTGGCCACATTTGATCAGCTGATCGGAGTGGCCGGGTATTTATAGGCGGCGATATGACAACTTTTAACCACGCCCCCCTTTGAGGAAGTGAGCATCAGGCTCACGAAACGCGCGTCAGGGTTCCTGGACACCTGTGGATATCACAACCTGCTACTAAAATGGGTAAATTTTACCATGATCTGTTTATTTAAATGCACATTTTTTTGTCTATTGTTACAACTGTGCTATGAGCAATACAATATAGTCAGTTCATATAATGATGGAAGCCCTCTGTGGACCTAATTATGATTCTATGACGCTAATACATTGCGCTTTGTACATATGATATTGCATTTAGCAGGCACCCACAGGGTCCTTATTATTGGGTGTATCATCTCATCCTGAGTTATATATACAACTATTCAATATATATGCACAATGCTGTAATTTTATTGATATCTGTACTTTTTGTATACAAATAAATTTGATATATTTTTTGAGATACTTTTTTTTACTTTTTGTTCTCCAGTAATTCACAAATATACATACAGTATGGAACATTTAGTTATTAACAGTTAACCGGAACGTGCTTGGGGCATTTTGTTTGCTAGACTTCTTGCATTTGCCAGCAGACATTTAATATTATTAACAAAAGGTACCTCCAAAACATATTAGTTAAATGAATAGGAGTGGAAATCCACTGTTAAATTACACTAAATAGCAACATAGCTGTGACTCATCTTAACGTATGAAAAACTGAGGACCAATAGTCAAAATGCTAAAATAAAAAACTAATTTTATTGAAACAATTTATAAGAATCTCAAACAGGAAGAAAAAAGAAATATAAACATAATCAACCGTGTGGAGACGTAACTGGGAGCAGATTTAGTACATGAATAAAGAATAGTATGCGGTCATAATAGAGAACCAGAATACCAAACTGAAAAAACAAAGGTGTCCTGTTGACACCTGCACCACATGAATACTGACAAGAGCTGAGCCATAAGTATATAAGTCAGAATTTCTCAGGGCCAATAAATGAGTAGTGCAAAGTCACAGTTGTATACATCGTGATACGCAGCGCTGAGTTGGACCCAAGTGCTATTAAAGTAAAAGAAAACTGCACAGGGCGGTTTTAAATGGAAATCCAGATAGGTAAGTATCTTACTGGCACTCAAGGGGACAGCTCAGCGCTGAGATTACAACTCATGAAGCAACAGCTTCATCATTAGGCACACAGCAAAAAGTAATCGATGATACATCAGCCATTAGTAATAATTACCGGTCATAGTGGTGCTAAGGTGGGCGCAGGACACCGCAATCCCCAACGTACGTTTCGGTACACCTTCTTTAATATTATTAGCACATTTGTTACTCCTACTCAGCTCCCTGCTTTCCTTGCATATCCCAGCCCCCCTAAATCCTCATTTACCCCTACTGCCTCCCTCTCTCTGTCTACTCTATCCCCTTATTAGCACAACTACCCTCCCTCCCCTCAGATCCTAATTTAAAAGCTCCTCCATCCTTCTTACCATTTTTTTCCCAAACACAGCTGCACCCTCACCATTGAGGTGCAGGCCATCCCTACCATCGTACCTGTAGCTGACAGAGAAGTCGACCCAGTTCTCCAGTAACCCAAACCCTTACTTCCTGCACCAATTTCTAAGCCACTTATTTATCTCCCTAAGTTCCCACTGATATAGTGACGTTTGTGGCACTGGCAGTATTTCTGAAAACACCACCTTGGAGGTCCTGGCCTTCAGCTTCTTTCCTAGTTCCCTGTAATTATTCTTAAGGACCTTCCACCTCCCTCTAACTTTGTCATTGGTACCGATGTGTACCAAGACTGCTGGGATTTCCCCAGCCACAACCAGCAATCTGTCTATCCGATCCGCAATATGTCGAACCCGAGCACCCGGCAGACCTCACACTGTTCGGCATTCACGGTCTCGTTGGCAGATGACCCTGACCCTGTCTGTCTGCCTAATTATAGAGTCCCCTACCACCAACATCCGTCTGGCCTTTGCTGTACTCTTTATTTCCATCCTTCCTACAGCATTCATTTTCCTGGTTGCTAGGAGCAACGTCCTGCTGCAGTGATCCCAGTTAAATGTCTGTCTTCTGGAAAAAAAATTGTATTCTTAAAAACAACTATTCCATTCCTTCATAAACAGGATTGCACAATAAATGCAAAAACTCAGTACAGTCACTTTGTGACTTGCAAACCCACAATCTGACGCTGACTTCAGATTTTATTTGTAAAAAATATTGTGCTGCCTTGCTGCTGCTTTCTAGTGGAATAAAGAAAAAATGTGTCAGTGTAATTAGAATGCAGCATGACCGATGCCATCTATACCATATCACTAATTAATCACAATGAGTCTGAAACCGCTGCTGTCATCTCTCTCTCCCTCAATCAATGAATCTCTGTATTATTCTGCATCCATCCTCTTCACTGCTGCAATTGTATAACAAATTACTGTCTGGAAAATTTCTCCAATTTTTTAAGCTTTAGTGGCTTTATTTTTATTGTTGAATTGGGAGCTCTGTCATTATTGCAAACAAAATAAATTCCCTGCCCAGACTATTGTACAGGTGTTGTTTTACCCTTCTGATTGGCTACACTATACTAACTAAGTCATGTGGTAGATGCAAGGCATTATGGGCAAGTCCACACATCCATGCCTGAGGTAATGTCAACCTTTTGAGGCTGATTCATTCTTCTGCAATGTGTAAAAGTGAACATTTTTTTGGGTGGTGACTGGTGATTCATGTGAATCAAAAATTGTTTGACTTGAAAATGTCATGAGATTTTCTTTGCTTATCTCTAACGAATGATGATACAGTATACAAACTGTTAAAGAGCTTTGAAACCTGACTCAAATTATAAGCCAAATCAAATTTAACTCTGGCACTCTGGAATAGCCTCGATTTTGGAATGAAAAGGTGTTGTCGGAGAAGTTATTTTTTTTTATAAACAGCAAATAAATAAATAAAAAGGAGCAATACTCACCTTCTGGTCCCATTCTGATACTGCCCTGTTTCTCGCTGGTCTCTACGTTTTGTAATAATTTCTGCACAGGAACTCTTGACCCACAACAGGCAATTGTTGGCTACAGTCATGAAATGTCCTTATGTCAGGATGTAATTGCATTGGGAAATAGAGATAGGACATAGAACATAGTGGCATTGGAACTGAACTAGTGAGAGATCAGTCAGAAGTGTTTGGCTTCTTTAATATTTTTCAACCCACTCTAATCTTTTTGTAAAACACTTTTATTCACCATACCATTCCTTTTTATAAGGTTAAAGGGAATCTGTCAGCAAGATCAATCTCATTTATGTGGGCATGTAAGTCAGTGAAAGATAAATGCATTGGTACCTTGATGTCAGCTATCCATTGCCTGATTGGCACTTGAAGTCGCAAAATAATTGAGGTATCATTCATAGAGAGGAAGAAACTTAGGATGAAAATAACCTCAAGAGGCAGAATTTTGTTCTATGCTCTGGGCGTGACAAATCACTTCACACCTCATTTGCATATTACAAAAGTAATCTGTCTTTCTAGATTTAGACAGCGGAAATAAAAATGCAAATGATTTTACAGTATATTTCACTGATCAACATGGGTTGTCCTTGCAGACAGATTCCTTTTAAGTTGTTCCTGCAGCTTGAGCTTCAAGGGAACATGTAACGTGAAAAAACGCTATTAGGCTGCCGACATGAGGTTGATCATTTGCAGGTTATTAACGTTCTGAACCTGCCGGGCACCTGTACTTAGAGCCCCGCTGCCGGGTGGAAATTAGCTTTATTCCTCCCAGAAGCGTTCACCATCAAGTCATGGGCGTGGCATCGGCACGGGTTCAGATACCTGACCCTTATGCTTATCCTGCTGTCAGACAGTTCCAGGTGGGCACAGTTACAGACAATGTTCTCTACACACAGAGCGGTGACTGAAGCAATGTCATTCCTGTCACTGAGTGCTGAACTCTGCCAGATATGGGGTCAATGAGTTCCAAAATTCCCGGCACGGAATAATATTGATTTCCTCCCGGCTGCGGGGCTCTAACTGCGGACGCCAGGCAGGTTTGGTATGCTATTAATATAATTAATATCTGCAGGTTAATAGCATTTTTTCAAGTGATAAAGTTCCCTTTAAGCTGACGCCTAAATGTTGTTCAAGTTTTTAGATAGAAGTTCGAATTTGTGAATGTTGTCATGGTCTTCTTCTCTGTATATTCAGGTGATGGGTGTTAACTGGCTTGTGTGGACAAACTTTTGCATCATAAACTGGTGGTTCATTTGACCTGCTGCCATTATTCTGTTTTCTATTGACATACAGAGTGATCACTAGGGTGGCACTAGAAACACATTTTTTTCTTCTGGGGGGAGCCATTTTGCATAACTTTTAATATTGAAAGATTTCTATTTAATATAAATTGGTAAATATAAAAAAAAATGCAACTTAATCAGCTCTACAATAGTTTCTTATATTTATTGCAAAGTCTAGAAAATAGGGACATATTTGAAAGCCCCAATTTCCTCAGGCCCTGCTTTTTTCTGCTGAGTCCACTTGCCATGACATAATTCATCTCTTGCTTTTTTAGCTTTTTAAACATTTTAAAACTTTCTAAATTCCCCAAACCTGCAATGAAGTGATCATTATTTTAAATTATGTGAGTTTATAGATAAGACACAAGTATACCATTAATCAACAGGAGAGACTTTAGAAACCACTTTTACAACCTGAAAATCAATTTTAAAGAAATCATTAGTACAGCGTAGTTTATATGGTTTTCATGAAATCTGACCTTCATGAAAATTACAATTATAAAGGCTTGCCTTTAGTTCTAGCTTGAACTATTGGACAAAAAAATGATTCATAGAGCACATTAAAATTCTAATAGAGCTACAAAAGTCTACTTACCTTTCTGCTAATGGCAAATATATGAATTAGTCCCCTTTCTACATTAGTAGGAATATTTTAAATTACATAAATAGGACCAAAGTATACTCTGCTATTTATAACCCACTTTCCTACACAGAAGCTTTAAAAACATTTGACGGAGATAAACATTTGAAGAGGATGACAACATGAAAATCACTAACAATTGTAGTGTATCTGTGGCGCTACTCACTACTCACAGATAAGCTGTGAAGCTGGGTAGTCAAGAGGTCCGAGGTCAAAAACAGAGTCAAAGTCATAGTCAAGTCATAAACAGAGGGGTGAGACAAAGGCATGGTCAGACAAGGAGCACAGAGCAAGCAAACACCCTTGAGAAAAGCTACAATTGGTGGCAATCAAGGGCAGAAAACTGGTTAACTAGTCAGGTAATTACTTTGGACAAGAGACACGTGGATAAAGCCCCAAACAAAGCAGGAGAGATGGGCGCACTAGATATGTAATAGTAGAGGGGGGGGGTGCGAAACGGTAGAGAGAGCAATCATGGAAATAAAAAGAAAAGAACCACCGTATATGACGCACACCACACCAAAATACAAATATATATACAAAATACAAAACTTTATTGGCACACACAAGAAAAATTACAATAAAACATAATTAAAAATACAAGAGAACATGTCACAGAAAGCTGCCTGAGTGGAAAAAATGCAAGAAAATATATATATATGTATTTATAGCATAATTCAAAGTGGCTAAATAGTCAATCAGGGTACTAACATATAGTGATGCAATAAAGGGTCACAGCCTGCCTGGAAATGAATCAGGGCACTAACCTGCAGCTGCGGGTCTTTTTGCACAGATTATTCGGGTATTTAAAACCGCATTGGCTACATAACTGGTACCTTCCCTGATGAAGCCGCACGTGCTGCGGCGGAACGCGTGGGACCTCGTCTAGAGCACTGTCCTGATTGCTGTCCTGTACCGGCTCCTTTATTATGAGGGCTCGCTGTTGGTAACTATTTCAGTTCCATGTTTCCATCATGATGGCTATATGTTAGTGCCCTGATTCATTTCCAGGCAGGCTGTGACCCTTTATTGCATCACTATATGTTAGTACCCTGATTCTATTCCAGGCAGGCTGTGACCCCTTATTGTATCACTTCTGGTTCACAATTCTCATCTTTTATGAGCAACCTCCTGTGTCGCTCCCCTCCCTTTTATACCTTCCCCCTCCTGGTACCATCTATTTTTGGGTCCATACAGGGTCTCTCTTTCCAGCCTTTACTTTGCAGCATTTACTATATATCTGCATGTGGGTATGGATTGACTATTTAGCCACTTTGAATTATGCTATAAATACATGTATATATATTTTCTTGCATTTTTTCCACTCAGGCAGCTTTCTGTGACATGTTCTCTTGTATTTTTAATTATGTTTTATTGTAATTTTTCTTGTGTGTGCCAATAAAGTTTTGTATTTTGTATATATATTTGTATTTTGGTGTGGTGTGCGTCATATATGGTGGTTCTGTTCTTTTTATTTCCACGTGGATAAAGCCTAAGCACACCCTGATCCTGATTGTATGGCTAAACGGTCACTCCAGACACAGATAGCTCGGCATGCCCCAGCTTCCGATTGGATGGCTGAGCTTTCCATCACCATATTGATCATTCAGTATGCCACATTCCTAGATAGGATGGCAGAAATGTAATTCACTGCGTCCAGACACTCTGATAGGAGGGATCGAGACAATATCAGAAAAGTCTGTGAAGTTCAGTCTTTGACCCTTCAAGCAGGTGATTTATACAATCTTTGCAGATTCACTTATATTGGACAAGAAAAGACTGAAAACTGCACTTCATGTCTACAGCATGTGGATAAATATGTCAAGCTGCTGGCAATGCTCTCACCTTGGTAATTTGGGCAAGAAGGTGCAACTTTTTTCACATGCTTTTCTGGTAATTGGGAACTGCAAGGCACTGATCCTTCCCTGGTGTGCTCCCTCTGTCCCATGTTAGATACTATAACAATGTGAAGAAAAACTACATCATTTGGCCAAAATGTTAAAGACAGTTGATCTATATTTTCAATATCTACAGAATCTTAGAACTTTTGTGCAAATATAGCAAACTGGCATAAAGCACTTTCAATAGCGACTAAATTGTTGTGCAACATAGAGTTGTGCAAAGAGTTTGTGAGTTTTGGTGTTTTTACAAAAGAGCTGGGACGGGATTGGGCATGGCTACGTTTGACCCTCATATTCATAGCAATTGGCAGATTTTTTTAAACCAGAAATGTTACTCCCCTGATACGCTAAATTTATTAAGTGGCATGCGCCTCTTAATTAATTCAGTACATCTTATTCCTGCATGCACTTCATTAAGAATGGCTTACCAAAAGCCAATCATAATGAATCTGGGCCTATGTGTCATGAACCTGAAAAAGTGCTCAATCTGAGCAAGAAACGCGTGGCAATAACGGCTTATAGGTTGAGATAGAAGTTCTTGTACATTTTTAATTGAAATCACTTAAAATTAAAACTATTTAAAAACGATTAAAAATAGTAATATGTGAAATTCTCTCTTTAGATGTTGCTTGTGCACATGGCAAAATATTCTAGATAGTAATGATCAGGGCCGCCATCAGGGCATCACTGCCATTACTGGCATATGGGCCTGATGAGCAGAAGGGGCTCGCAGGGCCCGCAACGGCAAGATTCTGGTGGCTCAGTAACTGCCCGTGCGTCCTCAGTTAACAGCCGCCAGCCAATCACAGGCCAGCAGCTGACATCAGCAGCAGGGGTGTGCTGGGCCGGGTGGCAGAGGGTCAAGTGCCCCCGAGGCTGGTCCTCCCAGCAGCAGTTGTGGAACGCCCGGCCTTTTGCTACCTAGAAGACGGCTAGTGGCAATGTACTTTAATCGTGTACAAATGCCAGGCCGGCTATCTGTGTATTGTAGACACGCCCACACTGCACACTGTGGGCGTGTCTTCTGATATCACCTCAGCAGTGCACTGGCCTGGATGCTTCAGAGAAGAGGTTAGCAGTAGCCGGGGCAAGAGGTCAGGGACTGGGCTGGATTCTGCGCTGGAGGCTCTGAGGCACGGTGTGAGGATTTATTGCACCAGTTTGAACTTTCATGCAGCTCAGGTCATGCTGTCAGTGGGAATCATAGGCTCCAGCAACTCCCGATCTGCAGGAAAACCTAATGATTTACTTTTTCAACCGTATGCATCGTGCTCCATAAAGAACAGAGGAAATATTCTGTTTCCGCTGTTGCAGGAGAGTCAAACGGCAGCATAACTGGAACAAGGATCGCAAAGCATTGCTCAGACTGGCCATCGGCTCTACTGACTCAAGTGTGACAGCATGTACTTCTATGCAGCTGTCACTCTTCGGTCAGCAGAGTTGATGGCCAGTCCGAGCATTCTGTTGCAATCCTCGAACATACGGCCATGTGAATGAAGCAGAAATCCTGGAATATATGTTCCCCATCCTGTGGCCATGCTGGTATATACAGTGAAGGAAATAATTATTTGATCCCTTGCTGATTTTGTAAGTTTGTCCACTGACAATGACATGAACAGTCTATAATTTTAAAGGTAGGTTAATTTTAACATTCAGAGATAGAATATCAAAATTTAAATCCAGAAAATCACATTATATAAATTGTATAAATTTGTTTGCATTTTGCAGTGAGAATTAAGTATTTGATCCCTACCAACCATTAAGAGTTCTGGCTCCTACAGACCAGTTAGACGCTCCTAATCAACTCGTTACCTGCATTAAAGACAGCTGTTTTACATAGTCACCTTTATAAAAGACTCCTGTCCACAGACTCAATTAATCAGTCAGACTCTAACTTCTACAACATGGGCAAAACCAAAGAGCTTTATAAGGATGTCAGGGACAAGATCATAGACATGCACAAAGCTGGAATGGGCTACAAAACTATAATTAAGACGCTGGGTGAGAAGGAGAAAACTGCTGGTGCAAAAGTAAGAAAATGGAAGAAATAAAAAATGACTGTCAGTCGACATCGATTTGGGCACCATGTAGAATCTCACCTCTTGGGGTATCCTTGATCATGAGGAAGGTGAGAGATCAGCCTAAAACTACACGGGGGAACTTGTTATCTCAAGGCAGCTGGTACCACACTAACCAAGAAAACCACTGGTAACACATTACGCTGTAAAGGTTTAAAATCCTGCAGTACATTCAAGGTCCCCCTGCTCAAGAAGGCACATGTGCAGGCCCGTCTGAAGTTTGCCAATGAACACCTGGATGATTCTGTGAGTGATTGGGAGAAGGTGCTGTGGTCATATGAGACAAAATTTGAGTTCTTTGGCATTAACTCAACTCGCCGTGTTTGAAGGAAGAGAAATGCTGCTTAACACCCAAAGAACACTGTCCCCACTGTCAAGCATGGAGGTGGAAATATTATGTTTTGGGGGTTTTCTCTGATAAGGGCACAGGACTACTTAACCACATCAATGGAAAATGGATGGAACCATGTCCCTTAAAATCCTGAGTGACAACCTCCTTCCCGCCACCAGGACATTAAAAATGGGTTGTGGCTGGGTCTTCCAGCAAGACAATCACCCAAAACATACAGCCAAGGCAACAAAGGAGTGGCTCAAAAAGCACATTAAGGTCATGGAGTGGCCAACCTAGTCTCCAGACTTTAATCCATAGAAACTTATGGAGGGAGTTGAAGCTCTGAGTTGCCAAGAGACAGCCTCAAAATCTGAATGATTTGGAGATGATCTGCAAAGAGGAGTGGACCAAAACTCATCATCAACTATAAAAAACGTCTGACTGCTGTGCTTGCCAACAAGGGTTTTGCCACCAAGTATTAAGTCTTGTTTGCCAGAGGCATCAAATACTTATTTCTCTCTGCAAAATGCAAATAAATTTATATAATTTATACATAGTGATTTTCTGGATTTTATTTTGATATTCTATCTCTCAATGTTAAATGAACCTACCCTTAAAATTATAGACTATTCATGTCTTTGTCATTGGGCAAACTTACAAAATCAGCAAGGGATCAAATAATTATTTCTTTCACTGTATGTCTCCCATCCTCGAATATATGTTTCCCACCCTGCAGCCATGCTGGTATATATGACTCCCATCCTGGTATATCTGTTCCCCATTCCGCTGCTGTTAAAAATATTAAACAATTCTTTTCACCTTTCCCAGCTCTACCGCCATGTGGTGTCCTCTTGTGTAGCCAGTAACGGTCTTAAGCATGCAAGCAACCGGAAGTGCATGACGTCACTGCTATGTGTCCCCATCATGGGCATGCCGACGTAAGCTGCTTTCCCCTGATTGGCTGGCAGCTTGTATTAGACCCGGTGGGTCTTTGTGCTGAAATAGGAGCTAACTCCTCCAGCACAGGCCCTGTCACTATCGCACTATCTGTAACCACAACTGTTATGCCCATGGTATTCACTATTGCTTTATTTGAATAGGTTTACATTCCCAGAATTATTTAGGTTGCAACTGCTGGGAAGCCCACCTTTGGATAGGTGATGCATGTTTTGGTGGGATACACCTTTAATTTAAAGTTTTAATTTGTCACAACATTTCTAAAAATTTGAGATGAGCAAGCACTAAAATGCTCGGATGCTCCTTATTCAATCTGAGCAATTCTAAAGGTACTGCCACACTAAACAATCCCGCTAGCGATCACGATAACGACGCATACTAAAGCGATCGCTAGCGGGATTGTTTCTATATCGCTAAATGCGGCCACATTTAGCGATATAGTTAACGACGCTATCGCCGTTAGCGATCTTCTTAACGACTTTAGCGGTACAAAAGTACCGCTAAATCGCTAAGAAAAGGTGCCACACTAGCGATATATACTTACCCAGCGGGAGCGCCGACGAGAAAATAGGGTCCGGAACGATTCCAGCGACGAGCGAGATCACAGCAGGAAGCTCGTCGCTGGCAGCTGCCGCACTGAACAACATCGCTAACGGGATCGCTAAATAGTGACGTTTTTTAGCGATCCCGTTAGCGATATTGTTCAGTGTGGCATACCCTTAAATGCCTGGGTGCTCATTTCCAGTAACAAGTAAAATGGGAGTCAATGGGAAATCTGAGCATTTCTCCAGCAGACCATATAAAAAGGTCTTATGTGCAGTGTAAATGTTGGAATGGATGTAAAACGTGCTGAACGGAAGGAGAACAGCATAGCAAAGACCCCTGGAAGTTTCTCTGACTCCCAGATTGCTGCTGAGAACAATGGTGTCACACTTTTACTCCACTTTAAGGACTGACAATAAAACATTCAAAATCAAAGAGAACTTGTTCTTTACATGTTAAGCAACAGTTTTTTCCTGCATTATGACATGCATATAAGGCAAAATTTAAAAAGGATTCAAGAAAACAGGAAAAATAATAATTTAAGTAAATCAACATTGAATTTTTATATAAAAAAATTGAAATTTCAGTGTAATTTATGCAAGAAGTGCCAAAAATTAGGAACTCAGAGGGACTTAGCTACACCCTGTATTAGACATAAAGGAGGGCCTCAGACACATTCCGTTCACATTTTCAAGTAGTGGAAAGCCTAGACTCATAAAGGCTACCCACTAAGAGCAAAGCCTGACAAAAATTACAAGCAGGGTCATCCATACACCTTTGAAGGATTCAGCTGTACTGCCTCATTCAAATATTGTGAATAAAGTGTAGTTGTGGTACTTCTACACTCATAAAAGCTTTGCACGCAGTGCAAAGCCTGCCAAAAATATCACGCAGGGTCATACATACAATCTTCAAGGCACCAACTGGAGTGCCTCATAAAAAAATTAAAGTGGAGTTGAGGCTCTTCTACACTCAAAAAGGCTGGAAACACAGTGCAAAGCCAGGAAAATTTGATAAGGAGGGCAATACAGTAATCTATAGGCCCTTGAATGCCACAACTTGCTGACCTCATTAAAATATTTTGAAAGTGTAGTTGATTTACTCCTACACTCAAAGGATTTTGTACAAAGGGCGAAGCCAGGAAAAAATTATAAGTAGGGTCATCCAATCATCCATAAACTCTTGAAGGCAACAACTGGAGGGCCTTATTCAAATGTCATCTGGTGGTGTGAAAAAGCCAGGGCTAATACAAGCTTTGTTAATTTTTATCAGAGTGAGCTGGTCAGCACTTTCTGTTGGCAAGAGAAAGTGCCTATCTGTTATGACCCCCTCAGCACTAAAAACCCACTCAGACAAGACGATAGCATCAGGGCAGTACAATACCTCCAAGGCATAAAGGCAGGGTTGGACTGGCCCACCAGGAAATCAGAGAATCCTCCTGGGGGCCCGCCCCCTGACTGGCACCACTACTCCTGCCTTCTTCACGTTAGTGCCTGCTCTGCACTGCATTATGATCGTGTGCACCTAGTGGTGAGTGTGTTATTCCACACCTGGTGCCTGTCGGGCCGTCTGCACTGCAAAGTGGATGTGAAGTGAGTGTTTTCTCATCACCTGCTGCTGCCGGCTTCTATTGATCTCATTGCGCTCACTGCTCTCTCAGCTGCGGAATGCTCGATGAGATCAATAGAAGCCGGTAGTAGCAGGTGATGAGAAAGCATTCACTTCACATCACTTGTTGCTGAACAGTGCAGATGGCCCGCCAGCACCCGATATAGAATAACGCACTCACGCACAGAAAAGCCAGCGCAATCACAGACTGTGACTGCAGACACACACAAACACAGCACAGTATCATCAAGAACGGAGATGATTTTTTGGGGGAATGATATCACCGGAAAGGGCGGGACCTACTTCAGTCCAGTGAAGACCCAATAGCAGGAATGTTGTGAATGGGTTTGAGATGAGTTCTGAGCAGAGGCTCCCTCTGGTGGTTACAAGCGGTGCTAGTGAAGATTGTGAGGACTGGGAATCAGGTGTTACTGACTGGTCTTATATAAGGGAGTCATTTTCCCATCAGGGTTGCCGGTGATCAATTGTTCTGGTCTGAATCCTTCATTCCAGTTTCCCTTGTAGCCTGCTGTGTCGTGTCTGCATCTCCTGCTTATAGATAAGACTTTTGCTTCTTTTGTGTTTGTGCTATATTTTTGCATTTTGTCCTGCACTTCTTTGGGGGCCTTCAGGGTCCCCTCCGGGGGCTTCTGCCCTCTCAGTTTAGTTCAGCCACTGAGTTTTGTTCTTTTGCTTTTTCCAGTTTTTTCAGTGGCTGCTGTTTTTATTTTGTTACACCAGAGAACTAATTTAGGTGGTAGAGGTCGTGTGATCTCAGGTGATTTTGAAATTAGTGGAGTTGGTGCTTTTCAGGGTTTTCTGGGATTGCAGTAAGTACCCTTCCTATCCTTTTCTATTTAGATAGTTTGGGCCCCAGCGTTTGCTCATACTATTTTCTTTCTGTGTCAGTATTTCCTCTTATCTAACCGCCATTACATGTTTGGGGGCTTTCTGTTATCTTTGGGGGTTCTGCTCCGGGGCAGATAGCTTTCCTATATCTATCTTTAGGTGTAGTTAGTTTCTCAGGCTGTGACGAGGCGTCTAGGACCAACGTAGGAACGCTCCACGGCTGCCTCTAGTTGTGGTGGTTAGTCAGGGTACTGCAATCTCATAGATTCCAACTGCTCTGGTGTATTGCCTTTTTTACCTGCACTCCTCAGCTACCGAAACATAACAGTATCACCGGCCTAAAAATTGAAATTGTATGGTACTCACAGAAGGAAAAAAATATTGTGAAAGAAAAAAAGTTGTCAGAGTTGTCAGAGATATTTTTCTGTTTGTTGCATTTTTTTTTTTTTTCCTCTGTATCTCTGGGTGCTGGGGAGGATCTTTTCTCCCAATGGAGTTTGCACAGTTGTCTGGCCGTGTGGATCAGCTTGCCACTGAGGTTCAGAGTATTGCTGCATATCTTGCTAGGTTGCCTGTTGTGGAACCTAGGATCCCCATGCCAGATTTGTTTTTAGGGGATCGAGCTAAGTTTCAGAATTTCAAAAATAATTGTAAATTGTTTTTTGCCTTAAAATCTAAGTCCTCAGGAAACGCAGCGCAGCAGGTTCAAATTATTATCTCTCTCCTGCGCGGCGATCCTCAGGATTGGGCTTTTTCCCTGATACCTGGGGATCCTGTTTTGAGTGATGATGCGTTTTTTCAGGCTTTGGGGTTATTGTACGATGAGCCTAATGTCACTGATCAAGCTGAAAAAACCTTGTTGGCATTAAATCAGGGGCTTGATGACGCTGAGTTATACTGTCAGAGATTCCGTAGGTGGGCAGTCCTGACCAAATGGAATGACGACGCTTTGGCGGCCCTTTTCCGGAAGGGTCTGTCAGATAATGTAAAGGATGTTGTGGTGGGATTCCCTGTCCCCTCTGGTCTCAATGATTCTATGTCATTAGCGATTCAAATTGACAGACGTTTGTGTGAGCGGAGAAGTATGCGTGGAATGGTGTTGCCTTGTGAACCAGCTTCTGAACCCATGCAGTGTGATAGAGTGGTGTCTGGGGCACAGCGTCATGAGTTTCGAATGCGCAATGGGTTATGTTTCTACTGTGGTGATGCCTCTCATGCTATTTCAGTCTGCCCTAAGCGGGGAAGACGTTTTGCACGCTCAGTTGTCTTGGGTAGTGTTCAGACTAAGTTTTTATTAACTGTCACTCTGATATGCTCTCTGTCCTCATTTTCTGCTCAGGCTTTCATTGATTCTGGAGCAGCTATTAACCTGATGGATTATGATTTTGCTAAACGTTGTGGGTTTCCCTTGATACCCCTACAGAAGTCTATTCCCCTACTGGGGATCGATTCTACCCCTTTGGCTGAGAATAAACCCCAGTTTTCTACTCAGGTGATAATGAGGGTTGAACCTGATCACCAGGAGTGCTGCAAATTTTTGGTTCTATATAATCTGCATGACATTATCGTGCTGGGTTTCCCTTGGTTACAGTCTCATAATCCTGTTTTGGATTGGAAATCTGTGTCTGTAACCAGTTGGGGCTGCCAATGTGTTAATACCAACACTCCTGTTTTTCTGCCTCCCCCCAGGCTCAGGATGTTCCTGACTTTTTGTTTGATTTTTCTGATGTGTTTAGCGAAAGTAAATCTGCATCCTTGCCTCCCCATAGGAGCTATGACTGCGCTATTGAATTAGTGCCGGGTAGTAAATTCCCTAAAGGTCGCCTTTTTAACTTGTCTGTACCTGAACATGACGCTATGCGGTCTTATATCAAGGAATCATTGGAGAAGGGTCATATCAGACCATCCTCTTCACCCTTAGGTGCCGTTTTTTTCTTTGTGGCCAAAAAAGATGGTTCATTAAGGCCGTGTATTGATTATCGTCTCTTGAACAATATTACTGTGAAATATCAATACCCGTTACCCTTGATTCCTGACCTGTTTTCCAGGGTGAAAAACGCTACTTGGTTTACCAAGCTTGACCTCAGGGGGGCGTATAACCTTATTCGCATTAAGCACGGGGATGAATGGAAGACGGCATTCAATACCCCTGAAGGGCATTTTGAGTACCTAGTGATGCCCTTTGGGCTCAATAATGCTCCTTCCGTCTTCCAGTCCTTCATGAATGACATTTTCAGGGATTTTGTGGACAAATTTCTGATTGTTTATTTGGATGATATCTTGATTTTTTCTAATGACTGGGACTCTCATGTGAAACATGTTCGAACTGTATTCCAGATTTTGAGAGAGAATGCTCTGTATGTGAAGGGATCAAAGTGTCTTTTTGGCGTACAGAGGATCTCATTTCTGGGATTCATTTTGTCCCCATCTGTTATTGAAATGGACCCGGTCAAGGTTCAGGCCATCTGTGATTGGGTCCAACCTACTTCATTAAAGGCTCTTCAGAGATTTTTGGGTTTTGCCAATTTTTATCGTAAATTTATTGGTAATTTCTCGGTTATTGTTAAACCATTAACTGATTTGACCAGAAAGGGTTCTGATGTGGTGAATTGGCCTCCTGAGGCAGTCTCTGCATTTCAGGAACTTAAGCAGATATTCACTTCTGCTCCTGTTCTACGGCAGCCTGATGTTTCTCTGCCATTTCAGGTGGAGGTTGATGCCTCTGAAATTGGGGCAGGTGCCGTTTTGTCCCAAAAAGATCCAGAGACCTCTAAAAGTAACCCTTGTGCCTTTTTCTCTCGAAAATTTTCTCCTACTGAACGTAATTATGACGTAGGTAATCGGGAGTTATTGGCCATGAAGTGGGCTTTTGAAGAGTGGAGACATTGGCTGGAGGGAGCCAAACATCAGGTGGTGGTCCTTACGGACCATAAGAATCTGGTCTATCTGGAATCTGCCAAGCGACTCAATCCTAGACAGGCCAGGTGGGCCTTGTTTTTCACACGTTTTAATTTTGTGGTTTCCTTTCTTCCTGGCACTAAGAATGTTAAGGCGGATGCCCTCTCGAGGAGTTTCCTTGCGGACTCTCCTGAGTTATCTGATCCTTCTGTTATTTTGAAAGAGGGTGTAGTTCTTTCCGCCATCTCGCCCAATTTGAGACTTGCTCTGGAGGGGTGTCAGGAGGATAGGCCCGAGCGCTGCCCTGTTGGAAAATTGTTTGTCCCGGACCAATGGAAAAAGAGTGTGATGTCTGAGATTCATTGTTCCGCATTGGCTGGGCATCCCGGAATTTTTGGTACCAGAGACTTGGTTAGTCGGTCCTTTTGGTGGCCTACCTTGTCTCGTGATGTCAGGGAATTTGTGCAGTCCTGCGGGACTTGCTCTCGCTCCAAGCCTTGCTCTCGCTCTAGTGGTTTGTTAATGCCATTGCCTGTGCCCAAGAGACCATGGACCCATATCTCTATGGATTTCATTTCCGATCTTCCTGTTTCTCAGAGAATGACCACCATCTGGGTAATTTGTGATAGGTTTTCCAAAATGATACATCTTGTGCCATTACCTAAGTTGCCTTCCTCCTCTGAATTGGTGCCGTTGTTCCTTCAGCACGTGGTTCGTTTACACGGCATTCCTGAGAACATTGTGTCTGTCAGAGGAGTCCAGTTTGTTTCCAGATTTTGGAGGACTTTTTGTTCTAAACTGGGTGTTCAATTGTCTTTCTCCTCGGCATTTCATCCTCAGACCAATGGTCAAAATGAGAGAACAAACCAGACATTGGAGACTTATCTAAGATGCTTTGTGTCTGCTGATCAGGATGACTGGGTCTCTTTTTTGCCTTTGGCTGAGTTTGCTCTTAATAATAGGGCTAGCTCTGCCACTTTGATGTCTCCGTTTTTCTGTAATTCTGGGTTTCACCCTCGATTTTCTTCGGGACAGACGGAGGCTTCTGTCTGTCCGGGTGTTGACTCTGTTGTGGAGCGTATGCAGCAGATTTGGGACCAGGTAGTGGAGAGGTTGTCCCTCTCTCAGGAGAAGGCCTAGCGGTTTGCTAACCGGCATAGGACTGATGGTCCTCGGTTTAAAGTGGGGGACTTGGTCTGGTTGTCCTCAAAGAATATTCCTATGAGAGTAGCATCTCCTAAATTTAAGCCTAGGTTCATTGGACCTTATAAGATCATGGAGATTATTAATCCTGTTTCTTTTCGTTTGCTTCTTCCAGGGACATTTAAGATCCATAACGTGTTCCACAAGTCCTTATTGAAGAGGTTTGTTGAGCCAGTGGTTCCTGCTGCTGTGCCTCCTGACCCTGTTTTGGTTGAGGGCAATCTGGAGTATGTGGTTGAGAAAATATTGGATTCTCGTTTTTCTAGACGGAAACTCCAGTATTTGGTTAAATGGAGAGGTTATGGTCAGGAAGACAATTCTTGGGTGTTTGCTTCGGACATCCATGCTAGGAGACTTATCCGTGCGTATCATAGAACTCATCCTGACCGACCTGGTTGCTCAAATGAGGGTTCGGTGACCCCTCCTCAAGGGGGGGGTACTGTTGTGAATGGGTTTGAGATGAGTTCTGAGCAGAGGCTCCCTCTGGTGGTTACAAGCGGTGCTAGTGAAGATTGTGAGGACTGGGAATCAGGTGTTACTGACTGGTCTTATATAAGGGAGTCATTTTCCCATCAGGGTTGCCGGTGATCAATTGTTCTGGTCTGAATCCTTCATTCCAGTTTCCCTTGTAGCCTGCTGTGTCGTGTCTGCATCTCCTGCTTACAGATAAGACTTTTGCTTCTTTTGTGTTTGTGCTATATTTTTGCATTTTGTCCTGCACTTCTTTGGGGGCCTTCAGGGTCCCCTCCGGGGGCTTCTGCCCTCTCAGTTTAGTTCAGCCACTGAGTTTTGTTCTTTTGCTTTTTCCAGTTTTTTCAGTGGCTGCTGTTTTTATTTTGTTACACCAGAGAACTAATTTAGGTGGTAGAGGTCGTGTGATCTCAGGTGATTTTGAAATTAGTGGAGTTGGTGCTTTTCAGGGTTTTCTGGGATTGCAGTAAGTACCCTTCCTATCCTTTTCTATTTAGATAGTTTGGGCCCCAGCGTTTGCTCATACTATTTTCTTTCTGTGTCAGTATTTCCTCTTGTCTAACCGCCATTACATGTTTGGGGGCTTTCTGTTATCTTTGGGGTTCTGCTCCGGGGCAGATAGCTTTCCTATATCTATCTTTAGGTGTAGTTAGTTTCTCAGGCTGTGACGAGGCGTCTAGGACCAACGTAGGAACGCTCCACGGCTGCCTCTAGTTGTGGTGGTTAGTCAGGGTACTGCAATCTCATAGATTCCAACTGCTCTGGTGTATTGCCTTTTTTACCTGCACTCCTCAGCTACCGAAACATAACACAGGAAGCAGCAATGTGCTCAGACTGCCGGTGATGAATGACTGAGGGGCTGCACAATGGACCCTTGTACAGTAGGAAATGAGGACCCAGGACTCAGTGTGAGTGCTTTGAGGATGTATTTTGGAAAGGGTTGATGTAACTTGAGTGGGGCTGCATAGGGAAAGTAATGATGAGGGGCTGTGTGGAGAAGGGGGATGATGAGGGCTATGTGGAAAAGGGAGGGGTGATGAGGGCTGTGTGGAGAAGGGGGAGTGAGAAAAAGCCTTTCGGTGCAGGGGTGAGTTCACCGCAGTTCACCCTGAGAAATTTCTCAAAGTGAACTGCTGTGAACTCTCTGAGCTCAGTGCTGCACCATGAGACTTTCTCACTGTACTAGCAGGGATCTCACCGAGGTCACTGCACTTCAGGGGCCCTGCTGGGAACACAGCCTCATTGACCGGCGGTAACCTCAATGACGTCACTACTAGTCACTAGGTGATTGTTTGGACAAGTGATAATTAGACAATTTTTTCCAACTATACAGTTTGACTAGATGGAAGCTGAGGGAAGACTCTGCAGCTAGTACCACTTAAGCATGGTGGGCCCCAATAATGATTTTCTCTGGTGGGCTCAAACTACTCCGACGCTGCATACAGGGACAGCTCATGCCAGGTGTCCAGCTTTGAGATCCAATAGCTGAATATAGCAGATGAATTAGGGAGCACGCTGGTTTTAGCGGCCATGTATTGCTTGACCATCTTTAAAAACTTTTCCCTCCTCTACACTCACAGCAGGCCATTTTTTGTATTTATTTCTAACAGTAATGTATGACAATAGTCCATTTTTGAATAATCAAGTTGTTTCACCTGTAGCAGGTCATTTTTAGTAGTTATTTCTAACCAATGAAATTTCACACAAACCAAGTTTTACAGTATAAATATGAAAATAGTGAATTTTTGAACAACTAAATTTGTACACTGCAGCAAGCCATTTTTTTGCATTTATTTCTAACCAACTAAATTTCACACAAAGCATGTTATACTGTATAAATGGCAATAGTGATTTCTTGACATCCAAATTTGTACACCTGTAGCAGGCCATTCTTTATAATTATTTCTTTCTTTTTTTTCTTTTTAGAGTTTTATATACCACTGTAATGTAAAATGAACCGCATTATAGTGTATGGATGAATCATTGCATCGATAAAAAATGTTTGAAGCTTTTTGGAGTTTTATATACAGGTCCTTCTCAAAAAATTAGCATATAGTGCTAAATTTCATTATTTTCCATAATGTAATGATTACAATTAAACTTTCATATATTTTAGAATCATTACACACCAACTGAAATTTGTCTGGTCTTTTATTGTTTTAATACTGATGATTTTGGCATACAACTCCTGATAACCCAAAAAACCTGTCTCAAAAAATTAACATATTTCAACCGTCCAATAAAATAAAAGTGTTTTTTAAAAACAAACAAAAAAAACATCAAATAATAAAGTTCAGTTATGCACTCAATACTTGGTCGGGAATCCTTTTGCAGAAATGACTGCTTCAATGCGGCGTGGCATGGAGGCAATCAGCCTGTGACACTGCTGAGGTGTTATGGAGGCCCAGGATGCTTCGATAGCGGCCTTAAGCTCATCCAGAGTGTTGGGTCTTGCGTCTCTCAACTTTCTCTTCACAATATCCCACAGATTCTCTATGGGGTTCAGGTCAGGAGAGTTGGCAGGCCAATTGAACACAGTAATACCATGGTCAGTAAACCATTTACCAGTGGTTTTGGCACTGTGAGCAGGTGCCAGGTCGTGCTGAAAAATGAAATCTTCATCTCCATAAAGCATTTCAGCCGATGGAAGCATGAAGTGCTCCAAAATCTCCTGATAGCTAGCTGCATTGACCCTGCCCTTGATGAAACACAGTGGACCAACACCAGCAGCTGACATGGCACCCCACACCATCACTGACTGTGGGTACTTGACACTGGACTTCAGGCATTTTGGCATTTCCTTCTCCCCAGTCTTCCTCCAGACTCTGGCACCTTGATTTCCGAATGACATGCAAAATTTGCTTTCATCAGAAAAAAGTACTTGGGACCACTTAGCAACAGTCCAGTGCTGCTTCTCTGTAGCCCAGGTCAGGCGCTTCTGCCGCTGTTTATGGTTCAAAAGTGGCTTTACCTGGGGAATGCGGCACCTGTAGCCCATTTCCTGCACACGCCTGTGCACGGTGGCTCTGGATGTTTCTACACCAGACTCAGTCCACTGCTTCCTCAGGTCCCCCAAGGTCTGGAATCGGTCCTTCTCCACAATCTTCCTCAGGGTCCGGTCACCTCTTCTCGTTGTACAGCGTTTTCTGCCACATTGTTTCCTTCCAACAGACTTCCCATTGAGGTGCCTTGATACAGCACTCTGGGAACAGCCTATTTGTTGAGAAATTTCTTTCTGGGTCTTACCCTCTTGCTTGAGGGTGTCAATGATGGCCTTCTTGACATCAGTAAGGTCGCTAGTCTTACCCATGATGGGGGTTTTGAGTAATGAACCAGGCAGGGGTTTTTAAAAGCCTCAGGAATCTTTTGCATGTGTTTAGAGTTAATTAGTTGATTCAGAAGATTAGGGTAATAGGTCGTTTAGAGAACCTTTTCTTGATATGATAATTTTTTGAGACAGGTTTTTTGGGTTATCAGGAGTTGTATGCCAAAATCATCAGTATTAAAACAATAAAAGACCTGACAAATTTCAGTTGGTGTGTAATGAATCTAAAATATATGAAAGTTTAATTGTAATCATTACATTATGGAAAATAATGAAATTTAGCACTATATGCTAATTTTTTGAGAAGGACCTGTATATAGCTCTGGCAAAAATTTAGAGACCACTGCAAAATTTTCAGTTTGTCTGATTTTTCCTTTTATAGGTATATTTTTGAGTAAAATGTAAATTGCTCTTTTATTCTATAAACTACTGAAAACATGTCTCAGAATTTCCAAGCAATAAATTTTGGATTTATTTTCAGAAAATGAGAAATGGTCAAAATAACAAAAAAAGCAGTGCTTGCAGACCTGAAATAATGCTAAGAAAGCAAGTTCATAATCATTTACAAACAACAATACTAATGTTTTAACTCAAGAAGATTTCATAAATCAATATTTTGTGGAATAACCATGATTTTCAATTACAGCTTTCATGTGTCTTGGCATGCTTTCCACCAGTCTTTCACACTGCTTTTGGGTGACTTTATGCCACTCCTGGTACAAAAATTTAAGCAGTTCTTGTTTCTTTGATGGCTTATGACTATCCATCTCCCTCTTGATTACATTCCAAAAGTTTTCAATGGGGTTCAGGTCTGGAGATTGGGCTGGCCATGTCAGGGATTTGAAGTGATGGTCCTTCATCCACACATTGATTGACATAGCGGTGTGGCATGGCGCATAGTCCTGCTGGAAAAAACAGTCCTCAGAGTTGGGGAAAATTGCCTGAGCAGAAGGAATCAACTGTTTTTCCAGGATAACCTTGTATGCGGATTGATTCATATGTCCTTCGCAAAGATTAACCTGCCCAATTCCAGCCATGCTGAAGCATCACCAGATCATCATCGATCCTCCACCAGATTTCACAGTGGCTGCAAGATACTGTGGCATGTATGCCTCTCCAGGTCTCCGTCTAACCATTAGATGACCAGGTGTTGGGCAAAGCTGAAAATTAGACTCATCAGAGAAGATTACCTTACTCCAGTCCTTTATGGTCCAATCCTTACGGTCTTTGGCAAACTTCAGCCTGTCTCTCCTTTGTTTCTCATTGATGAAAGGCTTTTTTCTAGCTTTACATGACTTGAGCCCTGCCACTATGAGTGTGTTACAAACTGTTCTTGCCATGCACTTCACCCCAGCTTGCTATTTGTCATTCCTTTTGCACGTCACTTGATGTCATCCTGCTGTTGCTCGTGACATTCGAATAAGATGACGGTCATCCCAGTCAGTGAAGAGTCATTTTTGCCCTCTGCCGGTCTGTAGCTTTGTTGTCCCCAATGTCTGCTGCTTGACCTTGTTATAATGGACTGGCGTCTTAGAAAATTTAATGATGGAGGCAACATGACACTCACTGTATCCCTCTACTAGTAAAGCCAGAATTGAGCCCTTCTTTTTATCACTCAAGACTTGTCTTTTCAACTCCTTTGGCATGGTTAAAAGTTATTTTTTCATTCCTATTACTTTTGGGCACTTGTTTTGCCATCCAGCTTGTTCTATTGCAAGAGGATTGTGAACACCACAGCAGTATTTTTGATACTTTCCTTCGTTAAATAAGATTTGGTTCAGGTGATCACCTAATCTGAAGCACATTAAGTAGAATTAGGTGTACTCTGGTTGGAATTCAACTGACACTGGAATGGAATGGCTGTCAGACATGTAGAGAAGCTGATTTTTATAAAACTGGCCTACAAAAAAAATACTTTTATAAAACTGTGCAGTGGTCTCTTAATTTTTGCCAGCGCTGTATATCACCGAAATGTAACAGAAAGCAAGTATTACTATATGAATGAATAATTGAATCCAGACAAATTTTTAAAGTTTTTTGGAACGTTATATACAACAGAAATGTACCACAGAGCCTATAATACTGTATGGATCAGTAATTGAATCCAGACAAAATTTTCAATGCTTTTTTTTTTGAGTGTTATATGCCACTAAAATGTACCACAAAGCACATAATACTCTATAGATGAGAAATTTAATCCAGACAAAATTTTCAATGTTTTTTTGGAGTGTTATATACCACCCTAATGTATTAATAACCACGTCAAAGTATATGAATGAATAAATTAATCCAGAAAAAAAATTTTAACGTAAATATTTTCAAAGTGTAATTGATTACTGTTATACTCAAAGACCTGCAGAAAGTACAAAGCCAGGAAAAATTATTAGGGTCATCCAAAAAAATATTTAGACTTGAGAGTCCTCAGTGGTTGATACCTTTTAATGGCTAACTGAAAAGATGGTAACAAATTGCAAGCTTTCGAGACTACGCAGGTCTCTTCATCAGGCAAAGACTAAAACAAAAGCTGAAGAATCACATATTTATACACAAGAGGACACAGGAATAATGCAATAGGTAACACAAGTGACGTGAAGCAAGAACTGTCTATTATGGCAGAGGGTTTAACATAAATAATGACTAGTTCATAGATAAGGAGTGAAGGTTTTATTACCCTCTGATTGGGGTCTGGTATTGTGTTGTGATGACCCTAAAAGGTCAGGGAAGCAGATTCCTTAATTGTTGTAGAAAGACATAAAACTCTGGGATATATTCATCCCAGCACTAAGAGTGTCAAAGGTCATCATAAGTTTATATTCCAGACTTTTCTATCCTTCTCAGATTTGAAGTTAGATTTTAATACCAGTAATTACATATCCGTCATGCTATGACCGGGCATACAAAAGTGTTTTGCCACAGGTAAATCCATTCTCCTTTCTCTTATTGTGTGGCGATGAGAATTCATCCTTGTTCTCAGTTTTTGCCCGGTCTCCCCCACATACAGACCCCCAGTTGGACATTTAGTACATATAATTAGGTACACCACATTAGATGTGATGCAGCTGAAAGTACCTGGTATCTTGTAGTCCTGATGGGAGTTGGGGATCTTTATCTTGTCCGTGGTCATTATAGATGTACAGGTTTTGCATTTCTTTTGTTTGCAAGGAAAGGTACCTGCAGCTGTTGGGGAGGACAGGGAGCTTCTGACAATGATGCTTCTTAGATTTGGGGGCTGCCTAAAACATAGTAGTGGGGGGTCTGGAAATATGGATTTTAATCGGGCATCTTTTTGTAGTAAAGGTTGTAGTTTCCGTGCAGCTCCCCTTAGCATCTCCAGACTTGGATTGTAGGTGACCACTAGAGGCACCCGGTTATT
The DNA here is from genome assembly GCA_033576555.1 of Oophaga sylvatica. Classification (NCBI taxonomy): domain Eukaryota; kingdom Metazoa; phylum Chordata; class Amphibia; order Anura; family Dendrobatidae; genus Oophaga; species Oophaga sylvatica. The sequence goes on along the minus strand of JARQOD010000004.1, from coordinate 190,073,362 downwards.
TTCTTCTTTAGCTTTGTAATGTAGCAGGTGATTCCTTGATATTCTGGTGGCTCTTGTAATTTGGTTTTCAATTGTTCTTGGATGGTAGCCCTGGTTCAAAAAAGTCTTTCTGAGGCGACCAAGGTGTTCATCTCTATCCATGGGGTTGGAACATATACGGTTGTATCTGATGGCTTGGCTGTAGACAATAGAGTTTTTTATGTGTTTTGGATGGAAACTGTCCCATTTAAGATATGTTGGACGGTTTATTGGCTTCTGATACAGGGATGTCTCTATTTCATTGTTCTTTAGCTTAATGGTGGTGTCTAAAAAGTTAATTTCAGTGCTGGAGTAGTTAAGTGTTAAGTTGATGGTGGGATGAAATTGATTGAACTGTTCATGGAACGTCTTTAGCTGTTGTTCAGACTCCGTCCAGATGATTAAAATGTCATCAATGTAGCGGTAGTAGGCCCGAGGCCTGATGGGGCATGAGGACAAAAATTCGCTTTCAAGCTTGGCCATGAAGCAGGGTCATCCAGTCACCATAGACCTCTGAAACAACTGGATGGCTTCATTCAAATATTTTTAAAGTGTAGTTGCTGTACTCATACACTCAAAAAGGCCTTGCGCAAAGTGCAAACCAGTAAAACATTATAAGTAGAGTCATCTATACACCCTTGAAGGCAACAACTGGAGTGCCTCATTCAAATATTGACCGTTAAAACACTTTACTTGCTGCAGTTATCTGGTGGTGTGGAAAAATAGGGGCAAACCCAGGCTTTTTAATTTTATCAGAGTGAACCTATCAGCATTCTCTGTTGACAGGCGAAAGCGCCTGTCTATTATGACCCCTACAACAACACTTGTCAAAAATACCCGGTCATCAGGCCCTGGACGCTGGGATTGTATCATGAAATTGGCCCAGGCCTTTGATAGTGTACCCCTGCTTCTGATGTGTGTCTCCATCACCTCTCCTCCTTGGCTGGACAAGCAGAAAGCTTGCCCCCTGCTGCTAGCGTTGTCTCATGGGAATTATTTCAACATATTATCAGCAATGGCCTTCTGGTAATAGCACCATTTAGAAGACTTCTCTGCTTCATGAAGGACAGATGCAAAGTTCTCCTTGTAGTGTGGGTCTAGCAGGGTGAACAAGTACTATTTTTTTGGCCAAGATAAATAAACACAAGGGTCACGATTAAGTCAGCGGTACATAAAATCTGCCATATGTGCCAAGATCCCTACAGTCAACACTTCCCTTTTTTCCACCATGACAATTCTCCATATCCTCCTCCTCCTCATTCCTCTTCCCAATCCGTCCATGTAGGAGAGACGGGACGAAGGTTGTGTGGGTACTAGCCTGTGTTGCACTAGCCAACAGCTCCTGTTCCTTCTCCTCCTCCTCAGCCTCCACCTCCTCATTGTTCCAAATCCATGTTGAGCGGATAAGATGAGGCTGGGCTGGGTAGTATCTCCCTGTCTCATGTCTTCCTCCTTCTCCACCTGGTCCACATGCATAGCTTCATGTTTAATTGTCAGCAGTGACTTTTTCAGTAGGCACAGAAGCGGTATAATTGCACTGACTATGGCTCAGCATCTTTGTGGAGTCCTCAAAGTCTTGGAGAACCACACAAATATAAGATAATCATGCCCACTCTTCAGTTGTTATGTGCGGAGGCTGACCAGAATACCGACGGGCATGTTGGAGCTGGTATTCCACAACTGGTGGAGCTGCAGAAATGGGCGCTGACACGGCATAGCTTGAGTAGGAGCTCTGATAAATATGGGTATGTTTTCAGAAACCGCTGAACTACCAAGTTGAGCATGTGTGCCAAGAATGGAACATGTGTGAGCTTTCAAAGCTTCACAGTTGCCACCAGGTTATGCCCTTTATCATACATGACCATGCCTGGTTGGAGGTTCTGTGGCAAAAGCCACAGATCTCTCTAGTCTGTTTTTCCATTAAGTAATGCTGCCATGATGTGCGGTTTGTCTCCTAGACAAATTAGCTTCTGTAGAGCCTGTTGCTGCAGAGCTTCCAGCTTCTGGCTGATGTGGACGACATGCTCTGAGACAACACATCGAAGATGGAGGATGAGGACGAGCAGGAGTGGGTGCAGTAACTGATTTATGAGATGGCGGAAAACCTGATCAATGTGGTTCCAGCAATTCTCAGCGTCAAGGAGCACCTGTGCCGTCCCAGAGTGAGACTTGACCCAGGACTCCACAATGTTCACCCAGTGCGTCGTCAAGCAAATGTAGCATCCCTGGCCACAAGTACTTGTCCATATGTCGGTCGTTAAGTAGACAGTCCCAGTAACCGTGTTGGCAAGGACACGGCTGATGTTCCTGGATACGTGCTGGTACAAGACGGGGAAGCCACACCTGTAAAAAAAAAGTGACGGCATTGGACAGAGTATCGAGGAATGACTGCTGTCATGAGTCTACCGAAATCCCACTTGTCAACAAACCTAAACAGCAACTTTTCCATGACAAGCAGCCTCGAAATGTGGCCGTTTAGCGTTTGGGCCTGTGGGTGGGTGCAAACTCTTTAATTTCAAGGCCTGGGGAAGGGACAGATGAATGCTGTGCTGGGACAAGGATTTCAAAGTGGCTGATGATGGTGCACCAGAATGTACAAGGACAGGTGCAGGGAGAGAGACATCTGCACCAGTGTCATGGACAAGGGATTGCAAAACACCTAGCATGGTGGAAGAGGCAGTGATGTCACCTGCTCGTACCAATTGTGGACCCAGGCATTCGGATCTAAGTGGTCAGGCCCCTGCTGATCTTGACATGGCACAGGTTGCAAATTACCTTTTTTTTGTCTCCGAACTTTCTTTATAAAACTCCCAGACTGGGAAATGCCTAACTTCTTGTGCTCTGCGGAAGTTGCCCACCTTCTCCCTCTGGTTACACCATTGCCTCTTCCTGCCTGTTTCAGTGCTGCCAATCCCTCTCCCTTAACACTGCTGGCCTCACTCTGCATGCCAGCTTCCCAGGTTGGGTCAGTGACTTCCTCATCAACCACATTGTCCTCCACCACTGCATCCTGGTCCTCTTGACTTGGTGACTTACAGTAACAACAACCTGACTTATCGGCAGCTGTGTCTCATCATCATCTACCTCTTTAGACAAAATCTGCCGTTCCTCAGCATCAACTTTTGTGTCTGTGGCTGCTCTAAGTTTGTGCATCACTAAACAGCATCTCCTCCTGTCCATCTTGTAACATACAGGGTGAGAAGCCATAATCAAGAAATTATATTGTAAAGAGCTCCTCTGAGTGTCCTAGTGTGGGATCACTAGTCTCCTGGGACTCAACATGGTGGGAGGAAGGAGGATCAGGTTGAGGAATAAGTGATACAGACTGTTGGTTGGTGTGACTGGACTGTGTGGAAGACTGGGTGGTGCTGCCAAGTATGCTAGAAGCATTATCTGCTATCTAACTGACATCCTGTTCACACTGCTCTGGCTTCAGAAGTGGTTTACCGTGCCTCCCTGCAAAGCAGCACATGGACCTATGTGTCATGGATGGTTGTGTTTCTTGTGCTTCAACAACAGGCATAGTCGCACCTGCCCCATGTCCTCAGCGTCTGCTTGCACCATCATTAGCACTTCTACTTCTCAACCCTTACCCTATGCCTTATGCATTTTCTAACTGTTAGGAGTTTAATACCGCCGTTATGTACCACAAATAATGTAATACTCTATGGGTGAGTAATTGAGTCTAGGGAAAAAATTCTATGCTTTTTTGGAGTGGTTTATACCACAGGAATGTACCAAAAAGCACATAATACTCTATGGATGACAATATAGTACATTTTTTCACCCCCAAAAAATCTGGTCAAGTGCAGCTGCTATATATTTTGCAATGGAGTGTGAAGCTCTCAGCACTGCCTAAAGCCTTTATTTTACCACTCTCCATGCCCCTGCAACTGTCTCTCAGCTAAATGGAAGATGTATCTGATACAAACAACAAAGCACAGGATTAGACCTTAAACGGACTGTTATGGTTCACCAGCAGCATCAATATCAACACTAGAGGACTCTGATTAGTTAAACTGTGCACACACAGGCCTGGAAAAGCATGCTCTCCCTCAAATTACAGCTGTCCCTCCCTAGACTAAATGCAAAATGTTTCTGATACAAACAGCAAAGAACAGGATATGATGTTTCAGAATCAGCATCAGTATCAATGCTAGAGTACTCTGATTCATTCACTCTCTCTCCTCTCTCTCCGAGATGTGCAATGGCATCAGAATACCGAGCGTGGCGGCGCCTGTCCTTTTATAACCTGTGATGTTGTCATGCGGCCAGGCAATCACAGTAATGTCACTACCAAGACGGCTTCACCATTTCAGTGATTAGCAGCCAATCCCGTATGTTTATTGGCTGCGTAATAGGCGCCAAACATGTGGAGCGGGGATTCAAGCTTCAAATCGAGCGCCGAGCACATCCGAGCACCTAGATAATCGAGTGATATCCGAATATTACCGAGCACGTTCACTCATCCCTACTAAAGATACACATACCGTATATTTTCAGCAGTCATATTAATGAACCCCTGCATTGAGGATGAATTGAGCCTGACAAACATGCTGAGAAAATAATACATATAATAAGAAAGTTGACAGTTGAAGATTTACAATTTATATATATAACACCAGAAAGAATTTCATAATGTAATCTCATAATAAGTTGCAAATTATAATATGTCATAGTGTTGATGAAATGGCAATGCTTTCTACACCTCATTCAGTACAGGGTCCAAAGTATTAGCTGCTTATTGGCAGAGTTAGTAGGTTACACTTTATTTGAAGATTCTTAGCATAGTAAGTTTTGTGAGTAATGGTTCAATTAGATAATATCAAGGTCATTATGATATCTATGTTTTGCACATTCAGTATGGTAGATTGTCCTGAAGCTAATGGGAACATACTGTATCATGTGCAGAAATGCTATTTACCTTTTCCATTATGTCAGTTCCTGAAAATTGGACTGCACTGGGATGTCAGCCGAATATGGTCCGAATTTTTTACTGACCCATAGACATGAATGGGCAAATTGTTCAATCTGCGATTATTTTCCTTTGACCACTAGGCCTGAGGAAAAGAACGGACATGTGCACAGGCCCATAGTATAACATGGATACAAGTACTTTCTGTCAAAATGACAGATAGTACTCGTCCAATTTAAACGGTTTTGTGCACAAGTCTTGAGCGTGAATGACGTGTTTCAAGTTCATTATTCATATTCACAGCTGACAAAACATGAACCCTGCATGCTGGAGGTAGGGGGTGGGCACTGCGCACCAAACAATACACTGTACATTTTGGACAGTGCATATAGATAAATGGCTATAGTTGAAAGCAAGTCTTTCTAGTCACCGCCTTTACAGCAAAAAAAATAAAATAAAATATATATAATATATATATATATATATATAAAGTTTCCTTTACCTAATTAAACATTTTGGACTAGAGTGCTTTGTTTCTTTCAACCCTTTACTAGCCCATATACTAGATGTACCATCTGTTAGAAAACTACTTTAAAGGCTAGTTGGAGAAAAGAAAAGCATCTCTCTGTCGTAAATGTTCTTGCAAAGACTTTATAAATGAACACAGCAAATTATGACTCACAAAACAAAAAGGGCAAGATGCCCTTTTCTAATCGCTTCTTGCATTTATGTTGAGATAAATGAAAACCACTACACAGCATACGAAATTAAAACCAGCTATGCCTCCTGAAGGCGAAAATGAGGAACATTCTCATTGAAACAGCACCATTGTGCAAAAAAAAGACGTACCAGTACTTCACAGCACAGATGCATCATTCCAGGATAATTAGCTGGTATAATTCTAGTTATTTTATGTGTATTTTTAGGACATGTTCTGTATGGAGGATTTTGTTCTTAGGCCGGCGTCAGACACAACTACAAAAAATCGGACCGTTTTAGTCGGTCGATTATCGGAACAAAATGAAAACATCACACATCCGCCTGGCATCCGATTTTCCTTCAAAGATGCGATTTAGTCGCATGTGTGTGTACCTTGTAACATCCGATTTTCATCCGACTTGCGAGAATTTCTCGCAGGCTTGCAAAACTGACATATAATGGATCCAAAAGAATAGTATTTAAATCACAAAAGAAAGAATAGATATATACACATAGAGCACATATATATATACATGTCATTGTGACATATATATATACATATATTTATATTCTTACACTTGCGACTTGCATTGGCGATAGTCGACCCACAATCGGTGACAATCGCAGCATGCTGCGATTGCACACGGACGTTTAAAACGGACCACAAAAAATCGGATACTGGGAACTGCTCCATAGATTAACATAGGGCAGACTGCAATACGATATTTCATCGTATTGCAGTCGTCCGATTCTGTCGCCAGTGTGACGCCGGCCTTAAACATAACCCGGAGCAATAAAAATAGCCTCCAATCACCTCCATTTTATTGTAACTCACTGTTAATGGGCAGACTTGAGCAAAAGTTTAAATTAAGACTAAGTTCAATTTCATATGTACACAACCAAAATGTTGCCCAATCATAAAAAGTTGTAGGTGATTGGC
>JARQOD010000004.1:190032835-190066690 GCA_033576555.1 Oophaga sylvatica | reverse complement strand
GACGTTATATACTGCACAAACTCTTAAGGTATTCAGAAGATAGATAACTAAGTTAGATAACATATAAAGAAATTTTTAAATACAGCAAAAGTATATAAAAATCACCAACCCATAAGCTGAGATTTGTATATACAATATATTGGATTTATGATTTAATAAGCCATCATGTGGAATGGGGTTAACCTGTTAAATGCTGCTGTCAATCTCTGACAACGGAATATAATGCGCGCTGGCAGATTGTGCGCCATTCCACACTTCATTGGTGCACCCGATGGGTTGCCATGACAGTCAGGAATCTGCTGAAGACCTCAGTGCTTGTCATGATAATTTCCCTTTAAAAGCCAGACCGTGGCTTGCCTTCAAAGGAGATCATGATTTCTGCTATACATATACGACGCACTGCTATGTATAGAATGAGGAATCAGGGACTGTTTAATACAGTGAAAAGTGTAAAAAAAATTTAAAATATGTAAAAAATAAAACACAAAAGTTCAAATCACCCCCCGTTAGCCCCATTAAAGATAAAACAATAAAAATACACAAATTTTATAGTGCTGCATTTGTAAAAGTCAGATATATAAAAATATAAAGTAAATTAATCAGATCGGTAAAAGGTATAACAAGAGAAAAAAATAAAAACGCGAGAATTAATTTTTTTGGCCGCCACAACATTACAATAAAATGCAATAAGAGGTGATCAAAACATCCTATCTATCACAAAATGGTATCAGTAGAAACACTAGCTCAGGATGTCAAATATAAGTCATGACAAAGCCCCAGATCCAGAAATCGTTTTGGGTCTCATAAAATGTCAACACAAGACATGTTTTCTTGTTGTTTTTTTTACAAAATTCAGATTTTTTTTCACCACTTAAATAAAAATAAAACTATATATGTTTTGCAACTACGTAATCATACTAACCTGGAGAATCAAATTGGCAGGACAGTTTTACCATATAATGAACACGGTGAATAAAAAAAATGCACTTTTTTTTCAGTTTCAATGTACTTGGATTTTTTTTCACGATTTCCAGTGGATCAAACATAAAATTAATGATGTAATTCTAAAATAAAACTTGCCCTGCAAAAACACAAACCCTCCGGCTATGAGAATGGAAAAATAGAAAAGTTTTGGCTCTTGGAAGGAGAGGAAAAAAGAAAACAAAAAGAAAAAAAGGGAAATCACCAGGAGGTGAAGGAGTTAAAGGACAAGTCCCACTGTAACATGTGATGGCATATAATGTTTGAGTGTCACACATGCATTTTTAATGTGATACTATGGTCCTGACCCAAACCTCTCACAGATCACAGCTCAGCTGAACCAGACTTCAATCAGCAGTGAACTGGTTATTGATCCAAGTGTGGTTTAAATGAACATCTTGAAGGTACTGCAGTAATACAGAAGCTAAAATGTGGCTGCATCAAGGTGAAGAGACAGAAAAATGATTAAGAAAATACGCTATGGGCTAATGGCAGCTTAGAGTAAGGATATGTATTACACAAAACCCTAACACATTGAATAGCACAAGAGGATTTCAAATTATTTACATACATTTTTATTAACACTGTGAATTCTGTAAAGTAAAAACATCCCAATAAATAATCTGAAATGCTAAGTAAAATACTGAAGGCATCTATACACTAAGTCAATTTTTAATTAATTATAGAAAGGCATTAATGTCAAAAATCATAGGAAAAAAAGGCCTAAACAAATACCTTATTAAACCCTACCGGTAGGGTTTAATAGGGCACCTAGGGTTAGCCATCGAGGAGCGGGGGCGCCAATACGTTCCCCCCTAGGGTGCCAACCTCCGCGGTCAGGTAGGAGTGAGCCTAGGATCACCCTAGGGACAGCTCAGTGTTACCCAATTTTAGTGGGATACACCTTTTGTTTTGTTTGTGGATTGTGTCACTATTTTTGGTTTTACCCATTGCGGTAATTTTATTAATAAAGTATTTGTTTAGGCCTTTTTTTCCTATGATTTTTGGCATCTATACACTACTAGGTAAATAATAGAATGGCTATATATTCAATTAGAGCAGAATATAGCTTGACCAGTAAGTATTCGTGATACCTACGAGCATCCTTACCTTTTTCCCACTAAAGCCGTCCCCACCAATCTACCCCCCATTACCAAGCAGCGATGTAAAATAAGGAATTGACTCTCTGCTTTTTGGATAAATTGGCCACAGCAGCCTTTTATTAATACCTAGATGGTTGCCCGATTCTAACGCATCGGGTATTCTAGAATATGTATGTAGTTTATTTATGAAGATTTAAGAATAATGCAATACATGCGGGCGTGCGGCGCTGTCTGCGTGCGGCGGTGCGGGCGGCGGTGTAGGTGTGTAGTGGTGTGTGTAAGCGGCGGTGTGGTTGTGTCTGTGTCTCCCGGTGGCTGTGTGCCCCGGTGGCTGTGTCACCCAGTGGCTGTGTCACCTTGTGGCTTTGTACTCCTGTAGCTGTGTCCCTCTGTAGCTGTGTCCTTCTGTGCCTGTGTCCTCCTGTAGCTGTGTCCCCTGTGCCTGTTGTCTCCCTCGTGTGTGCTGTCTGTCTGTGCCTGTCTCCCATGTTCCCCTGTGTCTGTGCCTGTTCCACATGTCCCCCTGTCTCTGCCAGTGGCCCATATCCCCATGTCTCTGGCTGTTCCCCATGTCCCCCCGTCTCTGCGTCAGCTCCATGTAGCCCTGTGTCTGCCTGTCCCTCATGTCCCTCTGTCTCTGCCTGTCTCACATGTCCCCGTGTCTCTGCCTTGTCCCCATGTCCTCCTGTGTCTCTGTGTGGGCCCCATGTCCCCCTGTCTCTGCCTGTGGCCCATATCCCCATGTCTCTGGCTATCCCCCATGTCCCCCCTGTGTGTCTGCCTCTGGGCCATGTCCCCCTGTCTCTGCCTGTCCCCCAGGTCCCCCTGTATGTCTGCCTCTGGGCCATGTCCCCCTGTCTCTGCCTGTCTCCCATGTCCCACTATCTCTGCCTGTCTCCCATGTCCCCCTGTGTGTCTGCCTCTGGGCCATGTCCCCCTGTATCTCTGCCTTGTCCCCATGTCCTCCTGTGTCTCTGCCTGTGGCCCATATCCCCAAGTCTCTGGCTGTTCCCCATGTACCCCCGTCTCTGCTTTGGCCCCATGTACCCCTGTGTCTGCCTGTCCCCCATGTCCCTCTGTCTCTGCCTGTCTCACATGTGCCCGTGTCTCTGCCTTGTCCCCATGTCCTTCCGTGTCTCTGCGTGGGCCCCATGTCCCCCTGTCTCTGCCTGTGGGAAAACAGTGCAGGCTGGAACATTGAGGCCGCGCCTCCCCCTCCCCCACGGCCATTGGACCTCCAGCATCATCCCCCCGGGTTACTCAATGGCTGCATCCCGCTGTCGCATCAGGTGGCTGGCCACATGTACGGCAAGGATAAAGTTGCTGTGTATTGCCGAGCGCCTCTGTTCTTCACATGGGCAGCTTTCATAGTCATTTCAATACCGCGGCGCTGATTGGCCGCGGCCGCACCAATCAGCAACGTGGGATTTCCTGGACAGATAGACAGACAGGATAAGGCAATTCTATATATTAGATTAACATAACAGTTTCAAAACTTTAAACATTTCCCAAGGAGGGGATGGTCCTCGAAGCCCTAAAGTTTCTAACAACATTATGACACAACCAAATCTGGTCCAATGCAGAGTCCTGTCTCCAGCCGTTACAAACACCAGCTCGATTGGCCAGTATCCGCCACAGGCCACAGGTTCCAGCCTCCCACTCTCCTTGTGACCATCACGTTCACGTCCACTTAATCCACCTAAGGGGGAGTCCAGGACCTATTTAGATCCCCCCCTTTTATCCGCCATTTCTTGATATCACCAACTTCGAGGACCTGTCCCCCCCACGCTACCAACATAAATGACTTGACCCCCTCAATCATTTATGTCCCTTCACACCTTCAAGGCCCTCTCAATGCCCTCTTGTATGGCTAAGCACCACATATCCAAGCCCACCGCGTTCAAATGGAACCCATCCTTCCTCCAGAATTCTCCCTCCCCTGACTCCAGATCCCAGTGTCGTACCACAATCGCCCCGTTCCTCACCATGAAGCGGGATACTGCCCTATTCAGTTTGACTCGGGCCCTATTTATCCTCTGGACTGATCTCGCCCCGTACCACACCTTACTTGGGATAACACCAGACCACTAACAGCCTGGGGAACATAGACCATAGGCGCAACATGTCGAACTTGATATCTCTGATTAGTTCCCTACATGGCCGCTTTCCTAAATCGTTTCCACCTAGGTGTATGACTAAAACATCCAGTGCACGGTCCAAACGAACGAACTTGTGGAACTCAGGCAACAAACGATTCCACGTCATACCCCTTTTTCAAATCCACCGCAAAACCGTCTGGGTCCTCGGATAAACCTAACTGCCGCCCGTCCGGACGAACTGCTGCCCTAAGTGCCACCCAGAAGACAAAGGAGTGCCCCATTATCCATGACAGAAGTTGCCTTGGCTCTGAAATGAAAAATAAACAGAAAGATACAACACATTTCAAGCAGTTATACCATTAAAAAACACAGCCGGAGAAAAAACAGGATTAATGGAAAGAATTATGACGAGGACTGGTGAGAATTATACCAAGGCCGGTCGGACGTAAGAACAGAGTCTCTCCGATTCCCAATGCCCAATCCGTTTTACCACCTCATCCCCCAAGCCCCGTCTGGCTGCCTAAGTCACCGCACCGATGTGAAATGAGTGGCCACTGTAACTTTCTGGTGAAATGCCCCCCTTACTAGACACCGCTTAAAAATTGTCACGAATTGGAAACGGGATAAAAATGACCCGTCTTCATGTATCAACAATGGATTGGATCCGAGACCCCCATTCTTTGAGAATCTCTTCATATTACTAACTGGGCATAGAGGTGAACCTTTTACTTCAAACAATATTACCAAACAGCCCTTCCCTTCCGTGTCAGTTTTAGACGACCGAATGAAAATCTCTACCCTATCCTCGTACAGACTCACATCCTTATTTAACAGCCCCCCTTTTTTATACCTGGAAGGACTAACTAATTCCCCCAAACGAAAGGCCCCAAAAAACGCTTCTGAAAATGCCAGGCTAAAAAGCGCTAGTTCCCAAGGAGAAGAACAGACTTCCTCCAGCTCCCTCCCCAAAATTAATAGTACCTCATATGATACCGGCCTCCTACTGTCTAGCACCCTCCAGCCTTTTTTCCAACCTCTCACTGTTTGGAGGACCAAAAATGACTTTGTTACGTCTTGCAGTCCCCTGAATTCAAACCCAAAAGATATATCTGATAAAAATTTGTTAATTTTTGGAACCGACCACCCTGTCAACCCAAAACAGCAGTTTGCTCTCATCCCCACATTCCCCACCGAAATTTTTTGACCAGTCCTCCCACACGTTCCAGGCCCTCACGTAATGGGCCCATGTGCCAGGTGCCAAAGATCTGGTTAACAGATCTCTCACTGCCCCAATTGTAGATTCCATAACGCCTCTGGAAGCACCATCCACCCAGATTCCACAATCCTCAGTCCTCGTGCCCGATCCTGTTGTAAACACAAAAGAGCTTCCATGTTAGAAACCATTTCACACTGTTTTAGCGACGCAGTAATCCACACATTCAGTGTCAGGCCCATCCACACTAGGTGCTGCAACACTCTCAGGACTCGCTGATCGGCTGATGACAATGAATTGATAGCTTTTACTGACCCCTCCGACATGCAACCAAAACAGATCTTTTTATCATGGATGTTCCCTGACCACAAAGAAAGCGCTGCCACTATGTGAATAACCTCACGCAACATCGGATTAGATACCCAACCTTCATCTTTCCAAGCCTAAGGCCACCTCTCTACCAACCAATCACCGTGGAAAAACAAAACAAAACCCTCTTCGCCCAACGAGTCCACTAATATACCAAAAACCTCCGCCGCCACCACCGGCGCAATCCAGAGAGACCTTCAATTATACGACTCCAAAAAGATAGACCACACTTTTAAATCATCCTTCAGATCTTTTTTAAGTCTGACAAAGTGTGTGGGTGACTTGATGCCTACTGTTGCCAGAGATAGTCGACGACAAAATGCTCTGCCCATCGGCATGATCCGACAGGCAAAGTTCAACTTGCCCAGCAACGATTGCACTTCCTTCAACGTTAACTTCTTTGAATTGCAAGCCCGACTCACCACTGCTCTCAAATCCACCAACTTCTCCAAGGGCAACCTGCATTCCATCGCGACCGAGTCAATTTCAATGCCTAAAAAATTCAATGAAATAACAGGGCCTACCGTTTTATAAGCCGCCAAAGGAACCCCCAAACTTACACACCACCTGTTCCATCGTATGAAGCAGTGTTGCACAAACATTCGATTGTGATGCCCCAACAAAAAAAAATCATCTAAATAATGGTCACATGAACTCAATCCCGATATTTCCTTAACCGTCCATTCCAAAAACGTGCTGAATGATTCAAAATACGCACAAGATAATGAACACCCCATAGGTAAACACCGATCAACGATAAAAACCCCGTCCCAAAAACATCCCAACAAGTGCATACTGTCGGGGTGAACCGGTAACAAACGAAAAGTCGCCTCAATATCGGTCTAGCTAGCAGTGCCCCTTTTCCACATTCCCAAACAAATACCATTGCCGAATCAAAGGACGTGTACAAAACCGAGCACATTTCCGGATCGATACCATCATTAACTGATGAGCCTTTTGGGAATGAAAGATGGTGTATCAGTCTAAATTTGTTAGGCCGGCGTCACACTAGTGAGTTTGATGCGAGTTAGTCGCACGACTTACTCGCATCAACACCCGGCATGGCCGCCCGCTCTTGGACCAGAGTGCATGGCGGCATAGAAATACATGCAGCTGTACACTCTGGTCCTCGCATCAAACTCGCTAGTGTGACGCCGGCCTTAGGCTCCTTTTTGGGTACCACCCCCAGAGGTGAAACCCTTAAATTACTGATTGGAGGGGCCTTAAAGGGGCCAGCCATTCTTCCCAGGGACACTTCCTTGTTTAATTTTTTTGAAACTACCTCCGGGAATTCCCTGGCCGATTTCAAATTTTTTGTTGATAACTTAAATGATACATCCACGAAAGGAATTCTGAACCCATCCATGAAACCCTCCCTCAGTAACCGAGCCGCTTCTTTATCAGTGTATCTACTTAGAAACCGTTCCATCTTTCCCAGGCGTATTGGTGTCGCCCCTTTTTGCATTACCGTCTGTCCCTTTTTGCCCTCCGCTCCTGAATCACCTTGACAGCCCATGGCAACCCCGCAAGAGGAGCATTCGTGCTTAAATTTGCATTTTGCCCCAAATCTACATGCTCCGTCATTAAACGAGAAGCACAGCCCTTTTTGTAATGCCACCGAGTGCCCCGACTGTCCCTGGCCCCCGGTGCCCCCTTGAAACAAACTGTGTCCCCTGGCCTGGTCTACTTGGCGCCATTACCCTCATCCATAAAGCGATATCTTTGTGACACATCCTAATGCCTGGCCTTGCTGCTTTCCGCTGACAGAATTGCTCTTCGTACCTGAGCCAGCCCTGTCCCCCGTACACCCTGTAAGCCTCCCCGATTGTATCCATGTAGCAAAAAAGGGCTGAACAATTTTCAGGCGCCTTTTCCCCAATGATGCTGGCTAAGATCGCAAATGCCTGTAACCAATTATTAAACGGAATCAATCTATACCTTCTCTTATCTTCGTCCTCTTTTTTTGATTCGTCCTTCCTGATCATATCCAGATTAAAATGTTCAAGGGGAAGCAATGAAAATATGTCTATATACTCCCGTTTCCAAATCCTGTCCCTCACATCTTGCTTTTAATGCAGCCCTAGTGGTCCCTCAAAATAGACGTACACCTCGCCTTTTGCTGCATCGTCCAGCCTTGGTGTATCGTACTTACCATCATTTAATTGGGGCCTTTGCACCTGTGCCCCACCTTCTGACGCTGTCGACACTGCTACATTCCCTGAGGTCCGGGGCGTTAACTGTAACACCGAGTTGGATGTACCCGCTACCTTCCCTGATACCTGACCCGGGCTGCCCAACCATACCTGCACTGGTGAAGCCTCACCCTGGCCTACCCCCGATTCCCACCATCTCCACAATTCACTCAAGCCCCGCAGCATTACGCCGATACCAGCCCCAGCGCCCCCCGCTATTACACCCCCATTCACACTCAAATCAGACGCTGGTGCCGGTTGTGCATTAATTCGTGCTCTGCTCTCACCTGACTTCCTGGGAGCTGTGAGCCCAGCAGCCGCAGATCCTGCATCCAGACGATCCCCACCAGGCTCCCTGTCATCCTGCATGCCTGTGTCAGTTGTGGGTCCATACAGCCAGACAGACTAGTTCGCTGTGCTGCTTGCAGAAGCGCTGTTCCAACAATGGGCATGCTGTGCAGGCACCGTGCAAGGGCCAGCTGAACACTGCCCGTGGCTCACATGTGTGCTTGCCCCCCTTTGTGGCCCCAAAACCCCACTGGGGCCCACCCCTCTTGACCCCGCATCTCCACTGTCCCAGGAGTCTCCGCCCCCGTGAGCCTGCACGCCGGCGAGCTAAGAGGGCTATAGCGCCCGTACTAACCAGTCACTTTGTGTGCCACTTGCCCCTGATGAGTCCCGGTTCCCACCGATGTGCTGGGCGGCAGGCCGCACATGCTGGAGCCCTGCTTCGCCCCTAGCGCTGTTTGAGTTTGCCGCCACCGGCTTGTGGGCGGAGCCGGCGCGACAAGACTTCCGGGAGAGCACCCGGCTTGTAGGCCTGCGTGCTGCCTGCCTCGATTCCTGTCCCTGCCGAGCGGGGCCCGACTCTCACTGTGCTCCCGCCATCCCAGGCCCCGATCCTCCACCGCTGTCATTGTAATGATGACCACTCATTTTTCTTTACTTAGCTGCTTTTTTCTTGCCATAATACAAATTCTAGCAGTCTATTCAGTAGGACTATCAGCTGTGTATCCACCAGACTTCTGCACAACACAACTGATGGTCCCAACCCCATTTATAAGGCCAGAAATCCCACTTATTAAACCTGACAGGGCACACCAGTGAAGTGAAAACCATTTACGGTGACTACCTCTTGAAGCTCATCAAGAGAATGCCAAGAGTGTGCAAAGCAGTCATCAAAGCAAAAGGTGGCCACTTTGAAGAACCTAGAATATAAGACATAATTTCAGTTGTTACATACTTTTTGTTAAGTATATAATTCCACGTGTTAATTCATAGTTTTGATGCCTTCAGTGTGAATGCACAATTTTCATAGTTATGAAAATACTGAAAAATCTTTAAATGAGAAGGTGTGTGCAAACTTTTGGTCTGTACTGTGTATATATATATATATATATATATATATATATATATATAATTGACACACATATATCTATTCTATTATTTCTAAACACTGTTTTTCGGTGATGACTTTGTATCTCCATTCATACTGCACCCACACACACGAACGATACACCATTTGAAAGGTTAACTTGCCCCCTTCAGCAAGAAAATAGCCAAACAAACCACACATCCACAATTTGATCACAAAATATAGTTTAAACATTAATTTTCATAAACCTGCAGTAAGTAAAAATGAACTGCAGGTGGCACCACACTACCCAAAGCACACTACTACAAAGCTGCTTACAGACATCACAAACAAATCCAAACATTTGTCTTGGGGGCTTTCCAGTTTGCTGAACTGCTTGCCAAGCCTATTTCAGCCAAATTGGAGGATTGCACACTTTACTGCAGGTGAGTCACATATGCAAACACATTTGTAAACGTGCACTGCCTATTGAATTGCACACTTGCTCCATTCATACTCCACCCACACAAACAAATGATACACCATTTGAAAGGTCAAATAACCTGCAGGTGGCAGCACGCTACCCCAAAGCACACTACCACAAAGCTGCTTACAGACATCACAAACAAATCCAAACATTTGCCTTGGGGTCTTTCCAGCTTGCACAAGTGCTTGCCCAGCCTATTTCATGCACATTGGAGGATTGCACACTTCACTGCAGGTGAGTCACATATGCAAACACATTTGTAAACATGCACTGCTTTTTCGCTGATTACTTTGCCCCCCACACACAAATGATACACCATTTAAAGGTAAACTTGCCCCTTCAGCAATAAAAAAGAGCCAAACAAACCACACATTCACGATTTTATCACTAAATACAGTCTAAACATTTATTTTCATAAACCTGCAGAAAGAAACAATGACCTGCAGGTGGCACCTGTCATGAGCTGCTTTGTTTGTGGGATTAGGTAGTTCAGTGGTTAATCTGGACGGCCTCTCTCTGGGATTCTGGGAGATTTCTTATAGCCTCATTGTTGAGCCATTCCCTGTCGCTTATACTTTGACCCTTGGCCGAGTGTGTGTGACCCTGTGCTTTGTGCTTGTGCTACTTTATGCTTGCTTGGTTATGACTTGGTTCTGTTCCCGTTACGAGTTCTGCCTGCCCCTCCTGTACTACATTGCAATCTCCGTGTATGACTCCTGGCCTTCGTCCTGACAATTCTCTGCTTATCCCTCTTGTACTGCGCTGCTATCTCCGTGTATGACTTCTAGCCTGTGTTCTGACTATTCTCTGCTCACCACTCCTGTTCCGCGCTATCCTCTCCGTGTTTGACCCCCGTGTGTCTGACCTGAGTTTTCCTCTTCACTAATCCAGGGTCCCTGTAGCATCCTGCACTCATCTCCATCAGCAGGACGCTAAGCCCGCCCCTATGGTCACATGATTGCACGTCCATTTGCTTTCTGCTACCTTCAGCGTCTCCTCTCATCACGCTGCTCAGGTCCCATCTGCCTGAGCTTCCCCTGCAGCATCTGACCCCAGGCCCTTCCGCAGTGTGGGTGATTCACCTGCTCAGCCGTGGCAGTTCGCTGGCACTGACAGGATCATGATAGTACCTCAACTGGAAGACATTTTTTGTCTTCTACTTATCAAACCAATTTATTGTATTACCAACCTACATATATAAATACCTGTCTGTGTTCATCATCTCATGAAATACATTTACATTTTGACCAGCTTGCTTTTTCTGAAATTGCCTGCACCCCCGACGACCAATGTGCGAAAATTTTGCACGGGCCAAGCTAGTATATATATATTTATATTTCATTGAGATATATATAGCAGAATAGGTGATATTTCAATTGTCGGCTTCTGTACAATCATTACAAAACCCGACAGGATAGGAGACATGGTTTACATACAGTAAACCATTGCAGAACATTTTGATTTATATATGTCAGTGACTACTACTGTTAGTCCTGTGTGTGCAAAATTTGGGAGCTACAAAAAAACTGAACTGAAGTAGACTTGAATGATATGCAAGATTTAGAAACATGTACACACTGGCCATAAAAGCAAGCAAAACCAAGGGAAAAAGCAATGTGTGCATATACCCTAATGAAAATAAATAAGTAAAAAAGCAAGTGCATTAAATAATTAACACAGGGTACTTAGTAAACACTGTTTTGATCAAAAAAGTATAACGCTGTCCCACCACGGCAAGATGTACCCATTTGGGACAGTAACTACACTCTCTAACGTTAAAACCTACCTAGTGTGAATAGTGGCAGAATGCTAAAGAAAAGCAAAAAAACTTAACTGAAGTAGACTTGAATGACATGCAAGATGAATGCATTTTGTATTCAGTGCAAATAGGGTGTGGCCTCTTTTCTACTGAGCTGAGTAGTTCATATATAGTTCATATAGAAGCTGGGTGTCCATTTGGGACCCAGAGACTCGCTGCCACTATTCACACTCGTTTTACTGTAAAAATAAGACAAAAAACCAACAATATACCCATACCTGTCCGCCGTACAGTCAAGTCCCAAGCCGCTATCCAAATCAATGGATTAAATAGTTTAAAACTGGGAGAGGTGCTAATGCCACCGCCCTGGCTGTAAACCACTGTGGAATGAATGAGAAGCTGCCGGCTGTGTTTTATTATTTCATTAAAAAACGTTATTCTTAATGTGTGTGTTTTTTTAACCCTTTCATTTTATAGGATTAATAATGGATTAACCAGGCTTAATGCCACCTTACAATACAAAGGTGACATTAACCCCTTATTACCCCATATGCCACTGCTACACGGCAGGGGGAAGAGAGAGGCTTAGTGCCAGAATTGGCGCATCTTACAGATGTGCCTTTTCTGGGGTGACTGGAGGCAGATGTTTTGAGCTGGGGGGGCCAAAAACCATGGTCCCTTTCTAGGCTCTTAATATCTGCTCTCAGTCACTGGCTTTCCCTCTCTAGCGAAGAAAATTGCACGGGAGCCCATGCAATTTTTTTTTCAGTGAATACATTCGTTTATTAAATACATACAGATTTTGCACACATATAGTATTAACAGTAGTAGTCACTGACATATATAAAACAAAACGTTCTGCAATGGTTTACTGTAAGTAAACCATGTCTCCTATCCTGTCGGCTCCTGCAAAGATTCTGCAGGAGCCGACAAATGAATTAACGGCTATTCTGCTATCTCTCTATGAAATATAAATATATATATGTATTTCACTGACATATATATATATATATGTTTTGAAGAATATTTGAGCCCATTGATCAGTTAAATATCTATTTTGCAAGGGTGCGAGAAAATCATGGCATATGTATGCCATACGGATTGCATACGGACGACACACAAATACTTAGATGTGAGAAAATCGCATCATCGCATTGAAAACCGATTACATACGGATCACCATACGGAGAACATTTGTGAGATTCTCGGCAGACAACATCAGACCGATTTTTTTATATGTTGTGTCTGACTCCGGCCGAGAGTCTGTCATCAGGTTTTTGCTATCCGATCTTAGATCAGTATGATATAGGGGCAGAGACTCTGATTCCAGTAATGCATTATTTACTCAGCTGCTTGTGGCTATTTCAATAAAATTGTCATGGTATAGGACATGGTTAATGTCCTGTCCACTCAGGGTTAACTTTTGCTGGCCTCCCTTTGGATCTGGGAGGGTATTTATACCCAGTCCAGAGGGAGATTATCTGTCAGCTATACTTTCGTTGTGACTGTGTATTTGACCCCCCTGGTTTGCGTGTATACTGCTCTGCTTGTTTGACTCCTGTGTATGACCTGGTCTGTTTGCTCACTCTGCTCTCTGTCTCACGTTTTGTTTATATTGTCTTCTCCGGTTCTGACCTCCTGGCTTGGCTATCGATACTCTATTACCGTTTTGTCCCTATTGTACTGTCTATTGCCCGCTCTGGTTTACTGATCTATTGCTACGTCCTGACTATCCGTTCTGTCTAACCCTTTGGTACTGTCGTGCTATCTTGTGCTCTGATCTCGGCCTGTCCTGGTTTTCGTCTCTGTCTTTGCCCTTGGTAACTTTATCTCGTCGTTACCCTGCTAGGAGTTTTCCTGCAGTTCCTAGATCTCTGGAGCTTAGGCCACGCCCCCAGCAGTCATGTGCTGCAGGTCCTGTTAGTCTGCAGTACACATCATTCATTACTGCTGCCTCTGAGAGACGTGTGGCCAGCTCCGCCCCTTGGCTGTCACATGCTGCGGAAGGTCCTGTTCCACAGAAACACACGTCTTCTCTGCTGCGGCTCTGCTTACAGGTATCTTGGGGCACAGTTGGTTCACTCAGGACACGTGCACTGGCTCAGTGAGCATGTGCAGTGCGGTGTCCTTGACAAAAATCACTTTATTTGCTGCAGATTTTTTTTAATGTTGAGCGCTGTATTACTTAGGCCACACCACTGATTGGCAATTTTCTGCAAGCATGGTGCATAGGCAGATAATTGCCAATCAGCAGTGGGGGCAATGTTATACAGAACTCATGAATATGGAGGACTACATGGCAGCAGGTTTACTCAAGTGATAATCTCCTGCTGATAAAACTGTGATCTTATCAAAACTACTGTAAGCAGCCCTGTAAGTGACACATTGATGGCATCAGAGCCTCTCTCTACATTATGCTGCTCTCATATTAGGTGCCAAAAACCTGTTGACCGATTCCCTTTAACCTTTGTTTGGTACTCCAGAAGAGTGTACATTTAAATTGTCTCACTTAAATTTAAATTTATGGCAGTTGAAGAACCTGTGTTAAATGATGATGAGGACGACCCCAGAGTGAGTGAAGATTTAGGGAAGAGATGAGGTGAAAGAATATAAAAGTGAATCAGGAACAGAGCAAGATGGTGAGGAGACTGATACAGATGGACAAGATACAGATAACACCTATTATTTGGGCAAAAATCAAAAAATCAATTGGAGCAAGAAGTCACTTAGAGCGATAGCCAAAACACCAAGTACTGGCCAATGGTCATCTTCTTCATGATTTGAATGTGGGTGGAATCAATTCACAAGTTATTTACCTCTGCAATCAACTGCAACCACAGAGTAGAATAATTTACCTGAAAACATTGGCTAATGAACTGGTGAGCGGAGAGCTAAACCGAAGAAGTCTGAAGACGAGTGGAATCCCCTCTAGCCTGCAAGACTGGCTGAAAAGATTTCATCTCAAAGATGATAAAGAAAGATCACCACCTCTCCCACCTCCTAAAAGATTGAGATGCAGCACTTGCTCCATTAAAACTGGTGAAAGAAGGATGTCAAATTATGAGTGCAAAAAATGTCACAATACGATCGGCCAGTCCCATGCAAATATGATCTGCCAGCCTTGCTTCTCTAAGTGTTAGGGTACGTTCCCAGTCAGTAACCGGCAGTGCTTTGAACTCAGCACATGTCCGCTCTGTCCAAAGCACTGCCGGCTTTTGAACACAGTTGATTCCGCATGTGTTCATTGAACCATGCAGAATCAACGCGCCCAATACATTGTATGGGGACATTCATCTTGCGGAGACTGAGCATCTCCACAAGATAAATTGACATGCCGCGATCTGGAAAGAAGCGCCGCATCTGCGTCTCCGCAAGGAAGCCGCGGGTGCCAGAGCAGGCATAGTGGGCATGGGATTTCTTCAAATCCCATCCACTATGCTGTAACATCTGGCCTCTGCGGGTTGGATGCTGCGGATGTACGCATTTGTTGTAGTTGAGAAATTTGATACTTTTGGTTTCAATATGTTTATGGTTATTTTTTTGCATCTGATTATGTGTACTCTTAATACATCCTTATTACTTTTAGAGTCCTTAAATTAAGATAATTAGATATTATAGGTGGTTTTATAACCTGTGCCTGCCAGGTGCACTGTGCCTGAACTCCGGTGTGCTAGAGGAGCACTTGAAGAAAAGGTTAGAAACTGACTAGCTAAATCCTTCTAAGCTCTATGTAGAAACAAGAAGTCTCTTTTCCCTGCATGAGTCATCATTAGAATTACAAGTCTGCTGACTGCAAAATCTTTAACAGCGGAGAGGAGTAGAGCACCTGGGTCAGGATTTGAACAGTAGAGTGAATCATGCAGGGAAAAAAGACTTAATTTTTCTGCATAGAAAAATCCAGCTAGCCTGATTTTATTCACATGATGTCATAGATCTAATGAAAAACAGAAGAATTAACTAGTAGAAAGGCAAAATGAGCAATTGTAAATACAATGTGCTATATAAAATAATGACTATAATATATTTAAAGAATAAAAACTTTGATGGGAGTGCTATTTTAAAATTTTTGATTCTACTTTAAGGATCCTTTATGCCTCTCTTGGCAGTGATTCAATATGTGGCCTTCAGACCAGAAAAGATTATACCCCCATCCTAAACAATATAATTTACACCCTAGGTCCTTGATGGTACATGTACCATTGAGCTTACACTCCATGTTTGTAGGGATACATATGGTATGTTTTTAGAGTCCAACAAGGTGTTCGATTTTAGAGTTGGTGTACTTTTGTGAATCCTTTTCAAATAGGGTATACTTCCAATTAAGAACCACTGATCTGTAATATAGTTATCATTATAAGCAGACAAATCTCCCTCCCTAATAAAGAAAAAATAATTTACCAATATTAAGGACCCAGGAGGAATATTCATCTAGTTTCCAGAGTCTTTTTTCAGATTGATAGACAGATTGTTTTTTTTACAACTGAAGAATCCGTGAATTTCATTACCATGTAAAGTACACGGAGCAAAAAGATTCTATTTTCAGGAATATGGGAAGATGGGAATAACCTTTTATTTTTTATTAAAACATTAATGTATGTTGCATGATATCTTCTTGAAATATCAATATTTACATGGAATAAAATAAAGTTTATAATTGTAATATTATGAAAAGTATAATGCGTTATTCAACTGATATACTGTTTAATGGTCATTAAGAATGAGATCTTGTAATTATTTCACCCTGTGCTTTTCAGAATGATTACAGCATTTCTCTAGAAATATAAAATAAAAGCAGAGTGTTAAATTAGACGGTTGCAAATAAAAATCATAAACATATGAATACTTTCAGAATTTATTCACCTAACCTTGATATAACATAACAGTTAGAGTCATACAAATTTATATTTCACGTTACCACTTCTCTTTTAACCCCTTTCTGACATTTGACATAATAATTCGTCCATGTGCCCTGGGCCTATTTGACCAGGGATGTATTATTACGTCATTTCAATCGCCCGCACACTCGGGTGGTGCGCTGGCGATCATCACCAGGTGTCAGCTGATTCTGACAGCTGACACCCGGCATTAAGTGCGAGGAGCGTTCACTCACCTCTCCCAGCACTTTAACCCCCAAAAATGCTGCGGTAGAATGCAATCGCAGCATTCTGGAAGCTGGCAGAGGGATGACAGCCCACCTGCCTTTGGATCGGAAACCCAGAGGCATGATGTGGGGTCCCAATCGTTGCCATGGTGACCTGATGTCATCATAACATTCAGGTCACCAGAGCTAGGAAAGTTGATAATCATGCACAGTGCATGATCAGCACCTTTCTCTGTCAGTGCAGAGCTGACAGTTTATACAGCGTAAGGAAGCAGCTGCATCCCCATGCTGCACAAGCAATCAGCCTGCAAAAAATGATAGTCCCATAGAGGGACAAAGTAAAAAAAAAAATGTAAACAGTTAAAATATTTTAAAAAAATCAAAAATGATCATGAAAGATGTTGTATCTATAAATAAATATTTGTATGAAAAAAAAATGTAAAAACAATAAAAGTTCACATATTTGGTATCGCCGTGTCCGCAACGACCTGTCCTATAAAACTGTACCACTAGTTAACCCCTTTAGTGCAACATAGTAACATAGTTAGCAAGGCTGAAAAAAGAGATTTGTCCTTCCAGTTCAGCCTATATTCCATCAGAATAAATCCCCAGATCTACGTTCTTCTAAAGCAGTGTTCCCCAACTCCAGTCCTCAAGGCCCACCAACAGGTCATGTTTTCAGGATTTCCTTTGTATTGCACAGGTGATGCAATTATCACCTGGGCAATACTAAGGAAATCCTGAAAACATGACCTGTAGGTGGGCCTTGAGGACTGGAGTTGGGGAACCCTGTTCTAAAGAACCTATTAACTGTAAGACACAATATTGTTATGCTCCAGGAAGACAACCAGGCCTCTCTGGAACCCCCTCGGCTGAGTCCATCATCACCACCTCCTCAGGCAAGAAATTCCAGATTCTCACTGCCCTAACAGTAAAGAATCCTCTCCTATGTTGGTGGAAAAACCATCTCTCCTCCAGATGCAGAGATATTTGTATTGTCAGCTTATATACTTATACATGGTTATTAGATCGCCCCTCAGTCATCTTTTTTCTATACTAAATAATCCTAATTTTGCTAATCTCTCTGGGTATTGCAGTTCCCCCATCCCATTTATTAATTTTGTTGCCCTCCATTGTACTCGCTCTAGTTCCATTATATTCTTCCTGAGCACCGGTGCCAAAAACTGTACACAGTACTCCATGTGCTGTCTAACCAGGGATTTGTACAGAGGTAGTATAATGCTCTCATCATGTGTATCCAGACCTATTTTAATGCACCCCATGATCCTGTTTGCCTTGGCAGCCGCTGCCTGGCACTGGCTGCTCCAAGTAAGTTTATCATTAACTAGGATCCCCAAGTCCTTCTTGGGGACAAAAACATAAAAAACAGCACAAAACAATGCTTTATCATCACACCGCCGAACAAAAAGAGGAATAAAGCGCGATTAAAAAGATGAAAAAAATAAACATGGTACCGCTGAAAATGGCATCTTGTCTCACAAAAAACAAGCCACCATACAGCTCCATCAGCGGAAAAATAAATAATGTATAGCTCTTAGAATAAACAAATGCATAAATTAATTATTTTTTTCTATAAAATAGTTTTATTGTGTAAAAATGGCAAAACATAAAAAAAATAAATGAGCTATTGCTGTAATCGTACTGACCCGAAGAATAAAACTGCCTGATCAATTTTACCACACACCCAAAAAAGAATTACTGAATTGTGGGTTTTTGTTCATTCTGCCTTCCAAAAATCGGAATAGAAAGTGATCAAAAAATGTCACGTGCCTGAAAATGGTACAAATGAAAATGTCCACTCGTCCCGCAAAAAAAGCGTCACATGCTTCTGTGGGCCAAAATATGGAAAATTATAGCTATCAAAATCGTCTTTTCGTGTGTGACAGCAGCCAAACTGAAAAACCCAATATATATCTGGTATCACTGTAATCGCACCGATCCGAAGAAAAAAAGTCGCCTAATCACATATGGCACAAGAAACAGTGTAAAAAATAAATAAAACCAATTCTGCCTCCCAAAGATTGCAGTAAGGCTCGGCGCACATTTATCCTGCACTCTGCGCTGAGAGCTTGCACCAGGGTTTCCGTGTAAATCTCTGAAACACGTGATTCATACAGAACCTCCGGTGGAAGATTTTCTATAATGAGGCAGATGGAGGCATTGTCGACGCTGTCTGACCTGTGAACCGGCGGTGTCCATCTTTTTAGGATTGCATAAAAGTGCCGTCGGCCACAGTTTTGTGCAATTCTGAAGAGAAGGAAACTGCTGAACACAGGCCAAAGTCCAGTTTAACTCTGCTGTCTCATTATAGTAAATGGTTCCCTAAGGGGTTTCATCTGAATCAAGTCACTCACAGATTTAAATGGAAACTCCAAAGTAAGTCGTCAGTGTAGAGAGCCAGATAAATGTGATCCCAAACGTTATGTATAAGTTCCCAATAAAAGCTTCAACTCAACCCACAAAAGCAAGCCCTCACTTAGGTCTGTCATCAGTTAACAAAAATATAGGAGGCTTCCACGTTACTGGTAGCACAAAGGCTCTGGAAAAGTCAAATGGCTCCTTACCCACCAAAAGAAATCCAGCAAATTCTCCGCTCTCAAATCCAGATGCCCCCTCCCTTCTGAGCCCCACAGTGTTCATAAACCAGATATAACATCCACATTTGGCATTTCTGAAACAATGAGAGCCCGCTAAGCTTACGAGTACATGCCTCCAGAAGAATGGGTTGGGCATATTGTACTGGTGACTACAATGTACTGGTCAATACAGAGTACAGTTTGCAATTTTCACTCAGCAACATTCATTGCTGTTTGTGTAAAATACCCATGGAGTCAAAATCGTCACTACACCTTGTGAGGCAGCGACTGGTGTTATTAGTGAGGGTTGCTATGTGTCCCCCAGGATGCGCTCAAAAGCAGATTAGACCCCCTGGAGTGCCTTGTGGTCATGGCAGGATGCCTGTGAGTCACAAGGCAAAATAAAAGTAAGAATGAACCTGGTCAAGCTATTTTGCCATGGCATTGTTCAGGAAAACCCGGTATAGGCTTTTATTTTTAAATGGACTGCAGGAAGGTAGTGGGGCCGGTCCGTTTCCTCCAGGCCGGATCTTACAAGTGGCCCATGGCCACAGTTTCCACTTTAGAAAAACACTGTAGGAAGGGTTTTGTTTGTGTCAGTGTGGAGTTGGCAGCAAGCAGAGCAGATGGCTCTGCAAAAGGCTCAACCTGTGTGAGGAAACACAGAACCAAACACAGCGAAGTCCTGGCACCCTGCAGTGTGATATGGTGGTTGTTATGTTTCGGTAGCTGAGGAGTGCAGGTAAAAAAGACAATACACCAGAGCAGTTGGAAACTATGAGATTGCAGTACCCTGACTAACCACCACAACTAGAGGCAGCCGTGGAGCGTTCCTACGTTGGTCCTAGACGCCTCGTCACAGCCTGAGAAACTAACTACACCTAAAGATAGATATAGGAAAGCTATCTGCCCCGGAGCAGAACCCCAAAGATAACAGAAAGCCCCCAAACATGTAATGGCGGTTAGACAAGAGGAAATACTGACACAGAAAGAAAATAGTATGAGCAAACGTTGGGGCCCAAACTTGCTAAATAGAAAAGGATAGGAAGGGCACTTACTGCAATCCCAAAAAACCCTGAAAAGCACCAACTCTACTAATTTCAAAAACACCTTAGATCACACGACCTCTACCACCTAAATTAGTTCTCTGGTGTAACAAAATCAAAACAGCAGCCACTGAAAAAACTGGAAAAAGCAAATGTACAAACATCAGTGGCTGAACAAAACTGAGAGGGCAAAAGCCCCCGGAGGGGACTCAGAAGGCCCCCACAGAAGTGCAGGACAAAATGCAAAAATCAAACACAAAAACAAAAAGAAGAAAATGTCTTATCTGTTTAGCAGGAGATGCAGACACGACACAGCAGGCTACAAAGGAAACAGGAATCAAGGATTGAGACCAGAACAATTGATCACCGGCAACCCTGATGGGAAGGCGACTCCCTTATATAAGACCAGTCAGTAACACCTGATTCCCAATCCTCACAATCTTCACTGGACAGTCCAGTACCGTTTGTAACCACCAGAGGGAGCTTCTGCTCAGAACTTATTTCTAGCCGATTCACAACAGTGGTGCAGTCGCCCTCAGCAACAAGATGCACTTATGAACTGTTGTTTCCCGGTTCTGATCCAGAGGATATCGTGTGTTGTGCACGGCGCGAGTTAAAGACACGTTTTGTATAGAACTTTGCTGGGTCACTGCCTCATCACTGCTCAGCGTGGATACTGCTGCACTACAACCTGTAGATAAATTCCCCAAGGGGTATAGTTTACAAAATGAGGTCACTTGAGGGGGGATTCTTCTCTTCTAGCAATCAGGGGCTCTGTATATGGAGTCTACAAACTGTTCTAGGAAAATCTGCACTTCAGGAGGCAAATAGAGCACCGTTCCTCTCGAGTGTCTCCTTATGGCTAGGTAGTACTGTACAGCCACATATGGGGTATTGCCACAATCAGTAGAAATTGTGGGACAAATTTTGGTGTTATTTTCACCCACTTCTTGTGTGAAAATGTAAAATCTCGGGCTATAACAAAATTTCGTTGGTAAAAATGTAGTTATTTTTTCTTCAATGCCCAATGGTATAAAATTCTGTGGCACACCTGTAGTGTCAATAAGATCACTGCACCACTAGATGAATTCATTGAGAGGTGTAGTTTGTAAAATGGGTAAACACACAAACTGCCGTCCAAAGCCAGCGTAGGGTAAGAAAATTAAATCACAGATTGCCAAACGTCAACTAATCCCTAACTAAAGACCTAAAATATAACTTTTAATTAAACTACTAAAGGAAATATGTTAAAATTCACAATATTCAGTTTCATATAGAAAGGACACTAGTATATTATTCATTGGACTCAAGTCCTATAGATTGCTCATTGTATTATTATTATATACAATTTCAAGCTCACTGCCAGACCAGCACTTCGCTGACTAATGCCATATAAAATTTGCACTAAGCCTCCCAAACATGTTTCGCCAGCATGACTGGCATCATCAGGGGATTGAGGCTAGCAAATCTCTAATAAACACAACAATAAGATCAATACACAGGTGCTCTATGTTGGAAAAAGTCCATGGACAGCTCCTCACAATGACAGTTACCAAATGTCTAGTTTATGTCTACATCATTTTTTTAAAATAATATATATGTATATTTTAGGAGTTTTAGGGGTAAGTTTAGCAGCAATTTTTTTTCAATGAAATTTATAACACCTCTATGTCAGAAACCTCTAAGTGTCATTTTCTCACATTTGCTCTATTCTCTACAATGACCAATTACATCAGGGTTTCTGTCTAAATCTCCGAAATACTTGATTCAGGTGAAGCCCCCAATGGATCCATTCACTATAAAAATAGGCAAGCAGAGTTACTCTGGAGTCTGTCTGGCCTTTGTTCGGCAGAAGCCATCTTTTTGCGGTGTATAAGACTGGTAGACAATGCTTTTGCGCATTTCAGACCCATTAAAGTGCATGTAATGTGGAGATTTTATTAGAATACCTGTTTTTCAGAGATTTAGAAAAAAAACACCGATGTAAGTGCTAAAGAACAGGATAAGTGTGAACCAAACCTTTTTGCCATCTTTGGGAGGCAGAATAAACCAATCAACAGCAGTTTGCTTTTAT
This sequence comes from Oophaga sylvatica, assembly GCA_033576555.1. Taxonomy (NCBI): domain Eukaryota; kingdom Metazoa; phylum Chordata; class Amphibia; order Anura; family Dendrobatidae; genus Oophaga; species Oophaga sylvatica. The sequence continues at coordinate 190,044,315 of JARQOD010000004.1, read as the reverse complement.
TATTTTTTTAACATCATTCACATACAGTATATGTAGTAATTTATCTTTTGTCTTCGGATCAGTATGATTACAGCAATGCAAGATTTATATCTTGCTTTAGGATTTGCTACTTTTACAATAAAATCACTTTTTTCCTAAAAATTGTTTTGCATCTACATATTTTGAGAGCTATAATTTTTCTATTTTTCAGTCAAGAGAGCCATATGAGGGTTTGTGTTTTGAAATCTTTATTAATATTTTGGGGTACATAGCATTATTTTATCACTTTCTTTTCAGATTTTTGGAAGATAGATTTCACGCTGTGTTCATAGGAAAAACAAGGAGAAGGGTCATACGGTCTCTTAATCTAGGGAGGCCCTCATCTATCCCTAACCCCGGGGTTATCCATGAAGTTGGAGATGCCCGGTTCACATGTCTTTCTGTGCTCCTATGAAATTCTATGCAATCCCCACCCTCAGAGAGGAAAGGAGTAGGAGTAAAAGGGTAACACTGGCTGGACAGACGGGGAAACCAAGGCACAATCACACAATAGACACACAGAATAAAATACAAAGGAAAAATGGGTACACAGCAATGCAACACGTAAAAACACCAGAAGAGAAAGGTAGAGGTATGCACAACAAACTGCATACAACAATCTCAAGATGAATAGAGTGACTCTCCATAAGGCCGGAGTCACACTAGTGAGAAAAATGAACGAGTGCTATGCGAGAAAAAATCGCATAGCACTCGGACCAATGTTAATCTTTGGGGCAGCTCCCATCAGCAGATTTTTTTATTGGCCGTATTATACGGGCTGAGACCATATTACGCCCGTAAAACACCAATGCAAGTCTATGGGGGCGAGAAAAATATGGATTACACACGGACCACACGTGTGACTTGCGAGAAATACGCACCAGTGTCCTTTAGAAAAGCCAGCAATTCAGTGCGGTATACTGTAAAATCACACTGACATGTTTAATAAAGAATCAAAAGAATAGATATATACACATAGAATACATATATATATATATATATATATATATATATATATATATACATATACATGTCACAGAGACACATATATATATATATATATATATATATATATACATATATATATATATACACAGTACAGACCAAAAGTTTGGACACACCTTCTCATTTAAAGATTTTTCTGTATTTTCATGACTATAAAAATTGTACATTCACACTGAAGGCATCAAAACTATGAATTAACACATGTGGAATTATATGCTTAACAAAAAGTGTGTAACAACTGAAATTATGTCTTATATTCTAGGTTCTTCAAAGAAGCCACCTTTTGCTTTGATGACTGCTTTGCACACTCTTGGCATTCTCTTGATGAGCTTCAAGAGGTAGTCACCGGAAATGGTCTTCCAACAATCTTGAAGGAGTTCCCAGAGATGCTTAGCACTTGTTGGCCCTTTTGCCTTCACACTGCGGTCCAGCTCACCCCAAACCATCTCGATTGGGTTCAGGTCTGGTGACTGTGGACGCCAGGTTATCTGGCGTAGCACCCCATCACTCTCCTTCTTGGTCAAATAGCCCTTACACAGCCTGGAGGTGTGTTTGGGGTCATTGTCCTGTTGAAAAATAAATGATGGTCCAACTAAACGCAAACTGGATGGAATAACATGCCGCTGCAAGATGCTGTGGTAGCCATGCTGTTTCAGTATGCCTTCAATTTTGAATAAATCCCCAACAGTGTCACCAGCAAAGCACCCCCACCATCACACCTCCTCCTCCATGCTTCACGGTGGGAACCAGGCATGTAGAGTCTATCCATTCACCTTTTCTGTGATAAGATACGGTGGTTGGAACCAAAGATCTTAAATTTGGACTCATCAGACCAAAGCACAGATTTCCACTGGTCTAATGTCCATTCATTGTGTTCTTTAGCCCAAACAAGTCTCTTCTGCTTGTTGCCTGTCCTTAGCAGTGGTTTCCTAGCAGCTATTTTACCATTAAGGCCTGCTGCACAGTCTATTCTTAACAGTTGTTGTAGAGATGTGTTTGCTGCTAGAACTCTGTGTGGCATTGACCTGGTCTGTAAGCTGAGCTGCTGTAAACCTGCGAATTTCTGAGGCTGGTGACTCAGATAAACTTATCCTCAGAAGCAGAGGTGACTCTTGGTCTTCCTTTCCTGGGCGGTTCTCATGTGAGCCAGTTTCTTTGTAGCGCTTGATGGTTTTTTGCAACTGCACTTGGGAACACTTTCAAAGTTTTCCCAATTTTTCGTACTGACTGACCTTCAATTCTTAAAATAATGATGGCCACTCGTTTTTCTTTACTTAGAATTTGTATTATGGCAAAAAAAAGCAGCTAACAGTCTATTAAGTAGGACTATCAGCTATGTATCCACCAGACTTCTGCACAACACAACTTATGGTCCCAACCCCATTTATAAAGCCAGAAATCCCACTTATTAAACCTGACAGGGCACACCTGTGAAGGGAAAACCATTCCCGGTGACTACCTCTTGAAGCTCATCAAGAGAATGCCAAGAGTGTGCAAAGCAGTCATCAAAGCAAAAGGTGGCTACTTTGAAGAACCTAGAATATAAGACATAATTTCAGTTGTTCCACACTTTTTTGTTAAGTATATAATTCCACGTGTGTTAATTCATAGTTTTGATGCCTTCAGTGTGAATTTACAATTTTCATAGTCATGAAAATACAGAAAAATCTTTAAATGAGAATGTGTGTCCAAACTTTTGGTCTGTACTGTATATATATCTATATATATATATAGATATATATACAGTGCCTTGCGAAAGTATTCGGCCCCCTGGAACTTTTCAACCTTTTCCCACATATCATGCTTCAAACATAAAGATACTAAATATTAATTTTTGGTGAAGAATCAACAAGTGGGACACAATTGTGAAGTTGAACAAAATGTATTGTTTTTTTTTAATTTTTGTGCAAATACTAAAACTGAAAAGTGGGGCGTGCAAAATTATTCGGCCCCTTTAACTTAATACTTTGTTGCGCCAGCTTTTGCTGCGATTACAGTTGCAAGTCGCTTGGGGTATGTCTCTATCAGTTTTGTACATCTAGAGACTGAAATTCTTGTCCATTCTTCCTTGGCAAACAGCTCTAGCTCAGTGAGGTTGGATGGAGATCGTTTGTGAACAGCAGTTTTCAGCTCTTTCCACAGATTCTCGATTGGATTCAGGTCTGGACTTTGACTTGGCCATTCTAACACCTGGATACATTTATTTGCGAACCATTCCATTGTAGATTTTGCTTTATGTTTTGGATTATTGTCTTGTTGGAAGACAATTAATTAATCTCTGTCCCAGTCTCAGGTCTTTTGCAGACTCCAACAGGTTTTCTTCAAGAATGGTCCTGTATTTGGCTCTATCCATCTTCCCATCAATTTGAACCAGCTTCCCTGTCCCTGCTGAAGAAAAGCAGGCCCAAACCATGATGCTACCAACACCATGTTTGACAGTGGGGATGGTGTGTTCAGAGTGATGAGCTATGTTGCCTTTACGCCAAATATATCATTTGGCATTCTTGCCAAAAAGTTTGATTTTGGTTTCATCTAACCAGAGCACCTTCTTCCACAAGTTAGGTGTGTCTCCCAGGTGGCTTGTTGCAAACTTTAAACAACACTTTTTATGGATATCTTTGAGAAATGGCTTTCTTCGTGGCACCCTTCCATAAATTACAGATTTTTGCAATGTACGACTGATTGTCGTCCTATGGACAGACTGACCCACCTCAGCTGTAGATCTCTGCAGTTCATCCAGAATGATCATGGGCCTCTTGGCTGCATCTCTGATCAGTCTTCTCCTTCTTTGAGATGAAAGTTTAGAGGAACGGCCGGGTCTTTGTAGATTTGCAGTGATATGATACTCCTTCCATTTCAATATGATCGCTTGCACAGTGCTCCTTGGGATGTTTAAAGTTTTGGAAATCATTTTGTATCCAAATCCGGCTTTAAACTTCTCAACAACAGTATCACGGACCTGCCTTTTGTGTTCCTTGGTCTTCATAATGCTCTCTGTGCTTCAAACAGAACCCTGAGACTATCACAGAGCAGGTGCATTTATACGGAGTCTTGATAACACACAGGTGGATTATATTTATCATCATTAGTCATTTAGGACAACATTGGATCATTCAGAGATCCACAATGAACTTCTGGAGTGAGTTTGCTGCACTGAAAGTAAAGGGACCAAATAATATTGCACGCCCCACTTTTCAGAAAAAAATTTGAAATAACCAATAAATTTCATTCAACTTCACAATTGTGTCCCACTTGTTGTTGATTCTTCACCAAAAATTAACATTTGGTATCTTTATGTTTGAAGCATGATATGTGGGAAAAGGTTGAAAAGTTCCAGGGGGCTGAATACTTTCGCAAGGCACTGTATATATAGTTATAGTTCATAGAGTTCTACATAGCATAATAGGCGCTAAATCAATTGCCGGCTTCTGTAAAATCATTACAGAACCCGACATGAAATGACACATGGTTTACATAAAGTAAACCATTTCATTTCGTTTAGTTTTATATGTTTTTGACTAATAATTAGATTAGTGTATGTGTGAAAATTTTGGGATATGTAGGTGTTAAATTAACGGGTAAATTTGTTGACAAAAAATGCGTGGGCTCCCACAGTATTTTCTCTGCCAGAGAGGGAAATCCAGTGACTGAGGACAGATATTAATAGCCTAGAGAGGGACCATGGTTTTTGGGCCCCTTCTGGCTACAAACATCTGGTGCCACAAAGTTTTTGACCAAATTTATTATGTTGCCAATCCAACTGAATCCCTTGTTCTCCTGTAACCAAAAAAAAAAATAAAAAACCAACAATATCCATACCTCTCCGCCCTTCAGTCAGGTCCCCAGCTGCAATCCATCACAAGGGGTTAACTAGTTTACAACAGGGACCGGTGCTAATGCTACCGGCCCGGCTGTAAACCACTGCAGAATGAATGAAATCATGTCTGCGCAGGCTCCCCGCCTGAACGGGCATGAACTGATTAGCGTGGGAAAGTTCTGAACTTTTTCCCACACTGTCAGTTCACCGCGGGTCAGGCGGGGAGTCAGCGTAGCCTCAGTGACTACCGCTGATGTTCAGAAGCTCATTTTGCCCAAGAGAGGTGACATTACAGGACAGGGACCCAATTTACGAAGGACACCTTGACGTGGTGATTGGGCAGACATATATTGGCCAATCTATGCGCTAAGAACCTTCCTTTTTTCATAGCAATTTTTGCAGATACATATTTCATATATACATTATTCAATTTTTTCTCCCATTTTCTATGGCAGCAATGCAATTCCTATGCTCTATATCAATCATTCTTGGTAAGTTATGGTGCAAACTTTAATCTTTTTGACTTATATGCTTTCTTTGGTTGGCGCCTATTCACACTAGCTTAGATGTGCTGGTCCTTCTTTTGTCTATTGTCTAAGAAATGCCAGCATAGTGGCAAAGGGCCACATTTAAAAAAAAAATGTAAAAATTCACCGCTGGGCCCAGCTCACCATTTTGTGTCTCCACACAGCCTCAGCTCCTCATTCTCCGCCTCCAACAGTCGTTAGCCACCCTCACATGTGCAACTACTTCTGGCTGGGCCCAGCATATACTGCTCTCTCTGGGTGGAAAGCTACATCAGGCAGGAGGCGTGGAGTCCTTATGCAAATCCAGCCAGAGAATTCAGCCGGGAGCAGTGCAGGACTAGAAAGGAGGAGTTAGGAGGAGCCAGGTACAGAGTGATGGCGGCGCACACATTTAATTAAAGGCACGCAGCACAGCCGTTGCGGTCCAACTCTGGTGGCCCCCTCACCCCTCTGGGGTCCTATAGCAGTTGCCATAGGTATGCCACTGCTTGAGACCACCGATTCTGCTAACAACATAGCAGACAAGGCAGCCCACGGCCAGACAGGTCCTTCTGGCATTAGCCAGAATTGCCAGATGGCCAGTCTGGCCCTGAATGGAAGAGTGTGGTTCCAAGCAGCCCAGCCAGTAGACCACAAGAAACCTGTTAACTTATTAATGGCAGTGTAGATTTAAAGAGGATTTGTGCTTAGCTAAATCTTGCAAATTTCTAATCTCAGATATACCATAAGTCCAGCAGAATTCAGCACATTCATGACAGTACCCCCCTTCTATGAGGGGCTTCAGGACCAGGTTTATCTGGATAAGCTTTATGGAAAGCACAAGAGAATCTACCGGCATTCAATTTGGATGCGGGTACCTATGTTTTTTTTATTCCGGGCCATAACCTTTCTAGTGCACCAGGTACTGGAGAGAGTGACAAACAAGATGAGAATTGACAATTCTAGCAACCTGAAATTATAAATTGCTATTTACCATGACTTGAGGGGGAGGTAAAGGTACAGATTCAGATGATGCCATACATTTTTTGAGCAATGATTTACGAAAAACATAAATGAAAAACATTATGTATTTTAAGTGTCAGTGGCAACTCAAGACGAAAAGACACTGGATTAATGACGGCAGTTATCTTATAAGGACCAATGAATCTGGGACCAAGTTTCCAGGAAGCAGCCTTCAACGTTTCTAGTGAATAACCACAAAAAGTCATTCACACAAGGGTCTGGACCAGGCATACACTTTCTTTATTAGCCATGAATTTGTATCTATCTCCTATCACATTCAAGTTGTTTTGTACAACTTGCCACACAGAAGAGAGCGACAAAGATAAACTTTTTTCCCCCAGGTACTTCCATAGCCTCCTTCCTACTGAAAATACAGAACTGCGGGTGAAACCCATATGCACCAAGTAACAGTGACTTACCAGTGGACTCATGGCGGCAATTGTTAAGTGCAAACTCAGCAAGAGTAGGTATGATGTCCAATCCTCTTGACTTTCAGAAATGAAACACTTAAGGTATGTCTCTAGGTTTGGTTCATACATTCGGCCTGACCGTTCAATTGATCATGAAATTCTGAGGAAAAAGACAGATGCATTCCTAGGTGAGAACAAAAGGCCATCCACAATTTAGACATAAACTGGGTTCCACAATCTGAGAACACATTGCAGGAAACCCTGTTATGTTTCCTGATCTCATTGATAAGCACCTGAACCAACATTTTAGCATTCGGCAGAGTCGGTAAAGAAACAAAATGTACCATCTAGGTAAACCTATCCACCACCACTAAAATAACCATTTTACCTACAGATGATGGAATGTTGGTCATAAAATCCATGGATAGATGAGTCCATGGTCTATTAGGTAAATCAGAGGTAGGAGAGACCCGGAAGGACAAGTATGCGGAGTCTCAGAATGCGCAGAAGTATTACAGGTAGACACAAAATCCAAAATAACCTGGCCCAGCCTAGGCCACCAGAAACGATGAGAAACAAGATCCACAGTAGCCTTGCTACCTGGGTGATCTACAAGAACCGAATGATGATGTTCTCCTAAAAATTTTTAAACGTAAATGTAATTGCACAAATAATTTCCCTGAAGGACAGAAAGCAGGAGCGTCCACCTGAGCCTTCAATGCCTCATCCTCAAAATCAGTGCATATGGTAGAAATAACCACTCCCTCTTGTAGAATAGGGACAGAATAATCAGTACTACCTCCCCCAGAGAAAGTTTGGGACAAGGCATCAGCCTTGGCGTTTTTAACCCCAGGACGATAAGTGACACAGAAATTAAACCTAGTGAAAAAAGACCACCTAGCTCATCTTGGAGTGAGATGATCCACAGATTCTAAATACAACAAATTTTTATGGTCAGTAATTACCATGACATGATGAATTACCCACTCTAAAAAATGATGCCACACCTCAAAGGCCAATTTAATGGCAAAAAGTTCTCTAGTGACTGTTTCTTAGAGAAGGATGCACACATGCGCCATTTCCCAGTTGATGATCCCTGCGATTAGATGGCCCCAACTCCCACCTCAGACGCATCCACCTCCACAATAAACTACTGTGAAACATCTGGCTGAATAAGTACTAAATCTGAAGAAAAATTTTTTTTTAGAGTGTTAAATGCCTGATGGGCAGGGTCAGATGAATCAGAGAAATATGTGTTAGGGTTCGAGTTCCCGCTGCTGCACAAGGGGAGTCTCGAACCCGTCCCGCTGCAGTCTCCCATTCATCTCCGGCCACAGTGGAGCCTGCTCGGCAGAGACGTCGGTCCAGGCGTCTTGCCCACTCCTCTACTGTGCAGTGACTTGCTGCTGCCTTTCCTGGATCTGCTATTATAGCCAGTGCTGGAGCAGCCGTCTTTGAGACAAAGTCCTGCGTTTTCCCATCTGAGCATGCCCAGAGTGAGATCTCTCATTGGAGATCAGGGGTCACATGTTCAGGTGCTGCAGCGGCTCCTATTGGTCCGCCAGGAAGGTCATGTAGCTACCTGTGTTTGTAACAGCTTCTCATTGGTCCTTGTTCCTGGAAGGTCCTGTAGCTGTTGCTATAAAAGGGTAGCATGGCTGGGCCGCCATGCGCTAATATCAACCATTGTATGCTATGCGCCAGTGTGATCTCGGCCTTTTGGCTGCGATCGTGTGTCGCAGTCAGAGTGTGCGAGTTTTCCTGGAGTGATCCAGGGGCTTTGCTGGCAGCGTGCTGCTGATTTTCTACTGCGGTATCCGTACCGGCTGTCTGGACTGAGGATGTTCATTAAGAATACGATCCGTGTGTGTCACGCTGTCTAATGATATGTGTACGATGTCAGTAAACTATTCTTACAGAAACAACACTCTATACAACATATAGTTTAGCAACCTCAGCATGTAAATATAGAATAGATTTACCTGACACGATATCCGTTGAACTCAGGGTTAATCTTGAGGACTTGATACGCTGTCACAGGAAAGAGGAGGACCGGGGTCTAACCTGACCCTAAAACTGGGGTCCTAACTAATCCCTCACCTTGGAGGTACTGATAATGGTTCAGAGGTCCAAGTCTCCAGCCTAACCTAGTCTCCTATCAGTCCCTGAACCCTGTAATCAGTCCTAAGAAGGACCCTGATTACCACCAAAGGGATATGGGCTGATCTCTGCTAAATACACAGATTAGACATATAAGACAGACAGGATAACACTCGCTTGCATACACACTCAAACACAGAAGGAACATAAATGGTCTGGGATATAAAACTCTAAGCAAGTTGAGCTTAAAACAACTAAGGAGCTCTTTAACTTAAGTCAATACAGATTCAATCCTATCTGTGGTCTGCATGAAGAATTTCACTGGCAACTCCCAAAACAGACAACCAGGGATTTAAAGGAAACCAATCAACAAATAATCAATTGCAGCCGGGAGAAACTGAACCCAGTCCCAGAACCGAGCACAGACAGAATTAACTCCCTCACTGCCAAACACAAAGAAACAGCAACTCAGCTGTGAGAAGTCAGAATGTGCAACCGCGACGATCTTCGTGGCGATGCACACATGACAGTACCCCCCCTTCTACGAGGGGCCTCCGGACCCTCAGGGCCAGGTCTGCCCGGGTGAGTTCTGTGGAAGGTCCGAACCAAACGATCTGCGTTAATGTCAGACGCAGGAACCCACGTCCTCTCCTCTGGACCATACCCCTTCCAATGCACCAAGTACTGAAGGGACCGGCGATTCAGACGTGAGTCAATGATCTTTGACACTTGAAACTCCAAGTTACCATTGACCACCACTGGAGGAGGAGGTAGAGGTGACGGTATGACTGGTGCCACGTACCTCTTAAGTAATGACTTGTGGAACACATTGTGGATTTTAAACGTAGGAGGGAGGTCCAGACGAAATGCCACAGGATTAATTATGGAACTGATCCTGTACGGCCCGATGAATCTGGGACCCAGTTTCCAGGAGGGAACTTTAAGTTTTATATTCCTGGTAGACAACCATACCAGATCGTTCACATTCAGATCTGGACCAGAAACTCTCCTCCTATCAGCCATACGTTTATAACGGTTCCCCATAGCACTCAGATTATTCAATACACCTCTCCACACTGAAGCAAGTGACGACGAGAAACGCTCCTCCTCAGGAACCCCAGAAGGGCCCCCCCATTGAAAGTACAAAACTGGGGATGAAAACCATATGCCCCAAAAAACGGGGATTTACCAGTGGACTCGCTCCGCCTGTTGTTAAGAGCGAACTCTGCCAGAGGCAAGAAAGAAGACCAGTCCTCCTGGTTCTCTGAGACAAAACACCGAAGATAAGTCTCAAGGCTTTGATTCAGACGCTCTGTCTGACCATTGGTCTGCGGATGAAAAGCCGAGGAAAATGACAATTGCATCCCCCGACGTAAACAAAATGCCCTCCAAAATTTAGACACAAACTGAGACCCCCTATCTGACACCACATCAGAAGGCAACCCATGAAGTCTCACAATCTCCCCAATGAACACCTGCGCCAGAGTTTTAGCATTAGGGAGGGCAGGAAGAGCAATGAAATGTGCCATCTTACTGAACCTGTCAACAACCACCAGTATGACAGTTTTCCCTGACGACGGAGGAAGATCCGTAATGAAGTCCATAGACAAATGAGTCCATGGACGCTCCGGAAGTTTCAAGGGTAAGAGGGTCCCAGACGGACGGGTATGTGGGGTCTTAGAGCGAGCACAAACCCACAGGATGCGACAAAAGTTATAACATCTTTATTAACGTTAGGCCACCAAAACCGGCGAGAAAGGAGATCTAAAGTAGCCTTACTCCCTGGATGTCCTGCTAAAGCAGAATTATGATGTGCCTCAATAACCTTTTGTCTCAACTGATTTGGGACAAACAGTCTCCCTGAAGGTCCTGCAGGGGCGTCCCCCTGAGCCTCTAATACCTCCTCCTCAAGCTCAGAACATACAGCCGACACTACCACCCCCTCCTGAAGGATAGGAATCGGGTCATCCGTTTTCCCGGCCCCTGGGAAACTGCGAGACAAGGCATCAGCCTTAACATTCTTAGACCCAGGGCGATATGTGACGACAAAATTAAACCTGGTAAAAAACAACGACCATCGAGCTTGTCTGGAATTCAGATGCTTAGCAGATTCCAAATACAGAGGTTTTGTGATCCAGTAATGACGGTGACCGGGTGGGACTGCCCCTCCAAAAAGTGAGCGCCATTTTAAAAGACCTTCTTAATGGCCAAAAGTTCCTATTGCGATATATAATTCTTTCGGCGGCGAAATTCTTTGCAAAAGAAAGCACACGGGATGCCATTTTCAGGGGAGGAACCTGGGATATTGACACCATAGTGTCAGACGGGTCACCTCACAATGAAGTGTGATGCATCTGGTTGGATGAGAACAGGTTGCGAAGCAACATTTTTTCAAAGGGAAGAAAAAGCTTGGCAAGCTTGTCGAATTTAGAAAATTCGTTTTTTTGTAATTTAGTGAGAGGTTTGAAACAAATGAGAATTAAAATAAATTTCGGATAGAATAAGCAAAACAGAAAAGTGCAGAGTTAAGATTTTGTGATCCAATACGGATGTTAATTTTGGGTCCAAAGTACCTGAGGTGAACCAAGAAAACCAAAAACT
>JARQOD010000004.1:189997763-190032735 GCA_033576555.1 Oophaga sylvatica | reverse complement strand
TTTGCGTGAGCGGAGAAGTATGCGTGGAATGGTGTTGCCTTGTGAACCAGCTTCTGAACCCATGCAGTGTGATAGAGTGGTGTCTGGGGCACAGCGTCATGAGTTTCGAAAGCGCAATGGGTTATGTTTCTACTGTGGTGATGCCTCTCATGCTATTTCAGTCTGCCCTAAGCGGGGAAGACGTTTTGCACGCTCAGTTGTCTTGGGTAGTGTTCAGACTAAGTTTTTATTAACTGTCACTCTGATATGCTCTCTGTCCTCATTTTCTGCTCAGGCTTTCGTTGATTCTGGAGCAGCTATTAACCTGATGGATTATGATTTTGCTAAACGTTGTGGGTTTCCCTTGATACCCCTACAGAAGTCTATTCCCCTACTGGGGATCGATTCTACCCCTTTGGCTGAGAATAAACCCCAGTTTTCTACTCAGGTGATAATGAGGGTTGAACCTGATCACCAGGAGTGCTGCAAATTTTTGGTTCTATATAATCTGCATGACATTATCGTGCTGGGTTTCCCTTGGTTACAGTCTCATAATCCTGTTTTGGATTGGAAATCTGTGTCTGTAACCAGTTGGGGCTGCCAATGTGTTAATACCAACACTCCTGTTTTTTCTGCCTCCCCCAGGCTCAAGATGTTCCTGACTTTTTGTTTGATTTTTCTGATGTGTTTAGCGAAAGTAAATCTGCATCCTTGCCTCCCCATAGGAGCTATGACTGCGCTATTGAATTAGTGCCGGGTAGTAAATTCCCTAAAGGTCGCCTTTTTAACTTGTCTGTACCTGAACATGACGCTATGCGGTCTTATATCAAGGAATCATTGGAGAAGGGTCATATCAGACCATCCTCTTCACCCTTAGGTGCCGGTTTTTTCTTTGTGGCCAAAAAAGATGGTTCATTAAGGCCGTGTATTGATTATCGTCTCTTGAACAATATTACTGTGAAATATCAATACCCGTTACCCTTGATTTCTGACCTGTTTTCCAGGGTGAAAAACGCTACTTGGTTTACCAAGCTTGACCTCAGGGGGGCATATAACCTTATTCGCATTAAGCATGGGGATGAATGGAAGACGGCATTCAATACCCCTGAAGGGCATTTTGAGTACCTAGTGATGCCCTTTCGGCTCACTAATGCTCCTTCCGTCTTCCAGTCCTTCATGAATGACATTTTCAGGGATTTTGTGGACAAATTTCTGATTGTTTATTTGGATGATATCTTGATTTTTTCTAATGACTGGGACTCTCATGTGAAACATGTTCGAACTGTATTCCAGATTTTGAGAGAGAATGCTCTGTATGTGAAGGGATCAAAGTGTCTTTTTGGCGTACAGAGGATCTCATTTCTGGGATTCATTTTGTCCCCATCTGTTATTGAAATGGACCCGGTCAAGGTTCAGGCCATCTGTGATTGGGTCCAACCTACTTCATTAAAGGCTCTTCAGAGATTTTTGGGTTTTGCCAATTTTTATCGTAAATTTATTGGTAATTTCTCGGTTATTGTTAAACCATTAACTGATTTGACCAGAAAGGGTTCTGATGTGGTGAATTGGCCTCCTGAGGCAGTCTCTGCATTTCAGGAACTTAAGCAGAGATTCACTTCTGCTCCTGTTCTACGGCAGCCTGATGTTTCTCTGCCATTTCAGGTGGAGGTTGATGCCTCTGAAATTGGGGCAGGTGCCGTTTTGTCCCAAAAAGATCCAGAGACCTCTAAAAGTAACCCTTGTGCCTTTTTCTCTCGAAAATTTTCTCCTACTGAACGTAATTATGACGTGGGTAATCGGGAGTTATTGGCCATGAAGTGGGCTTTTGAAGAGTGGAGACATTGGCTGGAGGGAGCCAAACATCAGGTGGTGGTCCTTACGGACCATAAGAATCTGGTCTATCTGGAATCTGCCAAGCGACTCAATCCTAGACAGGCAAGGTGGGCCTTGTTTTTCACACGTTTTAATTTTGTGGTTTCCTTTCTTCCTGGCACTAAGAATGTTAAGGCGGATGCCCTCTCGAGGAGTTTCCTTGCGGACTCTCCTGAGTTATCTGATCCTTCTGTTATTTTGAAAGAGGGTGTAGTTCTTTCCGCCATCTCGCCCAATTTGAGACTTGCTCTGGAGGGGTGTCAGGAGGATAGGCCCGAGCGCTGCCCTGTTGGAAAATTGTTTGTCCCGGACCAATGGAAAAAGAGTGTGATGTCTGAGATTCATTGTTCCGCATTGGCTGGGCATCCCGGAATTTTTGGTACAAGAGACTTGGTTAGTCGGTCCTTTTGGTGGCCTACCTTGTCTCGTGATGTCAGGGAATTTGTGCAGTCCTGCGGGACTTGCTCTCGCTCCAAGCCTTGCTCTCGCTCTAGTGGTTTGTTGATGCCATTGCCTGTGCCCAAGAGACCATGGACCCATATCTCTATGGATTTCATTTCCGATCTTCCTGTTTCTCAGAGAATGACCACCATCTGGGTAATTTGTGATAGGTTTTCCAAAATGATACATCTTGTGCCATTACCTAAGTTGCCTTCCTCCTCTGAATTGGTGCCGTTGTTCCTTCAGCACGTGGTTCGTTTACACGGCATTCCTGAGAACATTGTGTCTGACAGAGGAGTCCAGTTTGTTTCCAGATTTTGGAGGACTTTTTGTTCTAAACTGGGTGTTCAATTGTCTTTCTCCTCGGCATTTCATCCTCAGACCAATGGTCAAACTGAGAGAACAAACCAGACATTGGAGACTTATCTAAGATGCTTTGTGTCTGCTGATCAGGATGACTGGGTCTCTTTTTTGCCTTTGGCTGAGTTTGCTCTTAATAATAGGGCTAGCTCTGCCACTTTGATGTCTCCGTTTTTCTGTAATTCTGGGTTTCACCCTCGATTTTCTTCAGGACAGACGGAGGCTTCTGTCTGTCCAGGTGTTGACTCTGTTGTGGAGCGTATGCAACAGATTTGGGACCAGGTAGTGGAGAGGTTGTCCCTCTCTCAGGAGAAGGCCCAGCGGTTTGCTAACCGGCATAGGACTGATGGTCCTCGGTTTAAAGTGGGGGACTTGGTCTGGTTGTCCTCAAAGAATATTCCTATGAGAGTAGCATCTCCTAAATTTAAGCCTAGGTTCATTGGACCTTATAAGATCATGGAGATTATTAATCCTGTTTCTTTTCGTTTGCTTCTTCCAGGGACATTTAAGATCCATAATGTGTTCCACAAGTCCTTGTTGAAGAGGTTTGTTGAGCCAGTGGTTCCTGCTGCTGTGCCTCCTGACCCTGTTTTGGTTGAGGGCAATCTGGAGTATGTGGTTGAGAAAATATTGGATTCTCGTTTTTCTAGACGGAAACTCCAATATTTGGTTAAATGGAGAGGTTATGGTCAGGAAGACAATTCTTGGGTGTTTGCTTCGGACATCCATGCTAGGAGACTTATCCGTACGTATCACAGAACTCATCCCGACCGACCTGGTTGCTCAAATGAGGGTTCGGTGACCCCTCCTCAAGGGGGGGGTACTGTTGTGAATGGGTTTGAGATGAGTTCTGAGCGGAGGCTCCCTCTGGTGGTTACAAGCGGTGCTAGTGAAGATTGTGAGGACTGGGAATCAGGTGTTTCTGACTGGTCTTATATAAGGGAGTCATTTTCCCATCAGGGTTGCCGGTGATCAATTGTTCTGGTCTGAATCCTTCATTCCAGTTTCCCTTGTAGCCTGCTGTGTCGTGTCTGCATCTCCTGCTATCAGATAAGACCATTTCTTCTTTTGTGTTTGTACTATATTTTTGCATTTTCTCCTGCACTTCTGTGGGGGCCTTCTGGGTCCCCTCCAGGGGCTTCTGCCCTCTCAGTTTAGTTCAGCCACTGAGTTTTGTTCTTTTGTTTTTTCCAGTTTTTTCAGTGGCTGCTGTTTTGATTTTGTTACACCAGAGAGCTAATTTAGGTGGTAGAGGTCGTGTGATCTCAGGTGATTTTGAAATTAGTAGAGTTGGTGTTTTTCAGGGTTTTCTGAGATTGCAGTAAGTACCCTTCCTATCCTTTTCTATTTAGATAGTTTGGGCCCCAGCGTTTGCTCATACTATTTTCTTTCTGTGTCAGTATTTCCTCTTGTCTAACCGCCATTACATGTTTGGGGGCTTTCTATTATCTTTGGGGTTCTGCTTCGGGGCAGATAGCTTTCCTATTTCTATCTTTAGGTGTAGTTAGTTTCTCAGGCTGTGACGAGGCGTCTAGGACCAACGTAGGAACGCTCCACGGCTGCCTCTAGTTGTGGTGGTTAGTCAGGGTACTGCAATCTCATAGATTCCAACTGCTCTGGTGTATTGCTTTATTTTTGCCTGCACTCCTCAGCTACCGAAACATAACACCTCAGTGTACCACCCTCAAACCGACGGGTTAGTAGAACGGTTCAATAGAACCCTCAAGTCCATGTTAAAAAAGGTGGATTCCAAGGATGGAAGGGATTGGGACATGCTGCTACCCTATTTGATGTTCGCCGTCCGTGAGGTACCACAGGCTTCCACAGGGTTCTCTCCCTTTGAGTTATTGTACGGCAGACACCCTAGGGGTCTGTTGGACGTAGCCAAAGAGACATGGGAACAAGAGCCGACTCCACATAGGAGTATAATTGAACACGTGGCTAGTATGCAGGACCGGATCGCCGCGGTCATGCCCATCGTGAAAGAACATCTGTTAGATGCCCAGGCAACCCAGAGGCACACATATAATAAAAGAGCCAGAGTCAGGTCTTTTAACAAGGGCGATCGGGTATTAGTACTGGTACCCACAGCCGAGAGTAAGCTCATGGCCAAGTGGCAAGGGCCATATGAGATTCGAGAAAAGGTGGGGGAGGTAAATTACTGGGTGTATCAGCCCGGAAGGAGGAAACCTGAGCAGATTTACCATGTAAACCTGCTAAAGCCTTGGAAAGATCGAGAGTGTTTAGTTACAGACATCACCCCGGGCATATCACCAGAGAGTTCTTTACCTTCAGCCAGGGAAGCGTCCAAGGCGGAGGTCAGGATAAGTGATGCCCTCACTAAACAGCAGCGACGGGAGGCTCGCTCCCTGGTGCAACACAATACCGACGTGTTCTCAGAGCTACCAGGTAGAACTACGGTTATCCAACATGACATTGTCACTGAACCTGGGGTAAGAGTGCGAATAAGACCGTACCGGGTGCTCGAAGCCCGAAGGCAAGCCATCACGGCTGAGGTAAAACAAATGCTTCAGTTAGGCGTCATAGAGGAATCACGGAGTGAGTGGGCTAGCCCCATTGTACTGATTCCAAAACCAGACGGATCATTACGCTTCTGTAATGATTTCCGGAAATTGAATGAAGTGTCAAAATTCGACCTTTATCAAATGCCCCGGGTGGACGAGCTGATTGAGAGACTGGGGCAGGCCCAGTACTTTACCACGCTCGATCTCACCAAGGGTTACTGGCAGGTACCTCTCACAGATTCGGCGAAGGAAAACACCGCCTTCGTAACTCCGGAGGGTCTATTTCACTATGTGGTCTTACTCTTTGGGTTACATGGGGCCCCGGCTACATTTCAGAGATTGATGGACATAGTGCTAAAGCCTCATCAAGAGTACGCGTCCGCGTATCTAGATGATATCATATTTAGCTCCGACTGGCAAACGCACCTATCACAGGTACAAGCGGTGCTGGATTCTCTCAGAGCCGCGGTGTTAACGGCAAACCCCAAAAAATGTGCGATAGGACTAGAGGAAGCCCGATATTTGGGGTATGTGATAGGCGGAGGAGCTATCAAACCCCAAATCAATAAAATTGAGGCCATAAAAAACTGGCCTAAACCATCGAGTACAAAACAGGTGAAGGCGTTCCTTGGCATCCTTGGGTATTACCGCCGGTTTATACCTAATTTTGCTGGGCGAACGGCGGCCCTGACCGATCTCTTGAAAGGAAAAAAAACGGTAATGGTTCGGTGGACCCCTCAGGCAGAAGAAGCCTTTCAGTCCATGAAATTGGCCCTGTGTGGACAGCCGGTCCTCATCAGCCCCAATTTCAATGAAACCTTCATTGTACAGACAGATGCCTCGGAGGTAGGCCTAGGGGTGGTGTTGTCACAAAAAGTGAATGGGGAAGAGCACCCGGTCACCTACTTGAGTAGAAAACTTGTCCCGGCAGAGAAAAATTATAGCGTGGTAGAGAAGGAGTGTTTGGCTATTAAGTGGGCCTTGGAATCACTACGGTATTATTTACTCGGGCGTCAGTTCCGCTTGGTGACGGACCACTCACCCTTGGTATGGATGAGGAATGCCAAGGAGAGGAATGCGCGAGTCACCAGGTGGTTCCTGTCACTGCAAAATTTCAGTTTCTCTGTAGAACATCGCCCTGGAAAGTTGCAAGCAAACGCGGATTCCCTGTCCCGGGCACCCTGTATGGTGACAAATGTTCAACCCCACAAGTTTGAACAGAGGGGGGGAATATGTGAGGCAGTGACCGGGATCGTTTACGAGTGACGTTATATTTCCCCCAGAATGTGTACAGAGACCTATTAAAACCATTGGAGTGCATTGCAGTCACACACACAGCTGCGGCTGCAATGCAGGAATGAAGGTGAGCAGTGACCTGGTCAGACTACCTGGCTAAGGCAGATTAAGTAAAGTCCGGCAGGGCCTTCATTTCTTGGAGGAGGTCACAGGAGGCAGTGGGGCGGCCTCCTCCCTCCAACCCGGGTTTTCCAGTGGCTTTTGCCACAGGTCTTTAAAACTCCTGCACTAAGGATTAGTGTGGTTCTATGTTTTGACCCTGCTAGGAGCATAGCAGAAAAGCTACGCAGGATGGTGTGTAGCTGAACCCACACCTGGCGCGGCTCTGCACCTGTCAGGCTCTGTTAGGCCCGGCGCGGCCGTTGTTCCCGGCAACCGTTGTTTATGGACTGATGTTAACCCGGCTGCGTACCGGAGGACTTTTCTGTTTAACCCGTGAGTTGCTGAATAAAAGCTGTTTATGTTGGACTTGCTTGGGTCACTGCCTCAGTTACTGCACGGTGTGAACACCGCCACCTTACACAGTATATTGGCCCCACATAGTGATAGTGCTCCATACAGTATAATGAGCCCCGCAAAAAAAAAACCAAATACTCACCTCGTTCCCCCTCTGCAGTGCATCTTCTGATGTTCTGTACTGCTCAGCACAGCTGGCACATTATAATGTCAGCATGCCAGCTGCAATGTCTTCAGACCCAGTGGGAGAATGGAGGCGGAAGTATCATCAGCTGACACTCCCTCCTCCATCATTGCTTTCAACTGTATCAGCTTCCAGCTGAAACTAGTAGTTACTTACCGTTAACGGTGTTTCTCGGAGCCCATGACAGCACCACGGAGAGAGGGGGATCCGCCCATCAGGGACAGGAACCCTACAGATAAAAAGGTGGTACCTCTCCTCCGCCCCCAGTTGGTTACAGAGCATTAGAGGGTCTCAAGGTTAGTTAGACAAAGAAAGTATATACATATTACTAATACTGCTTAGTATGAATTGACACCGTGCCTAAACACGACATTCTAACAACACAAAAAAATCGTGCTCACCGCACACGTGATAAGGGGGGGAATTAAGCGGGTGCTGTCATGGGCTCAGAGAAACACCGTTAACGGTAAGTAACTACTAGTTTCTCCCTCCCCATGACAGCACCACGGAGAGAAATAGAGATTTGGCTGCTTAGGGAGGGACCACAGTCTGGAGTACCCTTCTCCCAAAGGTCAGGTCAGATGTAGATGCAAGGTCTAATCGGTAGTGCCTAAAAAAGGTTGAAGGCGATGACCAGGTGGCCGCTTTACAGATCTGCTCTATTGATACCTCAGATCTCTCAGCCCATGTGGTTGCCATGGCCCTAGTGGAATGAGCTTTCAATCCCTCCGGAACAGTATTCCCGCTGGAAGAATAAGCTAGCGTGATCGCATCCTTTACCCACCTCGCTAAGGTACTCTTGGATGCTTTGAGTCCTTTCCTGGGCCCCTGGAAACACACAAATAGAGAACTTTCCTTCCAACAGGCCTTAGTCGCCTCTAAGTATTGGACTAGGCACCTTTTTACGTCAAGGGTATGGAATCTCTCTTCTCCCTATTCTTAGGGTTTGGACAGGAGGGGAGTACTACCTCTTGGGACCTATGGAAATGGGACGCGACTTTGGGCAGGTAGGCCGGATCAGGTTTGAGGACGACCCTGTCTTCCAAGATCTTAGTAAATGGAAGATTTGCAGACAAGGCCTGGATGTCGCTTACCCTACGCGCTGATGTGAGTGCTACTAGTAGGGCCGTCTTCTGAGATAATATCCTCAAGGGAGCTGACTCGATGGGCTCGAATGGGGCCCCTGTCAATGCTGATAACACTAGGTTAAGATCCCATGATGGTAGTCTGGGGGTCGCAATAGGAGTGGATTTAGTTGCTGCTCTAATGAAACGTGCTACCCTGGGGTCCCCTGCAACATCCTGGTTATACAGAGCTCCCAGAGCTGCTACCTGTACTTTCAAGGTACTTACTGCTAAGCCTTGAAACTCTACTCATGAAGTTCCACCCCCGAGAAGGATAGGAACCTTTTCCAAGTTCTACCACAGGCCTTAGTTGTGATCGGCTTTCTACTCTTCAGTAGAGTATCTATCAAGCTCTCTGAAAAACCCCTGCCTCTTAATTGTGACCTTTCAAAATCCATGCTGTTAATGGAGGTTCCTGGTCTGAGGGTGTAACACCGGCCCCTGAGACAGAAGGTCTGGGAGATCTGGTAAGACCCAGGGGTCTGAGATCGACAGCATCCTCAGCCAAGAGAACCAGATTCGTTTAGGCCAAAAGGGGGCTATCAGTATCATATTCGCCTTGTCCACCCTGGCCTTCCTTATGACCACTGGAATGAGAATTGGGGGAAAGGCATAGGTTAGATCGTGTGTCCAGGGAATCATGAAGGCATCTAGGGCTTGAGGGTTCCCCCTGGGATCTAGGGAGCAGAACTTTTCCACCTTTTTGTTATTGAAGTCTGCAAATAGGTCTATGTCCGGGGCCCCCCACATATCCACAATCTGTTGGAAAACTGACTGTTTTAGGACCCATTCTCCCTGACCCAAGCGTGTGCAACTTAGTAAGTACGCCTTTGTGTTGTCCTCCCCCGGATGTGTAGTGCCGAGAGGGAAAGCAGATTGACCTCTGCAAGGCTCAGGAGCTCTAAGGAAGCGTTCATTAAGGGTCGGGATCTTGTTCCCCCCTGTTGGTTTATATACGACACCGTGACCTGGTTGTCTGAGAATACACGAACATGATGTCTGCGCAGAGAGGGTAGGAAGTGCAAAAGTGCCTGATGTACTGCCCACAGCTCTTTCAGGTTCGAGGAGGCTCGTGATTGTATGTAGTCCCACTCGCCCTGGGTGAGCCTGTCGCCCATGTGTGCTCCCCAACCTCTGGGGCTCGCATCTGTGGTGATAACACGTGATATTTTTGTTACCCATGGGACTCCTCTGGACAGATTGTCTAATTTTTCCCACCAGACCAGGGAATGAGTAGTTAATAAATTTAGAGTTATGTGTCCCTCTAAATGGTCTCCCAGTGCTGATTGATGTGCCAGAATGTCCCATTGCAATTGTCTTGTATGCAGCTGTGCCCACTGGACCGCCGGCAGGCAGGCCGAGAGAGACCCCATCAGTGACATCCCTTTCCTTAGAGTCATGGATGGATTTCTTACTGCTTCTGAAACGATCCATACCAGTCTCTGTTTCTTGTGGTCTGGAAGTCTGCACTCCTGAATTTGTGAATCTAGGGTTAGGCCAGGGGCGGAACTATCGTGGAAGCAGGGGAAGCAGCTGCCACAGGGCCCGGGCTAGAAGGGGGCCCGTCCCTGCTGCAGCTGTCTCCCCTGCGGCTGCGTTCTGCCGCCCCCGGCCTGAGAGTCGGCGGCTCCCTGTGCCGGCTGTCAAGCTGACAGCCGGCGCAGAGAAGCTGCTGTGTGCCGGCTCCCAGGACGCCAGTACTATTGAAGCTCTGACCACCGGGTCAGAGCGACGTCTGCAGCGTGATCATGTCATGTGATCACGCTGCTGACGTCACTCGTCGGCGGCGCCCAGAAGGGTGAAGACTGGTGGTGAGTGTGCTCCACTGTGGAGCTGAAGATACCACCGAAGATTAACGGGGGCACATACTGTGTGTGTGTGTGTATGGGGGGGGTTTAGAGTGGGGATGGGGGTTCTTTTATGTGTGGGGGGATTTGGAGTGGGGATGGGGGGGATACATTATGTGTGGGGGGGATTTAGAGTGGGGATGTGGGTTCTTTTATGTGTGGGGGGATTTGGAGTGGGGATGGGGGGGATACATTATGTGTGGGGGGGTTAGAGTGGGGATGGGGGTTCTTTTATGTGTGGGGGGATTTGGAGTGGGGATGGGGGGATACATTATGTTGGGGGGATTTGGAGTGGGGATGGGGGTTCTTTTATGTGTGGGGGGTTTGGAGTGGGGATGGGGGATACATTATGTGTGGGGGGATTTGGAGTGGCGATGGGGGGTTATTGTATGTGTGGGGGGATTTGGAGTGGCGATGGGGGATTATTGTATGTGTGGGGGGATTTGGAGTGGGGATGGGGGGTTATTTTATGTGTGGGGGGATTTGGAGTGGCGATGGGGGTTATTGTATGTGTGGGGGGATTTGGAGTGGGGATGGGGGGTTATTTTATGTGTGGGGGATTTGGAGTGGCGATGGGGGGTTATTTTATGTGTGGGGGGATTTGGAGTGGCGATGGGGGGTTATTTTATGTGTGGGGGGATTTGGAGTGGGGATGGGGGGATTTAATGTGTGTGGGGGGATTTGGAGTGGGGATGGGGGGATTTAATGTGTGTGGGGGGATTTAGTGGCGATGGGGGGTTATTGTATGTGTGGGGGGATTTGGAGTGGGGATGGGGGCATTTAATATGTGTGGGGGAATTTGAGGGTACTGAAGAGTATGTATGAGGAAACAGTATGGGGGTATGAATGCAGACAGTATGGGGAGCGAACGGGTGAATGTATGTGGACACAGTATGGGGAGTGAGGGTGATGGGATGTGTGCAGACACAGTATGGGGAGTCGGGTATGTGTGAGCAGACAGTATAGAGAGTGAGGGGGTAAATATGAGGACAGTGTGCTGAACAGGGGGGATGTGAGAGGAGACAGTGTGAGGAGGGAGGGGAATAGTGTGAGGTGACAGTATATTGCAGATATTTTTATTTAGGGGCATTATAATGACTCTTCTGTCTTTAAGGGCATCGTGCGGAGAGCGGAGAAGATGGAAATCTGCAGAGACGTCTGTGGATGAGAAAACTCATCATGGGATCTGGACAAGATGAAGAAAAGGAGAACGACTCCAGAGACGACGTCATCTATAAGGTACCTGGATGTAAATATTATTTGTGAAATTGACTAATTCTCATGTCTTTATTTGTTAGGAGCATTAAAGGGGTTCTCCAGGTCTGTGTCACATAGAATGACTGCAGACTCAGCACAAACCTGGACAACCCCTTTAATGCTCCTAACATAAATAAAAACATGAGAATTAGTCAATTTCAGAATTCTCACAGTGCGCACTGCACGCTGTCAGGATTCTCTCATGCCGGTAATTTACATACATGCGGTCACGTGCTGACTAGACATGTGGCCTCACTCAATGAAAATGAACAGAGCGAGGCCGGGCACGTCTAGTCGGAATGTGGCCAGAAGTGTATAAATCACATGCTGGTGCTGACATGACCGTGTACTCTTGCCACCGGTAATGGAGAATCCTAAAAGTGTGCAGTGCATTCGTTGTGAGAATTCAGAAGCTGCAATGTCAGGATTCAGCTCTGCAGGTTCCAGCAGTCATCACATGGACACTTCACTCATATGCGATTTTTATACTTATGGTCCTGTGACAACGAGCTTCTCCTCTGCTTCTCTCAGTTTTTCACTGAACATTGAGAGCATTAGGGAGAGCAGCTCGTGGGTACATGACTAAGTGTGCAAATCGCATGTGTGCGGGGAGGGGGCCAGGACACAGCGGGCCACATTAGAGGCCCCAGGAAGCAGCAGGCCCCTAATGGGCCCTAGGAAACAGCAGGCCCCATTAGGGGCCTAGGTCCAAAGGAAGCAGCAGGCCCCATTAGGGGCCTAGCTCCAAAGAAAACTGCAGGCCCCATTAGGGGCCTTGGGCCCCAGGAAACTGCAGGCCCCAGGAAACAGCAGGCCCCATCAGGGTCCTAGGTCCCCAGGAAACTGCAGGCCCCAGGAAACTGCAGGCCCCAGGAAACAGCAGGCCCAATCAGGGTCCTAGGGTCCCAGGAAACAGCAGGCCCCTAATGGGGCCCCGAAAACAGCAGGCCTCTTTACAGTGCTGCAGATGGCGACCAAAATGGTCGCCAAAGCGGCTAAAAATTTGCAAATGGCGACTGGATTATTCAATCCATTCGCCGTTTGCGATTAGTGATTTTTAAAAAAATATATATTTTTTTTAAAATGGCGGCCGGAGGCGGGGGGGGCCCATTGTGAAGTTTGCTGTGGGGCCCTGCCGTTCCTAGTTACGCCCCTGGGTTAGGCCAAGAAATTCCTGCACTCTGCTGGGTTCCAGTCTGGATTTTGCAAAGTTTAGTAGCCAGCCTAGGTCTTGCAGAGTCTTTATTACTCTGTCCCTTTGATCCCTGCCACTTTGGATAGAGTTGCTCGCTATCAGGAAGTCGTCCAGATATGGGACTATCAAAATGTCTTGTTCCCTTAAATGGGCCATCACTTCTGCTATCAACTTCGTGAACACCCATGGCTATGGATATGCCGAAGGGTAGCGCTTTGTATTGAAACTCTTATCTCTCCATTCATGGAGACCGCTATCTTGAGAAATTTGCGAGAGTTCTCGTGGATAGGGACATGATAATATGCATCGCTCAGATCTAGTACAGTCATGAAGCAATTGGGGAATAGAATCTTCGTTGTGGATTTTATGGATTCCATTTTGAACTTTTGATTTTGTACATATTTGTTTAGACCCCATAAGTTTATTATTGCTCTGTATGAGCCGTCCTGCTTGGATACTAGAAAGAGTGGGGAGTAAAACCCCCTGACTCTCTCTTTGGGAGGAACTTCCTGCAGGACTTCCTTTTCCAGTAGCTTTTTTACTTCCCCTTCCAATGCTGTTTTGCTGTTTGCTCTCCTGCGGAGGATTTTAGGGGGGTTCTCACGTATTTTTGAGGTGGGAGACAAAATCTATTCTCAGGCCTGACTCGACTAGATTTAGGATCCATTGGTTGTTTGAAATGTTCCTCCAGGCATGAAGAAAAGAGGTTAGTCTTCCCCCCACCCTGGGTGAAATGTCATTTAGAGGATTTCTTGTCCCGTGAAGAACTGCCGAAGAGAAACCCTCGGTCCCTCTTCTTTCCTTCATCCCATCTCTTTTGTTCTCTCGGTGGTCTCCTCCGGAAAAAATTCCTGCTCCGAAAGGAACGTCTAAACTGCGAAGGAGCCATGTTTGGAAAAAAACCTTCTTTTTGTCTCCTGCCTTCTGGAGAATGTCATCCAGTGTCTCGCCAAAAAGGAACTTCCCATCACACGGGATAGAGCATAATCTATTCTTGGTTTGTAGGTCACCCGGCCAGCATTTAAGCCATAAAGTTCTTCTGGCCGCATTTGATAGGGCTTTGGATGCTAGATGGACTGAGTCTGCCGATGAGTCCGCAAGGAAGGCTGCTGCTCCCCTTATCACTGGCATTGACTCTAGGATCTTATTCCTAGAAGTACCCTCTCTTAGCTGTTTTTCTAATAGGTCTATCCATACCATCAGCGATCTAGATGTACACGTTGCAGCTATGGATGTCCTCATATTACCCCCTACGGTTTCCCAAGTACTCTTAAGGAAGGTATCAGCCCGTTTATCCAAGCTGTCTTTAAGGGTACCTATATCTTCAAAGGGGAGGGCAAATCTCTTTGAAACTTTGGCTACGGCTACGTCAAGTTTAGGGGCCTTGTCCCATGGTGTAGATGTTACCTCATGAAAGGGATATTTCCTTTTGAGGGAGGGAACCGTAGCATTTTTCCTATACAATTTGTCCCATTCTCTTCTTATCAGGCCCTGGACATTGTCATTTAGAGGGAAGACTCTTCGCTTTTTCTGGCCCAGACCCCCAAACATAATGTCTTGAACAGAGTTATCCAGCCAAGGATCTGCTACCCCCATAGTGGTTCTTACTGCTTTTACTAGGGAGTCTACCTCCTACAGGGGAAAACAATGGGGTCTATCCGTCTCCTCGTCCGAAGACAAGATAACAGGGTCCGATGTTTCGGAGTCTAACTCCCTGACGTGGAGAGGTCAGATTGGGGGCTACCTGGGGCTCCTTTCCCCCTTTTTTTGTCTCCTTGTCTCATGGACATTAAAGCATTCTGTACTTCAGATCTGATTACGGCTCTGAGGTCTGTACCATCAGGGTTTTCTTCATATAGGATCTCCTATGTACATGTTTCGCAGAGCTTTTTCCCACAAGATTCTGGGAGCGCTCCGCCGCAAGTGGGACATTCCCTATTCTTTCTCTTCCCCGTCCTCTTTCCCTATAAGGGAAAATAAGGCTATTATAATAGTGCACTTTCACGGAGATCACTCACCATATGGGCACTTTCGCAGGTACCAAGACGGGAGTCGGAATCAGATCCTGAACAGGAGAATCCGCAGACGGTGACTTGCTTCTCGCAGCGGACCTGCTACGCTGTGTGGACTGCTCGATCTGATATCCAGTCCATCTTGGTCTTTATGCCTGTGGTGATGATGCTGCTCCTTGGGCTGCTGCTTGGGCTGCTGCTTGGGCTGCTCCTGCTGCTGGTCGCTCTCCATTTCCTTAGGACGCTTCCAGCCAGGAGCAGCTGCAAGCGCCCATTTTTAAATCTCCCACTTCTGTGATGTCATCGCGTCCCTGCGTCTTCCCCCGGGAGCGCACTGCGCATGCGCCAATTCCAGGACCCAGAAGGAGTACCTCTACTTCCAGGGCAGGCGCCATCTTGGATTCCTCATGTGCGATGGCGCCCGCCCCGCAGCTCCTGGTCCCCCACAGCCCTTGCAACAAATCTGAAGTGGCGGCTGGCACTCCCGTCCGCACACCCCACTCGGACCCGGCGGTGGTGGCTTCTGGAAATGCGCCTGCCGTGGCAGGGGCCTCCCCGCTGCCATAAGCCCGACAGACCGGCCCCAGGATCCACATCTTCTTAAAGGTACCGATCTGCAGGAACCCTGTCAGGGACAGGAACCCAACTGGGGGTGGAGGAGAGGTACCGCCTTTTTATCTGTAGGGTTCCTGTCCCTGATTGGCGGATCCCCCTCTCTCCATGGTGCTGTCATGGGGGAGGGAGAAAGTTCGATATTGGTCAGGGGGCCCGCCCGGCATCCAAATATACTCACTCTGTGGATGGGCCAAAGTTTGCCATATGTGCTATAGAGAACCTCTAGGACAGGAAGAACAGTCTATTCAGAGATTGTTTAATTAGCAGCAACTGTGAGATGCAATCCTGTTTGTATGAGCCAATATTCCTGCAGAATTTTATTTATTTTACTCACTTATATATCATCATTAATTCCATCACTTTACAGACAATATTGGCACTCTCCCTATTGGGGCTCACAATCTAGATTCCCTATCAGTATGTCTTTGGAAAGTGGGAGGAAACCGGAGTACCTGGAGGAAGCCAATGCAAACACGGGGAGAACATACAAACTCCTTGTGTTGTCCTTTGTGGGATTTGAACACAGGACCCCAGTGCTGCAAGGCTGCAGTGCTAACCATTACCACTAAGCCAGAGGGAATTCAATACCTAGTGGAATCTACAGCAAAGATCAAAAGGGTAACAATGTTTTGAATGTTTGACTTTCAGGCTCCATATCTCACCATACACATTGCTTTGATCATGAGACTACCATCATTATATAGACAATCATCTTTGCTAACTCATACATAAATATAACTTTGCAACTATTTACTATATGATTAGTTATGTAGATGCTCGTCATGTCAATGCATTGTTACTGTTTTGCGTCTGGAGGTGGAAAAATATTATTCTTCCTGAATACTCCAAAAAAACAACCTATTCTCACATTCCCTAATAGCTCAGTGTATTATCAGGCTGATTCCCAAGTGAAAGGTCATTGGTTCGAATCGAGGAGTAGCCATAAAGATGCTTTCCCAAGAAAAGAGAAACAGCATCATCCAGCTCATCAATAGCATACTCTTGGCCAAGAAAATTGCCAAACTGCATAAAGTGAATACCATGACAGTTGGAAGAATGCGAAATTAAGTCCATCCATTAATTCACAAGCCAAAAGGTGGACATCTAGGCAAAATGTCGGAGTCAACAAGTCGGCTCATCTCAAAGCATATCAGTTCTAGCGTAATAAACACGGCAGTGGCGGTGGCTCGTATGCTTCATAATAGTGAAATCACAGATGTCAATGCAAGCACCGTGTGTCGCACATTACACAAGTTTGGAATGGAGGCCCGAAAACAGGTGAAGAAGCCTCAACTTCAATATTATCATAAGATGCGTTGGTTCGAGTTTGCAAACAAGTGGGAAAAGTGGACATTTGAAGATTTGAAACAGATTATTTGGGGCAATGACACGAAAGCCAATAGACTGGGCTCTGATAGATGCAAATAGGTCTGAAAGAAACAAGGGGAAAAGGGGCTAACAAAATGAGAAATCGAAGGAAATGTCAAGGTCGGTGGAGGAAGCCTGATGGGTTTGTTTCACAGCCAAAGGCATTGGAATCTTGACCAGAATCGATGGTAGTCTCAGTGATGAGCTATATGCGGTTACCCTACAAAATTAGTTACTTCATACACTCAAGTATTATAGGTATGAAAAGGACGACAGAGTGTTCCAACAGGACAACACAAAGCATATGTCGAGATTGGCAAAGAAATGGTTCAATGACGATGAAGTAGAGGTGCTGGAATGGCCCCCACAGTCTCCAAACCTCAACCAACTCAAACATTTGTGGGTAGAATTGAAGAAAAAACTGTATACATACCCAAGTGAGTCAACCGTTATGCACCAACTTTGGGAATGTGTACAAGTGACGGGAGATCAAAATTCAGTTGACACATGCTTGAATCTGATCGAGAGCATACCCAGAAGGATTCAGGAAGTGTTGAAAGCCAAAAGTGGATTTAGAAAAAAATAACAAAATAATAAAAATTAAAATTTAGATCTTTAGGAGCAAAACAGTAACACTGCAGTGACATGACAAGAATCTGCATGACTAATCAGATGCTAGATAGTTGCAAGTCAAACTTGAGTATGAGATATCCAAGATGATAGTCTATAAAATGATGGTAGCCTCAAGTTCAAAGCAGAAGTGGATAATGTTATATAGAGCTCAAAGTCAAGAGTTCAAAACATTGTTACCCTTTTGCTATTTGGTATATAAAGCTGCACCTGAAATTTAATAGGACAAACAGAGTAAATAAAAAACTCCTGTTACCCAAAATGGACAGAAACAAAAGATAACAGAACTAAAACACCCAAATAAAAAGTGTACCTGCTGTGGCTCAGCGGAAAGAGACATAGAACACAGGATCAAGGGTTTGAATCCAGACGCATGATAATGACATTACCGACATAGGCAAACAATGGAAACTGAGGCAGAGGTAGCACCCTGGGGAAGGTAAGTAAAGCACAGGTTTTTTTTTTGTTTTGTTTTTTTCCAATAAACTGTGCATACGGGGAAACTTTTCTGAAGGTAAACAACTCCTTTCAATACCTGAAAACATTCTTTTCTATGCATTAATAGTTTTAATACAACATGAACCATACATGGCACCCCAACATATCCAGTGCAGGCAGCTCTGGGAAAGGCAATGTCTGCTCTATTTGAAACAAACAGAAACATTCAATAACACGTTATATTATACACCTAACTGCTGCAGCCAATGTGATTGAAGCCTTCTTAGTAACTTCTGAACGGACCAGACATCACTTCCTTTAGTATGCTCTGTTCTTTATTTAACCCCTTCACCCCCAAGGGTGGTTTGCACGTTAATGACCGGGCCAATTTTTACAATTCTGACCACTGTCTCTTTATGAGGTTATAACTCTGGAACGCTTCAACGGATCTTCGCGATTCTGAGATTGTTTTCTCGTGACATATTGTACTTCACGTTTATTGGTAAAATTTCTTCGATATAACTTGCATTTATTTTTGAAAAAAATACAAATATGGTGAAAATTTTGCAAATTTCAAACTTTGAATTTTTATTCCCTTAAAACAGAGAAATATGTCACACAAAATAGTTAATAAATAACATTTCCCACATGTCTACTTTACATCAGCACAATTTTGGAGCCAAAATTTTTTTTTTGTTAGCAAATTATAAGGGTTAAAAGTTGACCAGCGATTTCTCATTTTTACAACAAAATTTACAAAGCCATTTTTTTAGGGACCACCTCACATTTGAAGTCACTTTGAGGGGTCTATATGGCAGAAAATACCCAAAAGTGACATCATTCTAAAAACTGCACCCCTCAAGGTACTCAAAACCACATTCAAGAAGTTTATTAACCCTTCAGGTGCTTCACAGGAGCTGAAGCAACGTGGAAGGAAAAAATGAACATTTAACTTTTTAGTCACAAAAATTCTTTTACAAACTTTTTTTTATTTTCACAAGGGTAAAAGGTGAAAATGGACAGTTAAAGTTGTGCAATTTCTCCTGAGTATGCCAAAACCCCATATGTGGGGGAAAACCACTGTTTGGGCACACGGCAGAGCTATTAAGGGAACGAGCGCCGTTTGACTTTTTCAAACCAAAATTGGCTGGAATTGAGATTGGAAACCCCCCACAAGTGAAACCATTTTGGAAACTAGACCCCCTATGGAACTTATCTAGATCTGTTGTGAGCACTTTGTACCCCCAAGTGTTTCACAAAAGTTTATAATGCCTGGGTGTGAAAAAAAAAAAATTTTTCCACAAAAATGATTTTTAAGTCCCAAATTTTTTGATTTTTCCCAAGGGAATTGGACCCCAAAAGTTGTTGTCCAATTTATCCTGAGTATGCTGATACCCCATATGTGAGGAGGGGAAACTGGGCGCACAGCAAGGCTTGGAAAGGAAGTAATAACGTTTTGGAAATCAGACGTTGATGGGGGTCATATTCCGTTTGCAGTGCCCCAGATGTGCCTTAACAGTGGCAACCCCCCAGAAGTGACCCCATTTTGGAAACTAGACCCCCTAAGGAGCTTATCTAGATCTGTGGTGAGCACTTTGAACCCTCAAGTGCTTGACACAAGTTTATAATGCCTGGGAAAGAAAATAAAAAATCCTATTTTTTTCCCACAAAAATTATCTTTTAGTCACCAATTTTTTATTTTCCCAAGGGTATCAGGAGAAAATGGACCACAAAAGTGTTGTCAAATTTGTCCTGAGTACGCTGATACCCCATATGTGGGGGGGAACCACTGTTTGGGCGCATGGCAGAGCTCGGACTGGAAGGATCACCATTTGACTTTTTCCAACCAAAATTGGCTGGAATTGACATTGGACACCATGTTGCATTTGGAGAGCCCCTGATGTGCCTAAACAGTGGAAACCCCCACAAGTGACCCCATTTTGGAAACTAGACCCCTTAAGGAACTTAACTAGATCTGTTGTGAGCAATTTGAACCTCCAAGTGCTTCACACAAGTTTATAACGTACAGCCGTATAATTAAAAAATCAATTTCTCCACAAAAATGATCTTTTCACCCCAATTTGTATTTTCCCAAGGGTAACAAAACTCCAAAAGTTATTGTGCAATTTGTCCTGAGTATGCTGATACCCCATATCTGGGGGTAAACCACTGTTTGGGTGCATGGCAGAGCTCGGAAGGGAAGGAGCGCCGTTTCACTTTTTCAACGCAGAATTGGCTGGGCGCCATGTCGTGTTTGGAGAGCTCCTGATGTGCCTAAACAGTGGAAACCCCCCACAAATGATACCATTTTGGAAACTAGACCCCTCAAGGAACTTATCTAGATGTGTGGTGAGAACTTTGAACCCCCAGGTGCTTCACTAAAGTTTATAACGCCCGAGCATGAAAATAAAAAAATCATATTTTTTCCACAAACATGATCTTTTAGTCCACAACTTTTTATTTTCCCAAGGGTAACAGGAGAAATTGGACTCCTAAAGTTGTTGTCCAATTTGTCCTGAGTATGCTGATACTCTATATGTGGGAGAAAACTACTGTATGGGCACACGTCAGGGCTCGGAAGGGAAGTAGTAACGTTTTGTATTGCAGACTTTGATGGAATGGTCTGCGGGCATCATGTCGCGTTTGGAGAGCTCCTGATGTGCCTAAACAGTGGAAACCCCCCCACAAGTGACCCCATTTTGGAAAATAGACCCCCAAGGAACTTATCTAGATGTGTGGTGAGCACTTTGAACCCCGAAGTGCCTCACAGAAGTTCATAACGTACAGCCGTAAAAATAAAAAAATCCTTTTTTTTTTTTTTTTACAAAAATGATTTTGTTCGCCCCCAATATTTTATTTTCACAAGGGTAACAGGAGAAATTGGACCCCAAAAGTTATTGTGCAATTTGTCCTGAGTACGCTGATACCCTATATGTGGGGGTAAACTACTGTTTGGGCGCATGGCAGAGCTCAGAAGTGAAGGAGCACCGTTTGACTTTTTCAATGCAGAATTGGCTGGAATTGAGATCAGACGCCATGTCACATTTGGAGAGCCCCGGATGTGCCTAAACAGTGGAAACCCCCCAATTCTAACTCCAACCCTAAACCCAACACATCTCTAACCCTAGTCCCAACCCTAGCCATAACCCTTAACACACCCCTAACCCTAATCCCAACTCTAACCCTAACTTTAGCCCCAAACCTAACCCTAATGGGAAAATTGAAATAAATAATTTTTTTTAATTGTATTATTTTTCCCTTACTAAGGGGGTGATAATGGGGAGTTTGACTTACTATTTATATCGGGTTTTTATGATTGGCAGCTCTCACGCTAAAAGACGCTTTTTATTGCAAAAAATAGTTTTTGAATCACCACATTTTGAGAGCTATAATGTGGCCCACAGAGTCATGTGAGGTCTTATTTTTTGCGGTACGAGTTGACGTTTTTATTGGTACCATTTTTGAGCACGTGACATTTTTTCATCACTTTTTATTTAGATTTTTGGGAAGTTAGAATGAACAAAAATCAGCAATTCATGAATTTCTTTGGGGGGGGGCGTTTTTACCGTTCCGCGTGTGGTAAAATTGATAAAGCAGTTTTATTTTTCGGGTTAGTACGATTACGGCGATACCTCATTTATATCATTTTTTTATGTTTTGGGGCTTTTTTACAATAAAAACAATTTTATATAAAAAATTATTTTTGCATTGCTTTATTCTGCGCTTATTTTCGCTGATGATGCTGTATGGCGGCTCGATTTTTGCGGGACAAGATGACGTTTTCAGCGGTACCATGATTATTTATATCGGTCTTTTTGATCGCGTGTTATTCCACTTTTTGTTCGGTGGTATGATGATAAAGCATTGATTTTTTACTTTGTTTTTTTTTTAAGGGGTTCACTAAAGGGGTTAACTAGTGGGACAGTTCTATAGGGCGGGTCGTTACGGAGGCGGTGATACCAAATATGTGTACTTTTATTGTTTTTTTTTATTCACATGAAGAAATGAATTTATTGGGGAATATTTTTTTTTTCTTCATTTTGGAATTTTTTTTTTTTTACACATGTGAGTTTCATTTTTTTTAACTTTTTTACTTTGTCCCAGGGTGGGACATTACTGTATAAAGTCAGATCGCTGGTCTGACAGTGTGCATAGCACTCTGTGAGACCAGCGATCTCACAGGCACTGCTGCAGGCTTTCTCAGCGCCTGCTCTCAACAGGCACTGAGGAAGCTGCCTCCCTGCAGGACCCCGCGGCCATCTTGGATCAGGGGGCTTGCAAGGAGGAATGCCTCAGAACAGCGCAATCACATCGCGCTGTTCTGAGGGTCTCAGGAAGCACGCAGGGAGCACCCTCCCTGCGCGATGTTTCCCTGTAATCGGGTTGTGCCAGGGGTTAATGTGCCGGGAGCGGTCCGTGACCGCTCCTGGCACATAGTTCCAGGTGTCAGCTGACACTCGGTCACGATCAGCTGTGCTCCCCCCGGGAGCGCAGCTGATCGCAAATGACGTACTATCCTGTCCCTGGGAATTAAGTCCCAGGGCACATGGATGGGATAGTACGTCCGATGACAGAAAGAGGTTAAAAACCATTCAAGCCTAGTCAAAAATGTACTTATGTGTCAGACAACCCCTTAAAGAACTCTCCAGGGTAGGTGGTTCAGGTTAGTACATAGATGCTGTAGGATCTGTACACTGATAGGATTATACAATTCTCTAAAATATAGTGTATAAATAACAAAAGCAAACAGATGGCAATCAATAGCTATGACAGGATTGTGTCCACAAAAGGGGACTGAGAGGTAGCATTATGCATCCAGAGATGGATACTACTTTGAGACAAATATACTTGATCGAATTAATAAATACTGATAGGAATGTAGTATTAACATTGCAAAACCTTTCCTGACCTCAGTGAATTGGTCAAGTGTATAATCTGTTGGTGCATAGGCAAATTAATTCACAATGTTTTTGATTCCCTTTTGGAGAATGTATGAGGAAACACAGGTAAATAGATTTTCCAATTGTATTATGGATCAGTGAGTCAACGAAGTGGCAAAGTACCCTATATTCTGTGGCGTAGATTACACATTGCAATTGAGATTTGTATAGAATCACTATTCCTTTCACTATTGTTCTCTTCTCATTAAATGTTGCTCTGGTGAAGTGAAAGTAAAACCAGTAACTCTTGAATACCAAGGAAAATAATCTGATTTGCTAATGACATATTGACAACAGTCTTTCATCTACTGTCACTCATCTACTATAATTTCACTATGGCCACATATGTTTTCCCAGAACAGATAACTCCTCTTTAAAGGGAACCTGTCAAAGTGATATACATCTATAATATATTAGAAACGCCATATCAGGCTCCTAATAAGGTTTATAATGAACTCTTAATTACATCTGTTATTACAGTCTGTGTAAAAATAATGTTTAACCCCTTAACGACCGCCGATACGTCTTGTAACGCCAGTAGTTAAGGGTACTTATTCAGCAGTGCAGCTTTTTAACAGAGAAATAAGTGTATAGCGCCCCCAGAGTCGGAATTTCTCCGGAGTCGATTTTTATCGATCGCCGTTATTAACCCCTTTCTGACCCCAGACATACTATTCTGTCCATGTGACCTGGGACTTAATTCCCATGGACGGAATAGTACATTATGTGCGATAGGCCGCGCTTAAAGGGGGAGCGCGGCCCATCGCGGCCAGGTGTCAGCTGATTCTCATAGCTGACACCCTGCACTAGGTCACAGAAAGCTCCAGGAAGCTCCTCAAACATGATCGCAGCATTCCGGGAGCCGGCACAGGAGCTGACAGCCCCTATGCCTTTGGATGGGAGACCCCGCGGCACGCTGCAGGGTCCCGATCGCTGCCATGGAGACCCGATGTCGTCATGATTACATCCGGGTCTCCAGAGCTGTGAAACTTCCTGTCATGTCAGGAAGTCTCACAGGTTAGTGTACGAAAGCTGGAGCACTGACAGCATCTGTAGCATGCAGATGCTGCTTCTTATGCATGCTATAGAAGCGATCGGCCTGCACAAAATCTTTGTCCCATGGTGGGACAAAGTGTAAAAGTAAAGAATTAAAAAAAAATGTAAACAACTGTAAAACTATTTTAAAAAAATAATAAAAAAAACAATATTTATTATATTACTAAATTAATATTTGAATAAAAAAATCTAAACAATAAAAGTACACATATTTTGTATTCCCGCGTCCATAATGACCAGACTTATAAAATTGTCCCACTAGTTAACCCCTTTAGTGAACACCATAAAAAAACAAGGCAAAAAACAATGCTTTATCATCATACCGACCGAACAAAAAGTGGAATAACACGCGATCAGAAAGACAGATATAAATAAACATGGTACCGCTGAAAATGTCATCTTGTCCTGCAAAAAACAAGCTGCCATACAGTCACAAACGAAAAAATACAAAAGTTATAGCTGTCAGAATAAACTGATGCAAAAACAATTATTTTTTCTATAAAATAGCTTTTATTATATAAAAGCGCTAAAACATAAAAAAATTATATGAATCAGGTATCGCTGTAATCGAACTAACCCGAAGAATAAAACTGCATTATCAATTTTACCACACGTGGAACGGTGTAAATGCCACCCAAATGAAATTCATGAATTGCTGGTTTTTGCTCATTCTGTCTCCCAAAAATTGGAATAGAAAGTGATCAAAAAATGTCATGTGCCCGAAAATGGTACCAATAAAAATATCAACTCATCCCGCAAAAAACAAGACCTCACATAACTCTGTGGGCCAAAATATAGAAAAATTATAGCTCTCAAAATGTGGTGATGAAAACACTATTTTTTGCAATAAAAAGCGTCTTTTAGTGTGTGACAGCTGCCAAACGTAAAAACCCGCTATAAAAACTAGCTACAAATAGTAAATCAAACCCCCCTTTATCACCCCCTTAGTTAGGGAAAAAATAATAAAATAAAAAAGTATTTATTTCCATTTTCCATTAGGGTTAGGGCTAAAGTTAGGGTTAGGTTTGGGGCTAAAGTTAGAGTTAGGTGTTATGATTTGGTAGCTGAGGAGAGCAGGCAAAAAAGGAAATACACCAGAGCAGTTGGAAACTATGAGATTGCAGTACCCTGACTAACCACCACAACTAGAGGCAGCCGTGGAGCGTTCCTACGTTGGTCCTAGACGCCTCGTCACAGCCTGAGAAACTAACTACACCTAAAGATAGAAAGAGGAAAGCTATCTGCCCCGGAGCAGATCCCCAAAGAACATAGAAAGCCCCCAAACATGTAATGGCGGTTAGACAAGAAGAAATACTGACACAGACAGAAAATAGTATGAGCAAACGTTGGGGCCCAAACTTACTAAATAGAAAAGGATAGGAAGGGCACTTACTGCAATCCCAAAAAACCCTGAAAAGCACCAACTCTACTAATTTCAAAAACACCTGAGATCACACGACCTCTACCACCTAAATTAGTTCTCTGGTGTAACCAAAAACAAAACAGCAGCCACTGAAAAAACTGGAAAAAGCAAATGCACAAACATCAGTGGCTGAACTGAACTGAGAGGCAAAAGCCCCCAGAGGGGACCCTGAAGGCCCCCACAGAAGTGCAGGACAAAATGCAAAAATCAAGCACAAAAACAAAAAGAAGAAAATGTCTTATCTGTTAGCAGGAGATGCAGACACGACACAGCAGGCTACAAGGGAAACAGGATTCAAGGATTCAGACCAGAACAATTGATCACCGGCAACCCTGATGGGAAGGTGACTCCCTTATATAAGACCAGTCAGTAACACCTGATTCCCAATCCTCACAATCTTCACTGGACAGTCCAGTACAGTTTGTAACCACCAGAGGGAGCTTCTGCTCAGAACTCATTTCCAGCCTATTCACAACAGTACCCCCCCCCTTGAGCAGGGGTCACCAAACCCTCATTTGAGCAACCAGGTCGGTCAGGATGAGTTCTATGATACGCACGGATGAGTCTCCTAGCATGGATGTCCGAAGCAAACACCCAAGAATTGTCTTCCTGACCATAACCTCTCCATTTAACCAAATACTGGAGTTTCCGTCTAGAAAAACGAGAATTCAATATTTTCTCAACCACATACTCCAGATTGCCCTCAACCAAAACAGGGTCAGGAGGCACAGTAGTAGGAACCACTGGCTCAACAAACCTCTTCAACAAGGACTTGTGGAACACGTTATGGATCTTAAATGTCCCTGGAAGAAGCAAACGAAAAGAAACAGGGTTAAGAATCTCCATGATCTTATAAGGTCCAATGAACCTAGGCTTAAATTTAGGAGATGCCACTCTCATAGGAATATTTCTTGAGGACAACCAGACCAAGTCCCCCACTTTAAACTGAGGACCATCAGTCCTATGCCGGTTAGCAAACCGCTGGGCCCTCTCCTGAGAGAGGGACAACCTCTCCACTACCTGGTCCCAAATCTGTTGCATACGCTCCACAACAGAGTCAACACCTGGGCAGACAGAAGCCTCCGTCTGTCCAGAAGAAAATCGAGGGTGAAACCCAGAATTACAGAAAAATGGAGACATCAAAGTGGCAGAGCTAGCCCTATTATTAAGAGCAAACTCAGCCAAAGGCAAAAAAGAGACCCAGTCATCCT
The DNA here is from genome assembly GCA_033576555.1 of Oophaga sylvatica. Lineage (NCBI taxonomy): Eukaryota > Metazoa > Chordata > Amphibia > Anura > Dendrobatidae > Oophaga > Oophaga sylvatica. Next base: position 190,006,506 of record JARQOD010000004.1, on the reverse strand, counting down.
GATCAGCAGACACAAAGCATCTTAGATAAGTCTCCAATGTCTGGTTTGTTCTCTCAGTTTGACCATTGGTCTGAGGATGAAACGCCGAGGAGAAAGACAATTGAACACCAATTTTAGAACAAAAGGTCCTCCAAAATCTGGAAACAAACTGGACTCCTCTGTCAGACACAATGTTCTCAGGAATGCCGTGTAAACGAACCACGTGCTGAAGGAACAAAGGCACCAATTCAGAGGAGGAAGGCAACTTAGGTAATGGCACAAGATGTATCATCTTGGAAAACCTATCGCAAATCACCCAGATGACGGTCATTCTCTGAGAAACAGGGAGGTCGGAAATGAAATCCATAGAGATATGGGTCCATGGTCTCTTGGGCACAGGTAATGGCATCAACAAACCACTAGAACGAGAGCAAGGCTTGGAGCGAGAGCAAGTCCCGCAGGACTGCACAAACTCCCTGACATCACGAGACAAGGTAGGCCACCAAAAGGACCGACCAACCAAGTCCCTGGTACCAAAAATTCCGGGATGACCGGCCAACGCGGAACAATGAATCTCAGACATTACACTCTTTTTCCACTGGTCCGGGACAAACAATTTCCCAACAGGGCAACGCTCGGGCTTATCCTCCTGGCACCCCTCCAGAGCCAGTCTCAAATTGGGCGAGATGGCGGAAAGAACTACACCCTCTTTCAAAATAACAGAAGGATCAGATAACTCAGGAGAGTCCGCCAGGAAACTCCTCGAGAGGGCATCCGCCTTAACATTTTTAGTGCCAGGAAGAAATGAAACCACAAAATTAAAACGTGTGAAAAACAAGGCCCACCTGGCCTGTCTAGGATTAAGTCGCTTGGCAGATTCCAGATAAACTAGATTCTTATGGTCAGTAAGGACCACCACCTGATGTTTGGCTCCCTCCAGCCAATGTCTCCACTCTTCAAAAGCCCACTTCATGGCTAATAACTCCCGATTACCCACGTCATAATTACGTTCAGTGGGAGAAAATTTTCGAGAGAAAAAGGCACAAGGGTTACTTTTAGAGGTCTCTGGATCTCTTTGGGACAAAACGGCACCTGCCCCAATTTCAGAGGCATCAACCTCCACCTGAAATGGTAGAGAAACATCAGGCTGCCGTAGAACAGGAGCAGAAGTGAATCTCTGCTTAAGTTCCTGAAATGCAGAGACTGCCTCAGGAGGCCAATTCACCACATCAGAACCCTTCTTGGTCAAATCAGTTAATGGTTTAACAATAACAGAGAAATTACCAATAAATTTACGATAAAAATTGGCAAAACCCAAGAATCTTTGAAGAGCCTTTAATGAAGTAGGTTGGACCCAATCACAGATAGCCTGAACTTTGACCAGGTCCATTTCAATAACAGATGGGGACAAAATGAAACCCAGAAATGAGATCCTCTGAACGCCAAAAAGACACTTTGATCCCTTCACATACAGAGCATTCTCTCTCAAAATCTGGAACACAGTCCGAACATGTTTTACATGAGAGTCCCAGTCATTGGAAAAAATCAAGATATCATCCAAATAAACAATCAGAAATTTATCCACAAAATCCCTGAAAATGTCATTCATGAAGGACTGGAAGACAGAAGGAGCATTAGTGAGCCCAAAGGGCATCACAAGGTACTCAAAATGCCTTTCAGGGGTATTAAATGCCGTCTTCCATTCATCCCTGTGCTTAATGCGAATAATAATAATAATAATCTTTATTTTTATATAGCGCTAACAGATTCCGCAGCGCTTTACAGTTTTGCCACATTATCGTTGCTGTCCCCGATGGGGCTCACAATCTAGATTCCCTATCAGTATGTTTTTGGAGTGTGGGAGGAAACCGGAGTACCCGGAGGAAGCCCACACAAACACGGGGAGAACATACAAACTCCTTGCAGATGTTGTCCTAGGTGGGATTCGAACCCAGGACTCCAGCGCTGCAAGGCTGCAGTGCTATCCACTGAGCCACCGTGCAGCCCATAAGGTTATATGCCCCCCTGAGGTCAAGCTTGGTAAACCAAGTAGCGTTTTTCACCCTGGAAAACAGATCAGAGATCAAGGGTAACGGATATTGATATTTCACAGTAATATTGTTCAAGAGACGATAATCAATACACGGCCTTAATGAACCATCTTTTTGGCCACAAAGAAAAAACCGGCACCTAAGGGTGAAGAGGATGGTCTGATATGACCCTTCTCCAATGACTCCTTGATATAAGACCGCATAGCGTCATGTTCAGGTACAGACAAGTTAAAAAGGCGACCTTTAGGGAATTTACTACCAGGCACTAATTCAATAGCGCAGTCATAGCTCCTATGGGGAGGTAAGGATGCAGATTTACTTTCGCTAAACACATCAGAAAAATCAATCAAAAAGTCAGGAACATCCTGAGCCTGGGGGAGGCAGAAAAAACAGGAGTGTTGGTATTAACACATTGACAGCCCCAACTGGTAACAGACACAGATTTCCAATCCAAAACAGGATTATGAGACTGTAACCAAGGGAAACCCAGTACGATAATGTCATGCAGATTATACAGAACCAAAAATTTGCAACTCTCCTGATGATCAGGTTCTACCCTCATTATCACCTGAGTAGAGAACTGAGGTTTATTCTCAGCCAAAGGGGTAGAATCGATCCCCAGTAGGGGAATAGACTTCCGTAGGGGTATCAAGGGAAACCCACAACGTTTAGCAAAATCAAAATCCATCAGGTTAATAGCTGCTCCAGAATCAACAAAAGCCTGAGCAGAAAATGAGGACAGAGAGCATATCAGGGTAACAGTTAACAAAAACTTAGTCTGAACACTACCCAAGACAACTGAGCGAGCAAAACGTCTTCCCCGCTTAGGGCATACAGAAATAGCATGAGAGGCATCACCACAGTAGAAACATAACCCATTGCGCTTTCGAAATTCATGACGCTGTGCCCCAGAAACCACTCTATCACACTGCATGGATTCAGAAGCAGGTTCACAAGGCAACATTATTCCACGCATACCTTTCCGCTCACGCAAACGTCTGTCAATTTGAATCGCTAATGACATAGAATCATTGAGACCAGAGGGAACAGGGAATCCCACCATAACATCCTTTACATTATCTGACAGTCCCTTCCGAAAAAGAGCTGCCAAAGCGTCGTCATTCCATTTGGTCAGGACTGCCCACCTACGGAATCTCTGACAGTATAACTCAGCGTCCTCAAGCCCCTGACTTAATGTCAACAAAGTTTTTTCAGCTTGATCAGTGACATTAGGCTCATCGTACAATAACCCCAAAGCCTGAAAAAACGCATCAACATCACTCAAAACAGGATCCCCAGGTGTCAGGGAAAAAGCCCAATCCTGAGGGTCGCCGCGCAGGAGAGAGATGACAATTTGAACCTGCTGTGCTGCGTTCCCTGAGGACTTAGATTTTAAGGCAAAAAACAATTTACAGTTATTTTTGAAATTCAGAAACTTAGCTCGATCCCCCAAAAACAAATCTGGCATGGGAATCCTAGGTTCCACAACAGGCAACCTAGCAAGATAGGTAGCAATACTCCGAACTTCAGTGGCAAGCTGATCCACACGGCCAGACAACTGCGCAAACTCCATTGAGAGAAAAAAAAAAAATCCTCCTCAGCACCCAGAGATACAGAGGGAAAAAAAAAAATGCAACAAACAGAAAAAAAAAAATCTCTGACAACTCTGACAACTTTTTTCTTTCACAATATTTTTCCCTTCTGTGAGTACCATATAATTTTCAGTTTTGGCCGGTGATACTGTTATGATTTGGTAGCTGAGGAGAGCAGGCAAAAAAGGAAATACACCAGAGCAGTTGGAAACTATGAGATTGCAGTACCCTGACTAACCACCACAACTAGAGGCAGCCGTGGAGCGTTCCTACGTTGGTCCTAGATGCCTCGTCACAGCCTGAGAAACTAACTACACCTAAAGATAGAAAGAGGAAAGCTATCTGCCCCGGAGCAGATCCCCAAAGAACATAGAAAGCCCCCAAACATGTAATGGCGGTTAGACAAGAAGAAATACTGACAGACAGAAAATAGTATGAGCAAACGTTGGGGCCCAAACTTACTAAATAGAAAAGGATAGGAAGGGCACTTACTGCAATCCCAAAAAACCCTGAAAAGCACCAACTCTACTAATTTTAAAAACACCTGAGATCACACGACCTCTACCACCTAAATTAGTTCTCTGGTGTAACCAAAAACAAAACAGCAGCCACTGAAAAAACTGGAAAAAGCAAATGCACAAACATCAGTGGCTGAACTGAACTGAGAGGAAAAAGCCCCCAGAGGGGACCCTGAAGGCCCCCACAGAAGTGCAGGACAAAATGCAAAAATCAAGCACAAAAACAAAAAGAAGAAAATGTCTTATCTGTTAGTAGGAGATTCAGACATGACACAGCAGGCTACCAAGGAAACAGGAATCAAGGATTGAGACCAGAACAATTGATCACTGGCAACCCTGATGGGAAGGTGACTCCCTTATATAAGACCAGTCAGTAACACCTGATTCCCAATCCTCACAATTTCACTGGACAGTCCAGTACCGTTTGTAACCACCAGAGGGAGCTTCTGCTCAGAACTCATTTCCAGCCTATTCACAACAGTTAGGGCTAAAGTTAGGGTTGGGACTAAAGTTAGGGTTAGGGTTGGGGCTAAAGTTAGGGTTGGGGTTAAAGTTAGGGTTGGGCTAGAGTTGGGGTTAGGATTACGGTTATGGTTGGGATTAGGGTTAGGGTGTGTTAGGGTTATGGTTAGGGTTGTGCTGGGGTTAGGGTTGGAGTTAGAACTGGGGTTTCCACTGTTTAGGCAGATCAGGGGTTCTCCAAACGCGACATGGCGTCTGATCTCAATTCCAGCAAATTCTGCGTTGAAAAAGTCAAACGGTGCTCCTTCCCTTCTGAGCTCTGCCATGTGCCCAAACAGTAGTTTACCCCCACATATGGGGTATCAGCATACTCAGGACAAATTGCACAACAACTTTTGGGGTCCTATTTCTCCTGTTACCCTTAGGAAAATAAAAAAATTGGGGACGAAAAGATAATTTTTGCGAAAAAAATATGATTTTATATTTTTAAGGCTCTACGTTATAAACTTCTATGAAGTACTTGGGGGTTCAACGTGCTCACCAAATATCTAGATGAGTTCCTTAGGGGGTATACTTTCCAAAATGGTGTCACTCGTGGGGGGTTTCCACTGTTTAGGCACATCAGGGGAACTCCAAACGCGACATGGCGTCCAATCTCAATTCCAGTCAATTTTGCATTGACAAGTCAAACGGTGCTCCTTCCTGATAGGGAATTCAGGAGACCCTTCTAGATTCTGATACCCTTCACATATAACAATCCCTTTAAGAAATTGTTTCTCTATATTCAACTAAGATATTATTATGCTGACTGCACCCTAACACATGACACGATAGACCAAAGGTTAAGCCAACAGGACATATTCCTGTTGACTATGGGTTAGTCAGAAGCAATAACACCCTAATGGTAGGAATAGCAAATAAGGAGCACAGGTGAATGACGACCAAGTGTGCAATTAATCAATAGAGTAATAAAGTTATAACTGCTAATGACGACAGTTTGGGGGTCCATCAAAGGATGGACATGATGATTAGTGAATTCCTTAGATAGCTAATTAGTTGGGTCAACTTGACATAAACCTTGGTACATGACAAAATGTATTTACTGTAATAAATGATTTCCTAATATATCCTGGAAAACACCATTACCTAATGTATGTGTACGCCCAGTTCAGCTGTCAATATAAGCCGGCTGGGGATTGATTAAAGTCAGATGACTTTGGCATCAGAACCAGACAACCGTCTCCTGTGTCATTTCATCTCATCCGGCCGTGATTCAGAGCTCTATCTAATTTGGCACGATCTAATATACTGAAAGGCCTAGATCAAAGGCAAACCTCACATTCCCTTCCGAGCTCTGCCATGAGCCAAAACAGTGGTTAACCTGCATATGTGGGGTACCAGTGTACTCAGGACAAATTGTACAACTTTTGTGGTCCAATTTCTCCTGTTACACTTGGTAAAAGAAAACAATTTGGATCTGTGAAAAGAAGTTAAAAGTTCATTTTTTTTAAACATTCCAAAAATTCCTGTGAAGTACCTCAAGGGTTAATAAACTTCTTGAATGTGGTTTTCAGCATCTTGAGGAGTTCAGTTTTTAGAATAGTGTCACTTTTGGGTATTTTCTATCATATAGACCCCCTCAAAGTGACTTCAAATGTGATATGGTCCTAAAAAAATATGGTATTGTAAAAATGAGAAATCGCTGGTCAACTTTTAATCCTTATAACATCTTAACAAATAAAAATCGTGGTTCCAAAACTGGGCTGATGTAAAGCAGACATGTGGGAAATGTTATTTATTAACTATTTTGTGCGATATAACGCTCTGATTTAAGGGCATAAAAATTAAAAGTTTGAAAATTGCAAAATTTTCTAAATTTACCCCAAATTTCCATTTTTTCACAAATAAACGCAAGTTATATCGAAGAAATTTTACCACTAACGTGAAGTACAATATGTCACAAAAAAAGTCTCAGAATCAACAAGATCCGTTGAAGCGTTCCAGAGTTATAACCTCATAAAGGGACAGTGGTCAGAATTGTAAAAAATGGCCTAGTCATTAACATGCAAACCACCCTTGGGGGTTATGGGGTTAACGTAATAATGGCGACTGCAAAAAAAGTCTGATTTCTTATTTAATTTCTCTCTCTGATGTGATCGCACATCAGAGGAGAGAGAAATGGGGTCCCATAATTCCCCCGTTACCACTAGTGTCCCTGGACCCTCCTGTATCCCTCAGTACTGTCCCCCGGCGTCTTCTTCTGGAAGAAAATGGCGGGCGCATGCGCAGTGCGCCCACTCAGATCTGCCGGACGGCACCCGGCAACAATAGGTAATTTTTCCTAGTGGTTCGTTTTGATCACTGTTATAGACCCTATCACAGTGATCAAAATAAAAAAAAATTAGTAAATCAAACCCCTTTTATCACCCTCTTAGTTAGGTAAAAATAATAAAATAAATAAGTATTTATTTCCATTTTTCCATTAGGGTTAGGGTTGATCTAAAGTTAGGGTTGGACTAAAGTTAGGGTTGTGGTTATGGTTAGGGTTGGGGTTTGGATTAGAGTTATTGGTGTGTTATGGTTAGGGTTGGAATTAGGGTTAGGGGTGTCTTGGGTTAGGGTTATGGTTAGGGATGAGATTAGAGTTATTGGTGTGTTAGGGTTAGGTTTGTGGTTAGGCTTATGGTTAGGGTTGGAATTAGGTTTAGGGGTGTTTTGATTAGGGTTAGGGGTGTGTTGATGTTAGAGTTGGAGTTAGAATTGGGTGGTTCTACTGTTTAGGTACATCAGGGGGTCTCCAAATGTGACATTGAGACCCCCTGATGTACCTAAACATTCAAAAAGTCAAACGGTGCTCCCTCCGTTCTGAGCCTTGCCATGCACCCAAACAGTGGCTTTCCCCCACATATGGGGTATTCGCATGCTCACTATATTATTCTCCAGGCCGTCAATTAAGTCATATTGAAACAGCTCTATTTTGGGGGGCAAAGGGGGTTGAGGGATTGTCATTTTTCTTTAGAAAAAGAGTCACAATTATAAGCAATCAATTAATAAGAGTTCAGCTGCAACAAAATCCATGGCATAGTGCAGTTATTTAGAGTAAAATGTACCGAGTTCCAATGAAAAACCAAACACAGGGGCCAGTAGACCTGTTGGTAGAAGTGTAATATGTAGGTCCACATTCACACTGTGGCCATTAACCCTCTGTCAGGAACAACTGATCTGACAGACGCAGCTCTTTTAGTTTGATTTCTCCCTCCTCACCAGATTGTCAGGAAATCCCCCAACCTCAATACCTTCCTCACTCTTGATGCTTTGTGAAACCTGATATCACAGTTGTACTGCAGAGACTCAGTAGATCAGATATAAATGTGCTGGCTTCTCAGATACACTGTTCCTGAACATGTCACACTATATAAGGTTGGTATTTTATGTTTTTAGTTATCACAATTGTTAATTTAGCTTGTTTTATGAATGGATATTGCAAAGTTTGTGGATATTTCATAAAAATAAGTAAGGTTTTCTTACAAATGAAAGTGTGCTTCTCAGGCACATTGTTCCCTAACTCACATTCTCTTATCTGCTGAAATGGAGAGGAAAATGTATGATTTATAAAAACCCTTTCATGTTGATGAAGTGAAGATGCTGTTAGATGAAGATGATGATGCAGACCCCACACTGCATGAGAATTTAGGAGAAGAAAGTGAGATTGATTCTCATGATGAGGTGGAAGGATGTGAAATTGATTCTGTACCAGAGCAAGATGGTGAGAGTGATGAGGATGAAGAAGATATAGAAACATATATATGAAGAGATAGAAAAACCAAACGAGCAAGAAGCCACCCAAGCAAACTAAATACAGGGAACCTCAAAACATTCTCACTCACTTTCCTGCAGTTAAGGGAAATGCAATGAATGCTAAAACTGCAGCTGAATGCTGGAATAATTTTTTCACAGATGACATTCTGGACTCTATTGTCACATACACAAATCAATATACAGACATTTTAAAGGACAAGTTCATCTGCAACAGAATCATCAAACCCACAGATGAAATAGAACCGAGGGCTTTTTTTTGGATAGTTATACCTTGCAGGAGCTTATAGGGCAAATCGCTAAAGTTTGGAAGAACTTTGGGGTA
>JARQOD010000004.1:189869973-189997663 GCA_033576555.1 Oophaga sylvatica | reverse complement strand
GATTACGCTGCAGGATATGATACTACATGCTATACAGCGGGTGAAAGAATATTAAACACAAACATTCCCAGGTTATATGTCAAGGACAAAGAACTCAATAGTATTGAAACACTAACAGGAAGGAGTGAATGAACCACCACCGAAGAGTATAATCCTTATAAAATTAGAGCTTTATTAAAGTATACATTAACATGATGATAATCAAAAAAATCAAAGAACTACTGGACACCAAATCAAACAGGGACAGAGCGTTGCCAATAAGATACATAGTGTACAATTTATACGATACACCAGTAAATTGGTATATTATAATATAGCCCCATAATAAATAGTTGATAGCACACTGCAAAGAAAAGTGCAAGGTGCAAAAGATCACATGGGTATAACTACCACAATGCCGATAAAATGTGGCCTCAATGTAAAATAAAATTTAATGAGTGTATATGTCAATAGCAGTGCAAGGAAATGTATATGTCAGTGGCAGTGCAAGGAAACACGCATTCTATTTGGCTGGTTTCACTAATGTGTATCTGTGCGCAGCGTATGATCCGCATAGATCCACATGCGTCACGCATACATATATTTAACATTGTGTACGCAGGGACATGCGTTTGCATCAGTTCGCCTGCGGATGCGTACACATGCGTCGTTTTGTGGTGTCCGGCGAACACAACATGTTGCATTTTTTGAGCGTCAATTATGCGCATTCATGCGCATGTGGATGAGTGCGTCAAAACAATGCATTACTATCTATGGGAACGCATTGGTACTCAAGGATATGGGTACGCATGCGTTGCATACGCATGCGTACTTAAGAATGAGCAGGTCCAGGAGGTGATTTCACCACCTACTAATTGCCAGCTGTATAAAAGGAAGTGTGGACACTATAATGCCATTACTCTCCAGACTCTGGATGGGAGAACAAGACAGTTTATGCAAGAATAGAAGCTTTGAAAATGTCTGTCTATCTCTGCAGTATGTACTCTGTACTAATTTTTTTTTCTGTTCCTTGTAGACTGGTTGCTGCTCCTGTCCCGGACTACTGTTGTGGCTTGCTTCTCGCGTCCAGGATTTCTCCGTTCCGGTGTTGTAGTATTGGCCCTTCAGTTCTCCTGTCCAGGATTTCTCCGTCCCTGTGGTATGTTACTGACCCTCATTTCTCCTTTGGCACCCTCCTTTGACTTTGGCATTCCGATGATGTGGTATTGGTCCTTCAGTTCTCATGTTCAGGATTTATCCGTCCCGGTGGTGTGGTATTGGCCCTTCAGTTCTCGTGTCCGTGATTTCTCTGTTCCAGTGCTGTGGTATTGGTCCTTCTATTCTCGTGTCCAGGATTTCTCCATCCAAGTGGTGCGGTATTGGGCCTTCACTTCTCATGTCCAGGATTTCTCCATCCTGGTGCTGTGCTGCTGTCCCGATGCTGTTTTGCTGTCCCTGTTCTGTGCTGCCTGACTGCTGCGCTGTTGGACTACTGCCTATAATGTAAGTATTGGTGTCCATGTGTTTATATATATATTTTTTTTGTTTGGCTCTTAACAAGTTTAATTTTTCTTCTCTGTTCTTTTCTGTAGTGTTTCACTTGACTGCTGCCCGCTATTACAACATGTCCTCCAGTGAAGCTTCCCAGAGTGGACATGACAGCGATTATGTAATCACATTTGATATACTGATTGTTATGTATTGACTGGCAATACTCTACATGTGGTAAATCATGTATTTTATTTACAGGAACCTAACAGTGCGGTAGAGCAGGGGCAGTCAAGAGGAAATTAATTTTCACAGGGTCGTTGGCCTCAAGTTTCTGAGGAGGAAAGACAGGGTTTGCGTTTCAGAGTTGTAATTGAATTTTTCAGTTTTACTTACAATTTTTTTTTGTTTGATCTATAGGTTCCACAACTTGAGGAAGGCAAACCAGAGATTGATAATGACCAACTCATTCACTCTGTGAAAGAGCGAGCAGCGTTGTGGGACCCCCATGATCATAATCATTCCGACTCCGTATTGATTTGACGACTCTGGGAAGAAATGGTAAGATCGCTGCTGGCTGATTGGGACCATGCTATGCCACATGCCAGAAAGGATTTTCATAAGTATTGCAATGTGGTCTGACGCGGCAGTGAACCTGGTAATATAGGTGCATTGTTTTACAATTAATTTTTTCCTTTTTTCCCCCTTCACAGTGAAGAGAATAAAAGTCCATTGGCGTTCGGTGAAGGATCGCTTCAATAAGGATATGAGAGAGGAGATTCGGGTTAAAAGTAATGCTGCTCCAACACTCAGAAAATATAAATACCATCGTCAACTTTAGTTTCTGAGGCCTGCGTTTGGTCAGCGAATGTATCTTTTGTGTTGTCTAACTATTATATAAACAATATAATTACTAATATTTTTCATTTATTTTCCACACAGAACCTGGTGCAGCACAACACAAACTAAATCGTCCTCAGTTGGAGCGGCCCCTCATCGACCAGCCAATGAACAGGCCCAATCCCAATCATCCACCAGCGATGGAGCAACCAGGCTGGCTTCACAGGCTGGTGAACAGGCAGCAGGTCCATCTGGTTTTCCCCCCCTCCCAGCCCACTGCCACTGGTTTTGTTGGGTCTTCTCATCAGCGGCAGAGGGCCTGGGAGAGGCCAGTCATGCCCTAGTTTCTTCACTTAGGCTCGATCTTCCGGGATGGGATGAAGGCGGTTTCAGATAGACTGGATAGTGGGTTCATTCAGGTGAACACACTTTTCCAGGAAGTCCACAGACGCCTTGACAGCCTGGAAGTCGACCTTCAGAGACCGGCGTGACATTTTTTTCATCAATACAGCGGTGCATGTCAGAAAACCTAACACCTGATGTCCAGCTGAATATGATGCAGGCCTGCAAGACTGCTAACAACCAGGCATTGCAGCAGTCCCGATATCAGCAGCAGGCACAAAGTTCTTTTCCTACAGGTCAACAAGGGCCAGTACAGCAGCAGAATCCTCCAGCACCTTTCCAAACATCTCAAGGACCTGGATGCCCGTCTGCTCAACCAATGACAGCGCAAGAGACCTATCCACCACCGCTGGACATTAGGACTGTTCCTACAGTACCCAGATACACCACGCACCCGAGTGTGGCAGCCATGCAGCCTTCAACTTCCACCATGCAGCCGAGTGCAGCAGCCATGCAGCCTTCAAGTTCCACGATGCAGCCGAGTGCAATAGTCATGCAGCCTTCAACTTCCACCATGCAGCTGAGTGCAGCAGAAATCAACTTCCACCATGCAGCCGAGCGCAGCACCCCAGGGACAGGGAAAAACAAGACTTCTCGGAACCAGCAAAATAGCCAGGAAAAGAAAAGTTGTCAAGAAACATTACCAATCACCTCCATCCTCACCTCCCAATGTGTCTACGTTTCCAACTGTCCCCACCTTCCCTTGGTTCTCTCCCTTCCAATGTGTCAATCCCTTTCAATTTGTTTTCCACTCCTAATGTGTCCTCTTCCCCAGTATTACATCTGCTGCCAATACATCTGACCAAATCCTCCAATTAAGTGGCACTTTCCCTGTAACAACTTCCCCAGCCACTCCTAGCCAATCACAGCCCGACACCCCCCAGGTCCACAATATCACACCATTGGCAGACCACAAAATTAAGTCTTTTTTTATGTCAAATTAAACATTGTTTTGATTTTTGTTAATAAATTTGTTTTTTTTTCCACAATAACTGACTCCCTGTGTTTTCTTTATCTCTTTATTTAAACGTGTGTATTGTTGAATGAAGTATTAGTGAGTGTTACAGTCAAGGTGTTTAGTATTAAATTTACATTCAATGTGTTAGTATTAAAGTCAGCAAACATTACAGGTACATTATACTTATTAAGCTTAAACCATTTCATCTTGCCATGCCACATGTCCAATATCCAAAACAAAGTAGGCAGAAAATTTATCCCTCATTTGGGCAACTTCCACTGTAGTCCTCAAAGGGTGATCTTGTTAATCCTGCAATATGGTAGTAACAGGTTTCTCAAGTTCTAAGTATGGACGCTCTTTCACCAGGATGTAATTGTGCAGAACAACACACGCTTTGACAAACTCATAAATTTTCTCAATTTTTAGATTCATGACTGTTCCCAAAATGCACCATTTAGATACCAGCAATCCAAAGGCACACTCTACAGTTCTTTGCTCCCTTGTCAGTCGGTAGTTGTAAATCCTTTTGGTGTGATTCAAGTCCCAACTTGAGTATGGTTTTGAGGTTGGCACACATCTAAAACACCTCATCCCCAACCACAACAAATGGCATTGGTGGTCCTTCAGTGTTCATAAGAGGTCATGGCTGTGGAAAACTGAAATCATTACCATACAAACATTGGCCCACGTCAGAGTTTTTGAAAGTCTGAGTCATTTCCTCGTCCAAATGAGCTAACGTCCATGGCGACAAATCGATACTCAGCATCTGCAATCGCCATGAGAACAATCGAAAAGTATTTTTTGTAACTGAAATACTCTGATCCACTTGTAGCAGGTTTTATAATCCGAATGTGTTTGCCGTCCACAGCCCCCAAACAGTTTTAAAAACGATAAATGTCCTGGAATTTTGCAGCATTTTCCAGAGTTCAGTTGTGGATTGGGGGAAGAATTCTTCATGCAGAACGTCACATAAAGCACGGCAGGTGTCTCCAACAATCCCAAAAAGCGTGGACACTCCAATCCGGAATTGAAAATGTAGAGATGATAAGGTGTCTCCTGTAGCCAGGAGTCTGCCAAACAGAAAATGGGAAAAAAATCAGAACATGGCTTCTAGAACAATCATATTAATGACAGGTGCTTCTTTTTCAAAATTACAAACCTCAGGGTCACCAACAGACGTTCCTCAGCAGGAATTGCTCGGCGTAGCTGTGTGTCCTGCCTGGTGATGGATCCTTGGACACATAGCAGAAAGTCATAGAAGCTCTGCTCCGACATTCATGTACTGGAAAAACTTCTCAGGGTTTTCACGCAGCTCTGTGAACGAGTGGTAGGCTTCACAGCTCTTTCGGACTTCTACGATGGGGTGTTGCCAATAGCGACGACAATGTCTTCTACATCTTTCTCTTCTTTCTTCTTCACAAGCCACAGCAAAGGCAACAGCCAACTTCAATGACAAACCATGATTAATCATGAAGCTCTCCACGCTAAGATCCATCTTGCAGCTGGATATAGCGGCAAAAGACGAGGATTTCATCTATATGTGTCTATATATAGAAATCCCATGAGACACACCCATTGGGTGTCTGGTGTCAAGGAAACTACTGGAAAAGCATTGAAAATATCGAACGCATGCGCAGAAACAACGCAAATGCATGCAAAAACGCATACAAACGCATGCACACGCAGCGGTTTTTTGCATCATGCGTAAGATGATGCGGATAAAAAATGCTGCGCAAACATTTGTTTGCATGTGTTTTTGCATGTGTTTGCGCATGCAGATGATACACTGCGCACACAAACAGTAATGTGAACTTAAGGTACTGTCACACTAAGCGAGATCGCTAAAGAGTCACAGATTTTATGATGCAGTAGCGATCTCGTTAGCGACGCAGCTGTGTGTGACATGTGGCAGCGTTGTGGCCCCTGCTGAGATGTCGTTGATCGCATATAAACGTTCTGAGCCGTTTTTTGGTCGTTGGTGTCCCGCTGGTGAGCCTGAATCGCTGAGTGTGACACCCTTTATGAACGACTTTACCAGCGTCGCAGGTGGGACTAGGTTTTCCCAACTACCGCAGAGGTCGTTATACAGATCGCTGATCTCTGATGAGATCTTTGTGTTTGGAAGTTAACTAGCGACCACATAGCGATCGCACTAGCGATCTCGCCGGTCGTGTCATTGTCGTGATTGCTATTGCGATCGCTAAGTGTGACAGTGCCTTTAGCCTTAGCAGCATGAAAAACAAAGTGCTGAGTGCTAATTATCAAAAAGCAAGGGATACACACAAGATAAAAGATGGCTTGAAGAAGCCTAATCAAATACAGCATATAATACAGGGGTAAACTTACTGATTAAAATGTGTCAGCATGTTGGCAACAAGCTGTCCCTGCTGCCCCAACGCATGTTTTATTAAGATTTCTTCAGTCTAAGGACCTCTACCTCCACTTTAGAGAACGTGGGTACAGCCATCGACAAATACGCCGGGGTTATAAAAGAGCTCGCGATACGTCCCGCAATGAACTTCTCTACTGTACCTCTTCTCATGATTCTAACATCTTTGAATCACAGATAAGACTGATTACTCCATACAACAGACAATGGGAAGCATTTACAAAATTAATAAATAAGCACAGGGATGTCCTCCGCACTGTTGCTGTATTAAAAAACATTCTTCCAGTAAGACTTCAAATAATGGCTAAAATGTCTGATAATCTGCGTGATTTACTAGTGAGAAGCCATTATGCTCCAAACTCTAAACAATTGATGTCTACTATAGAACCGTTGCATGGCTTCTTCCCGTGCACATTCTGTAAAGGCTGCAAGAACCTTGTTAAGAGTAAGTTTTTTTGTGATTCCAAAGGGGACCGTACCTTTAAGATACGTCACCAACTCACATGTGCAAAGTAATTTACCACGCTCAGTGCCCATGTAGCAAAATCTACATAGGGATGACCACCCATGAGTTAAAAGTAAGAACGAGGGAACACGTGCGAGATATCGAAAATGCCAAGTCTGCTGAAGATTTAGATTAATCGAAAACTGTTCCCCAGCATTTCCGACAATATCACAGAAGTGATGCAAGTAGACTGATGATCAAAGATATAGATCAGGTTCATTTGGGTCCCTGGGGTGGGGATCTTTCTAAAGCCATGGGAAGGTGTGAGAGTCGCTGGATCTATCAACTCAAAACGGTTACCCCAGCAGGTCTCAATGTGAGTTTCGGTTTTGGGTCCTCTTTATAGGGTATCTTACATGTTTTTTAGGGGTGGGATTTTGTCAATTATGACTTTCTTGGTTTTATTTATTTTTTTATTGTTCTATGTTAGCAATTATTACATGTTTTCAATTGGGCTTTAGCTGTTCAATTACAGTGGGTTCGGAAAGTATTCAGACCCCTTTAAATTTTTCACTCTGTTTCATTACAGCCATTTGGTAAATGCAAAAAAGTTCATTTTTTCCTCATTAATGTACACTCTGCATCCCATCTTGACTGATAAAAACCAGAAATGTAGAAATTTTTGCAAATTTATTAAAAAAGAAAAACTGAAATATTACATTGTAATAAGTATTCAGACCCTTTGCGCAGACACTCATATTTAAGTCACATGATGTCCATTTCCAGCCAATGCCTTTCAGGGCTTATCTACAGCATTCTATAATGCTATAGATAAGCTCCCGATCCGACCTGAAAGATAAGAAAAATAACTTTTATCATACTCACCCAGGGGGGGCAGTCAAGTCTGATGGGTGTCGCAGGTCCGGGTCCAGCGCCTCCTATCTTCTTGCGATACCGCCCTCCTGCTTGCTTCACAAGCTCCTAGGCATTGGACTCCTGCGCAGGTGTACTTATCTGCCCAGTTGAGGGCAGCGCAAAGTACTGCAGTGCACAGGTGCCCGGAAAGGTCAGAGCGGCTCAGCGCCTGCGCAGTGCAGTACTTTGCTCTGCCCTCAACAGTAATAATAAGTTATTTTTCTTATCTTTCAGGTTGGAACAGGGCTTATCTACAGCATTATAGAATGCTGTAGATAAGCCCTGAAAGGCAATGGCTGTATCTTATATCGGCCAAACCGGGTGATAGGTTCCCTTTAAAGGATTTTAGTGTTTATAGCTGGTCACTGTCCCGTACTGTGCCATTGTCTGGATGAAAACACCAACACCCCCAGAAAAAGGTAATAAAGTTTCATATGTTAGGCTCTGTTTGCATCATTCAAGTGAATTCTTATAGAGAGCAGTCTTAAGAATACTGTTTTTATGGTATTTATATTTATTTATTTATTTTCTCACTTACAGTGGGTACATAAAGTATTCAGCCCCCTTTAAATTTTTAACTCTTTGTTCCATTGCAGCCATTTGGTAAATTCAAAAAAATTAATTTTTTCTCATTAATGTACACTCTACACCTCATCTTGACTAAAAAAAAAAACAGAAATGTAGAAATTTTTGCAAATTTATTAAAAAAGAAAAACTGAAATATCACATGGTCATAAGTATTCAGACCCTTTGCTCATAACACTCATATTTAAGTCACATGCTGTTCATTTCCTTGTGATCTTCCTTGAGATGGTTCTATTCCTTCAATGGAGTCCAGCTGTGTTTAACTACACTGATGGGTTTGATTTGTAAAGGCACACACCTGTCTATATAAGACCTCACAGCTCACAGTGCATGTCAGAACAAATGAGAATCATGAGGTCAAAGGAACTGGCCAAGGAGCTCAGAGACAGAAGTGTGGCAGGGCACAGTGGCCTCCATAATCCTTAAATGGAAGAAGTTTGAGATCACCACAAGTCTTCCTAGACATGGCCGTCCAGCCAAACGTAGCAATCGTGCCTTGGTGAGAAAGGTAAAGAAGAACCCCAAAATCACTGTGGCTGAGCTCCACAGATGCAGTAGGGATATGGGAGAAAGTTCCACAAAGTCAACTATCTCTGCAGCAATCCACTCGTCAGGCCTTTATGGAAGAGTGGCCCGACGGAAGCCTCTCCTCAGTGCCAGACATATGAAAGCCCGCATAGTTTGCTAAAAAAAAAAAAACAACAACACATGAAGGACTCCCAGACTATGAGAAATAAGATTCTCTGGTCTGATGAGATGAGGATAGAACTTTTTGGTGATAATTCTAAGCAGTATGTGTGGAGAAAACCAGGCACTGCTCCTCACCTGACCAATACAATCCCAACAGTGAAAGATGGCGGTGGCAGCACATCATGCTATGGAGGTTTTTCAGCTGCAGGGTCAGGATGACTGATTGCAATTGAAGTAAACATGAATGTGGCCAAGTACAGAGATATCTTGGATGAAAACCTCTTCCAGAGTGCGCTGGACCTCAGACTTGGCTAAAGGTTCACCTTCCAACAAGACAATGACCCTAAGCGCACAGCTAAAATAACAAAGGAGTGGCTTCAGAACATTTCTAACCATTCTTGACTGGCCCAGACAAGCCCAGACCTAAACACAATCTCTGGAGAGACCTCAAAATGACTGTTCACCAACGTTCATCATCCAACCTGACGGAACTGAAGATGAT
Organism: Oophaga sylvatica; assembly: GCA_033576555.1. NCBI lineage: Eukaryota > Metazoa > Chordata > Amphibia > Anura > Dendrobatidae > Oophaga > Oophaga sylvatica. The sequence goes on along the minus strand of JARQOD010000004.1, from coordinate 189,988,470 downwards.
CTGCAAGGAAGAATGGCATAGGATCCCCAAATCCAGGTGTGAAAAACTTATTGCATCATTCCCAAGACGACTCATGGATGTACTAGCTCAAAAGGGTTCTTCTACTCAATACTGAAGAAAGGGTCTGAATACTTATGACTATGTGATATTTCAGTTTTTCTTTTTTAATAAATTTGCAAAAATGTCTACAGTTGTTTTTTTCAGTAAAGATGGGGTGCAGAGTGTACATTAAAGAGAAAAAAATGAACTTTTTTGCATTTACCAAATGGCTGCAATGAAACAAAGAGTGAAAAATTTAAAGGGGTCTGAATAATTTCCGAACCCACTGTTTGTCCTTTTGATGGTTTTTAATCTTTCTTATGGTTTTATTAAATCGGCATTTCCCTTTATTTCCCTGTAGCCTGCTTCATGCAACATGACTTTTTTTTATATGTGTTCATGTCACTAATATCTTTTTTCTTTCAATTCTTTGTAGCTTGTTCTTTGCAAACCTGATGTTCTCCATGTGTGTTTTATCGTTGAAAGATCAATACTTTTATTTATACTGGCCTTTTATCGTTGGAAGATCGATGCCTTTATTTATACTGGCCTCCTACTTGCTCGTCATACCTTGCAAAAAATCTCTCACTAAGGGAGAATTGGGACATGGATATTCCATGGAATTTCAGTGCCCCTGCTATGACTAAAGGACTATCTTTTTGTTAAGTGGGACCATGCTTGGTATTTTATGCAGTACTTTATTTTCATTGCTATTTATGTGCCTGAATACAACTCATTAGTATTATTCCATTCTATGATAAATTGAGTAAGGTGGTTTCTTCCTATATGCTATTATAGTATTCTTGTCACACCTTATTCTCACATTAGGATATTGGTAGTCCAGGGAAGGTTTCTTCTTTAGCTTCCCTTCCCTCATATCTATTTTTATTTCTCTTTCTCTCACATTAGGATATTGAGGATATTGGTAGTCCAGGGAAGGTTTCTCCTTTAGCTTCCCTTCCCTCATATCTATTTTTATTTCTCTTTCTCCCTTTTAAGTCCACTTTCACTCCATCCTCACTATGGTTTACATCTGTCATCATTCAGCTTAGTGTTTTCCCTTTTTTCATTTTTATGCACAATTATATGGACTTCAAGCCTTTAATTATTTTCCCTTGCGTTATTCACCGCACAACTCTCTGCATTTTTCACTTTGCCCTCTCATCATTTTCAGCGCACTCGGCAACCTTTTCTTATGTAGTCCCTGGTGCGCATGCACCGCTGCTCCTGCATCGGATCTTTGGGTGTACGGCTAAAGGATCGCGCTGTGCACATGCCGTCTTTATGACAGCTGTGGGTTGCTTACGTTCCGGCGCCGTGTGCCAGAGGATCCTGGAAGATGTTTGGACTAATTGCACATGCGCCGTCATCACAGGGACATTACAGACGCTTCAGCGCCGGCATATCACTTCCACAAGTCGTTACGCCTGCCATTCTAATTAATCAGATTTTTCTATTGGACTGGCATTTTTTAAATAGCTAGAGATCCCCCAACACACGCCTTCGCGTCCTGAAGAAGTCCTAACGAAATGTGCGTTGGGGAGGTGGGGACAGCTTGTTGCTAGTGTGCTGACACATTTTAATCAGAATACAGCAAAGGTGAAAAAGAAAACATAGCTTTTAATAAATATTAGAAATAAAATCACAAAATCACAATAGTGAGTCACCCAATTTAAAAAAGGAAAGGTGCTGTTTGTTCAGTCAATTAGTCAATGAAAAATGAACATAGAAGAGACTAGCACCCATCCATGAGGATACAAATTGGCCCATAAATACACAAAGGAGGCAAAAGGATTCAAAATCACAGCCAAAAAAAAATCACAGCTTAGCCAAACCGGTATCCGAGGCTGTGAAAGAGAATGTACATATAGTATACACCAAAAAAAAAACATATATGTGTGATGAGAAAAAATCTCACCACCAACATACAAAAACATATATATGCGATGAGAAAAAAAAGGAACAATCTCACCGCCAATATGAAGAGATAGCAGGAGCCACTTCAGGAACCTCGTGGAATGTGATGAATCCCTGGTAACTTGAAGGGGAGGACAATACCCTGTCGATCCCTATGGGGCTATCATAATGCTGACCCCAAAGCTCCTGCCTTGACAAGGCAGTCCACAGCTAACCCTGTCACAAAAAAAGCCCTGCACTTTCCCTAGTGGGATGTCCCGACGCGTTTCTTCAAGCATATTCATCAGGGGACTAGCTTGTAAATAAAGTGCAATAGTGCTGTAAACTAAATAGACATGAGGCCCTTCTGCTCTCAATGCTGTCTGCCTTTTTATTCAGTAAGTTTACCCCTGTATTATATGCTCTATTTGATTAGGCCTGCTTCAATCCATCGTTTATCTTGGGTGTATCCCTTGCTTTTTCATAATTAGCACTCCGCACTTTGTTTTTCATGCTGCTAATAGAATGTGTTTCCTTGCACTGTCATTCACATATACATTTTATTGCACTGCTATTGACATATACACTCATAAAATTTTATTTTACATTGAGGCGACATTCTATCTGCATTGTGGTAGTTATACACATGTGATCTTTTGCACTTTTCTTTGCTATGTGCTATCAACTATTTATGGGTCTATATACACTGTGTGCAGAATTATTAGGCAAGTAGTATTTGAGAGGATTCTTTTATTATTGAACAACTATGTTCTCAATCAACCCAAAAGACTCAAATATCAAAGCTTAATATTTTTGGAAGTTGGAGAGGGTTTATTTTTACATTTGGCTATCTTAGGAGGATATCTGATTGTGCAGGTAACTATTACTGTGCAGAATTATTAGGCAACTTAATAAAAACCAAATGTATACCCATCTCACGTGTTTATTTTCACCAGGTGAACCAATATAACACAAAATTTATAAATGAACATTTCTGACATTCAAAACAAAAAAAAAATCAGTGACCAATATAACCAGCTTTCTTTACGATGACACTCAAAAGCCTTCCATCCATAGATTCTGCCAGTTGCTTGATCTGTTTACGATCAACATTGCGTGCAGCAGCAACCACAGCCTCCCAGACACTGTTCCGAGAGGTGTACTGTTTCCCCTCCCTGTAGATCTCACATTTTGTGAGGAACCACAGGTTCTCTATGGGGTTCAGATCAGGTGAGCAAGGGGGCTATGTCATTATTTTTTCTTCTTTTAGACCTTTACTGGGCAGCCACGCTGTGGAGTATTTGGATGCATGTGATGGAGCATTGTCCTGCATGAAAATCATGTTTTTCTTGAACGATACCGACTTCTTCCTGTACCACTGCTTGAAGAAGGTGTCTTCCAGAAACTGGCAGTAGGCCTGGGAGTTGAGCTTCACTCCATCTTCAATCCGAAAAGGTCCCACAAGTTCATCTTTGATGATACCAGCCCATACCAGTACCCCACCTCCACCTTGCTGGCGTCTGAGTCGGAGTGGAGCTCTCTGCCCTTTACTGATCCAGCCTCGGCCCATCCATCTGGCCCATCAAGAGTCACTCTAATTTCATCAGTCCATAAAGCCTTAGAAAAATCGGTCTTAACATATTTCTTGTCCCAGTCTTGACGTTTTATCTTATGTTTCTTGTTCAAAGGTTGTCGTTTTTCAGCCTTCCTTATCTTGGCCATGTCCCTGAGTACGGCACACCTTGTGCTTTTTGATACTCCAGTAACGTTGCAGCTCTGAAATATGGCAACACTGGTGGCAAATGGCATCTTGGCAGCTTCATGCTTGATTTTCCTCAATTCATGGGCAGTTATTTTGCGCCTTTTTTATCGACACAGCTTCTTGCGACCCTGTTGGCTATTAGCCATGAAACGCTTGATTGTTCAGTGATCACGCTTCAAAACTTTGGCAATTTCAAGACTGCTGCATCCCTCTGCAAGACATCTCACAATTTTTGACTTTTTAGAGTCCGTCAAATTTCTCTTCTGACCCATTTTGCCAAAGGAAAGGAAGTTGCCTAATTATTAAGCACACCTTATATAGGGTGCTGATGTCAATAGACCACACCCCTCCTCATTACAGAGATGCAAATCACCTGATTTACATAATTGGCAGTTGGCTTTCAAGCCTATACAGCTTGGAGTAGGAAAACATGTATAAAAAGGATGATGTGATCAAAATACTCATTTGCCTAATAATTCTGCACACAGTGTAATATACTAACTTACTGGAGTATTGTATAAATTGCACACTATGTATCTTATTGGCAATGTTCTGTCCCTGTTTCTGATTTGTTGTCTAGTAGTTCTTTTGATTCTCGTCATGTTAATGTATACTTAATAAAGCTCTAATTTTAAAAAGATTATACTCTTTGGTGGTGGTTTATTTACTCCCTCCTGTTAGTTTCAGAGGGTGAAAGAAGTATTGAACATGTCAACAATTTTCTAGATATATTTCTAAAGTGCTATTGACATGAAATTCTCACCAGATGTCAGTAATAACCGATCCAATCCACATAGGCAAAGAAATCAAACCATAGGTTTCCAGAAATTATGCATACTACAAAAAAGTCTCTCCAACTGTGCTTCACCAACACCTTAAGGTACTGCCACACTAAACAATCCCGCTAGCGATCGCGATAACGACGCATACTAATGCGATCGCTAGCGGGATTGTTTCTATATCGCTAAATGCTGCCACATTTAGCGATATAGTTAACGACGCTATCGCCGTTAGCGATCTTCTTAACGACTTTAGCGGTACAAAAGTACCGCTAAATCGCTAAGAAAAGGTGCCACACAGCGATTAAATACTTACCCAGCGGGAGCGCCGACGAGAAAATAGGGTCCGGAGCGATTCCAGCGACGAGCGAGATCACAGCAGGAAGCTCGTCGCTGGAAGCTGCCGCACTGAACAATATCGCTAACGGGATCGCTAAATAGTGACGTTTTTTAGCGATCCCGTTAGCGATATTGTTTAGTGTGGCATACCCTTTAGCTGATGCCTCACTGGTGAGGCAAGCCTCATAATTCAATAAGCAATGAGCTAAAGAAAAGATTTGAAGCACATACTTTGTCTTGTTCATAGGACAGGTGTGACAGGTGTGAGACAGTGAGAAATGGAGGACATGCTTAAAGAATGCAGTTGACAATAGAGGAATAACAAAAAAATGTTTATTTTATCTCCTTTAGGAATGAGAAAGCATACAGGTCCTTCTCAAAAAATTAGCATATAGTGCTAAATTTCATTATTTTCCATAATGTAATGATTACAATTAAACTTTCATATATTTTAGATTCATTACACACCAACTGAAATTTGTCAGGTCTTTTATTGTTTTTAATACTGATGATTTTGGCATACAACTCCTGATAACTAAAAAACCTGTCCAAAAAATTAGCATATCAAGAAAAGGTTCTCTAAACGACCTATTACCCTAATCTTCTGAATCAACTAATTAACTCTAAACACATGCAAAAGATTCCTGAGGCTTTTAAAAACTCCCTGCCTGCTTCATTACTCAAAACCCCCATCAAGGGTAAAGGGTATGCCACACTAAACAGCGTCGCTAACGAGATCGCTAAAATACGTCACTATTTAGCGATCTCGTTCGTGACGCTAACGTGTGTGGCATGTAGCAACGACGTGGCCCCTGCTGTGATCTCGCTGATCGTTCACTAGAGTTCTGGACCGTATTTAGATCGTTGGCGTCCCGCTGGTGAGCCTATATCGCTGTGTCTGGCACCTTTTGTGAGCGATGTGCGCTGTTTTTTACATCGCAATGACCGTTAAAGTCGTTAATGAGATCGCTAACCGCTTTTGAGTCGTTAACGAGATCACTAAGTGTGGCAGCTACTAGAGACATTAAAACGATCACAAAAACGATCTCATTAGCTTGCGTCGTTATTGAGATCGCTAACGAGATCACTAAGTGTGGCAGTACCTTAAGACTAGCGACCTGACTGATGTCAAGAAGGCCATCATTGACACCCTCAAGCAAGAGAGTAAGACCCAGAAAGAAATTTCTCAACAAATAGGCTGTTCCCAGAGTGCTGTATCAAGGCACCTCAATGGGAAGTCTGTTGGAAGGAAACAATGTGGCAGAAAACGCTGTACAACGAGAAGAGGTGACCGGACCCTGAGGAAGATTGTGGAGAAGGACCGATTCCAGACCTTGGGGGACCTGAGGAAGCAGCGGACTGAGTCTGGTGTAGAAACATCCAGAGCCACCGTGCACCGGAGTGGGCAGGAAATGGGCTACAGGTGCCGCATTCCCCAGGTAAAGCCACATTTGAACCATAAACAGCGGCAGAAGCGCCTGACCTGGGCTACAGAGAAGCAGCACTGGACTGTTGCTAAGTGGTCCCAAGTACTTTTTTCTGATGAAAGCAAATTTTGCATGTCATTCGGAAATCAAGGTGCCAGAGTCTGGAGGAAGACTGGGGAGAAGGAAATGCCAAAATGCCTGAAGTCCAGTGTAAAGTACCCACAGTCAGTGATGGTGTGGGGTGCCATGTCAGCTGCTGGTGTTGGTCCACTGTGTTTCATCAAGGGCAGGGTCAATGCAGCTAGCTATCAGGAGATTTTGGAGCACTTCATGCTTCCATCGGCTGAAATGCTTTATGGAGATGAAGATTTCATTTTTCAGCACAACCTGGCACCTGCTCACAGTGCCAAAACCACTGGTAAATGGTTTACTGACCATGGTATTACTGTGCTCAATTGGCCTGCCAACTCTCCTGACCTGAACCCCATAGAGAATCTGTGGGATATTGTGAAGAGAAAGTTGAGAGACGCAAGACCCAACACTCTGGATGAGCTTAAGGCCGCTATCGAAGCATCCTGGGCCTCCATAACACCTCAGCAGTGTCACAGGCTGATTGCCTCCATGCCACGCCACATTGAAGCAGTCATTTCTGCAAAAGGATTCCCGACCAAGTATTGAGTGCATAACTGAACTTTATTATTTGATGGTTTTTTTGTTTGTTTTTAAAAAACACTTTTATTTTATTGGATGGTTGAAATATGTTAATTTTTTGAGACAGGTTTTTTGGGTTATCAGGAGTTGTATGCCAAAATCATCAGTATTAAAACAATAAAAGACCTGACAAATTTCAGTTGGTGTGTAATGAATCTAAAATATATGAAAGTTTAATTGTAATCATTATATTATGGAAAATAATCAAATTTAGCACTATATGCAAATTTTTTGAGAAGGACCTGTATGTGCCTTTTTTTCTTTGTCCAGAAAAGTACCAAGATGATACAGTTACATAGGTTGAAAAAAGACCTAGGTCCATGAAGTTCAACTTTTCTCCACCAATTGTACATTATGTCACTAATTTGATTATAACCCGCAAGGTTATGTGTATCAAGTAAATGATCCAGCCCTTTTTTAAAAGCTGTTATAATGTCTGCCATTACTACCTCTTGTGGTAGGGCATTTTCACAGTCTGACTGCTCTAACTATAAAGAACCCTTTCCTGTTTAGCTGCCAGAATCACCTTTCTTCCACCCGTAATGAGTGCCCCCGAGTACTCAGTAAGGTCTTTGGAAGTAATAAGTCATGTGCCAATGTTTTGTACTGGCCACACATATATTTATACATGTAAATGAGATCACCTCGGAGGTGTCTTTTTTTCTAAGCTAAACAAGCTCAACTTTTCCAACTTCTCATCATGTGAGAGACCGTCCATCCCTTATAATAATCTAGTTGCTTGTCTTTGAACTGATTCTAACTGCTGAAAATCCCTTTTAAAATGTGGGGCCAAAACTGAATTCCATATTTTAGATGTGGCTTCACCAGTGATTTATAAAGGGGTAATAATACGTTGGGATCACAGGATTTTATCTTTTTATACATCCTAAAATCTTGTTTGCTTTTGTGGCTGCTGCTTGACATTAAGCACTGCTGCTCAGCTTACTTGTAACAAGAATACCCAAGTCATTCTCCTGTTCTGTAGATCAGGGTATACTGGCATTTAATGTGTATGCAGCAATAGGACTACTCCGTCCTAGGTGCATTACTCTATATTTATCTACATTAAATCTGATTTGCCAAGTGTTTGCCCATTCGGTCATCTTATGCAGATCGTTTTGCAATATTGTAATATCAAAGTCAGATTTTAATATCCTACATAGTTTGGTGTCATCAGTAAAGACTGACACTTTACTCTCAATCCCTTCCACAAGGTTATTAATAAAGAGGTTAAAAATAGGTCTTAGCACAGATCCCTGTGGTACCCCCCTGCTGACTATATCCCATTTAGTGAACATACCATTTATGACAACTCTTTGTTTCCTGTCATTTAGCCAATTCCTTACCCATCTGCATAAAGTTTCACCCTGTCCTTGTATCTGTAGCTTCAGCATAAGGCTATAAGGCTATGTGGAACAATATCAAATGCCTTTGCAAAGTCCAGATAAATCACATCAATCAACATCCAGATTTGCACTTACCTCCTCGTAGAAACCCAATGTTAGTTAGACATGACTTATTCTTCATGAATTCATGTCGGTTGTCAGTTATTATATTATCTACTATTTCTGCAGGTCATCTCTTATAATGCCCTCAAAAATTTTGCACACTACTGATGTCAGGTTTACCGGACGGTAGTTACCTGGATCCACCTTCTTACCTTTCTTAAATATTGGTACCACGTGAACCATCCTCCAATCCTGTGGCACCACCGCTGTTACAAGAGTCTAAGAATATGTGATACAGTGGTCTGTCAATTATTGAGCACATTTCAATCAGTATCTTTGGATGAATGCCATCTGGGCAGGGGGATTTAATACTCCACTAATGACCACTGCAATTTAGGTAACTTACCAATATCTTGAACCCTGTCTCAGCCTAGTAGCACCAAGGGCTTGTACCACATGCACAATCAAGAGTGCTGCAAAGCCTTTAATAGCCTTGAAAAGATATAATACTGAGATCGCCTAGAACAGTAGCTAACCCCATTGAACTTTCTTTAAACGGCATGTCAGTAGGATCAATCCTAACAATTGTAGAGAAGGGTGCACTTATATCAAATAGTAGTCTCAGACCGAGTGCAATACCTGGCCTGAAAAAGTGAGACCAAGAAAAAGAAAAGACCAGGCCAATAAGGGTATGCACATCCATGAAAATAAAAAATGACAAAACCTTTATTTCATAATGGACAGAATATACTTAAAAACATTTAAAATACACACATGAATAAATTACCCAACACCCCCAAGAAGGCTCCATAGACCTGAAATGACCCACGCAGTATATAAATGGCAGCCCCCTGACAATATAAATGGAAAATACACGTCATGCAATAATATAGACCAATAACCATGGAAATACAGATGGAAAATCAAAATTCATGCAGACAAAATGTAAGCCTGGACAAATAATATCAAAGAATAGAAGCACCTGTATACTCCAAAGCATATATATATACCCACATGAGAATATCAAAATATAGGGTTGCAAATAGAAATAACGCCAAGGAGCAGCTGAAACCAGCTAATGTGCAATCAGTGCATAATCACCAGGCATAAACCAGCATGACACAAACAGGGGCAGCAAGGTCCCAAAGAGGATAAGGAGGAGGGTGGGAAAAAGCTACTCCTTGGCGTCATTTCTATTTGCAACCCTATATTTTATATTCTCATGTGGGTATACAGTACAGACCAAAAGTTTGGACACACCTTCTCATTCAAAGATTCTTCTGTATTTTCATGACTATGAAAATTGTAGAATCACACTGAAGGCATCAAAACTATGAATTAACACATGTGGAATTACACATTACACTTTACAAAAAAGTGTGAAACAACTGAAAATATGTCTTATATTCTAGGTTCTTCAAAGTAGCCACCTTTTGCTTTCATTACTGCTTTGTACGCAGAAAAGGTGAAAGGCTGGACTCTACATGCCTAGTTCCCACTGTGAAGCATGGAGGAGGTGGTGTGATGATGTGGGGGTGCTTTGCTGGTGACACTGTTGGGGATTATTCAAAATTGAAGCGGAGAGCGGTCCAGCTCACCCCAAACCATCTCGATTGGGTTCAGGTCTGGTGTCTGTGGAGGCCAGGTCATCTGCCGTAGCACCCCAACACTCTCCTTCTTGGTCAAATAGCCCTTACACAGTCTGGAGGTGTGTTTGGGGTCATTGCCCTGTTGAAAAATAAATGATGGTCGAACTAAACGCAAACCGGATGGAATAGCATGCTGCTGCAAGATCCTGTGGTAGCCATGCTGGTTCAATCCCCAACAGTGTCATCAGCAAGGCATCCCCACACCATCACACCACCTCCTCCATGCTTCACGGTGGGAACCAGGCATGTAGAGTTCATCCGTTCACCTTTTCTGCGTGCAAAGCTTTCATAGCCATGAAAATACAGAAAAATCTTTGAATGAGAAGGTGTGTCCAAACTTTTGGTCTGTACTGTATATATATGCTTTGGAGTATACAGGTGCTTCTATTCTTTGATATTAATTGTCCAGGCTTACATTTTGTCTGCATGAATTTTGATTTTTCATCTGTATTTCCATGGTTATTGGTCTATATTATTGCGTGACACGTGTATTTTCCATTTATATTGTCAGGGGGCCGCCATTTATATACTGCATGGGTCATTTCAGGTCTATGGGGCCTTCCTGGGGGTGTTGGGTAATTTGTTCATGTGTGTATTTTAAATGTTTTTAAGTATATTCTGTCCATTATGAAACAGGGTCATTCCATGGTAACTTACGTTACATTCACAAGCCAAAAACTGAGTTAATAATGGCTACACACTGTTCATTGAAGGCAAACTGACTATTTAGACAAAACATAGGCTGCATGTGAATTCATTGATGTGAACTACGTATGTAGACTAAAACTTTTTTTTATAAAAATGTAATCAATCAATATTCATACTTCAGTTGTCAACATTTTTGCAGAGTGGAAATTTTGATTACAAAATATGACCGTTGATCAATTAGATAATGTAGACTAAATTTTAATCTAGGCCTACATATGTGGTCCAGTCCAATGAATTCAGACACAGCTAATGAAGAAATTCAACAAGGATGTAAATTTGTGCTCACTGCTCATTTAACTTCCTGGCTAATCAAAAAATTCCCAAATGTCCCTAGAACCCATTTTCAGGGGAGGATCAACCTTCTTAAAATTTGACAGACATCATAATAAATTTCAACAGAATATAAAACACCTTTGGGCGCAGTGCACAATAGGTCTCCAGCAGCAAGATTAAAAGACAAACCCACTCAGTTTGTCCACTCTAAAAACTAGTATGAAACAAGTATGATTAATCTGCGCTCAAAGACCATAAATGAACCCAATATCAGCTACAATAAAATATAATATAATGATGGATGGTAATGTTGAACATAAAGACACATATAATGTAAGATTACCTTAATAAATAGATGTCAGGAATAAGAAAATAGTCCTCTGTATGTTCAAGGATGGAAGGGCACTTGTTATGTTTAGGTAGCTGAGGAGAAAAAGCAAAAACAGTAATACACCAGAGAGGCTGGAACCTATTGGACTGCAGTAACCTGAACTAACCACACAACTAGAAGTAGCCGTGGAGCGTTCCTACGTTGATCCTAGACGCCTCATCACAGCCTGAGAGATAACTACACCTAAAGGCAGAAAGAGGAAAGCTATCTGCCCCGGAGCAGATCCCCAAAGAAAATAGGAAGCCCCCAAACATGTAATGGCGGTTAGACAAGAAGAAGCACGGACACAGACAGAAAATAGAATGAGCAAACGCTGGGGCCCAATCTGTCTAGACAGAAAAGTACAGGAAAGGATTCTCACTGCAATTCAAAAAAAAACCCTAAAAAAAAAAACAATTCTTCTGATTGCAAAAACACCTGAGATCACACGATTTCTACCATCTAAATCAGATCTCTGGTGTAACAAAACTAAGCCGCAGCCACTGAAAAAACAGGAAAAAGCAAATGAACAAATAACAGTGGCTTCAGATAAATTGAAAGAAGCACAGGCCCCCAGGAGGGGACCCGGCTGACTTCCACAGAAGTGCAGGGAACTATGCAAAAAGCAAGCACAAAAATAAAAGCAGAAAATATCTTATCTGAAAGCAGAAGATGCAGGCAAGACTCAGTAAACTTCCAAATGAACCAGGAACCACAATTGAGACAAGAACAATTGATCACCGGCGACCATCATGGGAGGGAACCTCCCTTATATCAGTCCAGTCCATGATCCCAGATTGCCATTCCTCTGTTGTGAATAGGCTGGAAATGAGTTCTGAGCAGAAGCTCCCTCTGGTGGTTACAAACGGTACTGGACTGTCCAGTGAAGATTGTGAGGATTGGAAATCAGGTGTTACTGACTGGTCTTATATAAGGGAGTCGCCTTCCCTTCAGGGTTGCCGGTGATCAATTGTTCTGGTCTCAATCCTTGATTCCTGTTTCCTTGGTAGCCTGCTGTGTCGTGTCTGAATCTCCTGCTAACAGATAAGACATTTTCTTCTTTGTTTTTGTGCTTGATTTTTGCATTTTGTCCTGCACTTCTGTGGGGGCCTTCAGGGTCCCCTCAGGGGCTTTTGCCCTCTCAGTTCAGTTCAGCCACTGATGTTTGTACATTTGCTTTTTCCAGTTTTTTCAGTGGCTGCTGTTTTGTTTTTGGTTACACCAGAGAACTAATTTAGGTGGTAGAGGTCGTGTGATCTCAGGTGTTTTTGAAATTAGTAGAGTTGGTGCTTTTCAGGGTTTTTTGGGATTGCAGTAAGTGCCCTTCCTATCCTTTTCTATTTAGTAAGTTTGGGCCCCAACGTTTGCTCATACTATTTTCTGTCTGTGTCAGTATTTCTTCTTGTCTAACCGCCATTACATGTTTGGGGGCTTTCTATTTTCTTTGGGGATCTGCTCCGGGGCAGATAGCTTTCCTCTTTCTATCTTTAGGTGTAGTTAGTTTCTCAGGCTGTGACGAGGCGTCTAGGACCAACGTAGGAACGCTCCACGGCTGCCTCTAGTTGTGGTGGTTAGTCAGGGTACTGCAATCTCATAGTTTCCAACTGCTCTGGTGTATTTCCTTTTTGCCTGCTCTCCTCAGCTACCAAATCATAACATTCCTCGCTGTGAGGTTCAATACTGTCTGCAACCACCAGAGGGAGCCTCTGCTCAGAAACCATCTCCAGCACATTCATAACAGTACCCCCCCCTTGAGGAGGGGTCACCGAACCCTCACTTGTGCAACCAGGCCGAACAGGATGAGCTCGGTGATAGGCACGGATCAGTCTCCTAGCATGGATGTCCGAAGCAAACACCGAAGAATTGTCCTCCTGACCATAACCTCTCCACTTAACCAAATACTGGAGTTTCCGTCTAGAAAAACGAGAATTCAATATTTTCTCAACCACATACTCTAGATTGCCCTCAACCAAAACAGGGTCAGGAGGTGCAGCCATAGGAACCACTGGCTCGACAAACCTTTTCAATAAGGACTTGTGGAACACGTTATGGATCTTAAATGTCCCTGGAAGAAGCAAACGGAACGAAACAGGATTAAGAATCTCCATGATCTTATAAGGTCCAATGAACCTAGGCTTAAACTTTGGAGATGCAACCCTCATAGGGATATTTGTTGAGGACAACCAAACCAAGTCCCCCTGTTATGATTCGGTAGCTGAGGAGTGCAGGCAAAAAGGCAATACACCAGAGCAGTTGGAATCTATGAGATTGCAGTACCCTGACTAACCACCACAACTAGAGGCAGCCGTGGAGCGTTCCTACGTTGGTCCTAGACGCCTCGTCACAGCCTGAGAAACTAACTACACCTAAAGATAGAAATAGGAAAGCTATCTGCCCCGGAGCAGAACCCCAAAGATAATAGCAAGCCCCCAAACATGTAATGGCAGTTAGACAAGACGAAATACTGACACAGACAGAAAATAGTATGAGCAAACGTTGGGGCCCAAACTAACTAAATAGAAAAGGATAGGAAGGGTACTTACTGCAATCCCAAAAAAAACCCTGAAAGCACCAACTCTACTAAATTCAAAAACACCTGAGATCACACGACCTCTACCACCTAAATTAGCTCTCTGGTGTAACAAAATCAAAACAGCAGCCACTGAAAAAACTGGAAAAAGCAAAAGTACAAACATCAGTGGCTGAACTAAACTGAGAGGGCAAAAGCCCCCTGAGGGGACCCAGAAGGCCCCCACAGAAGTGCAGGACAAAATGCAAAAATCAAGCACAGAAACAAAAAGAAGAAAATGTCTTATCTGTTAGAAGGAGATGCAGACACGACACAGCAGGCTACAAGGGAAACTGGAATCAAGGATTCAGACCAGAACAATTGATCACCGGCAACCCTGATGGGAAGGTGACTCCCTTATATAAGACCAGTCAGTAACACCTGATTCCCAGTCCTCACAATCTTCACTGAACAGACCAGTACCGCTTGTAACCACCAGAGGGAGCCTCTGCTCAGAACTCATCTCAAGCCCATTCACAACAGTACCCCCCCTTGAGGAGGGGTCACTGAACCCTCATTTGAGCAACCAGGTCGGTCAGGATGAGTTCTATGATACAAACGGATGAGTCTCCTAGCATGGATGTCCGAAGCAAACACCCAAGAATTGTCTTCCTGACCATAACCTCTCCACTTAACCAAATACTGGAGTTTCCGTCTAGAAAAACGAGAATCTAATATTTTCTCAACCACATACTCCAGATTGCCCTCAACCAAAACAGGGTCAGGAGGCACAGCAGCAGGAACCACTGGCTCAACAAACCTCTTCAACAAGGACTTGTGGAACACTTTATGGATCTTAAAAGTCCCTGGAAGAAGCAAACGAAAAGAAACAGGATTAAGAATCTCCATGATCTTATAAGGTCCAATGAACCTAGGCTTAAATTTAGGAGATGCTACTCTCATAGGAATATTTTTTGAGGACAACCAGACCAAGTCCCCTACTTTAAACCGAGGACCATCAGTCCTATGCCGGTTAGCAAACCGCTGGGCCCTCTCTTGAGAGAGGGACAACCTCTCCACTACCTGGTCCCAAATCTGTTGCATACGCTCCACAACAGAGTCAACACCCGGACAGACAGAAGCCTCCGTCTGTCCCGAAGAAAATCGAGGGTGAAACCCAGAATTACAGAAAAATGGAGACATCAAAGTGGCAGAGCTAGCCCTATTATTAAGAGCAAACTCAGCCAAAGGCAAAAAAGAAACCCAGTCATCCTGATCAGCAGACACAAAGCATCTTAGATAAGTCTCCAATGTCTGGTTTGTTCTCTCAGTTTGACCATTGGTCTGAGGATGAAACGCCGAGGAGAAAGACAATTGAACATCAAGTTTAGAACAAAAGGTCCTCCAAAATCTGGAAACAAACTGGACTCCTCTGTCAGACACAATGTTCTCAGGAATGCCGTGTAAACGAACCACGTGCTGAAGGAACAAAGGCACCAATTCAGAGGAGGAAGGCAACTTAGGCAATGGCACAAGATGTATCATCTTGGAAAACCTATCACAAATCACCCAGATGGCGGTCATTCTCTGAGAAACAGGAAGGTCGGAAATGAAATCCATAGAGATATGGGTCCATGGTCTCTTGGGCACAGGCAATGGCATCAACAAACCACCAGAGCGAGAGCAAGGCTTGGAGCGAGAGCAAGTCCCGCAGGACTGCACAAATTCCCTGACATCACGAGACAAGGTAGGCCACCAAAAGGACCGACTAACCAAGTCTCTGGTACCAAAAATTCCGGGATGCCCAACCAACGCGGAACAATGAATTTCAGACATAACTCTCTTTTTCCACTGGTCCGGGACAAACAATTTTCCAACAGGGCAGCGCTCGGGCCTATCCTCCTGACACCCCTCCAGAGCAAGTCTCAAATTGGGTGAGATGGCGGAAAGAACTACACCCTCTTTCAAAATAACAGAAGGATCAGATAACTCAGGAGAGTCCGCAAGGAAACTCCTCGAGAGAGCATCCGCCTTAACATTCTTAGTGCCAGGAAGAAAGGAAACCACAAAATTAAAACGTGTGAAAAACAAGGCCCACCTGGCCTGTCTAGGATTGAGTCGCTTGGCAGATTCCAGATAAACCAGATTCTTATGGTCCGTAAGGACCACCACCCGATGTTTGGCTCCCTCCAGCCAATGTCTCCACTCTTCAAAAGCCCACTTCATGGCCAATAACTGCCGATTACCCACGTCATAATTACGTTCAGTAGGAGAAAATTTTCGAGAGAAAAAGGCACAAGGGTTACTTTTAGAGGTCTCTGGATCTTTTTGGGACAAAACGGCACCTGCCCCAATTTCAGAGGCATCAACCTCCACCTGAAATGGCAGAGAAACATCAGGCTGCCGTAGAACAGGAGCAGAAGTGAATCTCTGCTTAAGTTCCTGAAATGCAGAGACTGCCTCAGGAGGCCAATTCACCACATCAGAACCCTTTTTGGTCAAATCAGTTAATGGTTTAACAATAACCGAGAAATTACCAATAAATTTACGATAAAAATTGGCAAAACCCAAAATCTTTGAAGAGCCTTTAATGAAGTAGGTTGGACCCAATCACAGATGGCCTGAACCTTGACCGGGTCCATTTCAATAACAGATGGGGACAAAATGAATCCCACAAATGAGATCCTCTGTACGCCAAAAAGACACTTTGATCCCTTCACATACAGAGCATTCTCTCTCAAAATCTGGAATACAGTTCGAACATGTTTCACATGAGAGTCCCAGTCATTGGAAAAAATCAAGATATCATCCAAATAAACAATCAGAAATTTATCCACAAAATCCCTGAAAATGTCATTCATGAAGGACTGGAAGACAGAAGGAGCATTAGTGAGCCCAAAGGGCATCACAAGGTACTCAAAATGCCCCTCCGGGGTATTGAATGCCGTCTTCCATTCATCCCCGTGCTTAATGCGAATAAGGTTATATGCCCCCCTGAGGTCAAGCTTGGTAAACCAAGTAGCGTTTTTCACCCTGGAAAACAGGTCAGAAATCAAGGGTAACGGGTATTGATATTTCACAGTAATATTGTTCAAAAGACGATAATCAATACACGGCCTTAATGAACCATCCTTTTTGGCCACAAAGAAAAAAACGGCACCTAAGGGTGAAGAGGATGGTCTGATATGACCTTTCTCCAATGACTCCTTGATATAAGACAGCATAGCGTCATGTTCAGGTACAGACAAGTTAAAAAGGCGACCTTTAGGGAATTTACTACCAGGCACTAATTCAATAGCGCAGTCATCGCTCCTATGGGGAGGCAAGGATGCAGATTTACTTTCGCTAAACACATCAGAAAAATCAATCAAAAAGTCAGGAACATCCTGAGCCTGGGGGGAGGCAGAAAAAACAGGAGTGTTGGTATTAACACATTGGCAGCCCCAACTGGTTACAGACACAGATTTCCAATCCAAAACAGGATTATGAGACTGTAACCAAGGGAAACCCAGTACGATAATATCATGCAGATTATACAGAACCAAAAATTTGCAGCACTCTTGATGATCAGGTTCAACCCTCATTATAACCTGAGTAGAGAACTGAGGTTTATTCTCAGCCAAAGGGGTAGAATCGATCCCCAGAAGGGGAATAGACTTCTGTAGGGGTATCAAGGGAAACCCGCAACGTTTAGCAAAATCATAATCCATCAGGTTAATAGCTGCTCCAGAATCAACGAAAGCCTGAGCAGAAAATGAGGACAGAGAGCATATCAGAGTGACAGTTAGTAAAAACTTAGTCTGAACACTACCCAAGACAACTGAGCGTGCAAAACGTCCTCCCCGCTTAGGGCAGACTGAAATAGCATGAGAGGCATCACCACAGTAGAAACATAACCCATTGCGCTTTCGAAACTCATGACGCTGTGCCCCAGACACCACTCTATCACACTGCATGGATTCAGAAGCAGGTTCACAAGGCAACACTATTCCATGCATACTTCTCCGCTCACGCAAACGTCTGTCAATTTGAATCGCTAATGACATAGAATCATTGAGACCAGAGGGGACAGGGAATCCCACCATAACATCCTTTACATTATCTGACAGCCCCTTCCGAAAAAGGGCCGCCAAAGCGTCGTCATTCCACTTGGTCAGGACTGCCCACCTACGGAATCTCTGACAGTATAACTCAGCGTCATCAAGCCCCTGATTTAATGCCAACAAGGCTTTTTCAGCTTGATCAGTGACATTAGGCTCATCGTACAATAACCCCAAAGCCTGAAAAAATGCATCAACATCACTCAAAACAGGATCCTCAGGTGTCAGGGAAAAAGCCCAATCCTGAGGATCGCCGCGCAGGAGAGAGATGACAATTTGAACCTGCTGCGCTGCGTTTCCTGAGGACTTAGATTTTAAGGCAAAAAACAATTTACAATTATTTTTGAAATTCTGAAACTTAGCTCGATCCCTAAAAACAAATCTGGCATGGGAATCCTAGGTTCCACAACAGGCAACCTAGCAAGATAGATAGCAATACTCCGAACCTCAGTGGCAAGCTGATCCACACGGCCAGACAACTGTGCAAACTCCATTGAGAGAAAAAAAAAATCTTCCCCAGCACCCAGAGATACAGAGGGAAAAAAAAAAAATAAAAAATGCAACAAACAGAAAAATATCTCTGACAACCTTTTTTTTTTTTTTTTTTTTTCTTTCACAATATTTTTTCCCTTCTGTGAGTACCATACAATTTTCAATTTTTTGGGCCGGTGATACTGTTATGATTCGGTAGCTGAGGAGTGCAGGCAAAAAGGCAATACACCAGAGCAGTTGGAATCTATGAGATTGCAGTACCCTGACTAACCACAACTAGAGGCAGCCGTGGAGCGTTCCTACGTTGGTCCTAGACGTCTCGTCACAGCCTGAGAAACTAACTACACCTAAAGATAGAAATAGGAAAGCTATCTGCCCCGGAGCAGAACCCCAAAGATAATAGCAAGCCCCCAAACATGTAATGGCGGTTAGACAAGACGAAATACTGACACAGACAGAAAATAGTATGAGCAAACGTTGGGGCCCAAACTAACTAAATAGAAAAGGATAGGAAGGGTACTTACTGCAATCCCAAAAAAAACCCTGAAAGCACCAACTCTACTAATTTCAAAAACACCTGAGATCACACGACCTCTACCACCTAAATTAGCTCTCTGGTGTAACAAAATCAAAACAGCAGCCACTGAAAAAACTGGAAAAAGCAAAAGTACAAACATCAGTGGCTGAACTAAACTGAGAGGGCAAAAGCCCCCTGAGGGACCCAGAAGGCCCCCACAGAAGTGCAGGACAAAATGCAAAAATCAAGCACAGAAACAAAAAGAAGAAAATGTCTTATCTGTTAGAAGGAGATGCAGACACGACACAGCAGGCTACAAGGGAAACTGGAATCAAGGATTCAGACCAGAACAATTGATCACCGGCAACCCTGATGGGAAGGTGACTCCCTTATATAAGACCAGTCAGTAACACCTGATTCCCAGTCCTCACAATCTTCACTGAACAGACCAGTACCGCTTGTAACCACCAGAGGGAGCCTCTGCTCAGAACTCATCTCAAGCCCATTCACAACATCCCCCACTTTAAACCGAGGACCATCAGTCCTATGCCGGTTGGCAAACCATTGGGCCTTCTCCTGAGAGAGACAACCTCTCCACTACCTAGTCCCAAATCTGCTGCATACGCTCCACAACAGAGTCAACACCCGGACAGACAGAAGCCTCCGCCTGTCCCGAAGAAAATCGAGGGTGAAACCCAGAATTGCAGAAAAATGGAGACATCAAGGTGGCAGAGCTAGCCCTATTATTAAGAGCAAACTCAGCCAAAGGCAAAAAAGAGACCCAGTCATCGGAAAAAATCAAGATATCATCCAAATAAACAATCAAGGTGTACAATAATAAATTATATTGTGGTACCGTGTTAGCCAGAAAAATCTATGTGAATACTTTTTCGTCAAATTATGACAAGAGCATTCTTAAAGTGATACCTTTATTGGCTAACATATAATTTTCTAGTTAGCCAATAAAGGTATCACTTTAAGAATGCTCTTGTCATAATTTGACGGAAAAGTATTCACATTGAAATAAACAATCAGAAATTTATCCACAAAATCCCTGAAAATATTCATGAAGGAGTGGAAGACGGAAGGGGCATTAGTAAGCCCAAAGGGCATCACTAGGTGCTCAAAATGCCCCTCTGGGGTATTAAACATCGTCTTCCATTCATCCCCGTGCTTAATACGAATAAGGTTATACGCCCCCCTAAGGTCAAGCTTGGTAAACCAACTAGCACTTTTCACTCTGGAAAACAGATCAGAAATCAAGGGTAATGGATATTGATATTTCACAGTGATCTTATTCAGGAGGCGATAATCAATACACGGCCTCAATGAACCATCCTTTTTGGCCACAAAGAAAAAAACGGCGCCCAAGGGTGAAGAGGATGGTCTGATATGACCCTTCTCCAATGACTCCTTGATATAAGATCGCATAGCATCGTGTTCAGGTACAGATAAATTAAAAAGGCGACCTTTAGGAAATTTACCACCAGGCACTAATTCAATAGCGCAATCGTAGCTCCTGTGAGGGGGTAAGGATGCAGATTTACTTTCACTAAACACATCAGAGAAATCAGTCAAAAAGTCAGGAACATCCTGAGACTGGGGAGAGGCAGAAAAAACAAGAGTGCCAGCATTCACACACTGGCAGCCCCAACGGTCACAGACACAGATTTCCAATCCAAAACAGGATTATGAATCTGCAACCAAGGGAAACCCAGAACAATAATGTCATGCAGATTATGCAAGACCAGAAATTTGCAACTCTCCTGATGATCTGGTTTAACCCTCATCATCTGAGTAGAAAATTGGGGTTTATTTTCCGCCAAAGGGGTAGAATCAATGCCTAATAGGGGAATAGACTTCCGCAGGGGTATCATGGGAAAGCCACAACGTTTGGCTAAGTCGAAATCCATCAGGTTAATAGCTGCTCCTGAATCAACAAAAGCCTGAGCCGAAAATGTGGACATGGAGCAAATCAGGGTAACAGTCAACAGAAATTTAGTCTGAACACTACCCAAGACAACTGAGCGCACAAAATGTCTTCCCCGCTTAGGGCGGATGGAAATAGCATGAGAGGCGTCACCACAGTAGAAACATAACCCGTTGCGCTTTCGAAATTCATGACGCTGTGCCCCAGAAGTCACTCCATCACACTGCATGGGCTCAGGAGCTGGCCCACAAGGCAACACCATCTCACGCATACCTCTGCGCTCACGCAAACGTCTGTCGATTTGAATAGCCAAAGACATAGAATCATTGAGACCAGAGGGTACAGGGAATCCCACCATAACGTCCTTTACATTCTCTGACAGACCCTTCCGAAAAAGGGCTGCCAAAGCATCATCATTCCATTTGGTCAGGACTGCCCACTTTTGAAATTTCTGACAGTACAGTTCAGCGGCTTCACAGCCCTGACTTAATGCCAACAAGGTCTTCTCAGCATGATCAGTGACATTAGGTTCATCATACAACAACCTCAGAGCCTGAAAAAATACATCAACATCATTCAAAACAGGATCCCCAGGTGTCAGGGAAAAAGCCCAATCCTGAGGGTCGCCGCGCAGGAGTGAGATGACAATTTGAACCTGCTGTGCTGCGTTCCCTGAGGACTTAGGCTTCAAGGCAAAAAACAACTTACAGTTATTTTTGAAATTCAGAAATTTAGCCCGATCCCCCAAAAACAAATCTGGCATGGGAATCCTAGGTTCCACAACCGGCAACCCAGCAAGATAGGTAGCAATACTCCGAACCTCAGTGGCAAGCTGATCCACACGGCCAGACAACTGTGCAAACTCCATTGAGAGAAAAAAAAATCCTCCTCAGCACCTAGAGAAAAAGAGGGAAAAAATGCAACAGAAAAAAAAAATCTCTGACAACTCCGACTTTTTTTTTTTTCTTTCCACACCATTCTTCCCTTCTGTGAGTACCATATAATTTTAGCTTGGCCGGTGATACTGTTATGTTTAGGTAGCTGAGGAGAAAAGCAAAAACAGTAATACACCAGAGAGGCTGGAACCTATTGGATTGCAGTAACCTGAACTAACCACACAACTAGAGGTAGCCGTGGAGCGTTCCTACGTTGATCCTAGACGCCTCATCACAGCCTGAGAGATAACTACACCTAAAGGCAGAAAGAGGAAAGCTATCTGCCCTGGAGCAGATCCCCAAAGAAAATAGGAAGCCCCCAAACATGTAATGGCGGTTAGACAAGAAGAAGCACTGACACAGACAGAAAATAGAATGAGCAAACGCTGGGGCCCAATCTGTCTAGACAGAAAAGTACAGGAAAGGATTCTCACTGCAATTAAAAAAAAACCCTAAAAAATACCAACTCTTCTGATTGCTAAAACACCTGAGATCACACGATCTCTACCACCTAAATCAGATCTCTAGTGTAACAAAACTAAGCCGCAGCCACTGAAAAAACAGGAAAAATCAAATGAACAAATAACAGAGGCTTCAGATAAACTGAGAGGAGCACAGGCCCCCAGGAGGGGACCCGGCTGACCTCCAAAGAAGTGCAGGGAACTATGCAAAAAGCAAGCACAAAAATAAAAGCAGAAAATATCTTATCTGAAAGCAGAAGATGCAGGCAAGACTCAGCAAACTTCCAAATGAACCAGGAACCACAATTGAGACAAGAACAATTGATCACCGTCGACCATCATGGGAAGGAACCTCCCTTATATCAGTCCAGTCCATGATCCCAGATTGCCATTCCTCGCTGTGAGGTTCAGTACTGTCTGCAACCACCAGAGGGAGCCTCTGCTCAGAAACCATCTCCAGCACATTCATAACACCCATAATTTCAGCAATAGGTGGATTACCTTCTAATTTATCCAGATTTATAGATTGTCATCTTCAGAAATTATGTCCAAGACTTCCATCCTATTTGAAAGACAACTCTCACATTCTACAAATTTTACAAACAGTTCAATGGGAGGAACATTACATACTCGGAACTCTTGACATTTCCTCCCTGTATACTATAATTAAACATGAAATGTGCTGTTCAGCGATCAAACACTTTATGTCCAAGGATGGTGCTACATCAAGTGACCAGATTGACTTCATTTTAGAGTGCATTCATTTTATTTTGACCCACAACTATTTCCATTTTGGGATGAACTACTACTGCCAGCAGTGGGGCACTGCCATGGGGACCAGGTTCGCACCCAGTTATGCCAACTTTTATGTTGGCATGTGGGAGGAAGAAACCATTTATGTTGATGGTGGTCTGCGTGCGAACCTGGTCCTATGGCAGCGTTTTATCGAAGATATAGTTTTTATTTGGTCTGGTGGTCACATTTTATTGTCTGATTTTATCAATGAATTAAATAAAAATTTATATTTTTTAAATTTCACTGTTACCACCAGCGTCACAGAGATTAATTTTTTAGATTAAAAAATTTTGATTGATGAAAATAAAATCCATACTCAGATATACCATAAACCTACGGACTCGAACAATTATATCTCTCTGGAAAGTTGCCATCTCCCAAGCTGGCTTCTGAATGTTCCAAAAAGCCAGTTCATAAGAGCCCACAGAAATTGCTCTAAGAAGGAGGACTTTGAACTAGAGGCCAATGATCTGATTGAACGATTTCAACAGAGAGGATACAACAAGGATTTGTTAATACAAACTAAGGAACTAGTAGCGAAATCTACAAGGGATTCACTTCTTCAACCAAAGACGAGACAAGTGAATAAAAATTTCCCACTAAACGATGAGGTTCCTATTATCACTCAATACAACGCAAACAGTCAAATCCTGAAAATAATTGTTTACAAACATTGGGGCATTTTAAGGGAGGACAATATTATTGGTGACCTTTTGCCAGAAAGGCCTAGATTTATTTATAGAAAGGCTAATAATTTAGGCAATATAGTGGCCCCTACGGTTTCTGCTCCATCATCTCTTGTCTCCACACATTTGCATCTTCCTTCTGACTTTTTTCCATGCCACATATGCTTACCATGTAGGAAATTGGGCACTAAAAAACAATTCGAGATAACTCATCAAAGAATAGAAATTCAGATTAAAGACTTTATCACATGTTCTTCCCAAGGGGTCATTTATGGGATAATGTGCCCCTGTGGTAAATTATATACAGGACGTACCATTCGCCCTATGAGCGTTAGGACTAGGGATCACTTACGTAATATCAGGAATAAATTCACTGGCCATCCTCTATCCCAACATTTTTCAAAACATCACGGTGGTTCAATTAAAGATATCAAAGTCACTGGCATTAAAATAGTGAACCAAAGTTGGAGGAGAGGTAATTTCATTCATCAAATGTCCCACGAAGAAAGCAAAATGATCTTTGAAATGAATACACTGATGCCTAACGGCCTTAATACTGAGATTGAACTATTTGCTTTTAATAAATGAGATAATCTGCTCCAAGATATAGAAGCGCCCAAGGACTGAAATAGCCAAGTTAAATCATTAATTCACAATAAAAGATGAAGATATAAATTCCCTGACGAAGGAATCAGAGATTCCGAAACGCGTAGGATTTTTGGTCCTGTGTGCGCTCCGTAGCGTAGTCATGTGTACCTTCACGTGACCGTGACGACACGCAAGGTCTTGCAGGTCCTTCTGCACCTTGTTGGTTTCTACCCGGGATACGCTGCCAGCGCGGTTTGTTGCAACGCGGCATAGCACATCAGGGGTGCCAGTCACCGGCCGGGACGGCGCCTCGGCTTTTGTTATCGGAATCTTTTGGCATACTAGCTATATTTAGCGCAATACTTGGAGTCGTAGCGGGCATCTGTGGAATTAATTCCTTTGAAAGCTATTAATTGAACCGCCAGAGTGCCCTTCCATCCTTAAACATACAGAGGACTATTTCCTTATTCCTGACATCTATTTATTAAGGTAATCTTACATTATATGTGTCTTTATTTTCAACATTATCATCCATCATTATATTATATTTTATTGTAGCTGATATTGGGTTCATTTATGGTCTTTGAGCGCAGATTAATCATAATAAATTTCATAATCTTTAGATGGCCATTTCCAGGTATTTTTATTCTTGCCATAGAGTTCCATGGTTTTCACTTTCATCTCATTGCGTGCAACCTCAGTAACCACTCCACGATACTTTCTGCCATCATACATTACTTCAACCCATCAACTTTGTATTCAATATCAGGGTACTTGCAGTTATTAGCATTGTAATAGACCATGTTTTAGTCGTTCTAAAGCCAATAAATTTGCCTGCAAAATACCCCATGGCGTGAAATTTAGAAATTCCTTCAACAGGCTTTGCATTGCTTACCAACTGCTTTAAAGAGCCAATTTCTGTAATCAATCTCAGTGCTGATTATGTGTAGGACCTCTACATTCTTCAATTAATTTTCAACTTTGACAAACTGAGTTGCATTTTGGACATTTTCATTCCTGGTCATGATGGATTCTCGTACACGCCTTTTCACAACAGCTCCTATTCCATCTACAGGACCTTTGCCATGAGAATTTGCGAGGTAATTGCAAATTATGTTCATTTTATAGTTCTCATTAAACTGTTGAATAGCAGCAACAATAAATTTGTTTTTGAATTGAGATGAAGGTCCATCAGACCAAAAATGAAGTTTTGATTGCTGGAGGCAGCTTTTCAAGAAGAATATCGATGTATGCAATAATTGTGTCTTTTGTGTGAGTTAAGTTATCTGAGCACAGAGCCTTGCAAAACTGCTTATTAGAATGCCACTGTGATACTGTAAAAATGCTGACCTGGGATTGCTGCCAGTGAGCACTCTGAATCTCGTCCTGGTAGAAACATGTAAAGTTCTCTGCAAAGTCAACATTGATAATACAAAGAGAGTTATCAAAACTTTCTGATAAAGCAGACTTTGTACTCTGAGTGTATGAATATGCTTGTTCTCTCTTTATGTTAACATGTTCAAGAAACTGAGGGTACATAGATTCAACAGGATCGAACAAATTTTTAACATTCCCTTCGCTGCATGTTTTCATTAGCGTTCCATTAACATTTCTCCATTCTTGCCATGAAACTTCACAGTTAGATGTCCATGATATTCCTGCTGAAGTTAATTTAAACATAAGTTTTCCTTTACATCTTTCACACTTTGAAAACCAACAATTCTCATTTGGTATTTCACAAAGAAAAGAGTCAATAAATTTATGGCCATAAGGTGGAAACGTGTTGCATATTTTACGGAAGGCCTCAATAGCAAGCTTAAAATTCTCATGGTATTTGCACAGACACACATTGTGTGGAATCTTACTACTTAGCAGCACATGTTGTGGACGAACAGCACAAAATTAGCTTTTGCCAATTTCAATGTTCTTCAACAAAAACTGCATATGTTTCCAACAGTGAAAGGTACAGATGCCAAGTCTGCACTTTTTCTTGGAACCATCAGAGGAGCGCACTGTCACAACATCTTTAAAACCTGGAGAAGCTCTACTTATATCATCTCTTTCGTAAAATAATGTGATTGTATCTGCAGTACTGGGCTTCAATGCTGTTGGTCCTACTCTCCTGGATGAAGAACTTTCAATAGGTCCATAAAATGATTCAAATAGTTTTTTTACTACATATTTCTTTCTTGGTGTGCTGCTAGTAAGTAACCTCACTTTCGCAGTTGCTTTGCCTAAGGAATTAGCTGATTTGTATGGCACTGGTGACTTATCACTTTGAAACTGTTTCACACTTTTCTTTAGTTCTCTGCATTTCCTAACACTTCCACGAACCTTCATCCTTTCTTCTTTAATTTTTTCCTGCTTTTTTTTCGACATAGCACTAACATCAGTCTTTTTCTTCTCTCTGGATTTTTTAACTGCTTCTCTGACTTTTATCTTGTACTGTTCATATCCTCCTGTTTCTTTTAACTTCTCACATCGTCTCTTCATCTTTTCAGCTGGCGTTAATGGCATTGTGACTCAAAAAATACAAAGAATGACCTTATAATATAAAGTAAAATGAACATCAAAATTATGATAGTATTTAATTTCAAAAAGCTGACTGCAAGTGTTGTCCAAAAATTGAAAGGCAGGTAACTTACAATGAAAAGCTGAAGTAACTTACGTTACAAAGCTGATGGTAACTTACGTTACAATAAGTTAACTTCATACTGAAACTGTGAAACTTCGAGCAGCAACATGAAACTTCTTGAATAGTTAATACATTATGCAATATAAGAACTCTACAAGTTACAACTTAATTCATGCTTAGTTCTCAATCCTACAAAAACTTATCTTTTTGGTAACTTACGTTACTGAGAAAATGTCTACAATGGATATGTGCAAAATTTCTGGTAAACAATAATCTTACAGAACCAAAGAGATTATAGTATTTTGGTTTCCTAACAGTACTTCTTTTATATTTACTGAACTTAAGTTACGCATGTTGCTAGTTAATAGTAATCCACTTACCAATATATATGTTACTGTATGATTCCAGGGAGAACAGTAAGTGTTCACATTCAACCCTCAGCCATCTTGGAAATATATGGCATTTGAAAGAAACAGTGTTGCCACCTTATGCCATGTGTAATGAAGTACCAACTTACAAAAAATTAACTATTTCCAAAATATGTGAAAATTTTGAAAATACCGTATATACTCGAATATAAGCCGAGATTTTCAGCCTATTTTTTAGGGCTGAAAGTCCCCCTCTCGGCTTATATTCGAGTCATATACCAGGGGGTCGGCGGAGGAGGGGGAGCGCAGCTGTCCTATATACTCACCCCTCTGCCGGCGCGGTCTCTGCAGCCCCTGCTCTTCTCCCACGGTCCCGGCGCCTGTGTTCAGCGGTCAGCTGGTATCGCTCATTAAAGTCATGAATATGCATATTCATGACTTTAATGAGCGGTAACACATGACCGCTGAACACTGGCGCCGGGACCGTGGGAGAAGAGCAGGGCAGAGACGTGCCGGCGGAAGGGTAAGTATAAGCGATATTTACCTGTCCCGTTCCGCTGTGTCTTCGGGTCCTCTTGCTGCGATGTTCAGGCAGAGGGCGCGATGACGTGGTTACTGCGCACCGCGCCCTCTGCCTAATCATTGACTGCTGGAGGACCCGGAAGACAGCGGCAAGCAGCGGTGGAGTGGGTGACAGGTAAATATCTCAGGTGCCGGGGCCCTGAGCGAGCAGTGACACCGGCACCTGTCCCCCATAGCGCGCCGGTGTCCCCGCCTGCTCAGGACACCGGCACCTGGCCCCCAGCAATGAGAGGTGAGTATGTCTTTTTTTTTTTTCGGTTGCAGCAGCAGCAATTGAGGCTTATACTATGGAGCATAATCTATGGGGGCACAATCTATGGAGCATCAATGGGGGCACAATCTATGGAGCATCTATGGGGCACAATCTATGGAGCATCTATGGGGGCACAATCTGTGGAGCATCTATGGGGGCACAATCTGTGGAGCATCTATGGGGGCATAATCTATGGAGCATCTATGGGGCACAATCTATGGATCATCTATGGGGGCACAATCTATGGATCATCTATGGGGGCACAATCTATGGATCATCTATGGGGGCATAATACATGGGCAGCATATAGGGCATAATCTCATTTTCCACCCTGGCTTATACTCGAGTCAGTAAGTTTTCCCAGTTTATTGTGGCAAAATTAGGGGGGTCGGCTTATACTCGGGTCGGCTTATACTCGAGTATATACGGTATTCCTTCTCAGTATGGAACTGCCCAATAAAGGTTTTGTCATTTTTTATATGCATGGATGTGCATACTCTTATTGGCCTTGTCTTTTCTTTTTCTTAGGATCAATCCTAAGTCATTGTCATAGAAAACAAGATCCACAACACAGCTCCAGTGAGGGGGCATTCACCACCCTCCAATCTTGACCAAAATTTCAAGCAGAAAGAGCTGGCAATCTAAGAATCTCTTTCAAATACAATTGTGCAGTTGACATATAGGAAGTGAGGAAATTACTTACAGCTGGGAAGGGTCAAAGCTAATTAAAATTCATTTTGATGCCCAGAAGGGGTCAGTACCAAGCAAGATGTTACTGAGAGGAAGACTGAGATTTATAGATTTGCAAGGAAGGGAAGCGAATTGTTACCTCAGAGAAAACTGGGTATCTGCAACTAGTTGGTTCGGTGAGGATGTTAAGTTATGAATATTGGGGTTTGTATAGATCAGATATTTATGTGATAGATTTTTGTTGTCGTAGTGAGGGTACGAACATAACACACTCACTTTGCCGTGGGTTCACTAAAATCCCTCCAATTAACTAACTGCCTGATAAATGGTGTGAACTGGCTCATATTTGGTCTCTGCATAACTGTAAAATCAAGATAAAAATATGACAGCAATATATCCCGCCTGTGATCCCAAGGGGTGAAAATATCCTGGAAATTGGAAATCATAATTTTCTGAAACTGAAACCACATCCCATGAGCAACCCTATTATGAGCCATCAAGGTGAGTTGTCTGGGTGTAACTTAGTAGCTGAAAAAAGGACAAGTCGAATTATGATCGGTGTTACTGCAGAAATACATATCAGTGTATGCATTATTCCCGCTCACTGGACATTTTCAAAGTGCTCTACTTTGCTAAGCTGAGCCATCTCTGTGACCAGAGTAGCTTTTTTTCTCCTTTCATTTTATGTACTTGTATATGCTGTATTGTTTTGTTCCCTTTGTAAAATCTTTTGTATATTTTTTATAAACACTGCCTATCATTCTGAATTAAATATAAATTGTAATAGTTCTGTTCCTTTTGCTCTGTAAACCATACTCCTGAAAACGAAAACTACCAGAAATCAGGTGTCCGATTGGCCTATAAACAATTTGTGGTGGCAGCAAGTTCTTTGGTTATCCATGGGTTGGAATCGGAGGTGTATATTTACCATAAGCTCACTGTTAGTACTCCAATAACCAGTAAATTAGTAGTAACAGCCGCAGCCTCATCCATTAGTTGCCAGCCAATCATGCAAATGTCCTGACAATATGGGGCAGTAGAGGGCTGCGAAAAAAGGTAACAGCGGAGTGGTTCAGCGTGACACCCTTGGATGTGATCTTTGACAATCAGCCTCTGGGTCTTTTCAAGAGGAATGGAAGGGAAAGCTTTGAAAAAAACTAAATCAAATGGACCAGGGATTCCTAGTCGGTCTCCCATTCCAGTACTTGCCCAGCCTCAAGCTGCAATCTGACGAGGGCAGGCAACTTCAGCTTAGAATGGCAGCTGACAGATGCTTAGTTCGTCTCTGCATATTTTCAAGAGGAATGGAAGGGAAAGCATTGAAAAAAACAAAATCATCAACTAGACCAGGGATTCCTAGCCGGTCTCCCATTCCAGTACTTGGCCAGCCTCAAGCTGCTTAGCAGCTGCAATCTGACAAGGGCAGGCAACTTCAGCTTAGAATGGCAGTTGACAGATGCTTAGTTCTTCTCTGGGTCTTTTCAAGAGGAATGGAAGCTTTTGAAAAAAAACAAAATCATCAACTGGACCAGGGAATCCTATCCGGTCTCCCATTCCAGTACTTCCCTGGCCTCAAGGTGCTTAACGGCTGCAATCTGACGAGGGCAGGCAACTTCAGCTTAGAATGGAAGCAGACAGATGCTCAGTTCTTCTCTGGGTATTTTCAAGAGGAATTGAAAGCTTTGAAAAAAACAAAATCATCAACTGGACCAGGTATTCCTAGCAGGTCTCCGATTCCAGTACTTGCCCGGCCTCAAGCTGCTTAGCGGCTGCAATCTGAAGAGGGCAGCCAACTTCAGCTTAGAATGGCAGAAGACAGATGTTTAGTTCTTCTCTGGGTCTTTTCAAGGGAATGGAAGGGAAGCTTTGAAAAAAAACAATCATCAACTGGACCAGGGAATCCTAGCCGGTCTCCCATTCCAGTGCTTGTCCGGTCTCAAGGTGCTTAGCAGCTGCAATTTGACAAGGGCAGGAAACGTCAGCTTAGAATGGCAGTTGACAGATACTAAGTTCTTCTCTAGGTCTTTTCAAGAGGAATGAAGGGAAAGCTTTGAAAAAAACAAAATCATCAACTGGACTAGGGATTCCTCGCCAGTCTCCCATTCAAGTAATTGCCAAGCCTGAAGCTGCTTAGTGGCTGCAATCTGACAAGGGAAGGCAACTTCAGCTTAGAATGGCAGTTAACAGATGATTCGTTCTTCTCTGGGTCTTTTCAAGAGGAACAGAAGGGAAAGCTTTGAAAAAACAAAATCATCAACTGGACCAGGAATTCCTAGCCTGTCTCCCATTCCAGAACTTGCCCAGCCTCAAGCTGCTTAGCTGCTGCAATCTGACAAGGTCAGGCAACTTCAGCTTAGAATGGCAGTTGACAGATGCTTAGTTCTTCTCTGGGTCTTTTCAAGAGGAATGGAAGGGAAAGCTTTGAAAAAAAAACAAAATCATCAACTGGACCAGGGATTCCTAGGCGGTCTTCCATTCCAGTACTTGCCCGGCCTCAAGCTGCTTAGCGGCTGCAATCTGACGAGGTCAGGCAACTCCAGCTTAGAATAGAAGCTGACAGATGCTTGGTTCTTCTCTGCATCTTTTCAAGAGGAATGGAAGGGAAAGTTTTGAAAAAAAATAAAATCATCAACTGGACCAGGGATTCCTAGGCGGTCTTTCATTCTAGTACTTGCCCAGCCTCAAGCTGCTAAGCGGCTGCAATCTGATGAGGGCACGAAACTTCAGCTTGGAATGGCAATTGACAGATGCTTAGTTCTTCTCTGGGTCTTTTCAAGAGGAATGTTGAAAAGAACAAAATCATCAACTGGACCAGAGATTCCTAGTCAGTATCCCATTTCAGTTCTTGCCCGGCCTCAAGCTGCTTAGCGGCTGCAATCTGATGAGGGCACGAAACTTCAGCTTGGAATGGCAGTTGACAGATGCTTAGTTCTTCTCTGGGTCTTTTCAAGAGGAATGGAAGGGAAAGCTTTGAAAAAAACAATCAATTGGACCAGGGATTCCTAGCCGGTCTCCCATTCCAGTACTTACCCGGCCTCAAGCTTGTACGGCCACGGCTGGTGTGGATTGACCAACTTGACCAGCAGGTGGAACAAAAAGTTTCCAGGGAAAAAATATGAGCCGCTATTCTACTAATCCGAGGTGCGTCCGCATTTATAACCGACGCCTCAGCTGACTCGCATTAAACCCGCTCTAATTTATACTTATCAAGAAAAAAAGTTTTTGGATATATAAAATGGGTACTTTGTACCCTGAGGGTTTGAACCTTATGATTGAAAATACAATTCAAATCATTAAATCAGAGCTGGTTTAAAGGGAAAACAAAGCCTAAGGATCAAAATATGGTAAATTAAGAGCGTGCACGCTCCCTAAGAAAAAGCTAACGCGAAACGCGCGTCGGGTGCTACGGCAGGCTGGTAGGTAACTCTTGGCATCTTAATTTACCATATTTTGATCCTTAGGCTTTGTTTTCCCTTTGCACAATTGCATTTCCCTAGCGGTATATATCTTTAGTGTTTACAGGGACACTTTGCTCAGTATGCCTTTGACTCATTAACATAATTGATGTTAACCCTTTGATCTTTGCATGTCTGCATTTCCTTAGCAGCACACATCCTCATTGCATGTGGGGCCACTTTGCTTAGTATGCCTCTGACTAATTTACATAGTAGATGTTAACCCTTTCCACACACAAGTGATTCAATTTTGAGAGGCTGTTTCAAGCCTGTATACTGTGTTATTTGAACTTGATTTTCATATGTAACATGCTGTGGTCCCTATGCCATATACACACTTTTTGATGTGTTGATCTCTTTTAATTAATTTTTTCTGTTTTTGGGTTAAATCATATACATTTCCAGTCTTTGCCCCTTTTTTTGCATTCACCCTCTTACAAAGTAGAAAGCCTACTACTACAAAAATTTACACCAAGATATGGAGGAAATTCGTAGAGTTCCACATAAGTCCCAACTCTAGAGAAATCCCGATAAAACCCATCTTAAGAGTTTCTACAAAAGGGAAAAGATCTAAGATTATTACACTAAGGGTCCAAGTGTCCGCTCTTGGGGCCCTCTAGTTACAATCTGGCAGGCAACAGATGGATATCCAGATTCATCACCACCTGTGAGCGAATTAAACCAGTCCATATTTCTAGAAATCCCCCCTGGGATCTAAATCTGGTCCTAGATGCCCTAACAGGTCCGCCCTTCGAACCATTAGACTCGATACCCCTTAAAAACATCTCTTAAAGCTGTACTTTTAGAGGCATTAACTACAGCCAGGAGTCAGTGACAGAGTGATTATCCATAGATCCTCCATTCCTATTAACATTCCAGAATCAGTTGATACTAAAACCTGACCCCTCATATCTGCCAAAAGTAGCAGGGAGATTCCACAGTTCGCAGGAAATCCACCTCCCCTCATTCTTTAGTGACCCTTCCACTCCATTAAGAGGAAAAATTCCACACACTAGATGTGAAAAGAGTAGTATTAAAGTACATTGAAAGATCCACTAGCTGGAGGAAGAGGAAGGGCTCTTTTTATATCCTTCCAGGGCAGAAAGAGGGGATATGGTGTCACAAGGGCTACTGTTATGATTCGATAACCGAGAAGGATAAAAGGCAAAACAGACTAGGCAACCAGACACCAGAGAGGTTGGTAACTTAGCGGATTGCAGACCCTTAAACTGACAACACAACTAGAATTAGCCGTGGGACGTAACTACGATGACCTAGACGCCTCGACACAGCCAAAGAGTTAACTAAGCCTAAAGAGAGAAAGGGGAAAGCTAACTGCCCCGGAGTAGAGCCCCAAAGGAATAGACAGCACCCAAACATGTATTGACGGTGAGGCAGATGAGGCACAAACACAGGCAGAAAACAGTGTAAGCAAACGCAAGGGCCCAGGCTGTCTAGACAGAACAGGACAGGAAAGGATACTGTCTGCAATCCAGGAAAAACCCTAAGAAAAACTCCAACACGTCTGATATGCAAAAATCCTAAGGCCACATGACCTCGCCCCCCACTAAATCAGAACTCTGGTGTTACTGGAAGCAAAACAACAGATACTGTAATAACAGGGAACTAAGACCAGAGAAAAGACTGAAGCAGGCTGTGGCAAATGAACACAAAGTCCAGCACGGGTCCCCGCAGGGAATCCCGGCTGAACTAACTCCAGCAAGGCAGAAAACTGTGAAAAGCAAAATGTAAACAAAAGCCACAGATTTAAACAGCGAAATAACTTATCTGAAAGATGCATAACACAGTAGGGAGCAAGCAAACTTCCAAGACTACCTACCTACACGCAACCTTCGATCCTCTCAAGATCTCCTTCTCGACTCCCCCCTCATCTCTTCTTCCCACAACCGCATACAAGACTTCTCCCGGGCTTCCCCCATACTCTGGAACTCCCTGCCACAAAACATCAGACTTTCACCAACAACGAGACCTTCAAGAAAAACCTGAAGACCCACCTGTTCCGACAAGCCTACAACCTGCAATGATCCTCAGTGTACTGAACCATCGTACGACCAGCTCTACCCTTTCCTAGTGTATTCTCACCCATCCCTGCAGTCTGTGAGCCCTCGCGGGCAGGGTCCTCTCTCCTTCTGTACTTGTGTGTCCCTTGTCCAGCACATGTTTATTGTACCTGTCTATATTTTTTCCCTTTTCATATGTAAAGCGCCATGGAATAAATGGCGCTATATAAATGTATAATAATAATAATAAAAGAGGCTAGGAAGAAACAATCCCCGGCAAGAATCATGGGAAGGCTGCTCACTTAAATCTCCCCAGTCAGTAACACCTGATTTTCAATCATCCCCGTCAGGTGGGAGACATCTGTTAGCCAGGGCAGCTTCATTACCAGCAACACACACTAGAGGGAGCCCAAACTCAGAAGTCAGATTAAAAGTGTTCACAACAGGCTACCCTATCTCAGTGAATCAGAGACGCGATCTGTCTGGCGTACTCCGCAAAAAATGAATTTCCTCCGGAAGGCATCAGTGCGCATTCAGCCAGAGCTATGGCATCCTCCTGGGCAGAAAGGAGACATCTCGTTTGAGTCTATATGTAAGCCCGCAACCTGGTCGACTCCTTCCACCTTCTATAACCACTACAGACTCGATTTATCATCCTCCTTTGACCTAGCCTTTGGTAGAGCAGTCCTCAGCACGGTGGTCCCTCCCAGGTGAAGGTCTCTGAAAGTCTCTCCAAGTGGGTGATGTCGTGGTGAAGGGTAAAAACCAGATTACTTACCGCTAATGCTCTTTTAATGAGTCCACGACAGAACCCACTCACTACCCTCCCTAGAAGTTAGCAGACTGTGTGTATATCTTCGTGAATGTAATTAACAATATGGAAAAATATAATTGCCTAATAATTGACAGTCCTCTGGGTACTCTGAAATCCAACTGAGGAGAGGCGGACCGCCCTCTTTTATCTCTGTAGGTTTCCTGTTCCTAAGGGCGGCTCCCTCTCTCCAAGTGGGTGCTCTCGTGGACTCTTTAAAAGAGCATTACCGGTAAGTAATTCGGCTTATTTAAATTTCTATGATGTGCATGCACACAGACTGCTTAAAGGGATTGATCTGAATGACAGATTCCTTTTAAATTCCTGAGTCACTTTCCAGTGCCAGATACAGTAATTACTACCTCTGCAGTTTGTTTAGCCCTTGTTTTGCTGGTTATTCCTGTTTTGACCTCTGCCTATTTCCTGACCATTCTTGTGTTTTTCAGTTTTGCTCCTTATACACCCTACTGGTTCTGACTGGGAGACCTAACCATTCCTGTCTGATGCACCACCATCCAGTAACTATTGCAAGAATTTACTGCATGGCCCATTTTGTAAGTCCACATACCTGTGTGTTAAAGCGTAAAAGCTCCCCCGAGACCCGATAGAGCAGCCAGTGCAACGTCTGTATGGTAGCCCTTTTAAGAGCGACCACTGACAGACCTCATAACGATATAACCGACAATAATTGATCCCTACTAGCGGTGGTGGATCAAATGCAAGACCTGGCCCAGTCAGTCAAAGGATCTTATAGAGCAATTTTTGCATCACAAAACCACACAGGTGCAAACCACTGTAGTAGCTTCCTTGAACCTTGTTGAATTTAAGGATAACCGGACTCACCAATCTTCAAGTGACTGTAAAAACTTTTTCTCTGCTTTTACTCCGGTTACATGTGGTTCAGCGACACAGCAGGTGGAGCTAGTTATCCTGCGGCAGGGTGATCTCCAATGCTTGGACTTTTTTCCTACCCCTTGATGCTTCAGAACTCTCCGTTGATTTATTTTTTAAAACCTAAGACCACGTGCACACGTTGAGTATTTGTTCACTTTTTTACCTCAGTATTTGTAAGCTAAAACCATGAGAGGGTAAAAAATGCAGAAGTGGTGACGTGTTTCTATTATACTTTTCCAGACTGTTCCACTCCCAATTTTGGCTTACAAATACTGAGGTAAAAACTCACCAGATACTCAATGTGTGCATGTGATCTTAGCATTCCTGAATAATGACTATGTCTAGGTAACTCGCAGAAAGTTAACTATCTTTTGCCAGTGGTAACTTATAGCAGAGGAGTACTGCAGTGAGTTTTGGCACTGGGTCATAAACTCATAGTGGAATGACCAGGCTATAAGTGACAAATTGCTGCTTGCTGTTATTTTAACTAGAAAAATCTATGTACTTAAATGCCCTTGATTGAGGTTTTCCCAAAATTGCCAAAACACTGACTGACGAGATTAAACTAGGGGCATATGTGGTTAATTGCAAGCTTGTGTTAATATGTGCTGTGTTTTTCACCTGACCCAGTTTTGATTGAGCCAGAGAGCTGGAGCGCCCCTTTACTGAGGAAGTTGATGCCACAAGTTGCAGTTGAGAGTTTTGTTATCTCAAGATACCCAGCTCTTACTCACCTTTGAGAAAGTTTTCATCTACCAAGAGGAATTATGTAATCTGTAATTGTGAATTGTTGGCAATTAATTGGGCCTTCAAAGAATGGTGCCACTCCCTCAAAGGAGCTAAAAAGGTCACTGTTCTCACATATCAATAAGACAGATTTTTCTAATTAGCCCACTCAACACAAGCCAAGCTAGATGGATTTTTTCTTTTACATTTGATTTTGTTTAGTGATGAGCGAACGTGCTCGTATAACGAGTTGAGCATGATTTGGTGTTCTTCGAGTATCTTGAGCGTGCTCATATATTATGTTCGAGTGCCTGCAGCTACATAATTCGTGGCTGTTAGCTGCAACACATACAGGGATTGCCTGTTAGGCAATGTTCCCATATGATGCGGCTTTCTTAACTGCAAAACATACAGCCACAGGAACTCAAGCATATTCGTCGAGCACGCCCAAGATACTTGGATAACACGTTATCTGAGCACATTCACTCATCACTTGTCACATTTATACTTGATACAAAGAGAACAAGCGCTCTCCTGAAGTTTTATGTACATCTCAGTCTGAGGATCCTGAACGAATTCTATTGTCACCAAAGGTATAGCAGATTTCTCTGTTTCCAATTCTCTATCAATACGCTCACCCAAAAATAATTCCTCCTTAGTTCCGTCTGCAAGTCCTACAGAATGGTCATAACTAGAGATGAGCGACTTTGGCTCCGGGAGGGTCGAGTCAGGTTTCGGACCACCCGACTTTCCCAAAAGTCAAGTCGAACGAAGTCGGCCGACTAACGGAAAAGGTCGAGTCAGAGTCGAAAATCCGACCCCAATGCAAGTCAATGGGGAATAAAAGTCGGCAGTGAGTGGAGGCAGTAAACACACCTACAGTGCCCATTTCAATGCTAACAACATCAATTCTTATTACTTAAGCTTGTCAACCTTAATTTACTTTATAATAATAGTAATGCATTGAAAACTGGGGGTTATTTGGCTAAAGTTGTGGGGGGGGCATGGCTGGCTCCAGGTATTCGTGGGCCGCAGGCCAGAGTCTCAGTGGGCCCCTTAAAAACATACCACAATTCATGATGCTCCGATACAGCAGAGAAATATAGGTATAGTACAATGCCAAATAATTCACTTCTTACATTACGAGTGATATCTATTGTAAATTCTACAATAGCTCAAAAACCGGACAGTATAGTCCTCCATACAGTATTATGGGCACCACATAATGCGCCATACAGAATGAGCCCCATATATTGCTCTATACAAAATAATGAGCCCCATAAATTGCTCCATACATAATTGGTTCCATATGCTCCATACAGTATATGATGAGCTTCACATAATGCTCCAGTATATGATGGGCCCCATGGATGATGCTCCAGTGTATGATGGGCCTATATAATGCTCCATATATAATGGGCTCCATATGATGCTCCAGTATATGATGGGCCCCATGGATGATGCTCCAGTGTATGATGGGCCTATATAATGCTCCATATATCATGGGCCCCATATAATGTTCCAGTGTATAATGGGCCCTGTATATGATGCTCCAGTGTATGATGGGCCCCATTTCTAATGCTCCAGTGTATGATGGGCCCCATATATAATTTTCCAGTGTATAATGCTCCCCATATATTGCTCCAAACATTAAAAAAAAATGAAATACCTCTCCTCGCTGGGCACTGCTGTACTCTGGACTCCTCAGCGTCTCCATCTTCCAAGTCTCGGCACTGTGACTGTTCAGGCAGAGGGCGTACAGACGTGACGTCATCATGTTCTCTGACCTGAATGTTACTGTCAGGAAACGCGGAAGACGTCACAGCGGTGGAGCAGGAGAGGCCCTTTGCTGGGGCCCTGAACAAGCAGGGGGCCCACTCGTGGGTGACGGTACTGGCACAGGGCCCCTCATAGTACGCCGGTGTCTGACCGTCAGAGACACCGGCGTACTATGAGGGGCCCTGTGCCAGTGCCGTCGCACACAAGTGGGCCCCCCCCACCTGCTCAGGGTACTGGCACTTGCCCGTGTGCGCCAGGTGCTGAAGCTGGCCCTGGGGGGGGTACAGCCCAGTTAGGGAGGTTGAAAAACTGGCATATGTTGACCTGTAGGCTGGACGTTCAACAGTTCCAAATGGAGGAATTGGAGAAGTCGGAGGAAGAGGAGGACAAAGCGAGCCATTTTGCTGGCAACTTGTGTCATCAGGGAAGGTGGTACAAAATCCTTTGAAACCCAGGCATGGTTCATTTTAATGAAGGTGAGATCACCAACATTTTGGGTCGACAGCCGGGTCCTTCTTTCTGCCAGGATTGATCCAGCAGCACTGAAGACTCTTTCTGATAGCACACTACCAGCAGGACAAGCGAGCTCCTGTAAGGCATACTGTGCCAATTCAGGCCAGGTGTCCAGTTTACAGGCCCAGTAGTCAAAGGGGAATGAACTGTGAGGGAGAACATCGACAGGGAGGAGAGGTAATTTTGAACCATAGTTGACAACTGCTGTCTCCTGTCTGTTGCAATTGATTCAGTATTAACAGTTGTGTGAGCGGTACTCGAGAAATCAGTCCACAACATGGTCATGAAACCCGTCTCCAACGCCACTTCGGCTGTATGCACACGAACACCTCTTCCATGTTGCACAGTATGGCTCTAGTAGAACCTGCACCACTGCTGTGTGCTGGGAATGCCTCTAACAAACGGTTTACCAGAGTTGCTTGTTCGCCAATATTAGCTCTAGGTTCTCCTGTGGCATGATGTTCCGTAATTTGCTTTTATAGCATGGATCGAGGATGCTGGCCAACCAGTAGTCGCCATCCTTCATAATTTTGGCAATGCAGGGGTCCCTTTGTAGGATCCGCAAGACAATCACACATGTGGGCCTATGTTCCAGGTGTCAATGATGCACTGCCAGTGGTGGGTGGAGGAGCACTTTCTGCCAAATCCACATCCCTCCAGTCACGCACAAACCCTGTACCTGACCTTGGCAAGCCAACATTTTCTCTTGCCCCCTGAGAAGCATCCTCCTCCCCAAAATAATCATCCCCCTCATCCAGGACAGCTCCCTGAGCAAACAATGGCTGTCATCAAGGCTTCCCTCCTCCTCCTCCGCGGCAGACGCCTGATCATTAATGTGCGTCAAAGTTTGCATGAGCAGACACATAAGTGGGATACTCATGCTTATGATGGCGTCGTCTGCGCTTACCAGCCATGTGCATTCCTCAAAACACTGAAGGACTTTACAGAGGTCTTTCAGCTTTGACCACTGCACACCCGACAACTCGATGTCTGTCCTCAAACTGCCTGCCCGTGTATCCTCCCACAAATGCATTACAGCCTGCCTCTGTTCGCACAGCCTCTCAACCATGTGCATGGCGTAGTTCCACCTTTTTGCAACATCTATGATTAGGCGGTACTTGGGGAGGTGGAGCGATCGCTGCAGCCTCTGCATACGACTGGAGTCTACGGGTGAGCGACGGATGTGCGAGCACAGTCTTCGCACCTTATGGAGCAGGGCTGGTAACTTCGGATAATTATTTATGAAGCACTGCACCACCAGGTTCAAGGTGTGAGCCAGGCAAGGTATGTGTCTGAGTTCTGCCAGGGCTAAGACCGCCACAAAATTACGGCCGTTATCACTGACTACCTTGCCTGGCTCAAGATGTAGACTGCCCAGCCATGACTCAGTTTCTCACTGCAAGTAGTCGGCCAGTACGTCCGCGGGGTGTCTGTTCGATAGTGGGACACCTCGTGTGCAACACTGGCAGCTGCGGATGGAGTGCTTGTGCGACTGCGCTCTGTCGACGAGCTTTAGCTTCTGGAGTAGGAGGGTCGAATGCCTACAGCCAACAGTTGCCTATACCGTGGGCTAGGCAGCACTGTCCCACCGCCGCTGTCCTCTGTGGACCCTGCATCCACATTAACCCAGTGCGCAGTGATGGACATGTAACAGCCCTGGCCATGCATCTGTTGTGAGGTGCACCTTTCAACTCACTGATTGTTTGAGTGCATGGACAATGCGGTCTTTCACATGCAGGTGGAGGGCAGGGACGGCTTTTCTAGAAAAGAGTCGACTGGGTAGGTCATAGTGTGGGACAGCGTAGGCCATGAGCTCTCGGAACGCTGCGCTTTCAACCAAACGGAAGGGCATTATCTCTAATGAGATCAGTTTGGCAATGTAGATGTTCAAAGCCAGTGAGGTTTTATAGTCCGTCCACGCTTGCAACTGCATGATGTTTAAATGTCTAAGCATGCAACTGGTATTCAATTTTCAGAGATTTTTCCCTCGGCTAAAGGTCCTTCTGCACTCTTTACAGATAACCTTTGCCTCATCAATAGCATTTTGGTCAAAAAAGTGCCACACTGCACTCTTCCTACTATGGGATAAATTTTCAGAGCTTGCACGCTGTGTTAATTTGACCATCTGGCCAAGCTGTCCTGCAACTTTTTCTTTTTTTAACACGTTTTTGGACTGCTACGGGCCTGCCAGATAACCGCAGCTGCGATGTCGATGCCTGCTGAGGATCCTCCTCCTCTTCTGAGCTATTGCCAGCGGCACCCTCTTCCCCCAATGGATGCCAATCCGCGTCAACAACAGGGTCATCCATCACCTCCTCTTCAATTTCATCTGCACCTTCCTCTGTGTCACTGTGTAAGGTGGTATAGTATGCGGGAAGGGGCACCTGAGTTTCATCAGGGTCAGAATCTGGCTCAGTAGACTGCAAGGGCAATGCAGTGCTCTGGGTGAATGTACCAGCAGAATCATATAGCACTGGCTGTGCATCAGTGCACTCCGTCATATTCATGTTGGACTGGGGAATTCAAGATTTGACTTGATAACCCAGGCATGGTATTTGAAAAGAGCTCCAGGGAGTAATCTGAAGTGTGGCCTGCCGCATCCTTCAACTTGTGGTGGGGGTGAAGGACACAAGGAAAGGTGTTGTTCATGACCAGGAGCCTGCACTGACTCAGTGCTTGCATTTTTTTAAACTTCTAAAGAGGAGGTGATAGAGCTGGAGGCTGTTTCGGCAATGTAAGCCAAAACCTGTTCCTGATGCTCCGGCTTTAAAACCGGTGTACCTACTCCTAGAAAAGGGAGCCTTCTAGTTGAGCCAGAAGACGACACAGGCTCAACACCTCCTGCCATAGGTGCTATTGTGCTTTTGGCACTACCAGTAGATTCACCACCACCACCGTCAGTACCAGCTGGCCCCCCCGCCCACGTCCGCGGCCTCTTCCACCATACTTCCTCATGTTTGGGAAAATGTACCAAAAATACCAGGAGATATAATGGTACTGTGTCAGAAGTGTACAGCTGTATACAGTGTAGGGGAAAATTTCAATCTCTGTATAAATTTCCGGAGTCACACACAGACGCTCTCTCAGTATGGATTTGACCGTAATACAAAGAGCAGATATACGGTACTGTATCACAAGCGTACAGTTGTATATGGTGTAGGGGAAAATTTCAATTTCCGTATATATTTCCGGAGTCACACACAGATAGTCAGCATGTATTTGTCCGTGATAC
This sequence comes from Oophaga sylvatica, assembly GCA_033576555.1. Taxonomy (NCBI): domain Eukaryota; kingdom Metazoa; phylum Chordata; class Amphibia; order Anura; family Dendrobatidae; genus Oophaga; species Oophaga sylvatica. The sequence goes on along the minus strand of JARQOD010000004.1, from coordinate 189,946,097 downwards.
CAGCCGTTACACGGTGGTGTGTGAGGAGCGTACAGCTCTATACGGTGTGGGAAAAAATAAACGCTCGGTAACTGTGCAGAAAAAAATAAAAGTATTAGTACTGTGTAAAAAGCAGTCTGTACAGCAGTGTACACACGGCAATACAGCTAGCAGGCAGACTAATAACCAGCTCTGCTGCTGCACACAAGAAAATCCTCCCCTGTCACTGGCAGGCAGCCTAATAACCAGCGCTGCTGCACACAAGAAAATCCTCCCTTGTCACTGCACACTAACTGTTCAGCACAATGGCTATCAGCACAAGCACATAAGAACTTGTTTCCAGCCCATAGTCTCTCCCTACTCATAAACAGCGTCAGCAACATCTCCCTACTGTTAAGATTGGCAGAAGTAAAATGGCGGTCGGCAGTCAGGGCTTTTATAGACACTGACGCCCCCAAAGCAAGCCAAATCACTTCCATTCCCTTCTCTAAGATGGTGGTGGACGCTACACACATCTCGTTGCCCACAGTGTACGTCCTTGCTCATTGGCTGAAAAAAGGTGCCTGAAAGCATTCTGGGAAACTCGACTTTGGTGCTCGTTTCGACAACCGCATGGCCGACCTCACGCTATGGTCGGGTTTCGGCCAACGAAACCCGACTTTGGCGAAAGTCGGTGACTTTTGAATCTGACCAACCTGTTTCGTTCAACTCTAGTCATGACTTAGTTCGGGCAGGACAACCTTGAGATTAATTACGTTCTTTGATTTGTGGCCAGGTATTTTTGGTGATCAACTATAGTTCGAGACGGTAGGAAATGTGCACTCGCTTTTGAAATTTATGCTCAAGCCAAAAAAACACATCTGAATCACCAAACTTCCATTACTCATTCCTAAAAGTTCTAAGCAAATCTCTCCATGGCCTTCATTATTGATCTCCGAGCCACAATAGGAAAGACTTATTTGGATAGTAGTGGACAGATTTAGCAAACGGTACATTTTGTTCTTTTGTTTGCGATGCCGAACTCTGAAACCTTGTGTTGTTAGTTATTAGACACATCATACGTCTACATGGGATTACATCATTTTTAACATTCAATAAGAGGGTCTGTGCCACAAGACTTGTGCATAGTAAATGTGATGGCAATATTCAAAAAGGGACAAAATCTAAGCCTTGAAATTATTGGCCGGTAAATTTTAACCTTAGCTGTTAGTAAAATCGAAATAATACCCTCATGACCCAGCATCACCGTGGGTTTAAGAGATTGGTCTAATCATATCAGCTTATATCAGGAGTAGTGTTGAGCGATACGATACTGCAAATATCGGGTATCGGCCGATATTAGCTGTATCGGGCTTTCGATTCCGAGTACCGATATTTTCGTCATATCGGATACCGGAATCGGATTTGTCACTGTCACTGTGAGTGTCCGTCGGTCGGGTCTGTCAGGAGTCAGCGGCACTTACCTGGCAGAAGATCTCCGGCGGTCACGTCCTGGACTGCTTGATGGCCGCCATTATCTCTTCCCTGGCGGTCACATGCAGTTTTTCGCGATAACTGCAGTGACTGCAGGGTAATCCCGGCCGTAAACCAGTCCGATGACGTCACCGCCGGGGAAGCAGGTAATCAGCTGTGCTGCGCCGGGATGACAGGCTCTGCCTGTCATTCTGATGTAGCAGAGCTGGATCGTCGTGGGACACTCGTTACTATGGACTGCGTCGGACAGGTGGTATACTGCTGTTTTTTTTTTTTTCATTTTTTTACAGGAGATCGATGGCGTCGCAGGATGAGACTGTAATAAAAGTAATGAAAACTGTGTTTTGTTTTTTTTATTAAATTAAAAAACTTTTTTATGAACATTCACCCGTCCGGGTACATCAACAATTTAACTATTTACATACAGGGACCCTGTCCGGGTTATTTATAATTCTTTGGCAGGGGTGTTCCAGGTACCACCTGGTACTCTTCTGATGCTTGCCAAACATCCGAGACACCAAGGACCACCAGGACCTGATGACGTCGTGTGGCCTGTACAGTCAAGTCGTGACCCGCTATCTGTGTCTGTGTGGCCACCTCTTTCATCTCCCTCCGGGTCTGGAGCCCTATGTCCCGGACTGAACGAACCCCAGGGGGCCTAACAGGCGCCGGGTACGGGCCAGCTATAGTTCTCATGTCCATAGCTGGGGCTGCTGAGACCACTGAGGGAGGCTGGGGAGATTTACGGCGTGGGGTGGGCACTTGTGCAGAGGCCTGGATGTGGGAGGCTGAAGGCTCCGAGGGTCTCACAGGTTCCTGACACTCTGGGGAGTAGGGGTCGCACCTGGTAACATTTAGGGCGTACCATCCATTGTAACCCCAGTGTCGGGTGTAAGTCACCAAGTCTCCTGGCAACAGGTCCCTCCCCAGGTGTCCTTCTGGGAGGTGAGTCTCCACGTCCCGCCGGGTCACAAAAACTTCTAAATAAAGTCCAGGCTCCTGGATGAAGCCCCAACCACCTTTCAATTTAAAGCTCCATACTGCACCCTTACGCCGCGGCTCCCTCAGGGTTCCTTTATCTTTTCTCATCCGGTCCTTATCTGCCCGGTCCTTCTCCAGGTTACGTTGCCGAAGCTTTTGGGATTCTCGCTGCTCCCTTTGTCGCTCTGCTTCCCGCTCCCAACGTCTCCACTCTTCCTCCTGACGCCGGTTGTAATTCTCCTCCACCAGCATCTCCATGTCTCCAAAATCAAACTGCAGCTTAGGATGTCCGGTTTGCGGCAGCTCTCCTGGCGCCCCCCAGTCCTGGCGGCGCTCACCTGCGGAGGAAGCAGCCGGCTCTGGAACAGATGACAGTCGGGGCTCCGGTACAGACTTGTAGACCTCTGGTGCCTGCGCGGCCTCCTCCATGAGGACGGGTGTCGCTTCTTCTGTCTCAGCGACGGGGGCAGACAGCGGGATCTGGGGTGCTGCGTTTTTTGCAGGAACGGGTGCCTCCACTGCGACGTCAACCGGATCACATTGCAAGGGCTGGGATGCCCACACGGACTCCTCTACTAGAACGGGTGCCTCACCTTCCGGTACAGACACTGCAGGTAAGAGGGATTGGCGCCGCTCCAAGTTTAGTTTTAGGGCACGCCAGCTGGCTTCCATCCTGGCGACCTCCTCCCGGTGCCGGGCCAGGCCTCTTAGGGTATCCTCCGCTTCTTGCAGCGTAGGAGGGTTTCCAGGCCGGGTGCCCAACGGTGGTTCCGTGGCGATCGGGTCGCTTCCGTGGGGGGAGAGCTCTGACTGCTCCATCCCTTCACACTTCTGCTCGTGTCCATTAGCCATCTCTGCCAAGTCACATGTGTCATTAGCATCTGGAGAGGGCCCCTCTTTTGTAGGGAGGCGGGACCTTCATGTTAGTTTCCGCACACTGAGGAGGATGAGGAGGCGGAACTGAAGAGCTGTGGGGCACGATCTTACATTGCAGTACCATTTAGAGTGGTCGGCCATCGTTTTCGCGCCACTGAGTGAGTGTACACCCACGAAGAGCACGTCCTTCTTCTTCACCAGTGCCTCGTCGTGACGCAGATATGGCGGAAAAATGGCAAATACATTCTCTGATGATTTTAGCAATTCTCAAGCACAAAACCAGTTCAATTCAGGCACACAGGACTCGCTTATAGCGAGCTACAGAATCCTGTTCGTGACGCCCAAGTTGAGTCGCACAGAGCCAGAGGTTTTGGGGGTACTCGGCACCGAGCCCGTCGACTTCTATGGGGTATGTCACGGCTTTACCCGGCAATTGAATCAGAGTCTATTTTACTATGTAGAAGTGTATAAACTATAAATATATGTATATATATATATATATGTCACAATGACATGTATATATATATATATATATATATATATGTATTCTATGTGTGTATATTTTGTGTTTACAACGAAAGAAAGGGTTTTTTTTGTTGCGATATTTTGTTCCCATAGACTTACATGGGACTTCCGGAATCGGAATCGGATATCGACGATATTTAGTGATATCGGCGATACCATTCCGATACGATATTTTTAGATATCGAGCAGTATCGCTCAACACTAATCAGGAGGCAAGTTCCAGACTAGACCAGGGAAACACAGTGGTTTTGTATATGTACTTTTTTTTTTTTTTTAAGATGTTTGGTACAGTGCCACACAAAAGGTTGGTAAATGAGAGTAATGGGACTAGGGGAAAATATGTGTAACTGCATTAACAATTGCCTCAGTGATGGGAAACAAAGGGTAGTTCTTAATGGAACACACTCAGATTGGGTCACAGTTAGCAGTGAGGTACCAAAGGAGTCAGTATAGGGCCCTGTTATTTTTAACATTTATTGTTGTTGAGGGCATACCGTACAGAATTTCAATATTTGCAGATGATACTAAACTCTGCAGAGTAATAAACACAGAGAAGGAGAATTTCATGTTGCAGAGGAATTTATTTTACCTGGAGGCTTGGGCTGAGAACAGATAATTGTCGTTTAATGTAGATAAATGTAATGTCATGCACTTGTGCAGAGGAAATAAAATGTATAAGTATGTACTAAATTGTAAAACACTGGGTATAAATGTCAGTGAAAAAGACTTGGGGGTATGGGTGGACGCAAACACACTTTAGTGAAAAGTGCCAGGCAGCTGTTGCCAATGCAAAATAATGAGATACATTAAAAGAAGAACAGATGCTCAAGACAAGAATATGTTCGGACTATCTAAGTCAGAAGTGCGGCCACACTAAGAATAGGGCATCCTCTACATCTAGAGTAAATGTTTAATCATAATCACAAAAGGCAATTCTTTACTGTAAGAGCAGGAAGACCAAGCAAAACTCTGCCACATGATGTTGTAATGGTTGATTCAATACAAAAGCTCAAGAAGGACCTGGATGTCCTTCTTGAAAAACATTACAGGTTCTGGGTACTAGAATCTGTGATGGAATGTTGAGCCAGGGAAGTAGTCTCATTGTCATATGTGGAGTCGGAAAGGAATTTTTCCCCTAATATGGAGCTATTAGTGTCTACCCAATGTCCTTTCTTGCTTTCCCCTGGATGAACACGTTAGGATACAAGTTGAACTCAATGGACTTAAGTCTACCTTCTAACTTAATGCCATGAAAATCTTGTTTCTGATCAAGGAATTCAGCTTGTTTCTAAATTCTGGAAGGCATTATGTAGTAATATCAAAAAAAGCCTATCAACCAGAGACCATTTGTCGGACTGAACATGCCAAACCCTGCAACAATATCTTCGGTGTTATATTCCTAATCCCCACCTGGACTGGGTGGAACACCTGCTTTTAGCTGTCAGTAATGGCCAATACAAAGTATCCATTAAGAACACTCAATTCTTCTATAATCTCTGGTATCATCAGCGTTTCAGTTCTTCTTCAGCCTTTGAATTTGATAATTTTGAGGCTAGTAAGCATGTAGCCAAGTTTGAGCTTACCTCAGACCAGATAAAAGAAAAGCCAAGGGCACAGGGTAGACTGATCTTTTCCGCTAGTAAGAGCTTGGGCCACGATTCTCTATTGAAGACTAGATGTGGTTATCCACCAGAAATATCAAACTCAAGGTCCACTCTGCTTACCTTTGGACCTTGAATTAATTTGTCCTTATGAGATATTTGAGGTTGAAAATCCAGTAACCTTCTGGCAAAAACTTTCTACTTCCTCCTGGACATTTCCCATAAATCTTTTCTTATGACATACAGTTTGACTATGCACCATTAATCATCCTCTCCTCTCTGTGATGGTTAGAGGCAGCCTTGAGTATGAAGTAGAAAAGATCCTCGATTCCTGGTTAGCAATACATAAATTCTGACAATCTTATTAGGAATTTCGATTGTTCTTTCTCTGACAAGTCTTGTCCCGATTGTCCAGAAGTCCCATTGTAAGAGGGGAGGGGTATGGCGACATTCGTGCTGGTGTGTTTCCCTCCATGTCCACTTTAGTTAGCAGGCAACACAAGGTGACAATACAGTGGCCTAGTTTTACTACTGGGATTTGTGGTTAAGCCTAGCCAAGAAGCTTGGGGTTAATTCCTAGCTACTTAGTGTTTCTCCCTGTTGTCAGCCCAGGACAGGGTTGTAAATATGACCTCTGGTTAAAGGGAATCTGTCACCCTAAATTGGCGGGATATTTAAATGATGGCAGTCAGGTCAGATGGGCGGTGTTTTGGGTACTTGCCTTAACATGTTCACTGCGGTCTCCATTATTTCTGGGAATTGTAGTCGTTGCCCTCGATATAACGCGCCTGCGCATTGCAATCTGCGGGCAAAGCATACTGCGCGTGCGCAATTCAAGATTACAATGCGCAGGCACGTTATATGGAGGGCAACGACTACAATTCCCAGAAATAATGGAGACAGCGGCGAACAACATGTTAAGGCAAGTACCCAAAACACCGCCCATCTGACCTGACTGCCATCATTTAAATATCCTGCTAATTTAGGGTGACAGATTGTGACAGATTGTTTAGACCTTGTTCTGTCTGTTATTCCTGCACTGACCTCGACCAGTTTCCTAAAGATTCGGTTAGAATTTGCACCTCGTTTTCCCAGTTGGTTCTGACCTTGCAACAAGACCATTCCTGCCAGCAGCACCAACGGCCAGTGACTACTTTGGGAATTCACCAAAAGGCCCCTCTGTAAGGCCTCTTTCACACTTCCGGCGGGCGCCCCCGGCATTTTGCCGCAGCGCCGCATCAGAAAACCTGATGCGCCGCCGGCGGCCGCATGCGTTTTTTTGCCGGATGGTTTCTGATGCCCGGAGACATCAGAAACCATCCGGCAAAAACAAAAAACGTTACATGCAGCGTTTTGTCCGGCCGCCGCAATGTACATTTGCGCCGCATCCGGACAAAACCGCATGCAACGCACTGACATGCGGCGCCATCCGGCGCTAATGCAAGTCAATGCGAAAAAAGCCGCATGAGGCGCATCAGGTTTTCTGATGCGGCGCTGCGGCAAAATGCCGCGGGCGCCGCAAGGCGCCCGCCGGATGTGTGAAAGAGGCCTAAGTCAACATCCCTGTACAGGAGTTAAAGAGTGAAGGCCAGGGCTCCTCTGGGACTTAATAGTTGGAGTAGCCAATGTAAAACCAGTGTGTGATAGTCCTTTTAGAGCTGCCAGGCAAACACAGACAGACTCTTCTAACAGGCAGACAGTGAAATCATTGTGAGAAATGTTAACATTAGATTAACGCTAGCGCTACACGTTACTCGATAGTAAAATCAAGGTGTCACACTGCAGCCTCACATTTAATGATTTGCTATTGTGTCCCATTGAGACCTATGACCTATTGGTCAGTTGTTGATCACATGGAACTCGCTTGCCACAGATTTCAATGCAAGACACACTGCAGCTTCCAAGTAACTTGTCTGCAATTTGGCTTTTTTTTTTCAGTTTTTACAGCAAAAATGCAACTATAAAATATTCACACGGTAGCAGGTCATAGAAATATTGCAAAAATATTATTGGTCCAGCAACTTGCCTGAAAATTTCTGTCAGGCAGTATGTTACTATGAAGCCCCAATTTCACCGTTGCTGTTGTGGAAGAATGAGAAGACCAACTCAAGCTAACAGTGTTAGGTTATGTGCGCACATTGCGGATTTGCTTGCAGAAATTTCTGCATCTCTGGCAGAAAAACGAAGCGCAAATTCTGTGTGCTTATGCGGATTTTATGCATTTTTGATGCGGATTTACATGCGGATTTGTAAGCTAAATAAAGATATTTTTTTTTTTTTTTTTAAAAATCAATAAATATGATGTCATTTCCTTGTCCAACCTCCATAGGATAGGACTCCATTGTTGATGTGCTTCAACCAAGATGGGCACTATTCTATATTCTCCGCCCACACACTCTTCCTCCTTCTGACATCAGTTCCTCTGAAAAATCTGCTGTGGTATCCGCAGCAAATCCACAGTAAATCCGCAAACCTTTTAACCCCTGTGTTTTTGCTGCAGATTTGACTGACTCAATGGAAGTCAATGGTGAAAAACGCTGCAGATACGCAAAAAGAACTGACATGCTGCAGAAAATAAAACGCTGCAAATAAGGATGGAATTTTCTGCATCATGTGCACAGCACTTCAGGATTGTCATTAACCTTGCTTTAGTAATCCATAGCGTTTTTGAGCACTTCCACACGGAAAAAAACGCTGCTGAAACGCAACAAATCCACATCATGTGCACATAGCCTTACTTTCTAGTGTCTCAATCACCTCAACAAGTTTCCTTATTTTATGGATACAAAAGTGCTAATTTCTACATTAATGTATTTCACAAGCTTGTTTGATTCAGTCAAGATTTATATTTTATCAATACATCAGAATTTGTGTACAGATAAACTGTACTACAATGCTAGTTTATATTATGTTTAGTACTAAATATTTCTAAACATTAAACTAAGAAAATTGCTGTAAGACAGTACAGTGATTGTGGAATTTTGCTGAAAACTGACAAACTTTTTTTTAACATCTATGCATGACAAACCATAGCTACAAAAAGGGCTCTGCTCAAAAACTTACCAAATTCACTGTTTAAATATAAAAGCAATTTATTAAAATTCAAGGTCATTAAATCATTCAATGATTTAATATCAGTATAAAGGCACCGTGATTCTCTAGGTACACCTTTTAATTTTTGTTATCATGCTTGACTAGACATCAATCAGACTTGGCCACAGCACCAGTGCTTCTCTTATTACATAATATTGATGCAGCGCTGAAGAGGATTAAAATGGCATTTATATTTATGGTTTAAATAAAATTACTCCCCATGTCAGATTTGAAATAAAAGTTAATCAGAACAAGTCTAACAAGACAGTTTCACAACAAAACAACCAAATTAAAAACAAAACAAATATCACCAAGGTTAGCTTTTTTCATTAAAAAAAAACACAAAAATAATTTTGTAATGCTGCAAAAAACAAGATCTTACTTTATTAGCTAAATAAATACAAGATATTTATAAAAATGTTACAGATTTTCTAGAAATGCATCTATATTAAACACTGTATGAAAAACCATGAATAACTTTCAATCATGACAAGAGATATAATTTTAAAACACCAAGTTAAGCCCACAGTGGATATAAAAACAGGCACTTCGGTCTATTAATAAAGCACTGACTTCATATGGTCATATCACAGTCCAGTGAAGAGTCACTTATTGCTTTGAATTGCAGTACTACAGGTAGGGCTAGATGATTTTGAGTGAAAATAAAGTCTCAATTTTTCTTTCATTTTAAGGATGATTTTTTATTTAATCGCAAGTTTTATTTTTTTCCCCATTAGCAAACAAAAAGAATGTCTCAGGGCACATCTTTTGCATAAAGGAAGCATTGCATGAACTGTAATACCATAAAGAGGTATTCTCAGACAATCCCTTCTGAATTGCTACATTTTCCACAAATAAAATAATACCTATACTCAACTTTGTTGCCGGCGCCGTTCCAGCGGTGTCAGGACTGGTGTTTCTTGGGCTCAGGTGACATTTTGTTAAGCCATCCCTGTGACCAATTCACAATCCCCTCCTTTGGACATAGCTGACTTCTGGAGGAAGCAAGAGCTGTTGCTGCTCTCACTTCCTCTCGATGAACGATTTGTCCGAAGGAGGGTAGAGTGAAGTGACTGCAGGAAGAGTCCGTGCCGACACCGTTGGAAATGCAACGACACCGGAAGGGGTATTATTATTTTACTTGGGGTAAATGGTGATTGAAAAGGAGTTGTCCAAGTAATTGATAACCCCTTCAAAGAGGTTGTCTCTAGATAATCTTCAGGAGCACACCGCTCTCAGCCTCCTGTATCAGGGATGGTGCATTCTTAAAGATTGACAATTTAGACCAGTGACAAAGATGCACAATAGCTCTGAACTGTGCTCTTTACCAGGGTGCTAGATCTGACTCTGCAGCAAGAGAAAAGGGCAAGGATCCGGAGATTGGTGGGATCCATGTGCTTCTTGCCTAGGTAATCAGTCACTATATGACTGCAGATTGGTCGGTAAGCTAGACAACATGCTGTACATTTAAAATAAAAATCCATCCATTCTTGAGAACAGATATTTTTGGGCAGTTAATGGGTAATTTGCAAACGATTGCTTTTACAAACATTTTGCAATTTTGAACTTTAAGTCAACCACTTTACTTATGTACAGATTACCGGAATTGTCCCTTATAATCCTGAAAATATAAGGATGTAAACATTAAGGGAATACAAAAATCAACTAATGCTGAAATATAGAAAAAACACTAATATTCACCTGTTAATTCCTTTTTTCTTTCAATTTTACAGGTCATTGTCTTGTCCTACAGTGATACCATGCCATACACGCACATCAGTGAAAGACAAGTGCAACACGGGAGGAGACCACTGGAGCAGCAGGGACATTAACAGTGTATAAGCACTTTACAATATACTCGCTTTTAGCTATTCTAAGTCCTGGAAATTGCTGTATATACATCTAAGTTATGTAAATAAAAAATAGCCCCTGAAACCATTATCCAGAGCCACTGTTTTTTGGGTGTATATATGCGATATGTTACAAGTTTATTGTAGGCTGTGCACAAAATCAAGGATGTGTTATACTGCACATGATGATTGTGGAGCTGTGTGGTACACAATGATGAAAGTTGGTGGCACAGAGTTGCTCTTTACTTCACCTCATAGTCCACGATGGAAGCAAGCTCCTTCAATCATGTTATTTAAGATAAGTCTAAGGCTCATGTGGGTTAGTTGTTGGGTTCATCAGAATTGTGGGGGTGGGAAAGGGCATTCATATACAGCTAGGTGAGAGACATGGGACATGCACATCAGCACTTCAAAGACTATACAAGACCAAACAGCAGGAATGCACCCAGCATGGCTCCCAGCATAAATTCCACAGTGAACAAATGCAGTGATCACTGAATGACAAATACTTCCAGATGAAAAACCTGATTTTAGTCCCTAGCATTGATAAGTGCAGCTTACAACCTCATCTCCACTCTCTTCACTGCCGGTTAGAGTTAGTTCATATCGATTCACAGGACCACTTCAAGCAGCCAGGTCAGTAATCTTTGGTTGCTGCACAATAACCTTAAGAACCAACTCCTACCATCGCAACATCACATGTGCATCACGCCAAAACTGTGACATAGCGCCAGTAAAGCTCATCTAAACAAGAGCTCTGGAAGCTGGGAAGCTGTTTTCATGGCTCTCGTCCATCAACCAAAGATCAAGATTACAACGACGGACAGGGTTCTGCGAATCAATTCGACCAACTATACTGCTCGTTCAGATATTAGATCCACCCAAGAGAGGAGTAGTTAAAATAATTTTTCAATTCTGAATGAGATCAATATTGTGGGAAACTGAAATGGCAAATTTTGCTTAATACATCAGCAATAAGTAAAAGATAAAACAATGCTAAACAGAAGAAACTGTAATCTGAGGTCATGTGAAATGGCTATTCCCAAAATGTTACAAGATCCTCAATCTTGGTCCGGAAGTCACGTAGACAATGAATAGAGTGAAGGTCGAGCATGTGCACCTACATTTCATTCAAGATTGGGTCCTAGGGAGCTCAATTCTCGTGTTTCAGATCAGTCTTCTCAAATTCGCTCAAGGTTCCAGAGATCAATTTATTCTCTACCCTATGAATGGGGACCAGCTTACTGATCAAGGGAGTAACCATTAAAGCACATTTCAATCCAATTCTGCTGTCCCACTTTAGTCCTATGGTCAGTAGACAGCTATCTTTATACAGCACTTACATATTCAATATTTGGAAATGAAACAGTAAGTGTAGAACAAATGGTTACCAAAAGGTGTAAGATGTAATATCTTTCTTGTCCGAGTTTTCAGGAAGAGGCACATATAATCATAAAGCAAGGAACACTGGGAAACCAAAAATGAACTTGCTGAAAATTCAAATGTATTTCATTGTGGGGAGGGAAAAAATATTCACACAGGGTAATGGAAAGTAGCACAGTTGAGTTTGCTGTAAACTAGTCATCTGCTCCCCATAGCAGTCATTTAACACCTTGAATTTTTTCTTGGGGGAAAAAAAACAAGAAAAAAAAAAGACAATTCACACTTGCTTAAAAAAGTAGAGACGAGACAAGCCTTGTTGCGCAATTACTGACTATATCGCCAAAAAATAATCCAATAAGTCATCAATATGACGAGTATTGATGTAAAATCACTTAAAACATTCCTACAGCATAAAGTCGGCTGTATTAATAGTGAGCTTTTAACCTTTGATTCTCTTCACGAAGCTTTTCTATCTCGGCGACTAAGCTTTCATTTACGGAGTATCTTTCAAGTAACATTTGAATTTCACTCTAAAAATAAAAAGGAAGTCATAAATGGAAGGTGAATACAGGTGAAAAAAAGACATGGCAGTGAAAAACAAATGCATTATTTATACCTAAATAGGAAGAAAAACAAGCAATGCTTTAACATGAGGAAAATAAAACTATTTCTCCTACAGAAATAATACAAAAGAAAACTACTGAAAACCTTCAAGTAAAAAAGAAAAAGCAGTAAAACTGCAGGTTATATTTCTTAACACGGGTTGCAGTTATTTAGGTTAGTGGAGTTAGTAGACAAAAATATTAGATCCTTTGGCAGGTTTTTAAACCAATGCCCAAAAAAATAACGTCATTTTTTTCTAGGTAAAAAAAGAAAAAGCATACATCTCCAAACGTACAGCTAAGCAACAACATTTCTTAGTCTTTTATGTCCAATCACTGAGATATTGCTTTATTTTTCTTCATGCAGCTCCTAAAATGGGTTATACATAACAGCAAGGCTTACAAATAAGGTATAAACGTACTCAGCAGCATCTGCTAGAAGTAACGGTTTCCAGCCAAGGACTATATTTAGATGTGCTATTTCTTATATAACTGCTATTAACTAGGTTTCTGTGTACAGAACAAGTAGTAGAGTACCATAAACGTATGTCTGATTTCACAAGATCTGCATTGCACCATGGTTCCTCAACTCCCTCTCCGACACATCACAAGCTGTGAAATGAACCTTCCCTCTAATGCTACAAACATTAAAATAATATTAAGTGAACAGACTACCGGTAACTTCTAAAGCAGTGTAACATACATTCTTAATAACTGCTTTTTTCCATAGTTCTTATTAAGTTTTATTATAACCATTCTTTTCCTTCACAAATGCTGAAGCAGCGAGTCTGCACAATGTTACTTCCACTTGCACACTTAATATGAAAATATTTCTTGTAATCGCTCTGCACAAAACTCTTTAATTTCTATGCATCAAAGATTCATCAATCCTCATGGTTACGTAAACTATTCTTCTTTCTGATACACCTCTCTTGCTTTTTTCACCTTAGTATTTCCAGAAGCAAACAGACCTTATACATACCGATTGTATGTGAAACTGTTTTATCATCTCCACTTGTAAATTAATAATATCTCGATGACATGCTTCCCTAAAAAGATAAGGATCGAGGAGAAATTACCAAATAATATAAGTTATGATCCACAATCATTAATGTTTAATTCATACCATTACTTGAAAGATGTTTTCCACCTTTGGGGGTCATTTTTTTTTATTAAATACATATATTTGGGGCTGATAAATCATTTTAAAATTGTATTTCATGAAGGCCTTTTATTTTCCTGCACATTCAACTTTGATGTGGTCTGTAGTCATGAATCAGCGGAGAGGAGCTCAGAGATAAAAGACCTATGAACTGTCAGTCATAGCAAGTTGTGACAAACTGCACCTAGCAGCCCCGCAAGACGCCACTGATATGTCAGGTGTCACGCTGTACGGTCTTCCCACATTCACCAACATGATGTCCCGCACCCCCTGAGAATACGTAATGTCAGCTTGGCAGCTTTACACAAAAACACCCTTTCCATAAGGGCACAAGGAGGCACGGGGAGTGAGTGAGGGTGACCCACGTGACCGTCAGCATGGCACAGCACTCATTGACAATCCTGCCAGGTTGAGAGCGACCCCTTTCACAAGAACAAGTGAAACAGAGCCTTGCCAGCCCAGAAGGACCGCCACCAATTCCTTGTTAGATACACGCATGGTCCATTAATGGTATTATATCGGGCCAGAAACCAACACCGGTAGTATGTGATGTTAAACCGAGAACATGGACTTGTGGATCGAAATAAAAGAGCAGCCCAAAGTTAAATTGGATATTTAATTACCTTAAGGGCACACTAGACAAAACACTAAATACACAACAGATATACATACAAGATAGTCAGATACGCAGATACAGGTGGTAACACAATAAGTATGAGCAGATGATACAAAAGACAGTTACCAGTAGGATGCTAGGCCTTGGTGCTGGGCAGCCACATGGGAGGTATGGGGTACCAGCGGTTTCCGATTTCTTCCAACACATGACGGTGTGACCTGCCTTAGAAGAGAACACTGGGCCACAGCCTTGCACAAGCATAACCCTTTGGTCGGTCACTCCCTTTCACACCCACGAGATGGTCCTAGTTTCCCTCATCTAGGGTCTGGTAGCTGAAACTCCAAAACCTATGATGGATCATAACTTCTCAACGGAAGCTCATAAGGATGGGCTTTTGGCGCCATCAGAACCAGTCAGGAACCCCGTTAAGCTTGGGGACCATACACTGCTTTGCTACCTGGCTTCCCACCCCAGAGTGCAAGAATGGGTCTAGACCCAAGCGGGCTTTCGTCACCTTCCAGCGATCTTGGAAACGTAACTGGTATACAGCTAGAACGCACGATAACTCCATAACTCCTTATGAAATTATGGCTCCTGTTCATCTAGGGGGAGGGAGGGTTTCTTTGAAGCAGTTAAACAGCTTAGGATCCCAGCACAGATTAGTCATGCCAGAAAGGGCTTGGTCCCAAACAAGGCTGCTAGCGGTGTGATTTTTTCCACTTGGAGGCGCCTTTGAAGCTGCACCACCTACTGAGTGTCATCACACAGCTGTTAGGTGACCCGGGACCAGGGGCTCCTTCCCTGTCCGTAACACTAGGGGGCACCCTAGCTCGCCCTACTCCCCGGGATACTTCTGAAGGTGAAGATGTTGGGGCCTCCGCCCTTCTCTTATCTCCTGAGTTAGCCCACGGTCTGTTCTCTTCCCCCACCCAGGGAAGAGGGGCGCTACTGTGCACAGTAGTATACCAACCCAACAAACAAGGCAACACAAACAAGGGTTAACACAAAACTCCAGGCATACAAAATATTCACTCACATATAGCAGTGGAATGCACCGGGTTGTGAAGGTAAGTGAATAAACCAAAATAGAGTAGGATGAGGAATTACCACGCATGCAAACCAAGCAACAGTCACTAATAACTCCTCCAACTCTCCTCATAAGTACTCCTCTTTCTCTGTTAGCCATGCAGCAAAAAAGCTAGCTATGACAAGAATTTGTATGAAAGCCCAGATTATAAATGGAAAAGGAGTGGCTAACCGAGCTCAGCTGTGAGCACAGGGATTTCCAACATGGCCAATTAAGCAGTGTTCTGGCAAAAGAAATAAACACATTTAAAATGAAGGAGAAGTGCTTCTTCTCAGAGCCGCAGTAGGAGCAATCAGATGCTGCGGTCTTCTGGCTCCACACTGTTTCGGTAACCCATGACACTGAGCCAGGTGTAATGTCTCAGAATTACATTTTGAAGGAGGCCTTAATCTCAGACCATATGTTATACAGTCGATTGGCAAGAAATTGCATCCCCCATATTCTTCACAAAAGGACAATTAAGGCTGTCATTTAACTCATTCTGCAGCCAACAGACAGTGCAATGGAAAGGCTATGTAAAGCAAAATGTTTAATGACACTCAATTGCTAAAAAATGTTTTTAGTCCTAATAACATGCACTTAATGGAAATCTGTTAGGCTAAGTGCACACGTTTGCAAAATATTCCTGAGCAAAACCGGACTTTTTTCACGGCAAAAACGCGCGTTTTTTTGCACGGATTTGATGCGTTTTTACCGCGATTTTTTCCTGAACTTTCTAGGTCAATAATATAGCGGGAAAAACGCTAGAATTCCGCAAAATTAATGGACATGTTGCTAGATTTTCGGCGATGCGTTTTTTTCACGGAAAAAAACGCACCATGTGCACAGAAATTGCGGAATTCATTCTAAATGATAGGATGCTTAATACATGCGTTTTTGACACGTTTTTTTCCAGCGAAAAAACGCGAAAAAAACGCAAATATTCCTGAACGTGTGCACTTAGCCTTATAGTTTTTGCTATTTAACCCCTTAACGACCAGGGGTATTTTTGGTTTTGCATTTTCATTTTTTGTTTCAATTCTTCCCAGAGCCATAACTTATTTTTTTGGTCAAAATGGCCATGTGAGGGCTTGTTTCTTGCGGGACGAGTTGTACTTTTGAACAACACTGTTGGTTCTACTATGTCGTATAACAGAAAACGGGAAAAAATTCCAAGTGCGGTGAAATTGCATTTTTGTTTGGCTTTTTTACTAGGTTCCCTAAATACCAAAACTGACCTGCCATTATGATTCTCCAGGTCATTACGAGTTCATAGACAAACATGTCTAGGTTCTTTTTTATCTAAGTGGTGAAAAAAATTCCAAAGTTTGTAAAAGAAAAAAAAAAAAGATGCCATTTTCCGAGAACCGTAGCGTCTCCATTTTTCGGGATATGGGGCTGGGTGAGCGCTTATTTTTTGTGTGCCGATCTGCCATTTTTACTGATAACATTTTGGTGCAGATACGATCTTTAGATCGCCCGCTATTGCATTTTATTGCAATGTTGCAGCAACCAAAAAAACGTAATTCTGGCATTTCGATTTTTTTCTCGCCATGCCGTTTACCGATTGGATTAATTCTTTTTATTATATTGATATATCGGGCAATTCTCAACGCGGCGATGCCAAATCTGTGTACATTTTATTTTTCATTGTTTTATTTTGAGTGGGGCGAAAGGGGTTTTTTAACTTTTATATCTTTTAAATATTTTTAAAAACACATTTTTTTTTACTTTTTTACTTGCTTCAATAGTCTCCATGGGAGACTTGAAGCTGCAGTTGTCCGACTGCCTCTGCTACATAGAGCAGACATGCTCATTTGCTATGAGCGCTGACCACCAGGCAGCGATCATAGCGATCCAGCAATGACAACCACAGGGGTCTTCTCCTGACCCCGGGTTGTCATGCCAACCCGTGGTCATATGACACGGGCACCGATGGGAGGAGCTAAATGACGCTGTCAGCGTTTGAGAGCGGCATTTAATATGTTAACAGACGCAGGTGAATCGCGATTCCACCTGCGGCTGTTCCGGGCACATGTCAGCTGTACAGATCAGCTGTCATGTACCGGAAAAAGTGCGGGCTCATCGCCGAAGCCCGCACCAAACAGGGGAGGCGTGATACACTCTGTCCTTCACTGGAAGTTAATGGTTTAATCCAAGAGCAGCATAATATAGAGCAAGAAAACCAGATTCCAGCGATGTGTCACTTATTAGGCTATGTGTTGTAGTTTCAATACAATCAAGTGTTTTATCAGCAGGAGATTACCACTGCCTGACTAGGTTTCAGGTTCGTGCCAACTAATCTGTGTAACCTCAACCCCCACAATTGAGTGACAGGTTGCTCACAATGCAGAGTGTGCACAGGAACCAATCTGAGCACTGCTACATCTATAAACAAAGATAATTAGGATTTTTAGCAAAACTGCACCAATCAGTCCAACAAGTGACACGTCCATACAGTCAGGCTCTAAGGCACTACAGATAACATAGCAAAAACTAGCTAGAAGATTCCCTTTTACAGAAAAGAAATAAAATTAAAATCAATGTCTCTCAATGCCAGTACTAGACACAATTGTAGTTGCCAGGATGACCATAGTGCTCTCCTCGGTAACTGGCAGACTACCAAGGCCACATGAAATTAAAATAAGGTTCTTACATCTGCTGTCAAATGCCTGAATGATGTGTCCTCTCTTGTTCAGAACCAAATCAGTTAAAATGGATGTGCCACCAAAAACGATACATTTAATTAAGTAGAAAATGTGTATATAAATATTTTTTACAATTTACAGTTATTGAAAAGTATGTTCCGTTAAAAAAAGACGGATTTTGGTAAGAACTTACCTGTAAAATCCTTTTCAGCGAAGGAAGGAAGAGAGACACAGTATTCATTACTGATGGGTAGGCGGAGCCCAGATAGGATTGACACCTCAGATTAAAAAGAGTGTTGACCGGCCCCTCCAGCACGGGCTCCTCCTACTCAGCTTTCTTCAGTCGTACCCAAGCTTAAAGAAGAGCAAGATCACCAGCGGAACAACATAAACCCTTCTGAAGGACTTCAGAGAAAAACACAATAGACCAGGTTATGCATGCATTTGGCAAAACATCACACAGTTCCAGGTACTACTCACTGGACCTGACCACTGCGATGAGCTGGTAATGCTGGAACAGAGCCGTAGCGCGTCGACCTCAGCCCAGATAAACGCTATCAGAGAAGGGTCACGCCGCATCTGTAAATACAACAACACACTTCTGCCATGGGAGGGAGCTGTGTCTCTCTTCCTTCCTTCGCTGAAAAGGATTTTACAGGTAAGTTCTTACCAAAATCCGTCTTTCAGCTGCAGAGGGAAGGAAGAGAGCCACAGTATTCATTACTGATGGGACGTCCCAAAGCAGTTCAAAAATAAGGGTGGGAAAAAACCAACAAAAGGCAGAAACCCAACAACCTAGACAAAAGCGCAACAAGCGCCAAATACAAGTTAACTAGAACTTTAAACTACCGCTGCCTGCAGGACCCTACGTCCTAAGGCCGCATCAGCGGAAGCACTAACGTCCACCTTATAAAACTTTGTAAATGTGTGGACAGAAACGCCAGGTCGCCGCTCGGCAGAGCTGAGCTGCCGAAGCCCCTTGATAAAAGGCCCACGATGAAGCCACAGCCCTCGTGGAGTGAGCTCGAACCTTAATCTGGCAAGGTTCGCCTTTAAGTCGGTAAGCTTCCAAAATGGCCGACCGAATCCAACGAGCTATAGAGTCCTTGGAAGCTCGTTGACCACGCCTGCGACCTGCAGGAATTACAAACAGAGAATCTGACTTCCGAAAAACTTGAGTAATAGGCAAATAGAACTTCAAGGCCCGCACCAAATCCAATGTGTGCAAGGCCCGTTCCTTTGCCTTCCTCGGGCCCGGGCAAAGAGAGGGCAACACAATATCCTGGTTAACATGAAAATGCAACACCACCTTAGGTAGAAAGTCGCCCCGTGTGCGAAGCACTACTCGATCAGAGTAAAACTCCAGGAAAGGAGGCGAGCAGGAAAGAGCCGCCAACTCAGAAACTCTTCTCAAAGAGGTTACCGCCACTAAGAAGACAACCTTCCAAGAAAGTAGAGAAAGGCTAGCAGAAATCATAGCCTCAAAAGGCACATGTTGAAGAGCCTCCAAGACAAGGTTGAGCCGCCATGGAGACACAGGCGCCTTCCGCGGCGGAAACTGACGGGTTACTCCGCGAAAAAAAGGAACGCACGTCTCTACGGGAGGCGATAGCCCTCCGAAACAGTAAGGACAGAGTAGAAACCTGACCTTTCAGGGTGCTCACTGCCAAACCTTTGTCCAGCCCATACTGTAGACAAATTGGGAATGGAAGAAACCCTCGGGTTCCTTGAAGAACCCGAACACCACGAAAAGAAGACTTCCCAAGTCTTGTGATAAATCCTAGTAGTAGCCGAACTACTGGCAGCTCGCAGAGTGGCAATGATTTTGATGAAAAACCTCTAAGGGTCAATATTTCGGTCTCAAGAGCCACGCCGTCAAACGCAGAGACTTCAAGTCTGAATGACGACCGGGTCCCTGGGTTAACAGGTCCGGGCGAAAAGGAAGTGGGAATGGCGGCGCCGCCAAAAGCGACACGTGTCGAGAACCACGTCCTCCTTGGCCAATCTGGGGCTATCAAAATAGCCGGAATTCTTTCCAGTCTGATCCGACTCAGCACCAGAGGGAGTAAGGATATCGGCGGAAACACATAGACTAGCTCGAAATGGTCCCACGGATCCACCAGAGCGTCTACCGCCACAGCCTTCGGGTCCTTGTACCTGGACATGAAGGTCGGTAGTTTGGTATTGAACCTGGACGCCATCAAGTCCACTTGGTGAGTTCCCCAACGGGAGCACAGCAGTGCAAAAATCTTCGGATGAAGACTCCATTCTCCGGGATCCATCTTCTCGCGACTGAGGAAGTCCGCCGTGGTATTCTGGACTCCTGGAATGTGAATCGCAGAGATGGCTGGAACCCTGGTCTCGGCCCATATCAGGATCCGAGACACCTCCATCAAGAGCCTGGAACTCCTCGTCCCGCCTTGGTGGTTGATATACGCGACCGCCGTCGCGTTCTCTGTCTGCACTCAGACTGACAGACCGCTCAAAGAGACCGTCCAGTGTTGGAAGCAAAGAAAAATTGCCCTCAATTCCAGGATGTTGATAGGTAGAACCGACTCTTCCGATGACCATACTCCCTGGATCCAAAGATCGTTCCAGACACCCCCCCCAGCCAGTCAGGCTGGCATTGGTGGTTATGACCGACCACTTCGGAGGGAGGAAAGACTTTCCCAGGGATAACGCTCCTGGACGTAACCACCATCCTAGGGATTCTCGCACCCTGTGAGAGATGGTGACGCTGCAATCCAGAGAAACTTGCGATCGATCCCAACGACTCAGAATGAGCTTTTGGAGAGCTCTGGAATGAAATTGGGCAAACGGAAGTGCCTCCATGGTCAAACCCAGAAGGCGCATACCTTCCGAAGGGACATTGCTGTCGCAGACTTCATAATCTGTACATGTCGGAAAAGACATGCCTGCTTGTCTGGAGGTAGGGACACCACCGCCCGTACCGTGTCGAAATGCATCCCCAAAAACAGGATTGACTGCGACGATTCCAGAGACGACTTCCCCCAATTGACCAGTCACCTGAAAACCTCCAGGAGCTGAAGGGATAGATTGTGCTGCCTCCTCCTTTGAGGACGCCACAATCGAAAGGTCGTCTAGGTAGGGACGAATCGTAAGTCCCCGTCTTCGAAGAATTGCCATGAGATTTAGGCGCCAGAATCGTTGTAAAAATTCTGGGCGTTAAGGCCAAGCCGAATGGCCGAGCCACAACCTGGTAATGGTTGATCTATGGCAAAAACGAAGGAAGCGCTGGTGAGCTCTTCCGACGGGAACATGCAAATAAGCGTCGCGAATGTCGATTGACCAAAAAATCGTTCTGCGACAGGGCTGCCATAACGGAGCGAAGCGACTCCATGCGGAATTTTCGGGTGTGGACAAGCCGATTCAATCTTTCCAGAATAGGGCGAAACTTGTCCTCCTTTTTTGGGGACTACCAAGAGGTTGAATAAAAAATCCTCTTCCCCGGTCCTCTGCGGAACCGGTATCACCACACCCTTCTGCAGAAGGGAATCGACCTCTCGCAGTAGAGAGGTAAATAGTTCGGCTCTGACGGAATGCGAGATTGGCAAAAAAAAACTGTCCGGGGTCGAGAAAGAAACTCTATGAAGTAGCCTGCCAACACAACCTGTGTCACCCAGGCGTCCGACACACGGGAAACCCAAGTCGGTTTGAATTGGAGTAAACGACCCCCCCCACTCGAGAGCGCTCGAGTGAGATTCAGATGTCAGTCCGCCTTAGCGGATTTTTTGCCAGCTTCTGTCTTAACAGAAGTTCTGTGTCATGGGTGTATCGCCACGAGGATCGTCGCGATTACACACTCTGACTTCTCACAGCTGAGTTGCTGTTTCTTTGTGTTTGGTAATGAGGGAGTTAATTTTACCTAGCTCTTTGCTAAGACTAGGTCCAGCCTCGCCCGGCTGCTTTTGATTATGTTCTAATTAGATTCCTTCATATACCTGCCAGTCTGCTTGTTAGATGCCGGTGAAAGCATTCATGTAGTCTAGCAGACTGGATCGGTTCTGAGAATACTTAAGCTAAGAGCTCCTTAGTTGTTTTTACTCTTATAGCTTATAGTTTATCTCTGAGACCTTAGGTGTTCCTACTGTGTGTGAGTGTTGTATGTAAGACTTTATTTACTTTATTTCTTGTCTTTCTTGTATGTCTTTCTGTTCATTAACCGTTACCTGTTCATTCCCTTTGGTGGTAATCAGGGTCCTTCTTAGGACTAGATTACAGTTGGCAGGGATTGATAGGAGACAGGGTTTACGCTGGTGGCCTGGACCTCTGTACCTTTAACAGTACCTCCAGGTAGAGGGATTAGTTAGGACCCCAGTTTAGGGTCAGCATAGACCCCGGTCACCCTCTAGACGGAGACAGCGTATAACGGATTCCGTATTGACCCACTGGACACTCTGTCAGGTAATTCTATGTTATCATATATCTATGCGCATGTTATATAGTATGTTGCCCTTTTGATATAGATTACTGTCATCACATACATATATATATATATATATATAATCTGCTATACAGCGTGACATTCTGTTTCCAGGGTATGCGGAATTTCTGAGAATTCCCCAGAGGGTTGGCCGGATCATCCCTTGGACCGAAAGGACCGCCGATAAATATCGGCACTAGTCCTGTCAGACGCAGAAGTCACAGCTCTGCGCTGCGGTAAAGCTGTTTCTTTTGCCTTTGCCTTGGCAATCAGCTCCGTGAGGTCAGATTCAAATAGCTGACCACTTTGTAAGCTAAAGATAGCAAACCCTGCTTGGAAAACCGCGTTCCACCGTCCAAGTCACAGTGCTCTTCTGACTGTGACTGCCGAGGATTGCGCCCTGGATAGCAGTGACGCATTATCCTTCAACTTGAAAAGCCCATCTACCTCGATAGAGGGGATCCATCTTGCCAAGCCGTCCTTAGACGGTCCAACCAGCTCAGGGGAACTTAACAAGTACACCTAGATCCTTAATACCGAATCTATGATCCACGGCCTCGCAGATGGATTGTTGCCATCTCCGTTTTTCTGTCCAGCGTGTCCTGCAGACTCGCCTTCCCTTTACCAGGAAGATTTGCTAAGCTGGGATAAAGGGACATTCACTTCAGGAGAAGGAGTCCAATTAACAAACAACTCCGTAGAAAAAACGGATACAGTTTGTAAAGCCGTCGCGACCCATGCGACTCCTGAAATATCCGGGCCGACTTACCAGGACGTCTAGTTACCTCCTCCGGTAACTGTAACGCCCTCATTTCCAATAGAAATTTTAGCACGGCCCATGAAAGAGGCAGAGTGTCCCTGCCGATCCTCCTTGTCCGAATCGGACTTCTTCGCTAAGCGAGAAGGAAGGCACCGATAGGTGTCGCTTCCTTGAGAGGATCTAGCTGACACTCCATAACCTAAAAGGTCAGACAGGCCATCAACAGAAACTAGTGAAGGCCTCCATTTTGACACCACTGGAACCTCCGACCGCTGTGCATGAGTCGAGGTCTGCGTGTCAGATACGCGAGGCTGATCCGTAGCGAATCTGGGAGACGGTCTCTGACATGTCTTTGCACAGTATATGGCAGTTTAAACCTGTCAGTAACCAGAACAGTGTTTCTTAACCCCTTAACGACCGCCGATACGCCTTTTAACGGCGGTCATTAAGGGTACTTAAACCACAGCGCCGTTAATTAACGGCGCTGTGGAAAAAGTGAATAGCGCCCCCCAGAGGCGCATTTTCTCCGGGGTCTCGGCTACCGGGGGTAGCCGAGACCCCAGAGAACATGAATCGGGTCGGTTTTTACCGACACCGATGTTGCGATCGCCATTATTAACCCTATAACGGCGACCGCAACAACAAAAAAAAAAATTGTGCCATTTCATTTCTCTGTCCTCTGATGTCATCGGATATCAGAGGACAGAGAAAAAGGGTCCCCAGGACCCCAATGTGGCCCCCGATCCAATCCATGTGGCCCCCGGGCCCTCCGGTGTCCCCCGATGCCGGCGCTGTTAAGAAAATGGCGGGCGCATGCTCAGTGCGCCCGCCGCTATGTGCCGCTGTGCTGGTGAGGGGATGGGCAAATATTCTCTGGGGTCTCGGGTACCGGGGGTAGCCGAGACCCCAGAGAACATGATCCGGGTCGGTATTCACCGATCCCGGTGTTGCGATCGCGGCTATGCAAGCATAGTCGCGATCGCAAAAAAAAAAAAAAAAAAAAAATGATTTCTCTCCCCTCTGATGTGATCGCACATCAGAGGGGAGAAAATGAGGGTCCCCCGATCGCCCCCCCATATACTTACCGGTGTCCTCCGTCCTCCCGCAGGTCCCAGGATCCCGGCGTCTTCTTCCTGCAAAAAAAAAATGGCGGGCGCATGCGCAGTGCGCCCTCCGATCTGCTTGGCGGCAGATTCAAAAATTTTTTCATTCATTCTCAGAAAAGTGCATTTTGATCACTGTGATAAACTATCACAGTGATCAAAATAAAAAAAACAGTACATAACCCCCCATTTATCACCCCCTTAGTTAGGGACATATAATAAAAAATAGAAATTATATTTACTTTCATTTTTCTGTTAGGGTTAGGGTTATAATTAGAGTTAGGGTTATAATTAGGGTTAGGGTTAGCATTAGGCTGGTTTCACACATCCGGTGTGCGCCTGACGGCGCCCCCGGCATTTAGCCGCAGCGCCGCATCAGAAAATCTGATGCGCCGCATGCGTTTTTTTTTGCATTGACTTGCATTAGCGCCGGATGGCGCCGCATGTCAATGCGTTGCATGCGGTTTTGTCCGGATGCGGCGCAAATGTACATTGCGGCGGCCGGACAAAACGCTGCATGTAACGTTTTTTGTTTTTGCCGGATGGTTTCTGATGTCTCCGGGCATCAGAAACCATCCGGCAAAAAAACGCATGCGGCCGCCGGCGGCGCATCAGGTTTTCTGATGCGTCGCTGCGGCAAAATGCCGGGGGCGCCGACAGGCGCCCGCCGGAACGTGTGAAAGCAGCCTTAGGGTAAGGGTTATAATTAGCGTTAGGGTTAAGCTGGGTTCATACTGCGTTATGGTAGTCCGTTAGACGGACTGCGTTACACCGCGGTATAACGCGGTCCGTTAACGCTGCCATTCACCCCCATTTGAGGGCGCATCGCGACGCATGCCGTAAAGCGGCATGCGTTTGCGACATGCCATCATTCAGTGACGGAGCCTCGGACGCGGGCTGCAGCGTTTGGGCTCCGTCACCGCTAGCGCAGATGAATCATCTGCTGATTCCTCTGCGCTAGCGGGTATAGCATAATGCGATCGCGTTATGCTATACCGTTACCAGCCCGTCAACGCTATGTGTTGAACGGGCTGGTAAAACGCAAAATGAACCTAGCCTTAGGGTTAGGGTTATAATTAGGGTTATAATTAGGGTTAGGGTTACAATTAGGGTTAAAATTAGGGTTAGGGTTACAATTAGAGTTAGGGTTATAATTAAGGTTAGGGTTACAATTAGGGTTGGGATTTAGGTTAGGATTAGGGTTGGGATTAGGGTTAGGGGTGTGTTGGGATTAGGGTTGGAGCTAGAATTGAGGGATTTCCACTATTTAGGCACATCAGGGGGTCTCCAAACACGACGTGGCGTTCAAAAAGTCAAATGGCGCTCCCTCCCTTCCGAGCCCTGCCGTGCGCCCAAACAGTGGTTTACCCCAACATATGGGGTATCACCGTACTCAGGACAAATTGCACACCAATTTTGGGTTCTAATTTCTCCGGTTACCCTTGGGAAAATAAAAAATAGCTGGCTAAAAAAATAATTTTTGAGAAAAAAAATGATTTTTCATTTTCACGGCTCTGCGTTTATAAATTTCTGTGCAGCACTAGGGGTTCAAAGTGCTCACCACACATCTAGATAAGCTCCTTAAGGGGTCTAGTTTCCAAAATGGGGTCACTTGTGGGGGTTTCCACTGTTTAGGCACATCAGGGGGTCTCCAAACACGACGTGGCTTTCAAAAAGTCAAATGGCGCTCCCTCCCTTCCGAGCCCTGCCGTGTGCCCAAACAGTGGTTTACCCCAACATATGGGGTATCAGCGTACTCAGGACAAATTGCACACCAATTTTGGGGTTCTAATTTCTCCGGTTACGCTTGGGAAAATAAAAAAATAGCTGGCTAAAAAATCATTTTTGAGAAAAAAAATGATTTTTCATTTTCACAGCTCTGCGTTTATAAATTTCTGTGAAGCACTTGGGGGTTCAAAGTGCTCACCACACATCTAGATAAGCTCCTTGGGGGGTCTAGTTTCCAAAATGGTGTCACTTGCAGGGGGTTTCTACTGTTTAGGTACATCAAGGGCTCTGCAAACACAACATGACGCCCGCAGAACATTCCATCAAAGTCTGCATTACAAAATGCCGCTCCTTCCCTTCCAAGCACTCCCATGCGCCCAAACAGTGGTTTCACCCCACATATGGGGTATCAGCGTACACAGGAAAAATTGCACAACAACTTTTTGGGTCCA
Source organism: Oophaga sylvatica (assembly GCA_033576555.1). NCBI lineage: Eukaryota > Metazoa > Chordata > Amphibia > Anura > Dendrobatidae > Oophaga > Oophaga sylvatica. The sequence continues at coordinate 189,919,755 of JARQOD010000004.1, read as the reverse complement.
ATTTCTCCTGTTACCCTTGGGAAAATAAAAAAAAATAGCGGGCTAAAGAATCATTTTTGAGGAAAAAAACGATTTTTTATTTTCACGGCTCTACGTTTATTAATTTCTGTGAAGCACTTGGGGGTTCAAAGTGCTCACCACACATCTAGATAAGTTCCTAAAGGGGTCTAGTTTCCAAAATGGTGTGATTTGTGGGGGGTTTCGACTGTTTAGGCATATCAGGGGCTCTCCAAACGCGACATGGCGTCCAATTTCAATTCCAGCCAATTTTGGTTTGAAAAAGTCAAACAGCGCTCCTTCCCTTCCAAGCCCTGCCGTGCGCCCAAACAGTGGTCCCAGCCCACATATGGGGTATCAGCGTACTCAGGACAAATTGGACAACAACTTTTGTGGTCTAATTTCTCCTGTTACCCTTGGGAAAATAAAAAATTGGGGACTAAACAATCAGGTTTGTGGAAAAACACGGATTTTGGTAAAAACTTACCTGTAAAATCCTTTTCAGCGAAGGAAGGAAGAGAGACACAGTATTCATTACTGATGGGGTAGGCGGAGCCCCAGATCAGGATGTTACCTCAGATCAAAAGAGTGCTGACTGGCTGGCCCCTCCAGCTCGGGCTCCTCCTACTCAGCTCCAGTCGTACCAAAGCTTTTAGAAAAAGAGCCAAGATCACCAGCGGAGCAACATAACCCCTTCTGAAGGAACTTCAGAGAAAAAACACAAGGATACAGGTTATGCATGCAAAGAAAGCCAAAAACCACAGAGTTCCAGGTACTACTCACGGAACCTGACTACTGCGATGAGCTGGCGATGCTGGAACAGAGCCTTAGCGCGCTGACCTCAGCCCAGATAATCGCTATCAGATATGGGTCGCGCTGCATCTGAAAACATCAACACAGTTCTGCCTTGGGAGGGTGCTGTGTCTCTCTTCCTTCCTTCGCTGAAAAGGATTTTACAGGTAAGTTTTTACCAAAATCCGTGTTTCAGCTGCAGATGGAAGGAAGAGAGCCACAGTATTCATTACTGATGGGACGTCCCAAAGCAGTTCAAAAATAAGGGTGGGAAAAACCAACAAAAGGCAGAAACCCAACAACCTTAACAACAAAGCGCAACCAGCGCTAAACACAAGTTCATCCAGAACTTTAAACTACAGCTGCCTGCAGGACCCTACGTCCGAGGGCTGCATCAGCGGAAGCACTGACGTCCACTTTATAAAACCTTGTAAACGTGTGGACAGAGCGCCAAGTTGCCGCTCGGCAGAGCTGCACTGCCGAGGCACCTTGATGAAAAGCCCACGATGAAGCCACAGCTCTCGTGGAATGGGCTCGAAACTTAATTGGGCAAGATTCACCCCGAAGACGGTAAGCTTCCAATATAGCTGACCGGATCCAACGAGCTATGGAATCCTTGGAAGCTCGCTGACCACGCCGACGACCTGCTGGAACCACAAACAGGGAGTCCGTCTTACGAAAACCTTGAGTAATAGATAGATAAAACTTCAAGGCCCGCACTAAATCCAATGTGTGTAAATCTCGCTCTTTCGCATTCTTCGGATCCGGACAGAGTGAAGGCAACACAATATCCTGGTTAACATGAAATTGTGACACCACTTTAGGCAAAAAATCACCCCGAGTGCGAAGCACTACACGATCCGGAAAAAACTCCAGAAAAGGAGGCGAACAAGAAAGAGCTGCCAACTCAGAAACTCTCCTCAAAGAAGTGACTGCAACAAGGAAAGCCACCTTCCAAGAAAGTAAAGAAAGGCTAGCAGAAACCATAGGCTCAAAAGGTTTATGCTGAAGAGCCTCCAAAACAAGGTTGAGCCGCCAAGGAGACACAGGTGCCTTCCGCGGCGGAAACTTACGAGATATACCTCGGAAAAAGGAGAGCACGTCTCTATTTGAAGCAATGGTTCTCCGGAACAATAAGGACAGAGCAGAAATCTGACCTTTCAGAGTGCTGACTGCCAAACCCTTGTCTAGCCCATGCTGCAGAAAAGCCAACAGGTTGGGAATGGAAAATTTTCTCGGGTTCCGAGAGGACCCAAAACACCACGAAAAGAAGGTTTCCCAAGTTTTGTGGTAAATCCTAGTAGTAGCCGGACATCTTGCAGCACGAAGGGTAGCAATGACCTCGGCTGAGAAACCTCTACGGGTCAAGATTTCGGTCTCAAGAGCCACGCCGTCAAACGCAGGGACATCAAGTCCGGATGACAAACGGGCCCCTGAGTCAACAAGTCCGGTTGAAGAGGGAGTGGAAAAGGAGGTGCCGCCAACAGCGACATTATTGTCGAGAACCACACCCTTCTTGGCCAGTCTGGAGCTATCAAAATAGCTGGAATTCTCTCTAGTCTGATCCGACGCAGTACTAGAGGAAGTAAGGATATCGGCGGGAATACATAGATCAGCTCGAACTGATCCCACTGAGCCACTAGAGCATCCACCGCCACCGCCTTCGGGTCCTTGTACCTGGACATGAATGTCGGTAACTTGGCATTGGACCTGGATGCCATCAAATCCACTTGGGGGGTTCCCCAGCGAGAGCACAGTAGTGCAAAAACTTTCGGGTGGAGGCTCCATTCCCCGGGATCCATCCTTCTGCGACTGAGAAAGTCCGCTGTAATATTCTGAACCCCTGGAATGTGAATCGCCGAAATGGCTGGTACACTGGCCTCTGCCCAAATCAGAATTCGGGACACCTCTACCATGAGTCTGGAACTCCTCGTCCCACCTTGGTGATTGATATACGCGACAGCCGTCGCATTGTCTGTCTGCACTCGGACTGGCAGACCGCTCAAAGGGACCGTCCAATGTTGGAGGCAAAGGAAAATCGCCCTCAATTCCAGGATGTTGATCGGAAGAACAGACTCTTCCGATGACCATACCCCCTGAATCCAGAGATTGTTCCAAACACCCCCCCAGCCCGTCAGGCTGGCATCGGTGGTTATAACTGACCACTTCGGAGGGAGGAAAGACTTCCCCAGGGAGAATGCCCCTGGACGTAACCACCATTCTAGAGAATCCCGCACCGCGCGAGAAATGGTGACACTGCAATCCAGCGATTGCGACTGGTTCCATCGACTCAAGATGAACCTTTGGAGAGTCCTGGAATGGAACTGGGCAAAAGGAATTGCCTCCATGGACGCCACCATCAGTCCCAGAAGACGCATACACTTCCGTAGGGACATTGCCGTTGAGGATTTCATAATCTGTACATGTCGAAGAAGACATGACTGTTTGTCTGGTGGTAGGGAAACTACCGACCGAAACGTGTCGAGATGCATTCCCAAAAAGAGGATTGTCCTCGATGGTTCCAGAGACGACTTCTCCCAATTGACCAGCCAACCGAAGTCCTTCAGAAACTGAAGAGACAAATCCCGAGCCGTCAACGCCTCCTCCTCCGAGGAAGCCATGATCAAAAGATCGTCCAGATAAGGAGAATCGTAATCCCCTGTCTTCGAAGAATTGCCATGAGGGGCGCCAGAATTTTTGTAAAGACCCTTGGCGCTGAGGCTAAGCCGAACGGCAGAGCCACGAACTGGTAATGATTCTGACCTATGGCAAATCGAAGAAAGCGCTGATGAGCCTTTCCGATGGGAATATGCAAATAGGCGTCGCGAATGTCGATTGACACCAGAAAATCGTTCTGTGACAGAGCTGCCACAACGGAACGAAGCGACTCCATGCGAAATTTCCGGGCATGGACATGCCGGTTTAATCGCTTGAGATCCAGAATCGGGCGAAATTTGTTCTCCTTTTTGGGAACTATAAAAAAGGTTGGAATAAAAACCTTTCCCTCGGTCCTCTGACGGAATCGGTATCACTACACCCTTTTGTAGCAGAGATTCGACCTCTCGCTGTAGAGCGACAACAAGCTCGGGTTCCGACGGAACGCGAGACTGACAAAAAACATTTGGGGGTCGAGAAGAAAACTCTATGAAATAGCCTGCCGACACTATCCGCGTTACCCAGGAATCTGGAACGCGAGCCATCCAAGTCTCCTTGAAAAGAAGCAGGCGACCCCCCACTCGAGAATCCTCGAGTGGACCCCTGGCGTCAATCCGACTTTGCGGGCTTCTTGTCAAGTTCCCGCTTGTCCTGGCGGAAACTCTGCTTCCAGAGAGTACGAGTTTTCTGAGAGGATTTCTTTCCTGAGAAGGAAAGACGACCCGATCCCCACGAGGAGTGACTAGATCGTCCTCGGCCCCGAAAGGACCGCCGACCACTATAGACACCAGGCTTACTGGACACAGAGGCCATGGCCCTACGCTGTGGTAATGCTGATTCCTTCGCCTTAGCCTTGGAAATCAGCTCTGTGAGGTCGGATCCAAAAAGATGGCCACCCTTGTAAGGTAAGGCCAACAACCCTTGTTTGGAAACTGCGTCCCCGGCCCACTGTCTGAGCCATAAAGCTCTTCTGACTGTGACCGCTGAAGCTTGTGCTTTGGCCAGCAGAGATGCCGTATCCAGACCGGCATCAAAGATATAACAGGCTGCCGTTTCTAACCATTCACAAGTTTCCCGTATCTCAGATAACGGAGATTCATTGTGCAACTCCGTCTTCAGACGTGCCAACCAGCCCAGAGAAGCTCTAGCAGCACACATGGATCCTAGCACTGCTCGGAATCCATGACCCGCAGCCTCATAGCTTGCTTTTGCCGCCACTTCTGCCTTTCTATCCAAAGGCTCCTGTAAGCTCGCTTTTCCCTTAATAGGGAGTAGTGAGGATTTACTAAGCTGAGACAAAGACACATCTACTTCAGGAGCAGAAGTCCAATTAGCCTTTAACTCCGCAGAGCAAGGATAAAGTGTATCAAAGAAATGCGTTCCATGAAAACGCTTATCTGGACATAGACGTTCCTCCTCTATTACACTATTAAGCTCATCCAGAGCTGGCAATGTTGTACGCGAAGCACGGGACTCCTGGAACATGCGTGCTGATTTACCAGGACGACTAGTTACCTCCTCCGGTAACTGTAATATATCTCTCATGGCTTCAATCAATGCCTCAGTACGCTTCGCCATAGAGGAACGCCCCTGCGGCTCGTCCGCATCTGAATCGGATATTTCTCCATCCGAATTTAAAGGGGAACTCTGCCCAATATCAGATACATCTGACTCGCTCCGTGTAGAGGCCGGTAACGGCCTGCGTCGCTTCCTCTGAGAGGAATTAGCAGACACATATTGACCTAAAAGGTCAGACAAGTTGTTGATCATCGAGCGATATCGTCCAATTTTCCACCGCTGTCGACCGCAGCGCTAGACGCTGTGGAGGTCTGCGTATCTGATTGCCGTAATGGCACTGGGACGTGGTCCGCGGCATCTGAACCCTGTTCAGACATGTCTCACCTGTATGAGCAGGTCAAAGCGGTAATACCAGCAAAAACTATGCGGTTTTTTTTTTTTTTTTTTAAACGCTGAAGGGTTAACGCTCCACCAAGCAGAGTTACCCCAGCGGTATTCAGTCAAAAAATTTTAGCTGGTAAAAATAACCCTCAGAGGGGTTAATATTGCAAACTCACCACAATATATATATATATATGTGAGCCCCAGCCAATTTTTATGTCTCTAATGAGACTGCAGCTGCAGGATAGCGATCGCTGCGCTGCAGGGTGAGGAATCAGCACTCACCCAGCTGGCCGTGGTGACTTATGTGGAGAGGAGCGGTCTGAGGAGCCCAGGAGCCTGTGTAATGGCCGCCACAGTGAGGGAGTCGCAGGAGAAACGCCAGAGCGCGCGTCTTCCTGCTCAGAAGACCGGGAATAGCTAGGCCACGCCCCCCGCCAGCTCGAATATTGAGCGCGAACTCCCCCGCTCCTGCTCCCTCTCTGTCCTGCAGGTATCTGCCTGCGGACAAAAAATCACCACATCTACTTGTAACAGCGCTGTCACAGCAGCGCTGAAGCATACTGACATACATGTAGTAGTGCTGTCACAGCAGCGCTGAAGCATACTGACATACAAGTAATAGCGCTGCTCATCCAGACGCTAAAGCACTCACACATAATTATATCAAAATCTTGTGTGGAGTACTCACCAGCCAAGGCGCCACAGGGACCCTCAGGGGTTTCTGGCGCTGTGCCCATGCTTCCCCCCAGGGCGAGGGACGCAGTGACCGCACGCGTGGTTTGCGTCCCGCCAGGGAAGCTCTCCTCATCCCCCAGGGCCGGCAAGGATTCTGCAGGGACTTTAAGTAAATACAGATCCGCCAAGGGAGAGGTTGGGGTACAGCAGCGCTGGTACCCCTGAGACCTCTAGACCACATCTGGTGATCCAAGTCTCCTGTCCGAATATAAAATAATAAAATCTTCTGAGGAGCTGCATTAGCAGCGACCATCCTCTGGACCTCAAATCTTAGACTGGAGCTGAGTAGGAGGAGCCCGAGCTGGAGGGGCCAGCCAGTCAGCACTCTTTTGATCTGAGGTAACATCCTGATCTGGGGCTCCGCCTACCCCATCAGTAATGAATACTGTGGCTCTCTTCCTTCCATCTGCAGCTGAAAATATGACTTTTTATTTTCATGCCCGGGAGTTATAAACTTCTGTGAATCACTTGGGGGTTCAAAGTGCTCACCACACATCTATATAAGTTCCTTAGGGGTTCTAGTTTCCAAAATGGTGTCACTTGTGGGGGGTTTCCACTGTTTAGACACATTAGGGCCTCTACAAACGCGACATGGCGTCCAGCCAATTCTGAGTTGAAAAAGTCAAACGGCGCTCCTTCCCTTCCAAGCTCTGCCATGCACCCAAACGGTGGTTTACCCCCACATATGGGGTATCAGCATGCTCAGGACAAATTGCACAAAAACTTTTGGGGTCTTGTTACCCTTGGGAAAATAAAAATTGGGGTGAACAGATCGTTTTTGTGGAAAAAATATGATTTTTATTTTCACGGCTCTATGTTCTGTGAAGCACTTGGAGGTTCAAAGTGCTCACCACACATCTAGATAAGTTCCTTAGGGGGTCTAATTTCCAAAATGGGGTCACTTGTGGGTGGTTTCCACTGTTTAGACACATCAGGGCCTCTACAAACACGACATGACGTCCAGCCAATTCTGCGCTGAAAAAGTCAAACGGCGCTTCTTCCCTTCCAAGCTCTGCCATGCACCCAAACAGTGGTTTACCCCAACATATGGGGTATCGGCATGCTCAGGACAAATTGCACAAAAACTTTTGGGGTCTTGTTACCCTTGGGAAAATAAAAATTGGGGTGAAAAGATTGTTTTTGTGGAAAAAATATGATTTTTTATTTTCACTGTTCTATGTTATTAACTTCTGTGAAGCACTTGGAGGTTCAAAGTGCTCACCACACATCAAGATAAGTTCCTTAGGGGGTCTAGTTTCCAAATGGGGTCACTTGTGATGGGTTTCCACTGTTTAGACACATCAGGGCCTCTACAAACGCCACATGGCGTCCAGCCAATTCTGTGTTGAAAAAGTCAAATGTCGCTCCTTCCCTTGCGACCTCTGCCGTGCGCCCAAAAAGTGGTTTACCCCCACATATGGGGTATCGGCTTATTCAGGAGAAATTGCACAACAAATTTTGTGGTTCATTTTTTCTTTTAACACTTGTGAAAATAAAAAAAATAGGTTCCGAAGTAAAGTTTTTGCAAAAAAAGTTAAATGTTAATTTTTTCCTTCCACATTGCTTCAGTTCCTGTGAAGCACATAAAGGGTTAATAAACTTCTTGAATGTGGTTTTGAGCACCTTGAGGGGTGCAGTTTTTAGAATGGTGTCACTTTTGGGTATTTTCTATCGTATAGACCCCTCAAAGTGACTTCAAATGTGATGTGGTCCCTAAAATAAAAATGGTGTTGTAAAAATGAGAAATCGCTGGTCAACTTTTAACCCTTATAACTTCGTAACAAAAAAAAATTTTGGTCCCAAAATTGTGCTGATGTAAAGTAGAAAAGTGGGAAATGTTATTTATTAAGAAATTTGTGTGACATATCTCTCTGATTTAAGGGCATAAATTTTTAAAGTTTGAAAATTGTTAAATTTTCAAAATTTTCGCCATATTTCCGTTTTTTTCATAAATAAACACAAGTCATATCAAAGAAATTTTACCACTAACGTGAAGTACAATATGTCACGAAAAAACAATCTCAGAATCAGCGGGATTCGTTAAAGCGTTCCAGAGTTATAACCTCATAAAGTGACAGTGGTCAGAATTGTAAAAATTGGCCCTGTCATTAAGCTGCAAAATGGCTCTGTCACTAAGGGGTTAAAGAAAAAACAAACGCTGAAGGGTTAAAGCTCTAAAAGAGAGAGCTACCCCAGTCGTCCCCCATTAAGAGTTAACTGCCTAAGAAGGGGTTAAAGTAGCAGACTCCCCACAACCTTGATAATGAAAAGGGTGTGCGAATCTCAAGCGCCTCTTATAAGGTCGCAGCTGCAGGACAGCTATGCCAAACTATACAGAAAACGTTCCACAAGATCGCTAAAAAATTGCGCTGTTTTGTATAACGCAATGACCGCCAAAGTTGTCAAGGAGATCGCTAATCGCTTATGCGATGCTAATGAGATCGCCCAGATTGGCAGTTACTAGCGACATTAAAAATAATCACACAAACGATCGCATTAGTATGCGTCGTTATCAGGATCGTTAGCGGGAACGTATAGTGGCAGTATTAATGTCGCAGACTCCCCACAACCTCTTTATTAATATTGAAAGAGTGTGCGAGCCCCTTATGCGATAACAGCCGCAGGACAGCTCAATCTGTCACTCAGTAGTGCCCCAGACGGCGCCCGCGCTGTGGAGGTGAAGGGGTTAAGCTTCTGCCCGCGGGCTAGAAGCGACTCACCCAGCTGGTCACGGTTCTAGCCGGGAGGGGAGGGGAACGATCCTGGGAGCTTTCAGCCTGCATGATCAGCAATGGCCGCCGCGCTCTGCCTCCGTGTGCTCCATGTAGAGGAGCCGGAAATGGGGGCTGCAGTAAAGCGTGCGCGCTCAGAGCGGCGCGAAATTCAAAAATAAAAAAGCGCGCACTCCTCTCCCTTCCCCTGTCCTGCAGGCATTATTTTTCAACCTGCGGACATCAATCACCGGCATGTATATGTACAGTAGCTGCCGCAGCAGTCGCTAGATCACTCCCACACACTTTAATAAAAATGTGGAGTACTCACCAGCCGAAGCGCCACAGGGACCCCCAGGGGTTTCTGGCGCTATGCCCATGCTTCCCCCCCCCGGGCGGGGAATGCAGTGACCCCAGATGCGTGGTTTGCGTCCCCGCCAGGGAAGCCATACTCATCCCCCAGGGCCGGCAGGTTCTGCAGGGACCACCATCAGGGTAATACAGATCGCCAAGGGAGAGGTTGGGGTCCAGCAGCGCTGAGACCCCTGAGACCTCTAGACCACTTCTGGTGATCCAAGTCTCTTGTCCGAGTAAAATAATAAAGTCTTCTGAGGAGCTGCTTCCAGCAGCGACCATCCTCTGGGACCTCAAATTTTAGACTGAAGAAAGCTGAAGAAAGCTGAGTAGGAGGAGCCCGTGCTGGAGGGGCCGGTCAACACTCTTTTTAATCTGAGGTGTCAATCCTATCTGGGCTCCGCCTACCCATCAGTAATGAATACTGTGGCTCTCTTCCTTCCCTCTGCAGCTGAAATATCAACATTTTAGCGTCTGAAATGGGCGTTATTCCCTCTGCGAGCTTTAGTCGGCCATCCTAGTGGCCAATAAGCTGGACACGCATGCGCAGTTCCAGTCATCATAAAAAAATTAAAAAAGATGTATGTGAGAAGCTCCCCACGCTCACAGAACGCTGGGAAAAGTGTGCAGTGTTAGCAAACACATTTCCCGCACTCACACAAGTCTGACAGCTAGGTGAGATCGCTCTGCTTCACCTGTGTGCGCTGTCAGAGCTGTGTGAGTGCGATTGCAGATAGATGCTCTCTGCACTCACACAGGTCTGACAGCGCACATAGCATGCAGAATGCTGGGAAGTGGTTGCAATTATTGCAGGCGAATGCTCCCCATACTCACACAGCTGTCAGCTAGGTAGCATAGTAATTAAGGTTGAAGGAAGACTTTAAGTCCATCTAGTTCAACCCATATCCTATCCTAACCTGCCCTAACATGTTGATCCAGAGGAAGGCAAAAAAAAAAAACATGTGACAACAGTAAGCTTCACATTGGGGAAAAAAAATTTGTTCCTGACTCCACATACAGCAATCAGACTAGCTCCCTGGATCAATCTGACATCAATCTTCTGCATGCAAAGAAAGCCAAAAACCACAGAGTTCCAGGTACTACTCACGGAACCTGACTACTGCGATGAGCTGGCGATGCTGGAACAGAGCCTTAGCGCGCTGACCTCAGCCCAGATAATCGCTATCAGATAAGGGTCGCGCTGCATCTGAAAACATCAACACACTTCTGCCTTGGGAGGGTGCTGTGTCTCTCTTCCTTCCTTCGCTGAAAAGGATTTTACAGGTAAGTTCTTACCAAAATCCGTGTTTCAGCTGCAGATGGAAGGAAGAGAGCCACAGTATTCATTACTGATGGGACGTCCCAAAGCAGTTCAAAAATAAGGGTGGGAAAAACCAATAAAAGGCAGAAACCCAACAACCTTAACAACAAAGCGCAACCAGCGCTAAACACAAGTTCATCCAGAACTTTAAACTACAGCTGCCTGCAGGACCCTACGTCCGAGGGCTGCATCAGCGGAAGCACTGACGTCCACTTTATAAAACTTCATAAACGTGTGGACAGAGCGCCAAGTCGCCGCCCGGCAGAGCTGCACTGCCGAAGCACCTTGGTGAAAAGCCCACGATGAAGCCACAGCCCTCGTGGAATGGGCTTGAATCTTAATCGGGCAAGATTCACCCTGAAGACGGTAAGCTTCCAATATAGCTGACCGAATCCAACGAGCTATAGAATCCTTGGAAGCTCGTTGACCACGCCGACGACCGACTGGAACCACAAATAGGGAGTCCGTCTTACGAAAACCTTGAGTAATAGATAGATAAAACTTCAAGGCCCGCACTAAATCCAATGTGTGTAAAGCACGCTCTTTCACATTCTTCGGATCCGGGCATAATGAAGGCAACACAATATCCTGGTTGACATGAAATTGTGACACCACTTTAGGCAAAAAATCACCCCGAGTGCGAAGCACTACACGATCCGGAAAAAACTCCAGAAAAGGAGGCGAACAAGAAAGAGCTGCCAACTCAGAAACTCTCCTCAAGGAAGTGACTGCAACAAGGAAAGCCACCTTCCAAGAAAGTAAAGAAAGGCTAGCAGAAACCATAGGCTCAAAAGGTTTATGCTGAAGAGCCTCCAAAACAAGGTTGAGCCGCCAAGGAGACACGGGTGCCTTCCGCGGCGGGAACTTACGAGATAAACCTCGGAAAAAGGAGAGCACGTCTCTATTTGAAGCAATGGTTCTCCGGAACTATAAGAACAGAGCAGAAATCTGACCTTTCAGGGTGCTGACTGCCAAACCCTTGTCTAGCCCATGCTGCAGAAAAGCCAACAGGTTGGGAATGGAAAATTTTCTCGGGTTCCGAAAGGACCCCAAACACCACGAAAAGAAAGTTTCCCAAATTTTGTGGTAAATCCTAGTAGTAGCCGGACTTCTTGCAGCACGAAGGGTAGCAATGACCTCGGCTGAGAAACCTCTACGGGTCAAGATTTCGGTCTCAAGAGCCACGCCGTCAAACGCAGGGACATCAAGTCCGGATGACAAACGGGCCCCTGAGTCAACAAGTCCGGTTGAAGAGGGAGTGGAAAAGGAGGTGCCGCCAACAGCGACATTATTGTCGAGAACCACACCCTTCTTGACCAGTCTGGAGCTATCAAAATAGCTGGAATTCTCTCTAGTCTGATCCGACGCAGTACTAGAGGAAGTAAGGATATCGGCGGGAATACATAGATCAGCTCGAACTGATCCCACTGAGCCACTAGAGCATCCACCGCCACAGCCTTCGGGTCCTTGTACCTGGACATGAACGTCGGTAACTTGGCATTGGACCTGTATGCCATCAAATCCACTTGGGGGTTCCCCAGCGAGAGCACAGTAGTGCAAAAACTTCCGGGTGGAGGCTCCATTCCCCGGGATCCATCCTTCTGCGACTGAGAAAGTCCGCTGTAATATTCTGAACCCCTGGAATGTGAATCGCCGAAATGGCTGGCACACTGGCCTCTGCCCAAATCAGAATTCGGGACACCTCTACCATGAGTCTGGAACTCCTTGTCCCACCTTGGTGATTGATATACGCAACAGCCGTCGCGTTGTCTGTCTGCACTCGGACTGGCAGACCGCTCAAAGGGACCGTCCAATGTTGGAGGCAAAGGAAAATCGCCCTCAATTCCAGGATGTTGATCGGAAGAACAGACTCTTCCGATGACCATACTCCCTGAATCCAGAGATTGTTCCAAACACCCCCCCCAGCCCGTCAGGCTGGCATCGGTAGTTATGACCGACCACTTCGGAGGGAGGAAAAGCTTTCCCAGGGATAACGCTCCTGGACATAAACACCATCCTAGGATTCTCGCACCCTGTGAGAGATGATGACGCTGCAATCCAGCGAACCTTGCGATTGATCCCAACGACTCAGAATGAGCCTATGGAGAGCTCTGAAATGAAATTGGACAAACGGAAAAAACCTCATGGACGCCACCGTCAGACCCAGAAGGCGCATACCTTCCGAAGGGACACTGCTGTCGCAGACTTCATAGTCTGTACATGCTGGAGCAGACATGCCTGCTTGTCTGGAGGTAGGGACAACCCCTCCCGTACCATGTCGAAATGCATCCTCAAAAACAGGATTGCCTGCGACGATTCCAGAGACGACTTCTCCTTTGAAGCCACAACCGAAAAGGCCGTCCAAATAGGGACGAATCGTAAATCCCCGTCTTTGAAGGATTGCCATGAGATTCTGGCGTCAGAATCGTTGTAAAAATTCTGGGCGTTAAAGCCAAACCGAATGGTCGAGCCACAACCTGGGTGAGGTCTTCCGATGGGAACATGCCAAAAAGCGTCGCGAATGTCGATTGATCGTTCTGCGACAGGGCTGCCATAACTGAGCGAAGCGACTTCATGCTCGGCTCTGACGGAATGTCAGAAGTCAGTCCGCCTTAGCGAATTTTTTTTTTTTTTTTTTTGCCAGCTTCTGCCTTAACAGAAGTTCTGTTTCCAGGGTATGCGGAATTTCTGAGAATTCCCCCTTTTTTTTTTTTTTTTTTAAAAAGAGAGAGACGACACAAACCCCCAGAGGGTTGGTCAGATCATCCCTTGAACCGAAAAGGACTGCCGATAACTATCAGCACAAGTCCTGCCAGACGCAGAAGTCACAGCTCTGCGCTGCGGTAAAGCTGCTTCTTTTGCCTTTGCCTTGGCATCAGCTCCGTGAGGTCAGTCAAATAGCTGACCACTTTCTAAGCTAAAGATAGCAAACCCTGTTGGAAAACTGCGTTCCATCCAAGTCACAGTGCTCTTCTGACTGTAACTGCCGAGGATTGCTCCCTGGATAGCAGTGACGCATTATCCTTCAACTAGAAAAGCCCATCTACCTTGATAGAGGGAAACTTGCCACGCCGTCCTTAGACGGTCCAACCGGCTCAGGGGAACTTAGCAAGTACACCTAGATCCTTAATACCGAATCTATGATCCACGGCTACACAGATGGAAATTGTTGCCATCTCCGTTTTTCTGTCCAGCGTGTCCTGCAGATTCGTCTTCCCTTTTACCAGGAAGATTTGCTAAGCTGGAATAAAGGGACATTCACTTCAGGAGAAGGGGTCCAATTAACAAATAACTCCGTAGAAAAACGGATAGTTTGTAAGGTCGTCGCGACCCATGCGACCCTTGCAACATCCGGGCCGACTTACCAGGACGACTAGTTACCTCCTCTGGTAACTGTAACGTCCACATGGCTTCCACAGAAAATTTTAGTACGGCCCCTGAGAGAGAGGCAGGGTGTCCCTGCCGATCCTCCTTGACCGAATCGGACTTCTTCGCTAAGCGAGAAGGAAAGCACCGATTTGTGTCGCTTCCTTGAGAGGATCTAGTTGACACTCCATAACCTAAAAGGTCATCAATAGAAACCAGTGAAGGCCTCCATTTTGACACCATTGGAACCTCAGACCGTGTATGAGTCGAGATCTGCGTGTCAGATACGCGATGCTGATCCGTAGCGGATCTGGGAGAGGGTCTCTGACATGCCCTTGCATAGTATATGGCAGGATAAACCTGTCATTAACCAGAGCAGTACTTAAATAAAAAACAAACGCTGAAGGGTTAAAGCTCTAAAGCGAGAGCTACCCCAGCTGTCTCCCATTAAGAGTTAACCGCCTAAGAAAGGGTTAAAGTAGCTGACTCTCCACAACCTTGATAATGAAAAAAGGGTGTGCGAATCTCAGGCGCCTCTTATAAGGTCGCAGCTGCAGGACAGCCATGCCACACTAAACAGAAAAAACGTTCCACAAGATCGCTAAAAAATTGCGCTGTTTTTTATAACGCAAAGACCGCCAAAGTTGTCAAGGAGATCGCTAATCGCCTATGCGATTGCCCAGATTGGCAGCCACCAGCGACACTAAAAATGACACACAAACGATCGCAATATTATGCGACGCCATCAGGATCGTCAGCGGAAACGTATAGTGGCAGCATTAATGTCGCAGACTCCCCACAGCCTCTTTATTAATATTAAAAGAGTGTGCGAGCCCCTTATGCGAGAACAGCCGCAGGACAGCTCAATCTGTCACTCAGTAGTGCCCCAGACGGCGCCCGCGCTGTGGAGGTGAAGGAGTTAAGCTTCTGCCCGGCGGGCTAGAAGCGACTCACCAAGCTGGTCACGTATTCTTGCCGGGAGGGGAGGAGAACGATCCGGGGAGCTTTCAGCTTGCAGCGCTTTATCAGCAATGGCCGCCGCGCTCTGCCTCCATGTGCTCCATGTAGAGGAGCCGAAAATGGAGGCTGCAGTAAAGCGCGCGCTCAGAAGCGGCGCGAAATTCAAAAAATAAAAAGAGCGCGTACTCCCCTCTCCCTCGTCCTGCAGGCATCCTCCTGCGGACATAGAAAAAACTAGTCACCGGCATATATATGTACAGCGGCTGCCGCAGCAGTCGCTAAAACACTCACACACATTTTACCAAAATGTGGAGTACTCACCAACCGAAACGCCACAGGGACCCCCAGGGGTTTCTGGCGCTATGCCATGCTTCCCCCCAGGGCGGGAAGCGCAGTGACCCCAGCGTGTGGTTTGCGCCCCCGCCAGGGAAACTCTCCTCATCCCCCAGGGCCGGCAAGATTCTGCAGGGACGATTATGTAGTTACAGATCCGCCAAGGGAGAGACTGGTGAGATACACTGATAAACATGTAATAGCACTGTCACCGCAGCGCTGAAGCATTGTAATAGCGCTGCCATCAGACGCTAAAGCACTCACACATTAATAATAAAATTTTGTGTGGAGTACTCACCAGCCAAAGCGCCACAGGGACCCTCAGGGGTTTCTGGCGCTATGCCCATGCTTCCCCCCAGGGCGAGGAACGCAGTGACCGCACGTGTGGTTTGCGTCCCGCCAGGGAAGCTCTCCTCATCCCCCAGGCCGGCAAGGATTCTGCAGGGACTATTTATGTAAAATACAGATCCGCCAGGGGAGAGGTGGGGTCCAGCAGCGCTGAGACCCCTGAGACCTTTCAGACTCATGTCCAAGTCTCTTGTCCGATAAAAATAATAAAATCTTCTGAGGAGCTGCTTCCAGCAGCGACCATCCTCTGGACCTCAAATCTTAGACTGGAGCTGAGTAGGAGGAGCCCGAGCTGGAGGGGCCAGCCAGTCAGCACTCTTTTGATCTGAGGTGACATCCTGATCTGGGGCTCCGCCTACCCATCAGTAATGAATACTGTGGCTCTCTTCCTTCCATCTGCAGCTGAAATACACAGCATGTTCATTATTTTAGTGTAATCGCGGCAATTAAGCCGCCATAGGAATGCATTGAAACGCTCACTTTACGCATGTGGCTGTGCCCACCATGCATGAAGTGAGCGCTTCATGTGCGCTTGGTACCCAGGGTCTGGAGGAGAGGAGACTCTCCTCCAGGCCCTGGGTACCATATTCCTGTAAAAAAAAGAATAAAAATAAAAAATAGGGATATACTTACCCTGTTGGCCCAAGAAGTCCTCAGCGGTGCACACGGCGCTGCCAGCAACTTCCGTTCCCAAGCATGCATTGCGAGAATCACCCCAGATGACGTAGCGGTCGCGTGACCGCTTCGTCATCAGGTCATTCATGCAATGCATCCCTGGGAACGGAACTTGCCGGCAGCGTCGCTGAGGAGTGGGAGGACTCCGAGGCTCGACAGAGGGTAAGTATATCCCTATTTTTTATTTTTTTTATTATTTTAAAATTCTATCTTTTACTATTGGTGCTGCATAGGCAGCATCAATAGTAAAAAGTTGGTCACACTTCTCAGCACTATGCTTGACAAGTGTGACCAACCTGTCAATCACTTTTCCAAGCAATGCTTCAAGTCGCTTGGAAAAGGGCGAGCAAGCAAGCTAACAGCACTTGCAAAACGCTTGTGTTTTGCGGGAAAATGCATGCGAATTACGCATGTGTTATACCCACGGTGGGGAGTTGTGCAAATGCTCCGGAGCATTTCAGCAACGTGGGCACATAACCTAAAGGGTATGCCACTATAGCGAGATCGCTAGCGAGATCGCTACTGCGTCACCATTTATGACGCAGTAGCGATCTCGTTAGCGACTTAGCTGTGAGTGACATGTACCAGCGATGTGGCCCCTGCTGAGATGTCGCTGATCGCTTATGAACGTTCTGAGCCGTTTTTTGGTCGTTGGTGTCCCACTGGTGAGCCTGAATTGCTGAGTGTAACACCCTTTATGAACGACTTTACCAGCGTCGCAGACTCGCAGGCGGGACTAGGTTATCCCAACGACCGCAGAGGTCGTTATACAGATCGCTGATGAGATGTGTTTGGAATCTAACTAGTGATCACATAGCGATCGCACTAGCGATCTCGCCAGGTTAAGTCGTTGTCGTGATCGCTGGTGCGATCGCTAAGTGTGGCAGTGCCTTAACAGCGCATGCAGGTGAGGCAGAATGATCTCAACCAGATGCAAGAGCTTTGTGAGTGCAGGCAGTGTGTTTGCTATAACTGCACACACTTCCCAGTATTCTGTGAGCGCATGGAGCTTCTCACATACATTGAGCACACTTTTTTTTATGACAGGAACCCAACATGCGCAGCCAGCTTATCGCCCACTGGGATGGATGGATAAAGGTCACAGACAGAATAGTGCCAAGGGTCTCATTTCAGTAGATGAAAGGTTGTTCTTTTTAAAATTTACACATTTTCTGCTTAATGAAATGTATGCTTTTTGGTAGCACAACCCCTTTAAATCTATGCATAACTCAGGAGGAGGCCGGAGAATCAGGAAAGCTGTAGGTGCAGACCAAGTCCCTGCACTTGCAAGCTCAATTGCATAAGAATTCACGGATGGATAACAAGATAATGGAGACACAGGTTTGTAATACAAAAGGTAATCATCATTACAGGTACTTTATAATGATAATGTTAACTTGGGGTGCTGCTGACAGATACCGTTTAAAGATGCTCTCCTAAAAAGAAAAAAAAAGTATAAAATGGCAATATAAATTTTTAAATATCCTTAACCCTTTAATGACAGAGCCAATTAGGTACTTAGTGGTCAGAACTATAAAAATTGGCTTGGTCATGGTCATTTTATGACATTATCGCTCTGGAACACTTCAACATTTACCATTGATTCTGAGACAGGTTTTTTTGTGACATATTGTACTTCACGTTAGTGGTACAATTTATTCGATATAACTTGCGTTTATTTATGAGAAAAATGGAAATTTGGCAAAAAATTTTAACATTTTGCAATTTTCAAACTTTTAATTTTTGTACCCTTAAACTTGAGAGTGGTGTTACACAAAATAGTTAATGAATAACATTTCCCACATGTCAACTTTACATCAGCACAATTTTGGAAACAATTTTTTTTTGTTAGGAAGTTATAAGGGTTAAAAGTTGACCAGCGATTTCTCATTTTTCAAACAAAATTTACAAAACCATTAACTAAAGCAATGTGGAAGGAAAAAATGAGCATTTTACTTTTTTCACAAAAAATTTACTTTAGAAACAATTTTTTTTTTATTTGCACAAGGCTATCAAGAGAAAATGGACCACAAAATGTGTTGGTCAATTTCTCCTGAGCACCACAATATCCCGTATGTGGCGGAAAGCCACTGTTTGGGTGCATGACAGGGCTCAGAAGTGAGGGAGCACCATTTGACTTATTGGACGCAAAATTGGCTGGAATCAATGGTGGCGCCATGTCACATTTGGAGACCCCCTGATGTACCTAAACAGTGGAACTCCCCCAATTCTAACTCAAACCCGAACACGCCCCTAACCCTAATCTCATACCATAACCACAACCCTAACTTTAGACCAACCCTAACTCTAGAACCCTAAACCTAAACAACGCTAACGCTAGCCCAACCGTAACTTTAGGCCAACCCTAACCCTAGCCCCAACCCTAATGGAAAAATGGGAAACAATTTTTTTATTTTATTATTTCTACCTAACTAAGGGGTTGATAAAGGGGGGGTTTGATTTACTATTTTTTATTTTGATCACTGTGACAAGGTCTATCACAGTGATCAAAATGAACCAATAGGAAAAATTTCCTATTGTTGCAGCTTGCTGGCCGGCAGATCTCGGAGAGGTGCACTGCGCATGCGCCCGTGATTTTCTTCCCGGAAGACGCCGTGAGCCGGGGGACATCATAGGGGTATGCAGGAGGGTCCAGGGACACTGGGGGTACCGGGTGTGTGTGGGGGGGGGGGGGGGAAATCGGGGGACCCAATTTCTCTCCTCTGATTTCCGATCACATCAGAGGAGAGAGAAATTAAGAGGGAAATCGGCCTTTTTGCGATTTCCATTATTCCGTGAATAATGGCAATTGCAACACTGGGGTTGGTAAAAACCAACCCGAATCAAGTTCTCCAGGGTCTCAGCTACGTCCAGTAGCTGAGACCTCGGAGAGTTTCCGATCCTGGGGGGCGCTATACACTTATTTCTCAGCGCTGTTAAAAAGCGGTGCTGAAGAATAAGTACCCTTAACTGTAAAATCCTTTTCAGCGAAGGAAGGAAGAGAGACACAGTATTCATTACTGATGGGTAGGCGGAGCCCCAGATCAGGATGACACCTCAGATCAAAAGCGTGTTGACTGGCTGGCCCCTCCAGCTCGGGCTCCTCCTACTCAGCTCCTTCAGTCGTACCAAAGCTTTAGGGAAGAACCAAGATCACCAGCGGAGCAACATAACCCCTTCTGAAGGAACTTCAGAGAAACAACACAAGAATACAGGTTATGCATGCAAAGTAAGGCAAACCACAGAGTTCCAGGTACTACTCACTGAACCTGACTACTGTGATGAGCTGGCAATGCTGGAACAGAGCCTTAGCGCGCTGACCTCAGCCCAGATAATCGCTATCAGATAAGGGTCGCGCTGCATCTGAAAACATCAACACACTTCTGCCCTGGGAGGGTGCTGTGTCTCTCTTCCTTCCTTCGCTGAAAAGGATTTTACAGGTAAGGTCTTACCAAAATCCGTCTTTCAGCTGCAGATGGAAGGAAGAGAGCCACAGTATTCATTACTGATGGGACGTCCCAAAGCAGTTCAAAAATAAGGGTGGGAAAAAACCAACAAAGGGCAGAAACCCAACAACCTTAACAAAAGCGCAACCAGCGCTAAACACAAGTTCATCTAGAACTTTACACTACAGCTGCCTGCAGGACCCTACGTCCGAGGGCTGCATCAGCGGAAGCACTGACGTCCACTTTATAAAACTTAGTAAACGTGTGGACAGAGCGCCAAGTCGCCGCCCGGCAGAGCTGAGCTGCCGAGGCCCCTTGACGAAAAGCCCACGATGAAGCCACAGCTCTCGTGGAATGGGCTCGAATCTTAATCGGGCAAGATTCACCCCTAAGATGGTAAGCTTCCAAAATAGCTGACCGGATCCAACGAGCTATAGAATCCTTGGAAGCTCGTTGACCACGCCGACGACCTGCTGGAACCACAAACAGGGAGTCCGTCTTACGAAAACCTTGAGTAATGGATAAATAAAACTTCAAGGCCCGCACTAAATCCAATGTGTGCAAAGCTCGCTCTTTCGCATTCTTCGGATCCGGACAGAGTGAAGGCAACACAATATCCTGGTTAACATGAAATTGTGACACTACTTTTGGTAAAAAATCACCCCGTGTGCGAAGCACTACACGATCCGGAAAAAACTCCAGAAAAGGAGGCGAGCAAGAAAGAGCTGCCAACTCAGAAACTCTTCTCAAAGAGGTGACCGCTACTAGGAAGGCCACCTTCCAAGAAAGTAAAGAAAGACTAGCAGAGTCCATAGGCTCAAAAGGTTTATGCTGAAGAGCCTCCAAAACAAGGTTGAGCCGCCAAGGAGACACAGGTGCCTTCCGCGGCGGAAACTTACGAGCTATACCGTGGAAAAAGGAAAGCACGTCCCTACGCGAGGCAATAGCTCTCCGGAATAATAAAGACAGAGCAGAAACCTGACCTCTCAGGGTGCTAACTGCCAAACCCTTGTCTAACCCATGCTGCAGAAAAGCCAGCAAATTGGGAATGGAAAATTTCCTCGGGTTCCGTGAAGACCCGAACACCACGAAAAGAAGGTTTCCCAAGTTTTGTGGTAAATCCTAGTAGTAGCCGGACTTCTGGCAGCTCGAAGAGTAGCAATGACCTCGGCTGAAAAACCTCTACGAGTCAACATTTCGGTCTCAAGAGCCACGCCGTCAAACGCAGAGACTTCAAGTCCGGATGACAAACGGGCCCCTGAGTTAACAGGTCCGGTCGAAGAGGAAGTGGAAATGGAGGTGCCGCCAACAGCGACATTAGCGTTGAAAACCACGTCCTCCTTGGCCAATCTGGTGCTATTAACATAGCCGGGATTCTCTCCAGTCTGATCCGACGCAGTACCAGAGGAAGCAAGGATATCGGTGGAAACACATAAATCAGCTCGAATTGATCCCACGGAGCCACCAGAGCATCCACCTCCACAGCCTTCCGGTCCTTGAACCTGGACATGAACATTGGTAGTTTGGCATTGAACCTGGATGCCATCAAATCCACTTGGGGAGTTCCCCAACGGGAGCACAGCATTGCAAAAATCTCCGGATGAAGACTCCATTCTCCGGGATCCATCTTCTCGCGACTGAGAAAATCCGCCGTAACATTCTGAACCCTGGGATGTGGATTGCAGAAATGGCTGGAACCCTGGCCTCGGCCCAGATCAGGATCCGAGACACTTCCGCCATGAGCCTGGGACTCCTTGTTCCGCCTTGGTGATTGATATACGCAACCGCTGTGGCGTTGTCTGTCTGCACTCGGACTGGCAGACCGCTCAAAGGGACCGTCCAGTGTTGGAGGCAAAGGAAAATCGCCCTCAATTCCAGGATATTGATCGGTAAAACAGTCTCTTCTGATGACCATACTCCCTGAATCCAGGAATCGTTCCAAACACCCCCCCAGCCCGTCAGGCTGGCATCTGTGGTTATGACCGACCATTTCGGAGGGAGGAAAGATTTCCCAGGGATAAAGCTCCTGGACGTAACCACCATCCTAGAGACTCTCGCACCCTGCGAGAGATGGTGACACTGCAATCCAGCGATTGCGACTGATTCCAATGACTCAGGATGAACCTTTGGAGAGCTCTGGAATGAAACTGGGCAAACGGAATTGCCTCCATGGACGCCACCATTAAACCCAGAAGACGCATACACTTTCGAAGGGACATTGTTATCGAAGACTTCATGATCTGTACATGTCGAAGAAGACATGACAGTTTGTCTGGAGGTAGGGACACCACTGCCCGTACCGTGTCGAAATGCATTCCCAAAAAGAGGATAGCTTGCGACGGTTCCAGAAACGACTTCTCCCAATTGACCAGCCAACCGAAGTCCTTCAGTAACTGAAGAGACAGATTGCGAGCTGTCACTGCTTCCTCCTCCGAGGATGTGACGATCAAAAGATCGTCCAGGTAAGGAAGAATCGTAATTCCTTGTCTTCGAAGAATTGCCATGAGAGGCGCCAGAATCTTTGTAAATACTCTGGGCGCCGAGGCTAAGCCGAATGGCAGAGCCACGAACTGGTAATGGTCCCGACCTATGGCAAAACGAAGAAAACGTTGATGAGCCCTTCCGACGGGAACATGTAAATAAGCGTCGCGGATGTCGATTGATACCAAAAAATCGTTCTGCGACAGGGCTGCCACAACGGAGCGAAGTGACTCCATGCGGAATTTCCGGGTGTGGACATGCCGATTCAATCTCTTGAGATCCAGAATCGGACGAAATTTGTCCTCCTTTTTGGGAACCACAAACAGATTGGAATAAAATCCTTTTCCCCGGTCTTCTGGCGGAACCGGTATTACCACACCCTTCTGAAGAAGGAATTCGACCTCTCGCTGCAGAGCGACCAAAAGCTCGGGTTCTGACGGAATGCGAGACTGGCAAAAGGTGTCTGGGGGTCGAGAAGAGAATTCTATGAAATAACCTGCTGACACGACCCGCGTTACCCATGAATCTGGAACGCGAGAAATCCAAGTCTCCTTGAATTGGAGCAGGCGACCCCCCACTCGAGAGTCCTCGAGTGGACTCCTGGCGTCAGTCCGTCTTGGCGGGCTTCTTGTCAGTTTCCGCTTGTCTTGACGGAAAATTCTGCTTCCAGGGGATGCGAGATTTCTGGGAGGACTTTTTTGCCGAGAAAGAGGAACGACCCGATCCCCAAGAGGACTGAGCGAATCGACCTCGGCCCCGAAAGGACCGCCGACCACTATATGTCCTGCCAGACACAGAAGCCATAGCTCTGCGTTGTGGTAACGTCGCTTCTTTTGCCTTTGCCTTGGTAATCAGTTCTGTGAGGTCAGACCCAAAAAAAAATGACCACCTTTATAAGCTAAGGCCAGCAAACCTTGTTTGGAGACCGCATCCCCGGCCCACTGTCTGAGCCACAGCGCTCTTCTGACTGTGATCGCCGAAGCCTGCGCCCTGGACAGAAGCGACGCAGTATCCAGACCTGCATCATAGATATATCGGACTGCAGTGTCCAACCATTCGAAAATCTCCTCCATCTCAGATGACGGAGATCCATTTTTCCACGCCTTGTGTAAAAGGTCCAACCAGCTTATAGAAGCTTTAGAAGCACACATGGATCCTAGTACCGCTCTGAATCCATGACCCGCGGCCTCATAATTTGATTTCGCCGCCATTTCCGTTTTTCTGTCCAGTGGATCCTGCAAACTCGCCTTCCCTTTAACAGGAAGCAGTGAGGATTTACTAAGCTGGGATAAGGAAAAATCCACTTCAGGAGAGGGAATCCAATTATCTCTCGACTCTGTGGAACACGGATAAAGTGCGTCAAAGAAACGTGTTCCGTGAAAACGTTTATCCGGACACAGACGTTCCTTTTCTACTGCACTGTTAAGATCATCTAGATCTGGCAAAACTGATCGTGACGTACGATACTCCTGGTACATTCGTGCTGATTTACCAGGTAAACTAGTTACCACCTCCGGTAACTGTAACACCTCTCTCATGGCTTCAATAAATGCCTCTGTACGTCTCACAAGGGACGAGAGCGCCCGCCTTTCCTCCTTATCCGAATCGGACATTTCCCCATCTGAACTTAAAGGAGAACCCTCTCCACAATCTAAATCAGAGACATCTGATTCGCTACGGGTGAAGGATGGTAACGGTCTGTGTCGCTTTCTGTCCTGAGAGGATCTAGCTGACACAAATTGACTCAAAAGGTCAGACAAGCCATTAATAGAACTGGCGATAGCATCCAATTTTGCATCACTGTGACCTCCAACCGCAGCGCTAGACGCTGTGGAGGACTGCGTACCAGATTGCCGAAGCGGAACTGGAATATGGTCCGCGCCTTCTGAACCCTGTTCCGACATGCCTCACACTGTATATAGCAGGTCAAATGTCAGAAAACCTGAAAAAACGCAGTTTTTTTTTTTTTTTTTTTTTTTTTTTAAGTGAACGCAAAACAGCACGCTGAAGGGTTAAGTCTTAAATATAGAGCTACCCCAGCTGTATGCCAAGTAAACCCTCAAGAGGGGTTAATGTCGCAGGCTGTAAGAAAAAACAAGGTCTCTATGTGAGACCGAGCTGCAGAATAGCGCTATGTATCTGCGCTGTGTGGTGAGGAAAAAACGCCACTCACCCAGCTGGTTTGGTGCCTGAGACGGGAGGAGCGGAGTCTGAGGAGCCCGGGAGCCCCTTTAATGGCCGCCGTGCTGAGGGAGCCGGAAGAGAAGCGCAATCGCGCGCTTCCTGCATGAAAGACCGGGAAGCGTGAAGCCACGCTCCCCCGGCTCAAAAATATGAGCGCCAAAACTCCTCACTCCTGCTCCCCCCCTGTCCTGCAGGCATCTGCTGCGGACAAAAGTTGTACAGAAACACCACATTCACATGTCACGGCGCTGCCACCGCAGCGCTAATAGTACATTAACACACATGTAATAGCGCTGTCACAGCAGTCGCTAAAGCACTCACACATTTTAATTTATATTGTGGAGTACTCACCAGCTGAGCGCCACAGGGACCCCTCAGGATTTGTGGCGCTTGTGCCCATGCTCCCCCCCAGGGCGGGGAACGCAGTGACCCCAGTGTGCGGTTTGCGTCCCCGCCAGGGAAGCTAACCTCGTCCCCCAGGGCCGGCAAGATTCTGCAGGGACTATTTATGTAAAATACAGATCCGCCAGGGGAGAGGTGGGGTCCAGCAGCGCTGAGACCCCTGAGACCTTTCAGACTCATGTCCAAGTCTCTTGTCCGATAAAAATAATAAAATCTTCTGAGGAGCTGCTTCCAGCAGCGACCATCCTCTGAGACCTCAAATCTTAGACTGAAGGAGCTGAGTAGGAGGAGCCCGAGCTGGAGGGGCCAGCCAGTCAACACGCTTTTGATCTGAGGTGTCATCCTGATCTGGGGCTCCGCCTACCCATCAGTAATGAATACTGTGGCTCTCTTCCTTCCATCTGCAGCTGAAATCAGTGTTTAAACTGATATGTAAATGAGGCTGTAGAAACGGAACCTCTGTCACTCCTGCTCTACTTCCTGCCGAGTGACAGAGGCTTCAGATCTACAATCGCTCTTCAGCCTCATCTGCATATTAATTTAAACGCTGACTTCTCAGTAATGGACTGACCACGTAAAGGTATTGCTAGAGATGTGTTTAAAAGAGCCTCATACACAAGTTTTTTTTTTTTTGGGGGGGTGGGGATTATTTTACGGACCCCTTTAATATACATTGTGGTTTGTTTGGCAAGTTTTCTTTATTGTTAATCTTTTTTGCTTTCACGTGTGTACTTTTGAAGTTTTGCTGCTTTCAGTCGGAATATATAATGTGAACGTTACAATAAGATCAAGGAAGACCATTGAATAAACAAGTGTATCCAACTTTGGTTAGTTAAAATGGCTGTCGTCCTGCTTCAATAACAGAAACCGGTCAGCAAATGCAGAAGGAAAAAGCACAATAAGCAGATATTAAGCATATAACCAGTATGGACAGTTTGTGTAGAAAATTAAAGAGTAGTAGAGTTAGGATGATTTGTTCACACTCAATAAATAATTAGCACAAAAAATAAAATCTGTTGAAAATCTAAAGAGAAAAGACTTGTCAGCACATTTATTCTGCAATTCGAGTTCCATTATTGACAACTGATTATGAAGTCTCAGGAGGACTTCAGCTCTAGATCTACATATGTGGTTCACAGGCTTTCAATTCCAACAGCTGGTTAGAAAGCTATCTGCTCAGAACAGTTCCTCCTGAGTCCTACCACAGTTCATAGCGTTGAAAAGGGTCAGAGCCTCCCACTGTCAGTCGCGTTTCTTCATAAGAACTGTCAGACATAAAACCATCTGGTAGACTGTCTTTATATAGTGAGAAGCCATGAAGAGACTTTTTAGGTCACTGTCAGAGCAGCATAACACAATGTCTTATGAAACAAAGTTTTAAGGAGTTTACTAACCAAATGGGGTTTAACAATATGATCATTTGCTATACATACAATATAAATAGACAAAATGCTTTCTCTGAGCTGTTTTCTCTTCACTGATCTAATAATTCAGTCAACATATGGAGAGGTCTTTTTTAGAGTAGTAAAACACAACTCTATTACTCTGGCTTCTGATAGTACGTAATTACTGGGAATATAAAATCTTACAAGTAATCGTTCTAATGCCAAATAGCTAAAATATTAAAAACTTAAAGCTGTTGTATAAGATTCAGAAACTTATTTAAAGGTTGTATTTTAAGAGCATTTTAATTCCCAACATGCGCCGTACATATACTACTCTGCAGTAGGTGAATTTCCCCGCAAAGAGCAGTATATCTACGGTGGCACGATCACGTGGCCTATATGTGACAGATGACACCCAGCAGCAATGCCCACGGTCGGTGCTAGCACTGATCGAGGGCATTTCACCCCTCTGATGACACTGTCTCTGTACTTCCCTCAGAATAAAGTGATGCGATCGCGTTGTTCTGATATTCTTCATGGAGACCCCCGGCACCAAGATGGCTGCGGGGTCATTCTGGGTCTTAAAGGGAAGGTGGCTTGCGAGTGACTGCTGAGAGCAGGCGCTGGCATGCCTCCTTCCCTGCCTGTCAGATCGCTGATCTGATACACAACTGTGCAGTGTCAGATCAGCGATCTGACATTATATAGTGATGTCCCATACTGGGACAATGTAAAAAAGCTTAAAAAAAAAAATTACAAAGTGTAAAAATATTTTTTTTAAAAAATGCCTAAATAAAGAAAAAAAAATTCCAATAAATACATTTATGTAAATTAAAAAAAAATAAATAAAAAATAAAAAGGTACACATTTGGTATCGCTGCTTCGGTAACGACTAGACCTATAAAACTGTCCCACTAGATAACCCCTTCAGTGCACACCACAAAAAAAATAAAAAAACGAGGCAAAAAACAATGCTTTATCATCATACCGCCGAACAAAAAGAGCAATAAAACGCAATCAAAATGACATATGTAAATAAAAATGGTACCGCTGAAAACGTCATCGTGTCCTGCAAAAAACAAGCTGCCATACAGCATCATCAGCAGAAAAAATAAAAAGTTGTAGTTCTCATAATAAAGTGAAGCAAAAATAATAATTTTTTCTATAAAATAGTTTTTGTGTAAAAGCGCCAAAACATAAAAAAAATGATATAAATGAGGTATCGCTGTAAACGTACTGACCCGAAAAATAAAACTGCCTTACCAATTTTACCACAGGCGGAATGGTATAAAAAACAAAAAGCAATTCCTGAGTTGCTGTTTTTTGTTCATTCTGTATCCCAAAAATCAGAATAGAAAACAATCAAAAAATATCATGTGCCAGAAAATGGTACTAATAAAAACGGCAGCTCGTCTCGCAAAAAACAAGCCATCACATGACTCTGCCGGCCGAAATATAAAAATATTATAGCTCTCAAAATCTAGTTTTCGCAATAAAAAGCGTCTTTTAGTGTATCGCTGTAATCGCACCGACCCGAAGAATAAAGTCGCCTAATCACTTATACCGCATGAGGAACGGTGTAAAAAAATAATAAAACCAATTCTTCAGCTACTGTTGATTTTTTCATTCTGCCTCCCGAAGAACGCAGTAAGGTTTGGCGCACATTTATCCTGCGCTCTGCGCTTACACCGGAGTTTCTGTGTAAATCTCTGAAATACGCGATTCAGACAGAACCCCCGGCCGAAAATTCCCTATAATGAGGCACATGGAGTCACTATGGATGCCATATGACCCGTGATCTGGCGGTGCCCATCTTTTAGGATTGCAGTTTTGTGCACTTCTGAAAAGGACACAGCTGAAGAGAGGAAAGACAGAGTCCAGAGGAAAACTGCTGCCTCATTATAGTGAATGGATCCCTCGGGGGTTTCATCTGTCACGTCACTCAGAGATTTAGATGGAAACCCCAAAGTAAGTGGTCAGCTTAGAGCGCCGGATAAATGTGATTCCTAATGTTATGTAAAATGTTCCTAACAAAAGCTTCAACTCAATCCACAAACAAAGCAAGCCCCCACTCAGATCTGTCATCTGTTAACGGAAGTATAGGTGCGTGTCTCCAGAAGCATGGGCTGGGCATAATGTACTAGTCATTACAACGGAAGCTTGCAATTTTCACTCAGCAACTGCTACCTGTTTCTGGAATACACCCATGGAGCCAAAATCCTCAATACATCAGTAGATAAATTCCCAAAGGGTTATATAATTTCCAAAATGGGGTCACTTGAGGGGGGTTTCCACTGTAAAGGCACATCAGGGGCTCTCCAAACGAGACATGGCATCCGCTAATTATTCCAGTAAATTTTACATTCAAAAAGTCAAATGGGGCTCCTTCCCGGCGCCCAAACAGCAGGAGAAATTGCACAACAAATTGTATGGAGCAATTTCACCTATTACCCTTATGAAAATGCAAAATATGCAAAATATGGAACTAAAAAAAGATTTTGGAAAAATTTGTTTTTTTTTTTTTTTTATTTCCACAGCTCTACATTATAAACTTCTGTGAAGCACCTGTTCAAGGTGCTCAATACACATCTAGGTAAGTTCCATAAGGGGTCTAGTTTCCAAAATGGTGTCACTTGTGGGGGGGTTTCCACTGTTTAGGCATATCAGGGGAGAGGAACCACTGAGCGCATGGCAGAGCTCGGAAAGGAAGGAGTGTCTGAAAGCAGACTTTGATGGAATTGTCTGCGGGCATCATGTTGCATTTGCAGAGCCCTTGATGTGCCTAAACAGTAGAAACCCCTCATAAGTGACCCCATTTGGGAAACTAGACCCCCAAAGGTGCTTATTTAGATGTGTGGTGAGCACTTTGAACCCCAAGTGCTTCACAGAAGTTTATAATGAAGAGCCGTGAAAATAAAAAATCTTTTTTGTCCACAAAAATTATTTTTTAGCCCCCATTTTTTATTTTCCAAAGGTTAACAAGAGAAATTAGACCCCCAAAGTTGTTGTGCAATTTGTCCTGAGTACGCTGATGCCCCATATGTGGGGGTAAACCACTGAGCAGAGCTCAGAAGGGAGGGAGCACCGTTTGACTTTTTGAACGCAAAATTGGCTGGAATCAATGTGACGCCATGTCGCATTTGGAGACCCCCTGATGTAACTAAACAGTGGAAACCCCCTAATTCTAACTCCAATCCTAACCCCAACACACCCCTAACGTTAATCCCAACCCTAACCCTAATCACAACCCAAACCCCAACACAACTTCAACTCTAATCCCAACCCTAACCACAACCCTAAACCCAACTCACCCCTAACCACACCCCTAACCACAACCCTAACCATAACCCTAACCACAAACCTAACCCCAACACACCCCTAACCCTAATCCCAACCCTAACCCTAGCCCTAAAACTTTAGCCCGACTCACTTTAGCCTAACCCTAAAACTTTAGCCCAACTCACTTTAACCTAACCCTACCACTTTAGCCCAACTCACTTTAGCCTAACTCTAACCCTAACACTTTAGCCCAACTCACTTTAGCCTAACCCAAAAACTTTAGCCCAACTCACTTTAGCCTAACTCTAACCCTAACCCTAAAACTTTAGCCTAACTCACTTTAGCCTAACTCTAACCCTAATGGAAAAATGGAAATAAATATATTTTCATTATTTTATTATTTTTCCCTAACTAAGGAGATAATAAAGGAGGGGTTTATTTACTATTTTTTTTATTTTGATCACTGTGATAGCGTTTATCACAGTGACCAAAATGAACCAATAGGAAAAATCTTCCTATTGTTGCCGGCCGGCAGTTCGCGGCGGGCACACTGCGCATGCGCCCGCCATTTTCTGACTGGAAGATGGCAGCGCCCACCGGAGGATGCAGGAGGGCAAGAGGACCACCGGGAGGCATGGGTGCGGGGGAAATCGGGGGACCCTATTTCTCTCTCCTCTGATGTGCGATCAGATCAGAGGAGAGAGAAATTAAATGGCACATCGGATTTTTTTTTCCACGGTCGCCATTTATACGGTTAATAACGGCGATCGCAACTCCGGGGTCGGTAAAAACCGACCCGAATCATGTGCTCTGGGATCTTGGCTACCCCCGCAGCCGAGACCCCGGAGAAAATCCGACTCTAGGGTGCGCTATACACTTTTTCCACAGCGCCGTTAATTAACAGCGCTGTGGTTTAAGTACCCTTAACTACCGCCGTTAAACACGGATTTTGGTAAAGACTTACCTGTAAAATCCTTTTCAGCGAAGGAAGGAAGAGAGACACAGTATTCATTACTGATGGGTAGGCGGAGCCCCAGATCAGGATGTTACCTCAGATCAAAAGAGTGATGACTGGCTGGCCCCTCCAGCTCGGGCTCCTCCTACTCAGCTCCAGTCGTACCAAAGCTTTTAGGAAAAGAGCCAAGATCACCAGCGGAGCAACATAACCCCTTCTGAAGGAACTTCAGAGAAAAAACACAAGGATACAGGTTATGCATGCAAAGAAAGCCAAAAACCACAGAGTTCCAGGTACTACTCACGGAACCTGACTACTGCGATGAGCTGGCGATGCTGGAACAGAGCCTTAGCGCGCTGACCTCAGCCCAGATAATCGCTATCAGATAAGGGTCGCGCTGCATCTGAAAACATCAACACACTTCTGCCTTGGGAGGGTGCTGTGTCTCTCTTCCTTCCTTCGCTGAAAAGGATTTTACAGGTAAGTCTTTACCAAAATCCGTGTTTCAGCTGCAGATGGAAGGAAGAGAGCCACAGTATTCATTACTGATGGGACGTCCCAAAGCAGTTCAAAAATAAGGGTGGGAAAAACCAACAAAAGGCAGAAACCCAACAACCTTAACAACAAAGCGCAACCAGCGCTAAACACAAGTTCATCCAGAACTTTAAACTACAGCTGCCTGCAGGACCCTACGTCCGAGGGCTGCATCAGCGGAAGCACTGACGTCCACTTTATAAAACTTTGTAAACGTGTGGACAGAGCGCCAAGTTGCCGCCCGGCAGAGCTGCACTGCTGAGGCACCTTGATGAAAAGCCCACGATGAAGCCACAGCTCACGTGGAATGGGCTCGAATCTTAATCGGGCAAGGTTCACCCCGAAGGCGGTAAGCTTCCAAAATAGCTGACCGGATCCAACGAGCTATAGAATCCTTGAAAGCTCGTTGACCACGCCGACGACCTGCTGAAACCACAAACAGGAAGTCCGTCTTACGAAAACCTTGAGTAATAGATAGATAAAACTTCAAGGCCCGCACTAAATCCAATGTGTGTAAATCTCGCTCTTTCGCATTCTTCGGATCCAGACAGAGTGAAGGCAACACAATATCCTAGTTAACATGAAATTGTGATACCACTTTAGGCAAAAAATCACCCCGAGTGCGAAGCACTACACGATCCGGAAAAAAACTCCAGAAAAGGAGGCGAACAAGAAAGAGCTGCCAACTCAGAAACTCTCCTCAAGGAAGTGACTGCAACAAGGAAAGCCACCTTCCAAGAAAGTAAAGAAAGGCTAGCAGAAACCATAGGCTCAAAAGGTTTATGCTGAAGAACCTCCAAAACAAGGTTGAGCCGCCAAGGAGACACGGGCGCCTTCCGCGGCGGAAACTTACGAGATATACCTCGGAAAAAGGAGAGCACGTCTCTGTTTGAAGCAATGGTTCTCCGGAACAATAAGGACAGAGCAGAAATCTGACCTTTCAGGGTGCTAACTGCCAGACCCTTGTCTAGCCCATGCTGCAGAAAAGCCAACAGGTTGGGAATGGAAAATTTTCTCGGGTTCCGAGAGGACCCCAAACACCACTAAAAGAAGGTTTCCCAAATTTTGTGGTAAATCCTAGTCAAACGCAGGGACATCAAGTCCGGATGACAAACGGGCCCCTGAGTCAACAAGTCCGGTTGAAGAGGGAGTGAAAAAGGAGTTGCCGCCAACAGCGACATTATTGTCGAGAACCACACCCTTCTTCGCCAGTCTGGAGCTATCAAAATAGCTGGAATTCTCTCTAGTCTGATCCGACGCAGTACTAGAGGAAGTAGGGATATCGGCGGGAATACATAGATCAGCACGAGCTGATCCCACTGAGCCACTAGAGCATCCACCGCCACAGCCTTCGGGTCCTTGTACCTGGACATGAACGTCGGTAACTTGGCATTGGACCTGGATGCCATCAAATCCACTTGGGGGGTTCCCCAGCGAGAGCACAGTAGTGCAAAAACTTCCGGGTGGAGGCTCCATTCCCCGGGATCCATCCTTCTGCGACTGAGAAAGTCCGCTGTAATATTCTGAACCCCTGGAATGTGAATCGCCGAAATGGCTGGCACACTGGCCTCTGCCCAAATCAGAATTCGGGACACCTCTACCATGAGTCTGGAACTCCTTGTCCCACCTTGGTGATTGATATACGCGACAGCCGTCGCATTGTCTGTCTGCACTCGGACTGGCAGACCGCTCAAAGGGACCGTCCAATGTTGGAGGCAAAGGAAAATCGCCCTCAATTCCAGGATGTTGATCGGAAGAACAGACTCTTCCGATGACCATACTCTCTGAATCCAGAGATTGTTCCAAACACCCCCCCCCAGCCCGTCAGGCTGGCATCGATGGTTATGACCGACCACTTCGGAGGGAGGAAAAGCTTTCCCAGGGATAACGCTCCTGGACATAAACACCATCCTAGGGATTCTCGCACCCTGTGAGAGATGATGACGCTGCAATCCAGCGAACCTTGCGATTAATCCCAACGACTCAGAATGAGCCTATGGAGAGCTCTGGAATGAAATTGGACAAACGGAAAAAAACCTCATGGACGCCACCGTCAGACCCAGAAGGCGCATACCTTCCGAAGGGACACTGCTGTCGCAGACTTCATAGTCTGTACATGCTGGAGCAGACATGCCTGCTTGTCTGGAGGTAGGGACAACACCGCCCGTACCATGTCGAAATGCATCCTCAAAAACAGGATTGCCTGCGACGATTCCAGAGACGACTTCTCCTTTGAAGCCACAACCGAAAAGGCCGTCCAAATAGGGACGAATCGTAAGTCCCCGTCTTTGAAGGATTGCCATGAGATTCTGGCGTCAGAATCGTTGTAAAAATTCTGGGCGTTAAAGCCAAACCGAATGGTCGAGCCACAACCTGGGTGAGGTCTTCCGATGGGAACATGCCAAAAAGCGTCGCGAATGTCGATTGATCGTTCTGCGACAGGGCTGCCATAACTGAGCGAAGCGACTTCATGCTCGGCTCTGACGGAATGTCAGAAGTCAGTCCGCCTTAGCGGATTTTTTTTTTTTTTTTTTTTTTTTTGCCAGCTTCTGCCTTAACAGAAGTTCTGTTTCCAGGGTATGCGGAATTTCTGAGAATTCCCCCTTTTTTTTTTTTTTTTTAAAAGAGAGAGACGACACAAACCCCCAGAGGGTTGGTCAGATCATCCCTTGAACCGAAAAGGACTGCCGATAACTATCGGCACAAGTCCTGCCAGACGCAGAAGTCACAGCTCTGCGCTGCGGTAAAGCTGCTTCTTTTGCCTTTGCCTTGGCATCAGCTCCGTGAGGTCAGTCAAATAGCTGACCACTTTCTAAGCTAAAGATAGCAAACCCTGTTGGAAAACTGCGTTCCATCCAAGTCACAGTGCTCTTCTGACTGTAACTGCCGAGGATTGCGCCCTGGATAGCAGTGACGCATTATCCTTCAACTAGAAAAGCCCATCTACCTTGATAGAGGGAAACTTGCCACGCCGTCCTTAGACGGTCCAACCGGCTCAGGGGAACTTAACAAGTACACCTAGATCCTTAATACCGAATCTATGATCCACGGCCTCGCAGATGGAAATTGTTGCCATCTCCGTTTTTCTGTCCAGCGTGTCCTGCAGACTCGTCTTCCCTTTTACTAGGAAGATTTGCTAAGCTGGAATGAAGGAACATTCACTTCAGGAGAAGGGGTCCAATTAACAAATAACTCCGTAGAAAAACGGATACAGTTTGTAAGGTCATCGCGACCCATGCGACCCTTGCAACATCCGGGCCGACTTACCAGGACGACTAGTTACCTCCTCTGGTAACTGTAACGTCCACATGGCTTCCACAGAAATTTTAGTACGGCCCCTGAGAGAGAGGCAGGGTGTCCCTGCCGATCCTCCTTAACCGAATCGGACTTCTTCGCTAAGCGAGAAGGAAAAACACCGATTTGTGTCGCTCCCTTGAGAGGATCTAGTTGACACTCCATAACCTAAAAGGTCATCAATAGAAACCAGTGAAGGCCTTCATTTTGACACCATTGGAACCTCTGACCGTGTATGAGTCGAGGTCTGCGTGTCAGATACGCGAGGCTGATCCGTAACGGATCTGGGAGAGGGTCTCTGACATACCCTTGCATAGTATATGGCAGGATAAACCTGTCAGTAACCAGAGCAGTACTTAAATAAAAAACAAACGCTGAAGGGTTAAAGCTCAAAAGAAAGAGCTACCCCAGCTGTCTCCCATTAAGAGTTAACCTCCTAAGAAGGGGTTAAAGTAGCTGACTCCCCACAACCTTGATAGTGAAAAAGGGTGTGCGAATCTCAGGCGCCTCTTATAAGGTCGCAGCTGCAGGACAGCCATGCCACACTAAACAGAAAACGTTCCACAAGATCGCTAAAAAAAAAATTGCGCTGTTTTTTATAACGCAATGACCGCCAAAGTTGTCAAGGAGATCGCTAATCGCCTATGCGATGCTAATGAGATCGCCCAGATTGGCAGCTAATAGCGACATTAAAAATGACACACAAACGATCGCAATATTATGCGACGCCATCAGGATCGTCAGCGGAAACGTATAGTGGCAGCATTAATGTCGCAGACTCCCCACAGCCTCTTTATTAATATTAAAAGAGTGTGCGAGCCCCTTATGCGAGAACAGCCGCAGGACAGCGCAATCTGTCACTCAGAAGTGCCCCAGACGGCGCCCGCGCTGTGGAGGTGAAGGGGTTAAGCTTCTGCCCGGCGGGCTAGAAGCGACTCACCAAGCTGGACACGTATTCTAGCCGGGAGGGGAGGAGAACGATCCGGGGAGCTTTCAACCTACAGCGCTTTATCAGCAATAGCCACGCTGTGGAGGTGAAGGGGTTAAGCTTCTGTCCGGCCGGCTCGCTTGTCAGCAATGGCCGCCGCGCTCTGCCTCCGTGTGCTCCATGTAGAGGAGCCGGAAATGGAGGCTGCAGTAAAGCGCGCGCTCAGAAGCGGCGCGAAATTCAAAAAATAAAAAGAGCGCGTACTCCCCTCCTTTCCCTCGTCCTGCAGGCATCCTCCTGCGGACATAGAAAAACTAGTCATCGGCATATATTTGTACAGCGGCTGCCGCAGCAGTCGCTAAAACACTCACACACATTTTACCAAAATGTGGAGTACTCACCAGCCGAAACGCCACAGGGACCCCCAGGGGTTTCTGGCGCTATGCCCATGCTTCCCCCCAGGGCGGGAAGCGCAGTGACCCCAGTGTGTGGTTTGCGCCCCCGCCAGGGAAACTCTCCTCATCCCCCAGGGCCGGCAAGATTCTGCAGGGACCATAATGTAGTTACAGATCCGCCAAGGGAGAGGCTGGTGAAATACATTGATAAACATGTAATAGCGCTGTCACCGCAGTGCTGAAGCATACTGATATACATGTAATAGCGCTGCCATCAGACGCTCTCACACATTAATAATAAAATTTTGTGTGGAGTACTCACCAGCCAAGGCGCCACAGGGACCCTCAGGGGTTTCTGGCGCTGTGCCCATGCTTCCCCCCAGGGCGAGGGACGCAGTGACCGCACGTGTGGTTTGCGTCCCCGCCAGGGAAGCTCTCCTCATCCCCCAGGGCCGGCAAGGATTCTGCAGGGACTTTGAGTAAATACAGATCCGCCAAGGGAGAGGTTGGGGTACAGCAGCGTTGGTACCCCTGAGACCTCTAGACCAACTAGTGATCCAAGTCTCTTGTCCGAATGTAAAATAATAAAATCTTCTGAGGAGCTGCATTAGCAGCGACCATCCTCTGGACCTCAAATCTTAGACTGGAGCTGAGTAGGAGGAGCCCGAGCTGGAGGGGCCAGCCAGTCATCACTCTTTTGATCTGAGGTAACATCCTGATCTGGGGCTCCGCCTACCCATCAGTAATGAATACTGTGGCTCTCTTCCTTCCATCTGCAGCTGAAAAGGGGTATCAGCAGTCGTTAAGGGGTTAAGAACCCATGATAAGTATTTTGAATACATTTAATATACGGTAGGCTGTATAATTTAAGGTTTTGACACCAATCCAAAAGTGTAGCGTTTGAATATCTGTGTTAGGACATGTAAACCACTTAAGTAAATTTATACCAGATATAAACTAGCTGCAAAAGATCCACCTGCTACCACAGTCTCCCAACTACTGTAACTATATTCTGTTCTCCTAAGCATCACATGCTGTATATTGGTTACTATATTAAAGGGAACCTGTCACCTCGTTTTGCCGCTATAATATACTCACCCGATGTCATCTTCCTGCTTGTTTTATGTCACGCTCCTGCGCAGGCGTACTGATCTCCCCTGTTGAGGGCAGAGCAAAGTACTACAGTGCGCAGGTGCTTGGCCTCTG
The DNA here is from genome assembly GCA_033576555.1 of Oophaga sylvatica. Lineage (NCBI taxonomy): Eukaryota > Metazoa > Chordata > Amphibia > Anura > Dendrobatidae > Oophaga > Oophaga sylvatica. Next base: position 189,883,117 of record JARQOD010000004.1, on the reverse strand, counting down.
ACCTTTCCCGGCGCCTGAGGAGAGCGACACGAAGCCAGCAGGATGACGACATTGCATGAAGATGGGAGGCGTCGGACCCGGACCTGGGACACCCATCGGACCGCCCCCCAAATAATTATAATAAAACTTGTCTTTCTTACTTTTCAGGTCGGACTCGTGGCTTATCAACAGCATTCTAGAATGCTGTAGATAAGCCCCAAAAGCCAGTGATCGCGTCATATAGCGACAAAAAAAAGTTACAGGTTCCCTTTAATGAACGTGTTTTAAAAAAAAAAAATAATAATTATTCTCATCTCTGCAGTGCCCCACAGAAACTTGGTGTTGCACTTGATGTTTCTCTGAACTGTAGTGTTCGCTCATGCTTGGTTACTACTGAAAAGCGACAGGTGGAAGTAATGCACAGCAATCAAATTTATAATCCAAATTATAAAAACCACACTGGCGCTAACCTTATTTTGTTTATGTTAAAAGCTGCTGGCACCCTGGTAGATGGAGTGTGCGATTCTGCCTAAAAAGCAGTAAACACGTGGAAACAAATATGGGCTGCCACGCTAATATCAAGTAATACTGTACAAGTGGAAGTGTGACTGTTAATCTGCAATCACTGCAACCCCAAATAGTCCAGAAATGGCACTTACTTTAGTGTGCTCGAAGTGGTGATATTCCCGTGGTGCTGGGGGAGCAGTCTTAAAATTGCTTAACAGTCACACTTCCACTTGTTCAGTACTACTTGTTATTAGCGCGGCAGCCCATATTTGTTTCCAAAAATTTATAGTCCAAATGCTACATGCTAAGGGTGCTTTCACACTGCATTTTGTCACCCAGTCCTTGGTCAGTAGGGGCTTACATCCAAACCCCTGGCAAAATGGGATTAGGGCATATGCCCCGAAGGAGCCATAGAGTATAATGGTGCCGACAGTGTGAAGTATGCTCTGTCTTGCATCATTTTTGGACATGTACGCCTAGTGGAGATGGACAGCCTAACGTAGTTGCCCGATAATGATGCACAGCAGAGCACACGTTCACTCTGTCGGAACCATTATAGTCCCTGTTGGCACATACGCCCGAATACTGTTTTGAGATGGTTCGAATGTAAGCCTCAACAGGACCAATGAGCGGGTGTCAAAATTAAGTGTGAAAGCACACTAAGTAAATAACCTCAGAAAGCTGAAATTCCCTACAATACTGTTCTGCTATCAGCTATAGATTGAACAATTTCATGTTAGTCACAAAATTCCTTTGTTTGCAATAGCAATCTTAACACTTCACTATGTTAACAGACATTTTTTTTTTCAGTAAGTTGTGCCACGATGTTTAATTGTTTTGGAAAATTACCTGAAATCATCAAGGGTTTCTTCAATCATATTTCTAATAAAATTGATCTGAACAGATGTTAGCGGGGCTCCAGATTTCTCACGTGCCAATGAGTCTGCTATTTTTTCCGACAAAGAGGAGGCAACTTCAGAACTCACGGAGTTGGGCATCTTTGGACCTGCCAGAGAAAGTTATAAGTTATTAGCTCACTGCACCCACCAAATGACCCACTAGTACACCTGCACTTTCTGACATAGAATGCATGGAGGGTGAGAAAACAGATAACAGAGAACAGACTGAGTAAAGGCACTGTCACACTTAGCGATCGCACCCGCGATCACGACAACGACACGACCTGGCGAGATCGTTGGTGCGATCGCTATATGATCGCTAGTTAGCTTCCAAACAAAGATCTCATCTGAGATCAGCGATCTGTATAACGACCTCTACAGTCGTTGGGAAAACCTAGTCCCACCTGCGACGCTGGTAAAGTCGTTCATAAAGGGTGTCACACTCAGCGATTCAGGCTCACCAGCGGGACACCAACGACCAAAAAACGGCTCAGAACGTTCATGAGCAATCAGCGACATCGCAGCGGGGGCCACATCGCTGCTACATGTCACACACAGCTAAGTCGCTAACGAGATCACTACTGCGTCATAAAATCACTGACGCTTTAGCGATCTCGTTAGCGATCTCGCTTAGTGTGACAGTACCTTAAGATTTAGGAACAGAGAACAAGGAATGATTAGATTAGGGACAGGAAACGTAATTTTAACACACACTTAAAACTTTGAACACTGGGAAGTAAGCGGATTGTTACAGGCTCTCCATGCATGTGCTGTGACTGTGACACTGGCAGCCAGCCAATAGCCACATATAATGGGCAAGCAAGTCATGTGTCTCCTGAGCTATACGTTGATATGTTAAGAGTTTCTGTGATTGCATGTTTTGTGGCTGTTAGATAGCTGCAACACTTGAGGACTACCTAACAAACAGGCAATCCGCTTACGTATTGTTGCTGTCGCAGCCGCGGAGACTCAAACTTATTATTCAAGCACGCCTAAGATACTCAGATAACACCTGACCATGCTTGAATAACACGTTATCCAAGCAACATTCGCTCATCACTAGTACTCATACCCATCAATAATTACTTTATAGCAGTCATACATGTGATCGTTGAATAAGCCACATACTTAGTGCTTTTGTGCCGCTAACTGAAAAGTCTTGCTTTAACTGGGATGGAACTTGCTTGCCCACTCTTTCAGATATGTCTGGTGTCCGAGAAATGGGAACAGGAGAAGAATTAACAACAACTTGTTCACTGCTTGCTGGTTTAAAAGGCTAGAAAATGGAGAAAAAAAGGTATATATAATTTCACATCAGAGACAGTTGTATATATTACATTACTATTACAATAATATAATCAAATATATAAAGATTACAATATATGTATAGATCTTGCCTTTATCAGGCAAAAAGTATGTAGCACACATCTGTCAAATCATTAAAAGGGAAAGCCTATGATTGAATGCTGTATCACAGCCATTAAATCATAAAAATGGAATAGTTTAGTCAATTTACATGTTATTAGGTTATCATAATGTAATGACTAAAGCCATTTTATCTCACAGCATCTCAATGCTTTTTTTTTTTATAACATGATGCAAAATTTATTTTTATGACCCGTACAGTGACTGCGATATGTAATGATAGGGCAACTCCGTTAACCACCAACAGACAGTTTGGTGTTCTGATTACCTGTTTAACATTATCGTTTACATCCTGTTTTAGAATATATGGTTTTTTGGTTCTAAGCTCTACATCTTGGTGCTCATCTTCTTCTTTGATGGGACTTCCAATAATTAAGTGCAAAGGAGAGGAATTCATTCCTTGAGTATTGGAACCTACAGGATGTCGTCTTGAGCCAGGAACTGCACTGAACTGAGCCAAGTAATCAAGGTCTATGATTAAAGCAACCACAATATAAAATATATATTAAAAAACTTATATTTCATTAGTACACTCTATCATTGAAACTTTTAAACATTTTATAAGACATGTTGCCGACACCGACACACTCGAGGTTACCTTTATGCTTTAAAAACACAAAAATTTCAGTATCTTCTTCCATATGTTTTTCTTTTAAGGCTATGTTTGCATGATGGATGTTTGGAGTGTTTTTTATGTTGCAGATTTTCTGTAGTATTTCTACATCTCTTCGCTAAATCACATTGTATTTTTTTGCATGTTTTTCTAGTGTTTTTAACACTCTGGTTTTTGTCTCTTTTTGGTATGTCACGTTTTAAATTAAGCAGCTTTGGGTTTTAGGGTATGTGCACACATTGGGGATTTAGATGAGTTTCCGCAGCGTTTTTTGGACACGTGGAAACGCATCAAACCAGCAGTGTAGTGCACGGCCAATGTAAATCTATGGTAAACGCAGGTTTGTTGTGCACATGCTGGGAAAAAAACGTGCAGATTCGCAGCGTTTTATTTTCCGCAGCATATCAATTCTTTGCACCCATTGACTTGCATTGAGTCGGGCACATCTGCAGCAAAATCGCAGGTCTAAAAAAGATCTGCGATTTTGCTTCGGATGAAACGCTGCAGATCAGGAGGAGGGAAGTGTGTGGGCGGAGTGTGGGTGGTGACTGTGCGCGTATAGTATGTGGGCGGTGACTATGTGTGTGTGCGTGTATAGTGTGTGCCGAGCTATGTGTGTGGGGGGTCTGCGGGGCTGTCCGGGGGTCTGCCAGGGCTCTGTGTGTGTGTGTATGCAGGCATCGTCCGATGGGACTACAAGTCCCATTCGGTTATGCCTGCTACAGTGAGAGTGAGTGACACATTAATAATAATAATAATAATCTTTATATAGCGCCAACATATTCCGCAGCGCTTTACATTTTAACAGTTTCAATATACAAGTCATAAGTAATAACGTTAACAATACAATATTTAAAGTAAAATAAGACGACCCTGCTCGTGAGAGCTTACAATCTACAATGAGGTGGGGGAGATACAAAGTACAGGTGTGTATATATAATGGTGTATTTACAATGATGGTCCAGCCATCTTGAAGGAGTGAGGGATGGAGATAGTGAATGGGCTACACATACACACTTACACATAGAATGACTTTGATTAGTGAATGTGATAGGCCGCTCTGAACAAATGTGTTTTGAGGGAGCGCCTGAAACCATGCAAATTGTGGATAGTCCTAATTTCTTGGGTAGAGCATTCCAGAGGATTGGCGCAGCGCGGGAGAAGTCTTGGAGTCGGGAGTGGGAGGTACGGATTAGTGCAGAGGTTAGTCGAAGTCGTTTGCAGAGCGCAGCAGTCGGTTAGGCCGATAGATAGAAATGAGGGAGGAGATGTAAGGGGGTGCTGCACTGTGGAGAGCTTTGTAGGTGAGAACAAGTACTTTGAATTGGATCCTATAATGAAAGGGCAGCCAATGTAAGGACTGGCAAAGAGCGGACGCGTCCGAGTACCGATTAGCCAGATGGATGACCCTTTGCTGCTGCATTAAGGATGGACTGGAGAGGGGATAGTCGAGTAATGGGGAGGCCAAGTAATAGAGCGTTGCAGTAGTCCAGGCGGGGAGTGGATCAGGGCGACAGCGAGTGTTTTTGTTGTTTCCATGGTGAGAAAAGAGCGGATTCTAGAGATGTTCTTTAGGTGTAGGTGGCAAGAGCGGGCAAGAGATTGTATATGGGAGGTGAAGGAGATTGGTGTCAAACATAACACTCAGACAGCGAGCCTGCGGCAGGGGTGTTATTATGGTGCCACCCACGGAGAGGAAAATGTCAGATTTAGGGAGGTTAGTAGACGGCGGGAGCAGAAGAAGTTCAGTTTTGGAGAGGTTGAGTTTCAGAAAGAGAGCGGACATGATGTTGGAGACTGCAGACAGTCAGTGGCGTTCTGTAGTACAGCGGGGGTAAGGTCGGGGATGACATGTATAGTTGTGTGTTATCAGCATAAAGATGGTACTGAAACCCAAATCTGTTGGTCTGTCCAATTGGGGCCGTGTAGAAAGAGAAGAGAAGGGGGCCAAGGACTGAGCCCTGAGGTACCCCGAAAGCGAGAGGAAGAGGAGATGACGTGGAGCCAGAGAACAAAACACTGAAGGAGCGGTCAGAAAGATAGGAAGAGAACCAGGAGAGAGCAGTGTCCTTAATGCCTAGTGTCTGGAGCCTATTGAGTAGGAGACGGTGGTCAACAGTATCAAAAGCTGCAGAAAGGTCGAGAAGAATGAGCAGAGAGTGGTCACCGTTACGTTTTGCTGTCAGAAGGTCATTGGTCACTTTGATAAGAGCAGTTTCAGTCGAATATAGGGGCGGAAGCCGGACTGTGAAGGGTCTAGGAGGGAGAGAGTGGAGAGGTAACGGGTAAGGCGGGAGAAGACTAGGCGCTCCAAGAGTTTTGAGATGAAGGGGAGATTGGAGACTGGTCTGTAGTTGTTTGTGCAGAAAGGGTCGACATTAGCCAATGATGGGACAGTAGTAGTACATACACATAACATACAACACATAACAGAGTACATACTTACCAATCACCTAGTCGCCGACGCCCTCGTCTCCTTTAATAAAAATGAAATAAAAAACCAACCTATACATTACCTTTCGGCCGTAGTCCAGATAACGAATGTCCCACAACGATCTTCAGCCTCCACGATGAACTGACAGCGGAGGGAACCATCCGCAATGGATCCCTCCGCCGGGATAGAGTGAGGTCCCTTAAGTTCATTCTCTCACTGGCAATGCTGGGTGAGAAAATTCCCACGCAACATTGCCGGAAAGTGAGAGCCTGAACTCAGTTAACCTCAGTGATGCACTGTAGGAGCCATAATCTCCTGTCAGTGCCTCACTGGGAGGCCCTATAGAGCAGTGACATCACCTGATGTCACTGTTCTATAGGGGAAATCGTCGTGGGACACTCGTTATTCATTGGACTGCATTGGACAGGGAGTGTACTATTGGTTCATTTTTTTACTTTTTATTATGAGACCGAGGGCGTCGCATGGATTAGGCGTGCAATAAAGATGACAAACCGTGTTGTGTTTTATTTCATTAAAATATTTTCTTATGTGTTTTTTTAACCCTTTCAAACTATAAGATTAATAATGGATAGGCGTCTTATTGATGCCTCTCCATTATTAACCGGGCTTAATGTTACCTTACAATAGTAAGGTGACATTAACCACTTATTACCCCATATGCCACCGCTACACGGCAGTGGGAAGGGAGGGAGGAGCTAAGTGCCGGAATTCTGGGGCGGCTGGGTGCTGGTATTTTTAGCTAGGGAGGGCGCCAATATCCATGGCCTCTTCCTAGGCTATGAATATCAGCCCGCAGCTGTCCGCATAGTCTTTCTGGCTATAAATTATAGGGGGACCCAACGTCTTTTTTTTGGGGTCCCCCTATTTTAATAGCCAGTAAAGGTTAGATGCGGGCTGATATTATTAGCCTGGGAAGCTCCATGGGTGTTAACCCCTTTCCAGGCTAGAAATATTGGCCCCGGTTGTCGACGTTCCCCCTCTGGCGCAGAAAATTGCGCTGGAGCCCACGTCATTTTTTTTCTAATTAAAGATATTGTGTAAAGATTTTGTGTGTGTGTCTTTAACTATTTATGTACCATTTTATCTATCACATATATATCCCATATCTATCTATCACATATCTATCTATCATCTATCGAACTATCTCATATCTATCATCATCTATATATCATCATCTATTATCATCTATCTATTACCATCTATATATCTATTATCATCTATCTATTATCATCATCTATCTATCTATTATCATTTATCTATCTATTATCATCTATCTATCTAATTATCATCTATCTATTATCATCTATCTGTGTGTGTAAGGGAGTGTGGGTTGGACAAATATAAAAGAGGAGGTTAGACAAGAAATGACATCACAAATCTTTTTTTTTTTTGTTAAATAACATATCTTTATTTAGCTTACAAAAACACATACAAATCCGCAAGAAAAAAAGCATGAAAATCCACATCAAATCCGCATAAATAACAAACCTGCGTTAAATGCCAAGAGGTGCGGATTCTGTGCAGAAAATTCCGCAGGCTAATCTGCAACGTGTGCACATACCCTTATAACCCTGTTAATTGACTTTCACAATACTTTACTGATACATTCATGTGAGGAGTACACTGATCTTTCAGTAAATTTCCTCATATGCTTTTTTTTCTTTAATCTATGGATTTTCTGTCTAATGCAATTTGATGGGGAAAATGTGCACATAAATCTCAGTGTACCCACAAGAGAAATTAACATGTCGTGGATCTCTAACACTCACCACAGGTCAGTTTATGCAGTGTAAAAAAAAAAAAAATACAAAATGTGCATGAGATTTCTATAAATCCTATCCATTTTGCTGGAACTATAAGATGCTGTGTTTTTTTTGCGTAGTGAAAATACACAGCATCAAAAACTTCCAAGATAAACTCATTGTGAGAAATTAATCTAACTTAATTTTCTGACATACAATTAATTTATAGGGAAACTGGCAGCTGATGCATGCTGCCCGATCCGCGAGCAGCATATACCAGACCTCTATCTGTATGATGTCAGCCATACATCTTTTACTCAAAAACACTATATCTTTTCAGAAAAAAAACATTTTATAGGTCGCCAGGGACTAAGCCACACAGATGATTAGTCAAATAGGTGGCTCCCTGGCGAAGTCTCCCCACCGCCAATTACTGTCAGTTTTGTCCCTATACAAGCACATAGGGAGAGACTCGTCACTCAACGTGACAGAGGGTGAGACGCCGATGGGGACCCACCTGTTCAACTAATCTACCCATGCAGCTTTTAAAATGTTTTCTGAAGCGCCACAGCATTTCTGAGTCAAATATACATGACTAAAGTGATACTGCCAGTGTCTAATACATGCTACCCATAACATTCCATGTTCCTATACCGTTCTAAGTGTGAACTAGTCAGCATGTTTTTACATGTGAAAATAGTGGGATGGCTGTATAGGCACCCCCCCAAATAAAAGTTATGCAGAGTTCCGATCTATCAATCATGAGACATCTAGGATAAAAGTCATATGCTAATCAGGCTGGAAGAGCACTGGAGGTGTTCATTGCACTCAGACTGTTTCTTCAAAGAACACCAATACTGTCCCCAGCGCATTTCCAACACATCTCTACAAAAAAAAAAAAAAATTTATTGGAGAACAACGATCTATCATACCATACCACTAACTCTTTGTGTAAAAATATACTGTGAGGTTCCCTTTGTATGGGGTTGACTTAAAATAAGCATATACAAATCAAGAGAGTATGGGCATCATGTCTGACAAGTCGTAACTAACTTGTGATGTGAAACCAGAGAATGCCAAATTGCAAAGAAAAGAAATGATTCGAGCTGAAAGTACTATATTCTTAAGGCTGGGTCTCACATAGCGATACACCAGCGATCCCGACAACGATATGCACTTGTCAGGATCGCTGGTGTATCGCTATATGATCGCTGCTGAGCTGTCAAACAGGCAGATCAGGCAGCGATCTGGGACAGCGACACTGCGGGTAACATCGCTTAGTTACCCGCAGTGTACATTGGATACCAAGGTACACGTCGGGTTTCCAAGCGCTGCGCGGTGCCTGGAAACCCGCTGTGTACCTTGGATACCAGCTCCCCTGCATCGGGGCGCTGGTATCCAAGGTACACAGCGGGTTTCTAGGCACAGCCCCGCGCCTGGAAACCCGCTGTGTACCTTGGTTACCAGCGGATCGCTGGTCTCCCGCCTGTCACACGCAGCGATGCGTGCCTGTCAGCGGGAGACCAGCAATCAAAAAAATGTCCTGACATTTCAGCGACGATCAGCGATACCCAGCAGGGGCGCTGATCGTCGCTGAATGTCACACACAGCGATATCGCTGGTGAGATCGCTGCTGCGTCACAAAACTAGTGACTCAGCAGCGATCTCGGTAGCGAGATCGCTATGTGAGACGGGCTCTTTAAGGTCAAGGTTACACATTTGGCCGGGACACAAAGATTGTTTTGTAACCATAGCCGAGATCCCAGAACACAGTAAGGGTGGAAGATTTAATGTGAATTTTTCACACAAATAAAAGTCAACAATGAGACAATTGTTATTAGACACCGTGTCTGATGCATTTTATGATATGGATTGGATATTCTAACGAGTTCTCAAGACGCACTCCCAGTGAAAACTATCACCTATTCCCTAATAAATTTTTCTAATAAAATTTAGGTGCATTAAAATATTTAACGATCACGGTCTTCCTGGTTTCCAGCATTGCTCCAGTCCTCCTCTTGATCACGTGACTTCTCTTCATCTTCAACTCTTCACAAAGTGACTGCTGTGCGGGACAGTGCTGCTTCTGCAGACTCAGATCAAGGCTCCATAGGCTTACATTGTGAAAGCTACCACAGCAGCGCTGGATACTTGGGAAGATGTCCATTGGTACGTTTTTTAATGCACCTACACTACATTACAGATGTATTTAGAAAATGTACTGGAAAAGCTCATTCTCCAAAATGAGAAAAAAAATTACTTTGCAAAAACACGTGGTAGGTAGTGTTTTTTTCATCAAAAATGAATACAGAAAGGTGTGTATGGATGGAGTATACAAGATAGATCAGAGAGGGTCCTTGATTTGGGACCTGCGACTATTAGACACACATAGCTGAGAGCATCACCTACCGTTTCCTTTAGATGCAAACTCTTCCATTAGTCTAAGGTGGGAAGCATCTTGAGGGGGAAAATAAACAGACATTGTCAGTGTGTTTGAAGCGCGTGTGTTAGCAATTTAACTTCTAATTTCCTTTAGGCCACGATTAAGTTGTAGATTTCTTGCAGATTTTGCAACAAAAATTCACAACAAATTTGTACGATACATGTGAATGCAATTTTCAAAACCCGATACACACAGATTTTCGTTGCTATGAATTTAAGGTCATACAGCAGAGATTCACTTCCCATGCATGCATAAAGTGTGGCGGATGTACAACATAATAGGCAGACTCACAATACAATTCAAATATAACAGAAGAAATCTGCCTCTTTGTAACAAAAGCTCTTAAATATTCCTATATGCATAATAAGAAAACTTACCATCACGAACAGGAGAAAAAATGTCACCTAGGCTACTTCTTCCAAAGGGATCTATTGACTGTAAGTCGGATGATTTAACATAGTCTGTTTCCTTTGACGGTATTACATCAAGACTTGTACTATGTGAGATACCTAAAAGCAAATAAGGAAAACTTAATTTAGTAAAGAAAAAAAATGTGAAGATCAGATGACCAACATTAAGCCTCATTTTTAAAAAAAATAGCTATGTTACTCATAGCAACCAAGAACATCACAGCTTCAAATTTCACAGAGTAATGGTTACTATGGCCAACAAGAAAGTTTTTCATGCTCAGCAAGTTATAAAACGGAGTCCTTTGAATTAAATATCTTGTTGCTCAACTTGTAAATATTTTGAATGGGTCCACAAACCTGACATTAATTGTACTTTTCTTGACAGATACCCTGTATGTGCTGGTTTAACATGCAGGTTATTGACTATATAGCATTTTAGAAATTTCACCAGAAACTTGTTTTGGGACAAAAAACTCTAAACAGTTTTCAATTTCAAGGCCCTCTGCTGTCCATGTAACATGCAAAAAACAAGGGACACAATTGGTCCCCATGTCCATAGGAATCAACACGACAGCAGTTATGCAATTTACCCACGTGTCTACTTGCCCGCTTTCCTTCCTAAACTGCATTCACTTGAGCACACATATAATGCTGTAGCTGAGCCCTAGCCTGTATTATTCTAAAGTTTAGGTTCTTTAGGAAGTCTGGCAACACATTCTTTTTCTTTTGTTAAGTAGTTAAGCTTTACTTTTTACTTAAATAAAATCAGAAAACCCCTTTAAAGGGAATCTGTCACCCCATTTTTGCCCAATAAGCTGCGGCCACCGCCATCAGGGCTTATCTACAGCATTCTGGAATCCTGTAGATAAGCCCCCGATATAACCTGAAAGTGAAGAAAAAACGAGTTAGATTATACTCACCCAGGGGCGTTCCGCGGTCCGGTTCGGCGCCTCCCATCTTGCAGCGAAGCCGGCCTCTTATTTCCGTCCCGCCGCGGCTCCTGCGCAGGCGCACTGCTCTGCACTGGTGAGGACGGGCGTCGGACCTCTCTGACCTTTCCCGGCGCCTGCGCACTACAGTACTCTGCTCTGCCCTCACCAGGGCAGAGCAGTGCGCCTGCGCAGGAGCCACGACGGGACGGAAAGAAGAGGCCGGCTTCGCTACAAGATGGGAGGCTCCGAACTGGACCGCGACTCCTTCCGGACCCGACCAGACGGCGGAACGCCGCTGGTGAGTATAATCTAACTCGTTTTTCTTCACTTTCAGGTGACATCGGGGCTTATCTACAGCATTCCAGAATGCTGTAGATAAGCCCCTGATGGCGGTGGCCGCAGCTTATAGTGCAAAAATGGGGTGACAGATTCCCTTTAACTGCTTCATGACCTGAGGTTTTTGAGTTTTTGTTTTTTGCTCCCTTCTTCCCAGAGCCATAACTTTTTTATTTTTCCATCAAGATGGCCATGTGAGGGCTTGTTTTTTTTTTGCGAGGCAACTTGTACTTTTGAACAACACCATTGGTTTCAACATATCGTGTGATCGAAAACAAGAAAAATATTCCAAGTGTGGTGAAATTGCAAAAAAAAAAGTGCAATTCCAGTGTTTTTGTTTCTTTTTTTTACCATGTTCACTAAATGCTAAAAGTGACCTGCCATTATGATCTCCAGGTCATTAAGAGTTCATACTGTAGATACCAAAAACGTCTAGGCTCTTTTGTTATTTAAGTGGTAAAAAAAAATGGCGCCATTTTCCGAGACCTGTAGCGTTTCCATTTTTCAAATTTGGGGTTGGGTGAGGGCTTATTTTTTGCACAATGAGGTGACGTTTTATTGATATCATTTAGGTGTAGATATGATCTTTTGATCGCCCATAGCGGCGACCAAAAAAAACGTAATTCTGGCATTTTGAATTTTTCTCTCGTTACGCTGTTTACCAATCGGGTTAATTCTTTTTTATATTGATAGACTGGGTGATTCTGAATGCGGCGTTACCAAATATGTGTATGTTTTGTTTTTTTTATCATTCTATTTTTGAATGGGCGAAAGGTGATTTCAATTTATACTTATTTTTAAAAATATTTTTTTTTTTACTTTTTGCATGCTTCAATAGTCTTCATGGGAGACCAAAAGCTGCAGTTGTCCCGATCAGCTCTGCTACATACAGACGATGATCAGATAACCTGTACGTAGCAGAAAGTCTTAGTTACTTACCGTTAACGGTATTTTTCGAAGACCATGACAGCACCCAACGAGAGAGGGGATCCGCCCTTCAGGAACAGGAAACCTACAGATACATAAGGGAGGAACCCTCCCACGCATCAGTTGGGTTTTACAGAGCACAAGAGGACCACCAAGGTTAAAGGCAAAAATAAATCTATACAATACCATTGCGTTTAAAATATTTTATCATATGTGAAACTTATAAGAGGAGGAAGTGCACGCCGAAAGATAAAAGGGGAGGGAATCCAAGGGTGCTGTCATGGTCTTCGAAAAATACTGTTAACAGTAAATAACTAAGACTTTATTCGAAGCAACCATAACAGCACCCAATGAGAGAATTACAGAGAGTAATAACTACTTCAGGGAGGGACTACAGCCTGCAGCACCCTTACAACCAAAGTAGAGATCAAGTTAAGCACCCAAGTCTAATCTATAATGATTGAAGAATGTGCTTG
>JARQOD010000004.1:189796886-189869873 GCA_033576555.1 Oophaga sylvatica | reverse complement strand
AAACCACCATCCTAGAGACTCTCGCACCCTGTGATCGATCCCAATGGTTCAAGATGAGCATTTGGAGAGCCCTGGAATGAAATTGGGCAAACGGAATTGCCTCCATCGACGCCACCATCGACGCCACCATCAAACCTAGAAGGCGCATACACCTTCGAAGGGACATTGCTGTCGAAGACTTCATAACCTGTACATGTCGAAGAAGACTCGCTTGCTTGTCTGGAGGCAGAGACACCACTGCCGTACCGTGTCGAAATGCATTCCCAAAAACAGGATTGACTGCGACGGTTCCAGAGACGACTTCTCCCAATTGACCAGCCACCCGAAGTCCTCCAGGAGCTAAAGGGATAGATTGCGAGCCGTCAGCGCCTCCTCCTTTGAGGACGCCACAATCAAAAGGTCGTCCAGATAGGGAAATCGTAAACCCCCTGTCTTCGCAGAATCGCCATGAGAGGTGCCAGAATTTTTGTAAAAACTCTGGGTGCTGAGGCCAACCCGAATGGCAGGGCCCACAACTGGTAATGGTCCTGACCTATGGCAAAACGAAGGAAGCGTTGGTGGGCCCTTCCGACGGGAACATGCAAATAAGCGTCGCGAATGTCGATTGACACCAAAAAATCGTTCTGCGACAGGGCCGCCACAACGGAGCGGAGTGATTCCATGCGGAATTTTTGGGTGCGGACATGCCGATTCAATCTTTTGAGATCCAGAATGGGGCGAAATTTTGTCCTCCTTTTTGGGGACCACAAAGAGGTTGGAATAAAACCCTCTTCCCCGGTCCTCCGGCGGAACCGGATACCACCACACCCTTCTGCAGAAGGGAATCGACCTCTCGCAGTAGAGCGGCAAATAGCTCGGGCTCTGACGGAATGCGAGATTGGCAAAACTGTCTGGGGGTCGAGACAGAAACTCTATGAAGTAGCCTGCCGACACAACCCGCGTCACCCAGGAGTCCGACACGCGGGAAGCCCAAGTCGGTTCGAATTGGAACAGGCGACCTCCCACTCGAGAGCCCTCGAGTGAGACCCCTGGCGTCAGTCCGCCTTAGCGGGCTTTTTGTCAGCTTCCCGCTTGTCTTGGCGGAAGCTCTGTTTCCAGGGAGTGCGGGATTTTTGAGCGTTCTTTTTTCCTGAAAAAGAGGGACGACCCGATCCCCAAGAGGGCTGACCGAACCGTCCCCTGGACCGAAAGGATCGCCGACAACTACCGGCACTAGGCCTGCCAGACGCAGAAGTCACAGCTCTCCGCTGTGGTAAAGCCGTTTCTTTTGCCTTTGCCATGGCAATCAGCTCCGTGAGGTCAGATCCAAATAGCTGACCACCCTTGTAAGCTAAAGATAGCAAACCTTGCTTGGAAACCGCGTCTCCGGTCCACTGTCTAAGCCACAGTGCTTTTCTGACTGTGACCGCCGAGGATTGCGCCCTGGACATTTAGCGAAGCAGTATTCAAACCTGCATCACTGCCATATCGGGCTGCATCCTCCAACAACTTGAAAAGCCCATCTAACCTCGGATAGTGGGATCCATCTTGCCACGCCGTCCGTAGACGGTCTAACCAGCTTAGGAAGCTTTACAAGCACACATGGACCCTAGTACTGCTCTGAATCCATGACCCGCGGCCTCGTAGATGGATTTCGCCGCCATCTCCGTTTTTCTGTCCAGCGGATCCTGCAAACTCGCCTTCCCTTTAACAGGAAGTAATGAGGATTTGCTAAGCTGGGATAAAGGGACATCCACTTCAGGAGAAGGAATCCAATTATCAATCAACTCCGTCGTACACGGATACAGCGTCTCAAAAAAACTGTGTCCCCTGAAAACGTTTATCTGGGCACAGGCGTTCCTTCTCCACTGTCCCATTAAGCTCATCCAGAGATGGTAATGTTGATCGCGACCTATGCGACTCCTGAAACATCCGGGCCGACTTACCAGGACATCTAGTTACCTCCTCCGGTAACTGTAAACGCCCCCCTCATGGCTCCAATAAAAGCCTCTGTACGGCCCAAAAGAGAGGCAGAGTGTCCCTGCCGATCCTCCTTATCTGAATCGGACATCTCCCCATCCGAGCTTGAAGGGGAACCCGCCATGCCCGAATCTCAGAGTCGCTACGCGGGAAGGATGGCACCGGCCTGTGTCGCTTCCTACCATGAGAGGATCTAGCTGACACCCAATAACCTAGAAGGTCAGAAGGCCATCATAGAACGAGCGAGGGCCTCCATTTTGACATCACTGACACCTCCGACCGCTGCGCTTGACGCCGTCGAGGTCTGCGTGTCAGATACGCGCGACTGATCCTGTAACGGATCTGGGAGACGGTCCGCACCTCCTGGACCCTGATCTGACATGCCCTCACACAGTATATGGCAGGTTAAACCTGTCAGCAACTAGAACAGTGTGGTTTCTTAAAAAGGGAAAACGAACGCTGAAGGGTTAAAGCTCTTAAAGAGAGAGCTACCCCAGCTGTCCCCAATTAAGGGTTAACCGCCAAAGAAGGGCTTAATGTCGCACACTCCCCACAACCCCTGTTAATGAAAAGGGTGTGCGAGCCCCATGTGCCTCTTATGAGGTAGCAGCTGCAGGACAGTGCCTCAAGGGTATGCCACACTAAACAAGAACGCCAACGAGATCGCTAACATATTGCGCTGATTTGTACATCGCAATGACCGCCAAAGTCGTTAAGGAGATAGCTAACCACTTATGCGTCGTTAATGAGAACGTCCACAGTGGCAGCTACTAGCGACATTAAAACGATCACAAAAAAAGATCGCATAGTATGCGTCGTTATCGTGATCGTTAGAGTTTTAGTGTGGCAGTCCTTCAGAAAGGTGCCCTGCGCTGGGGGGGTGAGGGGGTTAAAACTTCTGCCCTGACAGGCAGAAGCGACTCACCCAGCTGGCCGCGGTGCTGTTCCTTTGGTCGGTCGGGGGAGCGGAGAGTGAGGAGCCCGAGGAGGCCGTCAGTAATGGCTGCCGCGCTAGAGGAGAGCAGCCGGAAGAGAAAAGGCAGGATAAAGCGCGGGTTCAGAGCGCTTCCTGCCCGCGAATTTCAAAAAAAAGGCGCGCGACCACTCCGCTCTCCGCTCCTGCCCCGCTCCCATGTCCGCAGGCATCCACCTGCGGACAAAAGCACACAATCACCACATGAAAACATGTAGCAGCGGCTGCCGCACAGCCGCTGAAGCACTCAAACACATATAAAATGTTGAGTACTCACCCAGCTGAGCGCCACAGGGACCCCCATGTGGGAATTGTGCGCTGTGCCCATAGCTTCCCCCCAGGGTGGGGAACGCAGTGACCCCAGAAGTGCGGTTTGCGTCCCCGCCAGGGAAGCAATCCTCATCCCCCAGGGCCGGCAGGGTTCTGCAGGGACCTCCTTAAAGGGTAATACAGATCCGCCAAGGGAGAGGTGGGGTCCAGCAGCGCTGAGACCCCTGAGACCTCTAGACCACGGGGGTCCAAGTCTCTGTCCGATAAAAATAAAAAAAATTTCTGAGGAGCTGCTTCCAGCAGCGACTATCCTCTGTGACCTCAAATTTTAGACTGGAGAGCTGGAGTAGAGGAGCCCAAGCTGGAGGGGCCGGTCAACACTCTTTTTTAATCTGAGGTGTTCTATCCTGTGTGGGCTCCGCCTACCCACTGGAAAATGAATGTGTCTCCCTTCCTTCCATCTGCTGCTAAAAATTTGGGTATCCTTGCGAGGAGTGCACAAGTTCTACAAGGTTCAACTCAGTGCTCATTTAGACATACTTGCAACAGTTTTCTTCCCCCGTTTTTCTTTTCTATCCTTTATTTGGCAAAAGGCTGTTCATTGATATGGCAGCCCTGTACAAGAAGCAGAGCAAAGGCTCTGATCGACCTCTGTGAGCAGAGAGGAATAGAGACGGCCGACAAATCCAAGGAACTGCTGATACGCCCCTTGGTCGAGCAGGATGTAGAGCAAAATACTGAAGCATCTGGGCAAGGAGAAAGTCCACCTCGGAGAGACCCAGCAATGCCAGCTCTTGCACCAGAGATACCTGATGAAGGTGCCAGTAATGCCAGTGCTGAGGAGCCTATGGACTTTACAAATGGCCTTACAACAGCTGAGAACAAGTGTTCCCAATCTGGGCCTGCAGCTTATTCTACAGTACTGAGAGGCTGCAGAACGCCGGGACTGGGATGAGCGAGAGGCTGCTGCAGAACACCGAGCTGAAAGAGGATGCAAAAACACCGGGAAGAGAGCGAGTTCAAGCTTCAGATGGCTCAAACAGAGAGGGGTAGAGCCCTCAGCTAATCCCCTCCCAGGACATAAATCCACGCTACTATCCAAATAATGGTCCAGTCATGTAGATAATGAAGAAATGGTGGGTTTTTCTCTCAACGCGTTTCGAAGTCTACAGGACTTCTTCCTCCGGAGATGCTAATGATAGTATCTCCTGAGGAAAAGGAGATGCTATTATTAGCACGGATGATAAGCACAATTTTTCCCCTATTATACTACGATTTGGTCATCAGTTTGACCTGTGGATTCGCTGCAGCTTGTGACTCGGATGTGTCTATATGCCTTGGTATCATGAAAATCAGGTGAGTGCTAACTGATCAAAAGATTATTTTAACCTTGGATAAGACCCTATTTGAGCTCTTCTCTCCTGAATTATTTTGCTTGATGACAGAAATCCAAGGAGACCATGTTTGGAAAACTTCCCTGTGATGGAGAAGGATACGGATTTAGATACTTTTCTTCAGGGTTTGAAAAAACCTGCAGGCAATATCATCTACCCCGTGAGCAGTGGGTACAGTATCTAACTCCAGGGCTGAGAGGCAAAGCCTTGGAAGTTTTCGCTGGCCTCCCACCAGAGCTAGATGGGAACTATGAGGCCATAAAAGAGGCCCTGACCAGGAAAGACAACGTAACCAACGAAGTGTAATCGGAGAAAGTTCCAGAACCTACAACATGGATCAACTGACAGCTATGCAGATGTCATGAGCACCTTGAGGACCACATTCCACCAATGGATCAGGGAACTTTCTGCTAACAGATTTGAGGACTTAACGGATCTTATGGTCAAGGATCAATTTCTTCATATGTGCCCCACGGATGTACGACAATTTGTGTGTGATCGAGAGCCACAAACTGTGGATCAGGCTGCAAAGATTGCAGACTGTTATGTGGCTAACAGGATGCCTGAGGTGCGGAAGCCATCGAACTCAGCTGGAAGGTAGGTAAGCCAAACGGGACCCTT
Organism: Oophaga sylvatica; assembly: GCA_033576555.1. Classification (NCBI taxonomy): domain Eukaryota; kingdom Metazoa; phylum Chordata; class Amphibia; order Anura; family Dendrobatidae; genus Oophaga; species Oophaga sylvatica. The sequence goes on along the minus strand of JARQOD010000004.1, from coordinate 189,864,656 downwards.
CTCCCTCTGCCAGCCGGTCACCAGTGCTGTCCAAGCCCACCTTCTATGGGGTCCCAGGACTAGACATTCTCTAGGCCATGCAAGCCGGTGCTTCTCCTGCAACAAATTGGGACATGCTAGCGCAGTCTGCCCTGATAGGGAGAAATGCTCAACTATAACCTCAAAGCCGCCTGGGCCCCCACCTTCTGTCCCCTTTGCGGCCAGCTCTGATGTGAGAACCAATGAGAACTGTCAATCTGTCACTGTTGGCAATCAAGTCACCATTGGTCTCAGAGACACTGGGGCAGAGGTAACGCTGGTGCGCCCAGAAATGGTAAACCCTGCAGATATCATACCAGGAAAGACTATGTCTATAACCGGGATTGGAGGGGTCAGCCCTGCCGTGACCATGGCCCGTGTGTACCTGGACTGGGGAGCAGGGAAAGGACAGAGAAGTGGGAGTATCAGAGACTATTCCCACCAATGTGTTGCTAGGGACAGACTTAGGGAGGATGGTGTCCCACTATGTTCCTCCCTTTCAAATAAATGCTACAGAGAAGGTGGAAGCAAGTGACCCACCTGAGATCCTGTGCGAGGGAAAATGTAGCAATGCACAGGAATGTACGTATGTGGTGGCTGGGACCCGGAGTCAGGCTGCGGATCAGACTCAACCCCAGAGATTAGAGGATGAGTCTCAGAGAGGACTGCCAGTACTGGGGGCCATACTGTGGCCCGGGAGCCCCCCCCCACATGGCAGACCCACCGTTGTCCCTGATAATTGACCCTGAAGACTGCTTCAGACCAGAGACTGGCATTCACACTAGGCCAAGGGCTGCAGACTGACAGTCAGAGCTTCCAGGAGGCCCAGCAGACCGATGTTAGTCTGGAGAAGCTCAGATGTCTTGCAGACCAACCCCTTACTGCTTCTGACAAAGAGAGAATATACTGGAATCAGGGTAGGCTACACTATGTTCCAAATTATTTTGCAAATGATATTTTTCTCTGATTTTCCTAAGTGGTCGGTGCAAATGACAGTCAGTCTAATAAAAGTCATCACCCGTTAGAGTATACATCGAATTTTATTGAAGAAACCTCCCAATAATAACAGTATAATCTCCAAAATGGAAAAAAACTCAAAATGCACTGTTCCAAATTATTAGGCACCTTAGAATTTCTGAACATTTGATCTGTTTTAAAGAACTGAAACTGCTCATTTGTGGAATTTGCAGCAGTAGGAGGTCACATTCACTGAACATAAAAGCTACTTAACTCCAAAACATCCTAACAGGTCAAGTTACATGTTAACATAGGAACCCTTCTTTGATATCACCTTTACAATTCTTGCATCCATTGAACTTGAGAGTTTTTGGAGAGTTTCTGCTTGTATATCTTTGCATGAAGTCAGAATAGCCTCCCAGAGCTGCGGTTTTGATGTGAACTGCCTCCCACCCTCTCAGATCTTTTGCTTGATGATACTCCAAAGGTTCTCTATATGGTTGAGGTCAGGGGAGTTTAATCTCCTTCTATGCCCATAGCAGCTAATGACTCCAAGGTATTCTTTGCAGCATGAGATGGTGCATTGTCATGAATGAAGATGATTTTGCTTCTGAAGACAAGTTTCTGCTTTTTATACCACGGAAGAAAGTTCTCAGTCAGAAACTCTATATACTTTGCAGAGGTCATTTTCACACCTTCAGGAACCTTAAAGGGCCCTACCAGCTGTTTCCCCATGATTCCGGCCCAAATCATGACTCCTCCACCTCCTTGCTAACGTAGCAGCCTTGTTGGGACATGGTGGCCATCCACCAACCATGCACTACTCCATCCATCTGGACCATCCAGGGTTGCGCAACACTCATCAGTAAACAAGACTGTTTGAAAATTAGTCTTCATGTATGTCTGGGCCCACTGTAACCATTTCTGCTTGTGAGCACTTTAGGTGTGGCCGAATAGTAGGTTTATGCACCAAGGCAAGCCTTCGGACAGAGACACACTGCGGTATTTCACGTGCGAGAATCGCATAGTAAAACTCGTACTGGCTGTTTGCTCTCCTGACCTGAGCTTGACCTCTGCATAGTAATCCATCACGCTGTCTTGCTCAGGTCAGGAGAGGTGTCAGGCCAGTCCATGCAGTGCCATGCGATTATCGCACGAGTTTTACGGCCGTGTGACTCCAGCCTTAGAAGGATCCTACACCTTGAGTTCGAGGGACTCCAGAGGCACCAGCAACTTCAAATATCTGTTTGCTGGTTTGTAATGGCTTTGTAGCAGCTGCTCTCTTAATCCGATGAACTTGCCTGGCAGAAACCTTCCACATTCTGTCTTTATCAGCACAAACACGTCTGTCCTCAGAATCAGCGACAAATCTCTTAACAGTACGATGATCAAGCTCAAGTTTTTGGGAAATAACTAATGTTTTCATCCCTTGACCAAGGCATTGCACTATTTTATGCTTTTCAGCAGTAGAGAGATCCTTTTTCTTTCCCATATTACTTGAAAACTCTGGCCTGCCTAACAGTGTGGAACTGTCATGTGTGCATTGCCACGAAGATCGTCGCGGTTGCACATTTTGACTTCTCACAGCTGAGCTGCTGTTTCTTGTGTTTGGCAGCTAGGGAGTTAATTCTGTCTGTGCTCGGTGCTGGGACTGGGTGCAGTTTCTCCCGGCTGCAATTGATTATTTGTTGATTGGTTTCCTTTAAATTCCTGGTTGTCTGCTTGGGGAGTTGCCAGTGAAACCTTCATGCAGACCACAGATAGGAATGAATCTGTATAGACTTTAGTTGTGAGCTCCTTAGTTGTTCTAAGCTCAACTTGGTTAGAGTTTATTTCCCAGACCATTTATGTTCCTTTGGTGTTTGAGTGTGTATGCAAGCGAGTGTTATCCTGTCTGTCTTATATGTCTAATCTGTGTATTTAGCTAAGATCAGCCCATATCCCTTTGGTGGTAGTCAGGATCCTTCTTAGGACTGATTACAGGGTTCAGGTCTGATAGGAGACAGGGTTAGGTTGGAGACTTGGACCTCTGAACCATTATCAGTACCTCCAAGGTGAGGGATTAGTTAGGACCCCAGTTTAGGGTCAGGTTAGATCCCGGTCCACCTCTTTCCTGTTTCAGCTCATCAAGTCTTCAAGATTAACCCTGAGTTCAGCAGATATCGTGTCAGGTAAATCTATTCTATACTTACATGCTGATGTTGCTATACTAGTTGTTGTATAGAGTGTTGTTCCTGTATTAATAGTTTTACTGACATTGTATACATATCATTAGACAGCGTGACATTTTCACTGGCCATAAAAATTATCTCCAGTTACCATGGATCCAGTAGCCCAGCTGGCTCTGCAGTTGCAGGGATTATCCATGGAGCTGACGGACATTAAGTCCAAAGTTTTGTCTCCCCTGGAGCAAACCAGAGTTGAACCTAAGGTTGCTCTCCCGGACAGGTTCACTGGTGGGCGAGACAAATTTTTCACCTTCCGGGAGGCATGTAAATTGTATTTTCGGCTTCGGCCTCGATCATCAGGGAATGAGGAGCAGAGAGTGGGAATTGTTATCTCACTTCTGCAAGGGGACCCTCAATCCTGGGCATTTTCCCTTCCTCCGGGATCCCCGGCTCTACTGTCTGTAGATCAATTTTTTACTGCCCTGGGATTGGTATATGATGACCCAGATCGGGTCTCTCTTGCTGAGACAAAATTACGTAAGATACAGCATGGAGATCGTCCGGCAGAGGAATTTGCTTCTGAGTTTCGTAGATGGGCCACAGATACTCAGTGGAATGACCCAGCTCTTAGGAGCCAGTTTTGTCATGGGCTTTCTGATAAATTAAAAGACGTTTTGGCTCAGTATGAGTCTCCTCCTTCTCTGGAGGCTGCTATGGCCTTAGCTATCTGTACTGATAGACGGCTTCGGAGAGGAGTGAGGTAACCCCACTCCCTGTTGTTTCTCCACCTACCACTAAAGTCCCTTATGTTGAGGTTCCCCTTGTCTGTTCGGATGAGCCTATGCAGTTGGGAGGGACATCATTTCGTAGGAGGGGATTGGCGGTACGCCGCAGGACTAGAAGATGTTTTTTCTGCGGGAAAGAGGGACATTTTGTTGGAAATGTCCATCCCGTGCCTTGTTGAGCCAAAAGTCGCCGGAAAACTGTTAATCCCAGGTTGTGTGGTGGACGACAACCTGGGAGTATGTATTTCATCTGCCAGTTCTTCTCAGTTCCTTGTACCAGTGGAGGTGGTAGTTGGTACGAGAGTGGAGAGATTGTCTGTTCTTCTTGATAGTGGTTCCGGGGCTAATCTGGTTGACGCTCAGTTTGCTCAGGCTCAAGGTATGCATCTGAGTGTATTGGTCAAACCGATCCCTATATTCTCCATTGACGCCAGGCCTCTCGGCCAAGGTAGCTTTGTTCATGAGGTTCATAACATTGACCTTCGGGTAGGGCAATACATAGGGAACAATTATCTTGTTATGTGTTGGAGGGTCTACCTACTCCCATTGTGTTGGGACTTCCTTGGTTGGTTAAACATAACCCTGTGATTAATTGGCAGTCCAGAGAAATAAGCCAATGGGGTGAGTTTTGCAAAAGCAACTGCATGAACACAGTCATCAGTGCAGTCGTGCCTAGTACATTGCCTCCTTTTTTGGAGGATTTTGGGGATGTTTTCTCTGAGGAGGGGTGTCAGGAGTTGCCTCCTCATCGCGTGTATGACTGCTCTATTAATCTCCTTCCTGATGCTAAGTTGCCTAAAGCTAGGTTGTATAATCTTTCTGGTCCTGAGAGGCAGGCTATGAAAGATTATATTTCTGAAAGTCTGGCCAAAGGGCATATTAGACCTTCATCTTCCCCAGTAGCCGCGGGGTTCTTCTTTGTGAAGAAGAAAGATGGAGGCCTACGCCCTTGCTTGGATTTCCGCAAACTTAATCGGATTACTGTTCGAGATCCGTATCCACTCCCTCTTATTCCTGATCTCTTCAATCAAATTGTTGGCGCCAAATGGTTTTCTAAATTGGATCTCAGGGGGCGTATAATCTGATTAGGATAAAAGAGGGGGATGAGTGGAAAACGGCGTTTAACACGCCGGAGGGACATTATGAGAACCTAGTCATGCCTTTTGGTCTGACTACTGCACCAGCAGTATTCCAACATTTTGTTAATGACATTTTTCGTCACCTTGTGGGGCTGTTTGTGGTTGTATATTTGGACGACATTTTAATTTACTCGCCAGATCTTGTGTCTCATCAGGAGCATGTGAGACAGGTGTTGCAGATCTTGCGAGACAATAAATTATACGCCAAACTGGAGAAGTGTGTATTTGCCGTACAGGAACTTCAGTTTTTGGGTTTTTTGGTGTCAGCCTCCGGTTTCCGTATGGACCCTGAAAAGGTGAGAGCAGTGCTTGAATGGGATCAGCCAGGGATCTTAAGGCTCTGCAGCGTTTTTTGGGGTTTGCTAACTACTACCGGAAATTTATTTGTAATTTCTCATCTGTCGTCAAACCTCTCACTGACATGACAAGAAAAGGGACGGATTTTTCTAAATGGTCGGACAAAGCTTGCCAAGCCTTTTCCTCTTTGAAGAAATGTTTTGCTTCGGCACCCGTTCTCATCCAACCAGATGCATCTCAGCCGTTCATTGTGGAGGTGGATGCGTCTGACGTAGGGGTGGGCGCTATATTGTCCCAGGGTCCGTCCCCTGGTAAATGGCATCCGTGCGCTTTCTTTTCTAAGAAATTGTCGTCCGCCGAAAGGAATTATGATATCGGCAATAGGGAACTTTTGGCCATTAAGCTAGCTTTTGAAGAATGGCGTCACTTTTTGGAGGGGGCAGTCCACCCGGTTACCGTTATTACTGATCACAAGAACCTGTTGTATTTGGAATCCGCTAAGCGTCTGAATTCCAGACAAGCTCGATGGTCGTTGTTTTTTACCAGGTTTAATTTTGTCGTCACTTATCGCCCGGGTCTAAGAATGTAAAGGCTGATGCCTTGTCTCGCAGTTTCCCAGGGGCCGGGAAAACGGATGACCCGAGTCCTATCCTTCAGGAGGGGGTGGTAGTGTCGGCTGTATTTTCTGAGCTTGAGGAGGAGGTGTTAGAGGCTCAGGGGGACGCCCCTGCAGGACCTCCAGGGAGACTGTTTGTCCCAAATCTGTTGAGACAAAAGGTTATTGAGGCACATCATAATTCTGCTCTAGCAGGACATCCAGGGAGTAAGGCTACTTTAGATCTCCTTTCTCGCCGGTTTTGGTGGCCTAATGCTAATAAAGATGTTATAACTTTTGTCGCGTCATGTGGGGTGTGTGCTCGCTCTAAAACCCCTCATACCCGTCCGTCTGGGACCCTTTTACCCTTGAAACTTCCGGAGCGTCCATGGACTCATTTATCTATGGACTTCATTACGGACCTTCCTCCGTCGTCAGGGAATACTGTCATACTGGTGGTTGTTGACAGGTTCAGTAAGATGGCACATTTCGTTGCTCTTCCTGCACTCCCTAATGCTAAAACTCTGGCGCAGGTGTTCATTAGGGAGATCGTTAGACTTCATGGGTTGCCTTCTGATGTGGTGTCAGATAGGGGGTCTCAGTTTGTGTCCAAATTTTGGAGGGCATTTTGTTTACGTCGGGGGATGCAATTGTCATTTTCCTCGGCTTTTCATCCGCAGACCAATGGTCAGACAGAGCGTCTGAATCAGAGCTTAGAGACATATCTCCGGTGTTTTGTCTCAGAGAACCAAGAGGACTGGTCTTCTTTCTTGCCTCTGGCAGAGTTCGCTCTTAACAACAGGCGGAGCGAGTCCACTGGTAAGTCCCCGTTTTTTGGGGCATATGGTTTTCATCCCCAGTTTTGTACTTTCAATGGGGGGGCCCTTCTGGGGTTCCTGAGGAGGAGCGTTTCTCGTCGTCACTTGCTTCTGTGTGGAGAGGTGTATTGAATAATCTGAGTGCGATGGGGAACCGTTACAAACGTATGGCTGATAGGAGGAGAGTTTCTGGTCCAGATCTGAATGTGAACGATCTGGTATGGTTGTCTACCAGGAATATAAAACTTAAAGTGCCCTCCTGGAAACTGGGTCCCAGATTCATCGGGCCGTACAGGATCAGTTCCATAATTAATCCTGTGGCATTTCGTCTGGAACTCCCTCCTACGTTTAAAATTCATAATGTGTTCCACAAGTCATTACTTAAAAGGTATGTGGCACCAGTCATACCGTCACCTCTACCTCCTCCTCCTGTGTTGGTCAATGGTAACTTGGAATTTCAAGTATCAAAGATCATTGACTCACGTCTGAATCGCCGGTCCCTTCAGTACTTGGTGCATTGGAAGGGGTATGGTCCAGAGGAGAGGACGTGGGTCCCTGCGTCTGATGTTAACGCAGATCGTTTGGTTCGGACCTTCCACAGAACTCACCCGGCAGGCCTGGCCCTGAGGGTCCGGAGGCCCCTCGTAGAAGGGGGGGTACTGTCATGTGTGCATTGCCACGAAGATCGTCGCGGTTGCACATTTTGACTTCTCACAGCTGAGCTGCTGTTTCTTTGCGTTTGGCAGCTAGGGAGTTAATTCTGTCTGTGCTCGGTGCTGGGACTGGGTGCAGTTTCTCCCGGCTGCAATTGATTATTTGTTGATTGGTTTCCTTTAAATTCCTGGTTGTCTGCTTGGGAGTTGCCAGTGAAACCTTCATGCAGACCACAGATAGGAATGAATCTGTATAGACTTTAGTTGTGAGCTCCTTAGTTGTTCTAAGCTCAACTTGGTTAGAGTTTATTTCCCAGACCATTTATGTTCCTTTGGTGTTTGAGTGTGTATGCAAGCGAGTGTTATCCTGTCTGTCTTATATGTCTAATCTGTGTATTTAGCTAAGATCAGCCCATATCCCTTTGGTGGTAGTCAGGATCCTTCTTAGGACTGATTACAGGGTTCAGGGTCTGATAGGAGACAGGGTTAGGTTGGAGACTTGGACCTCTGAACCATTATCAGTACCTCCAAGGTGAGGGATTAGTTAAGACCCCAGTTTAGGGTCAGGTTAGATCCCGGTCCACCTCTTTCCTGTTTCAGCTCATCAAGTCCTCAAGATTAACCCTGAGTTCAGCAGATATCGTGTCAGGTAAATCTATTCTATACTTACATGCTGATGTTGCTATAATAGTTGTTGTATAGAGTGTTGTTCCTGTATTAATAGTTTACTGACATTGTATACATATCATTAGACAGCGTGACAGGAACATCCAGTTTTCCTTTTATTGGGCTCACATGCCAAACTAATTATCACAGGTATCTGAGATTGATTTCAGTTATCCAAAGAACCCTGAGACACAATACCATCAATGGGTTTCATTTACAAAAAAAAACAAAAACCGCTATGACACTTAAAACCGATTTGCATAATAATTTGTAACATAGTGTATAAAGAGACTCTCCCCACTGATACTGCAGAGTATTGGGACTGTGAAAATCGGCTGGTCATTCCTTATCTATTCAGGGAACAATTATTGAGAATTGCTGATGAAATTCCTCTGGCTGGACACTTTGGAGCACAAAACACTAAAGACCCCGGTCACACATAGCGACACACCAGCGATCCCGACAACGATATGCACTTGTCAGGATCCCTGGTGTGTCGCTACATGATCGCTGGTGAGCTGCCAAACAGGCAGCTCAGGCAGCGATCATGTAGCGATACTGCGGGTAACGTCGCTTAGTTACCCGCAGTGTACGTTGAATACCAGCCCGCTGGTGCAGGGAGCTGGTAACCAAGGTACACATCAGGTTTACAGGTGCTGCGCGGCACCTAGAAACCCGGTGTACCTTGGTTACCAGCTCCCCTGCAGCAGCGCGCTTGTATCCAACGTACACATCGAGTTTCCAGGCGCCGCCCGGCGCCTGGAATCCCGATGTGTACCTTGGTTACCAGCTGATCACTGGTCTCCTGCCTGCCACACGCAACGATGCATGCTGGCCAGCAGGAGACCAACGATCAAAAAAATGTCCAGGACATTCAGCGATGATCAGCGATACCCGGCAGGGGGCTGATCGTCGCTGAATGTCACACACAGCGATATCGCTGGGGAGATCGTTGTTGCGTCACAAAACTAGTGACTCAGCAGCGATCTAGCTAGCGAGATCGCTGTGTGTGATGGGGCTTAAAGCTCGCCTGACACATTCTATTGGCCCAAGATGGGGACAGATATAGCCAATTACTGTCGATCCTGCGTAGTTTGTCAGAGAGTTGGAAAGACTGGGAATATACAGAAAGCCCCACTGATACCACTGCCAGTGATCGATGAGCTTTTCCAGCTAGTGGCTGTGGATATCATAGGGCCACTTGCAATACCTAGCAGCTCTGGCAAAAAGTTCATCCTCACAGTGGTGGACTATGCTACACGATATCCGGAAGCTGTGGCACTGTCCTCCATCCGAGCAAACAAAGCGGCAGATGCTTTACTGACTGTTTGCTCTCGTGTGGGATTCCCCAGGGAAATATTAACCGAAAAAATACAAGTGCAGCATTTTGTGGCCAGCGCCTATCATCCCCAAACCACGAGCTTTAACGGGACATTAAATCGAATGCTCAAAATGTTGGTGTAGACTGAAGGAAGACTGGGAGCGGTACCTCCACCATCTGTTTGCGTACAGAGAGGTACCCCAGGCATCTACTGGATTTTCCCCCTTTGAACTGGTTTATGGGAGGAGGGCTACTTGATGTGATTAAGGACTGCTGGGATATTGACCCCAAAATGACGGGAGTCTCGGTGGTTGAATATGTACTGCGACTCAGAGAAAGAATACAAAAACTGAGTAACCTGGCCCATGAGAACGTGACCCAGGCCCAAATCGACCAGAAGGTCTGGTACGACCGTAATGCCAAACTGAGAGCCTACTGGCAGAAGGTTTGGGTGTTGGTCCCTATATAACAGAATAAATTACAGGCCGCATGGGAGGGACCATACACTGTACACAAGCGGCTAAATGATGTTAACTATGTGGTGACCCTAGATGAACATGCAAAGTGTCAGAAAGTATTCCATGTAAATATGTTGAAGGCTCATCATAACAGGGAGACCTGTGTCTTACCTGTCTGTAGCATGCCTGAAGAAGGGAGGCTGATCTGTTACTAGACGTGGGCACTGGGACTCAGTATATGGAGTTCCTGGAGTCAGCGGAGTTTAACCCTGAGATATCCCACAGTCAGAGGTCTGAGCTGATGGAGGTGCTCAGCGAGTTCACAGACGTCTTCACAGGGAAGCCTGGGAGGACACACTTAGCATCTCACCATGTGGACACTGGTACTAATCCCCCAGTATGGCAGTCTGCATAACGGGTGTCAGCAGAAGTAAAGGCACACATGAAGGAAAAGGTAGAGGAGATGCTAAACCTTGAGGTAATACAAAAATGAGAGTTCCTGGCCTCGCCGGTGGTTCGTCCCAAAAAAGGGCCATACCACCAGGTTCTGTGTAGACTATAGGAAATTAAATCTACTTACTACATTTAAGGTCTACCCCATGCCGAGGATAGAAGAGCTGCTAGAGCAGCTAGCTAATGCATCGTACCTCACTAATATAGACTTAAGTAGGGGATATTGGCAGATACCCCTGACCAAAGAAGCTCTGGAGAGGTCTGCCTTTATAACGCCATTCGGCTGTTTGACTTTCTGGAGATGTCATTTGGTATAAAAAATGCCCCTGCCACCTTCCAGCGGCTGGTTAATCACTTATTGGAAGGATTTGAGGTCTTTGCCATTGCTCATCTCAATGATATAGCCATTTTTAGTAATTCTTGGGAGGAACACCTTGTACATCTTTCTCAGGTATTGCAAAGGTTTAACACTGCAGGTCTTACTGTTAAGCCTGGAAAGTGTCAGGTAGCAATGCGGGAAGTACAATACCACGGACACCGGGTCGGGGGGGGGTGGGAGTAATGCTAAAATCTGAGCCAGGGAAGGTAGAAGCCATTACAGCCTGGCCCACCCCACGAACCAAGAAGCAGGTACTGTCCTTCCTGGTTAAGGCTGGCTACTATAGGATGTCTGTGCCAAACTACAGTGCGCTGGCTAAGCCGTTAAACTGATCTGACTAGGAGGAAGCTTCCCCCAAATTGTTTCCTGAACTCCTCAGTGTGAGGAATCATTTTCTGCCCTAAAGTCAGCATTGGCTAGTTTACCCATCCTTAAGGCCCCAGATTTCACTCGCAGGTTTGTAGTGCAGACAGATGCCAGCACATATGGGCTAGATGCGGTTCTCGGCCAGGTGAACCAACAAGGTGAGGAGCACCCAATTCTCTACCTAACCAGGAAACTTCTACCCAGAGAAGTGGCTTATGCCACAATTGAAAAGGAATGCTTAGCAGTTATGTGGGCTCTGAAGAAACTGCAACCATACATCTATGGGCGCAACTTCACCGTGATAACAGATCATAACACCGAGTTGGCTCAACAGAGTAGTTGGGGGCAACGGTAAAATGCTTAGATGGAGCCTGATATTACAGCAATATGATTTTACAATTCAACAGAAGAAAGGAACTGATCACGGCAGCGCTCGGGAGCTGACCTGTAAGTCAACCCTCATGCACGTTCATAAGGAGGGAGGTGTAGTGGAAATATGTATTTAAACTAGTCATTGTGCCTCTTCATGAATAACACAGGCCTAATTTCATCTTTATGGACGACAATGCACCAGCTCACCAAGGTCACATCATTAGGGAATGGCTGCTGGAGACTGGGGTACCTCAAATGGAGTGGTCTGCACTTTATCCAGACCTGAACCCCGAAGAAAACCTATGGATCAGCTAAGTTGCCATGCAGAGGCTCAAAATGCTGAACCCCAGAACCTCAATGAGCTGAAGGTTGCTCTTCAAGAGTAGGATGCAATGCCTCAGCAGACAAAAACTCTACTCTACTACAGCAGGAGATGACGTTATCAAGCTGTAAGTGATGCTCAAGGCCACATGACAAGTTATTGAGACATTGACATTTTTTGTTGTGTTAGCCAATGTTGTTGGCTTTTGTTTCAATAAATTGTTTGAGAGGAAGAAATCACCATTGAATGATTCTACTTAAATACCTTATAGTGATGAGCGAACATGCTCAGATAATGTGTTATCCGAGCATGTTCTTGTGCTAACCGAGTGTCTTCGGAGTGCTCAAATAATATGTTCGAATCCCAGAGGCTGTTTGACAGTTGCAAGACATGCAAGGATTGCCTGCTTGTTAGGCTGTGTGCACACGTTCAGGATTTTTTGCGTTTTTTGAGGCGGTTTTTCCGCCGCAAAAACGCTTAAAAAACGCATGCATTAAGCATCCTATGATTAGAATGCATTCTACAATTTTTGTGCACATGGTGCGTTTTTTTTTCCGCGAAAAAACGCATCGCGGTAAAAAAAAACGCAGCATGTTCATTAATTTTGCGGTAAATTGCGTATTTCCTGCTATATTATTGACCTAGAATGTTCAGGAAAATGCACGGTAAAAACACGCAAAAAACGCATCCGGATTTCCTGGGAAAAAGTCCGTTTTTTCTCAGGAAATTTCTGCAAAGATTCCTGAACGTGTGCACATAGCCATAGGCTATCCCTGCATGTGTTGTGGCTGTCGAACATCATATTTTTTGAGCACGCTGTAGTAACTCGGTTAGCACACGAGTATGCTCGGATAACGCCTTATACACTGTAGCATGAACTTTTTATGTTTTCCATAAATTTCACCCAAAATCCAAATATTCTTAATTTTTTGTGAGAAGTATATGCTAGAATATTAAGAAAAATATTCCATTCAAGTAGCAAGCAAAATGAGATTTTAGTAACACTTGAAAATACTTGCTGGAAATGATTTCAAGAGCATCTATCCTCCAAAAAATGTGTGTTAACATAAATTGGGTGCAATTATAACAGGTACAGATACAGAGCTCCACCCAAAAAAATGGACAGGTATTTACTAATATTGCATGCAATTGGTTAAAGATCATCTATACTTTTCTATAAAACACAGCTTTATACGATTACATACATGTTTTTTTATTACCTCCTATACAAACTCTACAAGCTAATGAGCCCAAACCTTATTTATTTACTGTTTTCAAAAGATATAATAACCATCCTGGGAATTTAGTGTGTGCGATGCTGAGCCACCCAAAGGGTCTTCCCATCTGATTGATGAGAAATCATTTCATTGGTACCAGTCGTGCTCATGTTCACTTAGCTCAGACATCAGATCAGATCTTTAGCTGTATTTTAAATGTGTTTTTGTTGAGACAACATCATTCCTGCTTGTTCTCCATAAACCTGCTAATTTGAGGATTTGCAACACAAAGCACTAGTGTAACAATGTTTTTAAAAGATATTAACCAATCACACAGCTCTTCACTTCCTTGTTGTGGGAGAGACAGGCACTCCTCAATAAGTGACAGGTCTGGTTAGTATCCTACTGCTACTGTGACGCACTCAAATCTGTCAGTGTGCTTGTTCTGAAGTCTACATTTATCACTATATGCTGTATTTTTTGTATTATAAGACGCACTTTTTTCCACCAAATTTGGGGGAAAATAGGGGTGCGTCTTATAATGCAGATACACCTTACCAGCTGCAGTGTCCCAGGGTCACTGCAGGCCGCAGGCTGGGATGAGGGGGTGCTCAGATGTGCAGCGCACCGCTACGGATGTTCCGTGCTGCCGGTGTTCCGCCGACATTTTGTGAAAGGCCAGAGCACCCGCAGTTCCATGGTTTCTGATGCGGTGGACTCCGGGAAAATGGCTGCCGGGGGCGGCGCATGCGCAGATGGAGATCTCGGCACCAAGATCTCAGGACATGAAATCTCAGAGCTGAAATCTCATCTCCCGAGATCTCCATCTGCACCGCCCCTGGGAGCCATTTTCCCCAGAGTCCACCGCATAGGAAACCATGCAACTGCGGGGCTCTGCCCTTTCACAAAATGACGGCAGAGCCCCCGCAGCACGGAACACCGTCAGCACAGAACACCCGCAGCACGGAACACCAGAAGCAGTATGCCGCACATCCGAACACTCCCTCATCCCAGCCTGAGGCCTGTAGCATCACCCCACTCCTGCCTCCATCAGCAGCGACCCTGGGACCCCGCTTCACCGCCGCCACCACCACGGTAAGCAATAAGACACATGGATTATAAGAAGCACCACCATTTTATTAAAAAAAAGTTTTTCTTCCTATTTTTCTCCTCAAAATTTGGGGTGCGTCTTATAATCCACAAAATACGGTATATAAATAGAAATAACAGGGCTTTTAAATAAGCACTTGATTAAGAAAAACGAGAGCATTGATGAGGAGAACTGCTCTAAAACCAGCAACAAGTGGGTACAGGGATTGTGATTTTGCAGGACTGGTAATATTAGTTTCAGGTAAAAGGCTGACAGGGAAGGGGAGGTGAGCAAATAATGGCTGTATCACGGTGAGGATTGCAAGAGAACTCACCAGTGCAATCTCCCGGAAGACGAGTGCAGAAGAAAGCTTCAGGCTCCTAAGAACGCAGGGTGAGCAAGGCAGAGAGAGATGGTTTCAGGGCCTGAATCACCTGACAGTTGAGGGGCGTGGCTTCAGCTCCAGGGAGCTAGAAGCTGAGGGAAAACTCCTAGAAAGGTAACTACGGGACAAAGTTACCCAGGGGCACAGACAGAGACGTAAATCTGAACAAGCCAAGGTCAAAGCACGAGAAGACAGTACAGTACAAAGGATGAGACAGAACGGATAGTCGGGGCCAGGCAGAGGTCAAAACCAAACAGACAGCGAAGGTACAGAAACAGAATCCAACAAGCAGTATCCAGAGAACAGACCGAGTCAAAACCAAAGTATCAGGCAAACCAGAACACAGCACAAACACACTCAGGGGTCAACACACTCTGCCAAGGGCGAAAGTATAACTGACAGGGATTGGAGCTTCCTAGGGCTATAAGAAGCTCTCCCCGAACCAAGGAGAGGCCACAATAATAAGCCCCAGGTGTGCAGGTAAGAGCTTGCACTGGGATCAAAACCTTAACCCCTAGCGTGCAGGTCAACCCTGCACTGGGATCATGACAGGCTGTACAGAAATTAATGAGCTGCAGAGATGTGACTTGGATCTCAAGAGTTAACCCCTTAACGATCGCCGATACGACTTTTAACGGCAGTAGTTAAGGGTACTTAAACCACAGCGCCGTTAATTAACGGAGCTGTGGAGAAAGTATATAGCGCCCCCCAGAGTCAGATTTTCTGCTCTGTCTTGGCTACTGGGGGTAGCCGAGACCCAAGATCGCTTTTGCGATCGCCGTTATTAACCCTATAACGGCGACCGCAAAAAAAGCCGCGATTCTCCATTTAATTTCTCTCCTCTGATGTGATCGCACATCAGAGGGGAGAGAAATAGGGTCCCCAAGACCCCCGATCTGTCCCCCGTACCTCCCGGTGTCCCCCCCTGTCCTCCCATGGCTCCTGGAGCTCCCCGCGTCTTCTTCTAGAAAAGAAAATGGCGGGCGCCTGCGCAGTGCGCGGGCAGAGTCGGATTTTCTCCAGGGTCTCGGCTACCGGGGGGAAGCCGAGACCCCAGAGAACATAATTCGGGTTCCCCGCTTTTGCGATCGCCGTTATTAACCATATAACGGCACCCGCAAAAAAAAAAGCTGCAATTCTGCATGTAATTACTCTCTCCTCTGATGTGATCGCTCTCCTCCCGCAGCTCCCAGCGTCTTCTTCCTGTAAAAGAAAATGGCGGGCGCATGCGCAGTGCGCCCGTTGAATCTGCCGGCGGGCAGATTCATTCATTCTGTGAAAGTACATTTTGATCACTGTGATAAACGCTGTCAGTGATCAAAATAAAAAAAATAGTAAATAACCCCCCCTTTATCACTACCTTAGTTAGGGACATATAATAAAATTAAAAAATTGTATTTATTTTCATTTTTCCATTAGGGTTAGGGGTTATAATTAGGGTTAGGGTTGGAATTAGGGTTAGGGTTACAACTAGGGTTGAGATTAGGGTTAGGATTAGGGGTGTGTTGGGGTTAGGGTTGGAGCTAGAATTGAGGGGTTTTCACTATTTAGGCACATCAGGGGGTCTCCAAACACGACGTGGCGTTCAAAAAGTCAAATAGCGCTCCCTCCCTTCCGAGCCCTGCCGTGCGCCCAAACAGAGGTTGGATTTAGGCAGAAGGAAGGTAATATAATGTTCTGTTCTCTATGAAAGTCTGAGACCACTTTTGGCAAAAAGGAGGGGTCTAGTCTTAAGATGATGCTATCCTCCGTGATAGTTAAATATGGCTCCTATATTGATAGGGCCTGTATTTCTCCAACACGCCTATGTAATTGCCACCAGAAACACCGTTTTGAGTGTGAAGTCCTTTAAAGTTATGGATGCTAGAGGTTCGAATGGAACCTTAGTTAACCCATTAAGCACCAGATTTAGATCCCAGGGGGGAACCTGACTGCGGAGTCTAGGACGCATTCTGGATGCGGAGATCATGAAGCGCTTGATCCATCTATGTCCCGTTAGATCTTGATCAAAAAATGAACTAAGGGCAGACACCTGTACTTTTAGTGTACAGGGAGTGAGACCTAGATTTAGGCCCTTCTGAAGAAAATCTAAGATCTGTGCGATGTTAGGATGGAAGGGATCCGGAGTATTTGGGAAACATCGGGATGAAATTTTTTTCCAAACCTTCCCGTAAATGGCGTTAGTTACCGGTTTCCTACTTCCTTGCAAAGTTCGTATCACTTCTTCAGAAAGGCCTTTAGCGCTTAGAATCCCGGCTTCAGTAGCCAAGCCGCAAGGTTCAACCTGTGTAGATCTGGGTGCAACAGAGGACCCTGGTGAAGGAGGTCGTCTTTCTGAGGTAGAAATACTGGGCCGTCTTGAGCCATGTTTACTAGAGCTCCGTACCAACTCCTCCCTGGCCACATGGGAGCAACCAGGATCGTGGTGACCTGCTCTGATCGTACCTTCTGCAATTTCCTTGCTAGCATTGGGATTGGTGGGAAGGCGTATGCCAGCTTGAATTTCCAGGGATGGGAGAAGGCGTCTACACCGCACGCTCTGTCGGTGGGACTGAGGGAGAAGAATGTTTCCACTTTCGTGTTCTGATCGCTGGCAAACAGATCCACGTCAGGACTCCCCCCCTTGATATTTGGGACAAAAATAGTGTTTGGTCCAGGCACCATTCTCCCGGGTGAACGTCCTTCCTGCTGAGGAAGTCCGCCTGTACATTGTCTGATCCTTTTAGGTGTATTGTTGTTATGGACAGTACATGTTTTTCTGCCCAGGAAAAAATTCTTGCAGCCACTACTTTTAGATTGATATATTTCGTGCCTCCCTGGTGTCGAAGGTAGGCCACCGTAGTCACGTTGTCTGAGTAGACTCGTACATGGTGATTTTGAATAAGGGTTGACGCTGCTTTTAGTGCTTCCTCTACTTCTCTTAGTTCCCTCAAATTTGAGGAGCTGGCCCTGATCTTCGGGGGCCACAATCCCTGAAAGTGAGACCCCTCTACTATAGCACCCCAGCCTCTCTGACTGGCATCCGAGGAGTATTCTGAGGGGAAGCTGGTCCCAGTTGACTCCTCGTTAGAGGTTCTGATAATTCAGCCACGATGAGAGGGAGGCCTTCACATGACCCGGAAGGGGGGTTCTCTCGTTCAGCCTGTTGTGAAACCTTTTTGAATACAGCAGCATGTGCGACTGAAGAGTCCGAGTATGGGCTTGAGCCCAGGAGACTGCTTGGATGCACGCCGTAAAAGATCCTAGGACAGACATAGCTTCCCTTAGGGTTGGTGCTCTCTGGTCTCTGAATCTGGAAACTCTCTGAATAAGATTGCGTTGTCGCTCCCTGGGTAGGAAGGACGTTCTCTTCTCTGAGTCCAGGAGAACTCCCAGGAACTTTTTCTTTGATGAGGGATGAAGATCCGACTTTGGCTTTAAGCATGGTTGAAGAGGTGTCCCAGCACTTTCTCAGCAAGCTTTCTATCTTACGATCCATAGGATCTTTGAGTTGGGACGCATCTTCAAAAGGAAGTGCCGTCTTTTTCGTCACCCTGGATACCTGCACATCCACTTTGGGGACTACCCATATTGAGCAATCCCCATCCAAGGGAAAGAGATTCCTTAATTCTGATGGGACCAAGAGTCCTTTCTCAGGTAGGGCCCATTCTTGCATCACTAAATTTCGAATGTTTTCATGAATGGGGAAACCTTTCTGGTCTTTAGGTTTCAAGGCCCCCCAAACATCTCGTCCTGAATAGAGTATTCCACTTCCTCCTCTTCCAACCCCATAGTGCCCCTTACCATACTAACTAATTCCCCATGTCCTCAGACGAGAAATAGTATTTCTTATTGGCGGGTTTGGGGATGGAAGTGGAACCCTCATTTTCCCACATATCCTCTGAGTTAGAAGTGTCAATTTCGCCCGAATCGGATTCAGATTCCATCGGTGCCATTTTCCTCTTTTTAGGAGGTGGGGGCTGTGGCTTCGGGTTCTGGGAAATTTAACTTCTTGTCTAATGAGCGTTTTTATGCTGTCTAGTAGTGAGGGTTGCTCTGCACGCAACACGTCATCTGTGCAGGGTTGACAAATTTTCTTCGTATACGCAATCTGGCACCACACACACATTTGAGGCTGGGTTTATCCTTTTTAAGGGCATGGACCTTATCTCCCAGTAATAGAGAGAGGTATACTAAGTCACCCTATCAGAGTTATCTGGACAGTCATAATCGGGACCCACCCCACTACTTACAGTAGGAGGGTTAACGCTGTGCTCGGCAGATGCAGGCAGTACGGGTTTGTCGCTGTCCATGGTCAGTCTGTCACATGTACAGTCAATGGCCTTACCTGGACGCACCCAGACCAGGATTTAAATAATCGAGGTACTCAGCGTTCAGTGCTTCCTCCTCGCCCGGTCCACAGGTGGGGGCCATCTCAGATGATTGCGATCCCTTGCAGCTGCTTCCCCTGCAGCCCTCAGCGGTAAGGCTGCTTCCGTCCTGGCAATCATTCCCCCTGAAAAGGCGCATTCCCCACTACTGATCGGTGCAGGGATTTTAATTCTCGCCGCCTCCCGGCGATCGCAGGCCGCGTGCGTTCCACCTGGAACGCAGTATGACACGAACCGGAAGTCTGGCGCCGGTCCCGAAGTCACTTCTGGTGTACCTGTACACGCGGCCTGGAGCGGCTGCACTGGGAAGGAGGACGCCGGAAGCTTCAGGAGGACCCCGGCAGCACGTCACCGCCCCGCTTTACCCGCCAAGGAGGCGCAGGAGGGGCGGGAAGGAGGTCCCGAGTCCATGCGATATAGAGACGGGAGCAGCTATACAGAGGAGAACGGAGCCCAGACCTCAGCTGGCCGGCATGCAGGTATTGTTCCTGTGCTCCCGGTCGCCGGCCACGGCAGCACCTTACATGGACCTCTTCATGCCCCCATAAGAGACAGGAAAAATACTTGTGGTGCAGGAAGTGAAGGGTTATTTAACCTCTTGTGTGTTTCCTGTCCCCTATTAGGGCGGGGAGACATCCTCCAGCATGGCTGTCGTGGAAGGTGACTAGAGAAAAATCATTTTTGAGGAAAAAAATGATTTTTTATTTTCAAGGCTCTACGTTATAAACTTCTGTGAAGCACTTGGAGGTTCAAAGTGCTCACCACACATCTAGATAAGTTCCTTAAGGGGTCTAGTTTCCAAAATGGGGTCACTTCTTGTGGGTTTCCACTGTTTAGGCACATCAGGGGGCTCTCCAAACGAGACATGGCGTCCAGCCAATTCTGCGTTGAAAAAGTCAAACGGCGCTCCTTCCCTTGCAATCTCTGCCGTGCGCCCAAAAAGTGGTTTACCCCCACATATGGGGTATGGGCGTATTCAGGAGAAATTGCACAACAAATTTTGTAGTTCATTTTTTCTTTTAACACTTGTGAAAATAAAAAAAAATTGGTTCTTAAGTAAATTTTTTGCAAAAAAAGTTAAATGTTAATTTTTTCCTTCCACATTGCTTCAGTTCCTGTGAAGCACGTAAAGGGTTAATAAACTTCTTGAATGTGGTTTTGAGCACCTTGAGGGGTGCAGTTTTTAGAATGGTGTCACTTTTGGGTATTTTCTATCATATAGACCCCTCAAAGTGACTTCAAATGTGATGTGGTCCCTAAAAAAAAATGGTGTTGTAAAAATGAGAAATCGCTGGTCAACTTTTAACCCTTATAACTTCCTAACAAAAAAAATTTTGTTCCCAAAATTGTGCTGATGAAAAGTAGACATGTGGGAAATGTTATTTAATAAGAAATTTGTGTGACATATCTCTCTGATTTAAGGGCATAAAAATTTAAAGTTTGAAAATTGCTAAATTTTCAAAATTTTCGCCATATTTCCGTTTTTTTTCATAAATAAACGCAAGTCATATAAAAAAATGTTTACCACTAACGTGAAGTACAATGTGTCACGAAAAAACAATCTCAGAATCAGCTGGATTCGTTAAAGCGTTCCAGAGTTATAACCTTATAAAGTGACAGTGGTCAGAATTGTAAAAATTGGCCCAGTCATTAAGCTGCAAATTGGCTGTCATTAATGGGTTAATTTCGCAGCCTGAAATGTAAATACTGTGCATACTCAACCACACTATGATGGTCAATCTCCTTGTTAACAAGCTGTAAACTATGTAAGAAAAAGCTCTCATAGCAAGCGAATATCAACAAATAAAAAAAAGCAAGTAAATTGCAATCTTGATTATTTTCAGACAACCCAACTATTATCAGAACATGAGAAAAACTCTAAGTGTGTTTAGTATGAGCAGTAGTTTAAATATGTTATACTTTATTAAGGATTTGAACTGCAGAAAAAAAATTACTTATGTTGGGTGCAGCCATTATTCAAGCAGCTTCTGCTGTGGGAATCTGAAAATTGTTGGTCAAAACAGCATAACTTGAGATGCATACCAAACTACAGGACTAACTGTAGGTTGACATGCAAAATCTCAACATGTTTTTAAAAAATTACTAGCGTTATATTAATCCTTACACATTGTATTCATTCTGATATGAAAATTGTGCAACTCGACAGTTCAGTTGTCTGTAGCAAAGAACTACTGTATAAACATGCGTTTTTAATTCAGTCGCTAAGATTAATAGAGCCAATATGAATAATACTAATCAACTTGGAAAAAAATGGAAAAAAACTGAAAAGGTTTTTCATACAAAAAAACAAAACGTATTACAGAAATGAGTGGACTCTGCATCCACACAACAAAACAACAGCACAAAACATGCAGAATAGAACTCACTTTGTGGGCGCTGCTGTGCTGGAACTGAATGCACTGCACTGATGTTTTATGCGCGCTCACAGATTTGATCGGTGAGCTTAACATTCTTAAGTCATAAAGGTAAATTTTTCCACGAGAGGTGCCAACTGCCAGTGTAGCTCCATCAGGCATAAAGTCTACAGCAGTCAAAGGTGATTCAGCTACAACTGTTTGCAGAAGACTGGAAAAGAAAAAAAAAAAACTTTACAAAATGTACATTGCAAAACTATTTTGTGATACTCTGCTTAATCTTTGAAAAGTTTATATGTATTCCAGTGTCTAAGTAAAGTTTCAACACTGCAAAAATGAAAAAGTAATATAAATTAATATATTTGATTCTACTTCTTTCTTGAAGTTAGTGAATAGAAACCTCGACAGAGGAGGATTCCAACTAAAGCCTCATTTTTCTTGTACGCAAAAAAAAAAAAATCCAGTTTTCATCAGCACTGATATCAAATTTTTATAAGTCAGTTTTTCTCATGTGAAAAACAAAAAACCTGATTGAGGTTTCCTAAACTTTCCCAATCAGTCAGACAAAATCATATAACAGAAGATGACAACTGAGTTACCAGCATTGTTCTGTCTAAATTAATTTTTCACAGACCCAAAGCCTGCAGTGGTGAGTTTGATCTGTGACTCAGACCCAAAATCAAAGTGACTTATGATAGTCTTTTTTGCGGGCATCCAGGCTACAAAAAATAAAAAATAAAACATACGGACAGCCTCAGACTATAATGGGTACGATTGGGTAAGACAATTAAGTTAAAAACTGAAGTCTGAATGAGACCTAAGTAAGAGCGTAGCTTAACCAGGTTTAAAGATTGAGTGCAGGACTACAGACTTTCATGGAGATTTATCAAAACAGTGCAAACAAATAGTAGTGAAGTTGCCAAAAAGAAAGTAAGACAATTATAGCCCTTTTGAGCAGAAATAGTTTTGGTAGAAAAGTAGGTGAATCAGGTAGTTAGCAACACTTAATCCTCTCAAGTCATGAAGTCATGAAGTATAGATTTGGCTTAGAAACAAAGGTGGTTTCTTTTTATTTGCAAATCAGAATAGTTGAATTTTTTTTAGACATGTTTTTATGCTATACATACCAAAATTATGGTCATGGTTTCAGAAGCGAAAAGAAAAGAAACACATTTATGTATGCTATGTTTCGCCATGGTGCAGTAATGGTACTGCAGTCCCATAATGTGGCTGTAACCCTGCATTCACACATTTGTGAAAAATGGTACTAGTGTCATCAGTGTTTTTTTTATCAGTATGTGGTCCATGAAAGTTTTTATAATTGGGTCAGTGTTTACACGGATAGATAAAGAAATTACAAAGTTTATTCTACACATTGCAATCTTAAATACGGACAGCACACGAACTGTACACTGCATACGGACTGTACACAGATGCCATCTTTGTGCTGTACGCGTTTTTCACAGACCCATAGACTTGTATTGTGTCACCCGTGCAGCCGGAAAAAACTGACTTGTCTCCGTGTATTTTATATGGTCCGTGGAAAAAGCTCAGACATGTGAATAGCACCAGAAATTATGTGTTGTAACTGTGAAAAAAATTAAGATACAACACATACATGCAACACGAATGTCTGATTGTGACAAATCAAGAAAAATGTTTTCTCCAATAAAAGCAAAAACTACAATCTCTAAGGCAGCCGTAGATGTATATTTAAACAGAATGTAAGTCTAAATATTGCTATGCGTGATAAGTAGGCTGTTCTTGCTAGTGCACGGTCAGATGTGTACTTGGAGTCAGGTGTTTACCTTCAATTGTGCCCACTCCCCTTTTGAAGCAAGAGACCCTTCTTACAGCACAGAGTCATTAAGAGTAGGATTTAAAAAACAAAAGAACGAAACTAAACAAGAAAAAAAATATTTTAAATACTTACATTTTGCTAGACACATCGTAGCAGATAATTCTTTTATCTAATCCAATTGTGACAAGCAGAAGGTCATTTACTGGAGAGAAGCAGATGCCTGAAGCTGGGGCCTTGTGAGCATTGTCAAACATATGTAATGGTTTCTGGCTGTGCGCATCCCATAGCGTCACGCTGCCACTGTCAGATGCTGCGCCAAGTAGAAACTTCTTTACAGAGGAATATCTCAAATGTCGAATTGGCTAAAGAAACAAACATTGCCTTTAGTAAAGAGAATATCAAGGCACATACAAACGAGGGCACACATAAATGAATACCTGACCGCTGCCATGACCAAAAGGTGCACTGGATAAATTGGTAGTAACATTATACAAGACGATTTCACCGCTCATAGAGCCCGAGGCAATATAGCTGTCATTCCCATTAAAAGTAACTGAAGTGATCTCATCTTTGTGATCCTGAAATAAAAAGTAAAAAGTTTCACAAAGAAAGGTCACAACTAGAAGTAAAATGTACAGGGCTACTTTCACTAACTTACAGCTGCAGGCTATTCAATGGACTGCAGTTAGATCAAGTCATTCGCACCAAAAATAATGGAAAACTTCTTACCTTCAAGGATCGATGTAGTCTTTTAGATTTTAAATCCCAGATGTTCACAGTGTAATCAAGGCCTCCACTGACCACATACTGGGAGATGGAGCTGAAATTCACACATGTCTGTCTTTTCTAGTAATTGAAAGATTTAAACAATTACTAACGGGTAAATATTTCCTGACAAGGACAATCTTACTGGAAGACATTTTAACAGTTCATACACAAAAACACCAATGTTACATGATGGGCAATTATAAATATATTTGATTAAAGAGCAGTAAACCAACATTACAACTTGTATTAAAACACTCAGTAGCATTCACAATTTTTTTAGGTTCAGAAGAAAAAAATCTTCAAATATTTATTGCTTGCACATTAGACACAGATATTGACCTGGTGATATGTATTCTGGGAATAAGAGACTTTACAACAGACACTGCACACTCAAAATGGATGTATGATAAAATGATCTGCCCCTCAGCAAGCTGTCATAAATGTTAACAGTTTCCAACTTGAGTGCAAACTATTCTTTTTTATATATGCAATGTAGTTCATTTATAAGGCTAACCAAGTTTTTAACTACTGAACAGGTTTCTTTATAACAGGGGTGTACGACCTTTGCTGGTTCAAGGACCACAATTATATTTTAAACAGATTCAAAAGGCCTTAAAAGCCTAAAGCGGTATTATGATCTGTATAAAACATTGTAATTAACTTTCACAATTTTATAGTGAAAAGGAGACTCAAGTCCATTGTGTTCAACCCATAACCTAACATTTTGATCCAGAGCAGACCTTTCTGACCTTGAGATCCACATTCAGCTTTGATCACGAGTCACATTTAGGTCTAAGAGTTGCGAACCACATCCAACTCCCGCTCCCCCACAATAGCAACACACAGAGACCCCATTATGGGTTTAACGACATACAAAGCTTTTCCACAGAAATCACACCGAGGCAGTATACCAAGATCGAGAGATTCTGCTCTTTTGTGCAGGGCTACTCAAAGTTCACCATGTGGAGACCTGCTCTTCATAGTTGTTTGCTAGACCTGTTGCTAACACACCAAGCTGGCAGGCAGCCATGAGCGACAAATCATGGCCCGCGAGCCAAACAACCGGGCCCGCCAGCCACACACCCGAGACCGCTAGCCACACATCTGGGACCGCCACAGGTTGGGGACCCCGGCTGTAGAGGAAAGCAAAAACCCCATGAGGTAGATGCCAATTGCCCCATTTAAGGGTAACAAGTACTTCCCAACTCTACATAAAGCAATCAGACTAGTTCCCTGGATCAACGTCTTATCACAAAATCTAGTACCCAAACCTGTAATATAGTTTTCAAAAAAGTCATGCAGGCCCTCCTTAAACTCTAAAGGTACTGCCACACTAAACAATCCCGCTAGCGATCACGATAACGACGCATACTAATGCGATCGCTAGCGGGATTGTTTCTATATCGCTAAGTGCGGCCACATTTAGCGATATAGTTAACGACGCTATCGCCGTTAGCGATCTTCTTAACGACTTTAGCGGTACAAAAGTACCGCTAAATCGCTAAGAAAAGGTGCCACACTAGCGATATATACTTACCCAGCGGGAGCGCCGACGAGAAAATAGGGTCCGGAACGATTCCAGCGACGAGCAAGATCACAGCAGGAAAGCTCGTCGCTGGCAGATGCCGCACTGAACAACATCGCTAACGGGATCGCTAAATAGTGACGTTTTTTAGCGATCCCGTTAGCGATATTGTTCAGTGTGGCATACCCTTTAAAATAAATCAACATTAAAACATCTTGTGGCAGAGTTCCAGAATTTCACAGCATTTACAGTAGAGAATTGACATCTGTGATGATGGTTAAACCTTTTTTCTAGACCTAGATGATGTGCCATTTTCATTGTTACTGATGAGAGACGTGGGATAGACGGTCTGTAGGAGCGTCAGCCAGATGTAAGTGTTGTAAGCAATTTAGAAATCTAATGCTGCTCCAGCCGGGTACCTCGAGTGGGATTACTATTGAGAAAGATTCTTGAAAACCCGGTCAGCAGGGCGCAAAAGACAGGAATCTTCTTAGCAAATGACAATCTTCATTTATTAAAAATTATTAAAAATTATGGTAAAACAATGAATCCACAACGCGTTTCAACGGAGTGAGTCCGTCTTCCTCAGGTGGCATATAAGAAGATTCCTGTCTTTTGCGCCCTGCTGACCGGGTTTTCAAGAATCATTTTCATTGTTACTGGCTTAGAGAAAGATTGCTGTGCTGTCCATTCATATATCATTGTAAGTCTTCCTTTTTCCTAATTGAATAACCCCAAATTTGATAACCTTAGTACTACATACAGTCCACCCATTCCCTTAATAAATTTTGCACTCTTCTCTGCACCCGCTCTATTACAGCCATGTATATACATTGTAACTCAAAATTGTACAGTATACAGTATTTTAAGTGAGGCCCCACTAGTCACTTACACATAGGTAAAACTATGTTCTTGTCATGAGCATGCATCCCAAGCAGCTGTCTGACGCTGATCATTAAAGTTGAGTCCACCATAACATCCAAAGCTTTTCCAAAGACCAGATTACCCGATGTTTTATCATTTAGTACATAACTACATTTTACTTCCTTAGCCCAAGTGCATAGGGTGCTTTCAACATTGCATTTAGCCATACGTTCAGTGGCTCACGTAGCGGCTTAGGCCGGGTTCACATTGCGTTGCGGGCAATGCACTGACGGCATCCGTTACATAGCGGCACTAACGCTATGTAACGGTGCGTTAACGCCGCCACTGCCCGCAATAGTGCATCCTAATGCATGCAGAAATCGGCATGCGCTAGCGATGTGCCGTTATTCTGCGACGGACCTCGGAAGCGGTCTGCAGCGTTCGGGGTCCGTCACTGCTAGCTCAGAATAGAGCCGCTGGGCTAGCGTGATCGCATAACGCGATCACAAAATGACACTAGCGTTAATGCAGTCCGTCAACGCTATGTGTTGAATGGACTGCATTAACGCTATGTGAACCTAGCCTTACATCCTATCATCCCACAAAACGGGATTTGGACATATGCGCTGACGGGGCCACAGTATAATGTGTTACATCTGTGCAAGTACCTCAGTGAGACCCTCTGAGGGGTTCCCATCCTCATGCTGTGGTGGCCGTACTTCAGCAAGACCTCCGGCAGGTCTCCCGTCCTCATGCTGTGAGGGGCCGTACCTCAGCGAGACCCCCGGCGGGGCCTTCGTTCTCAGTCTGTTGCCTGCTGTTCTGCTCCTTTCCCTGCTTCCTGGAGCGAGTCCAGACAGCCAGACTTGAAGAGACAGCGCGCATTTTTTCAAAAAGATTAACCAATGGCAGCGCACTGATTGCTTTTTCTGGCCCCTCCGCCATAGGGACGGCGCCAGAGCAACGAGAATCTACTGTTGCTAGTCCCTGTTCTGTCTCGTCCCGCCGCTTAGCCATCCGAACCTCTGGACTACGCCAGTTCCACAGGAGCCAGCGTCCACCTGCATACCCGAAATTCGCCGGTTACTGTCAGTGCCAGCTTCTATCCATATACCCCGCCAGTCAGCTCCACCATATCTGTATATTCTGTTTACCCTTCTGTCCCGCTGGGACAGCTGCCACGTGTCCGGGGTCTAACTGGACGTAGCACCTGTGTCCCCCTGGCATTCCATTCTGATCCTGATCGAGGGGTCTTACTACGGATACCTGGGGCTCACTAGTCACGCCCCCTTTGGAGCCCCCGGACCGTGGTCCCGAGGTTCCACTCAAAAAATAAACGAATGTGAACTTCACCACCTATGCCTCCGCTTCCATTCGTTACATAATGGTACCAAAAAAAACGCGTGCTCTGCCGTGTATCATTTTCGGTTGCGTACGTTTACTGGTGTCGGAAAAATCAGACATAGTAGTTAATCTCAGGATCAAGAGCTACACACAGCTTGAAATGCGTAGACCCGGTGTCTTTTTTTCATGCGTTGTTAACACACTTTCCGGTTTATAATCATACCATTAAATGTGATATTTTAATTTTTTCTATTTTATTCATCTATTTTTGAGGGGAAGTATTTACCTTCCCTTTCCTGCATTCAGCATACTTGGGGACCGGCCTGATAACTCCCTTCACTGTGGCGTCATGTTTGGTATTTCCCACACTGGTAAGCTGAGATTTCTTTTCATTTTAGCAGACTGCATTTGGGTGTTCACCTCCAGCAGTCATATACATCCAAAAATAATGCACGTCAAAACGCACATTCGCTGTCAGCATCATTATATTCTACGGCCCCGTCAGTGCATACATCTCAATCCCGTTTTGAGGGGATTTGGACAACGAACAGGTGACAAAACGCAATATGAAAGCACCCTTAGATCAATCTACATTAAAACTTCCATTGCCATATGTCAGCCTATTTCTTACTCAATTCTTCTAATATTAAATTATCCTCCTCTGTATTGATTATCTTACAATTTATTATCATCTGTTAATTTTGAAATTTTACTCTATATGCCCTCTAAAAAATCATTAATAAAAATAAAAAGAAGAGGGCTCAATAAGGACCGCACTGTTAACCGTGACCCGATCAGATTGTGTACCATTAACAATCACCCGGTTTCTTCACTGAGCCAGTTATTAACTGCATCATTGCAATTGGCTTTCTCACTGAAAAAAAAAACAAAACAAAAACGCTACTCCAGCACTGTGGAAGTAAAAAACGTTCAACTCATCTTGATTCTAAGGGCAATATAGATGGAAATCACAGAAATTAAAAATTTGTAAAAAAAAATAATCTGGTCTAGATACCTTTGTCATTAAGACTGGGTTTATATATGTCAGTTGCTTTATGCCTGAGCTCGACACAACTGATGAATGTGATCTTGCATTATTCTAACATCCACAGACAGGTTCTAAAAAAATAAACTCAATCCAACTTTTTTTTTTTTACCCAGGTCAACGACCAATAAGCCAGCAGTTGTTGCAGTGGATGGGAAAGGTTCTCGTAGAAATCCATGAGATCAGTTTTGGTATCAGTTTTCTTCCCATCGAAAAAACATTGAATAGACCCATAACTGGAAAGGAGGCCTAATAAAGATTTCGCTGTACATTTAAATTTTGGCTACACCTTAAAATATTAACAAAAAAAAAAAATCACCAAATAGTTTGCAAAACAAGTTTCACAAACTTTCTGTACATAAAATGAAAAAGGTAAAAACAACAATTGCAATATACTTACCCCCTCTGCTAACTCCAGAAGAGGAACAGGTTTGGACTTACAACTTGAAACAACAATTTTATCACCACTGCCAGAAGCGGTGACCAGAAAATGATCTGAACTTATAGTTAGGGACCATACAAAAAGCTGTAAAATTTGTTACTGACAGTGCAAAGGAGGATCGCGGGTATTAACCTGCATTTCTATCAACATAGGTCAGTTTTAAGTTCAAGTACAAAGAATAAAAAGCTGACGACAGGCCAGATAATTTCTGAAGTGGCCAAAACATCTAAATGGCAAAAAATAGAATTTGCTAACTTACTATTGCCTCAGTACTCTTGATCTTAAAGCTTCACTTTGATTGAAGTTCAAAGCAAAGGCAACCACAGTGCTGCATCCTGAGAAATACACCAACCTTGTTTCAAGAAATATCTAAGCAAGTTCATTCAAGCGACATTTAATCAGCGAATAACTGGGGCACATCCCATAATACAAAAAGAGAAAAAATAAAACACAAAATAAATGCTCTTTAAAGTTTATTCCTAGCAAGGAAGAACCATTATCACTGCAGGAATTAAAAATAAATAAAAACTTGATGCAATTTTATTAACACCGTTCTTTTCTGAAATATTTAACTGCGCAAAAACTACATTATTTTGAATGTAACTTGCATTACTATAGGGTTTTCACAAGAATTCTTAGTGGCTTTTTTATTTACTGTACTATTTTCTGTACATGTGTTTTTCCAAGATATATATATAGATATCTATATATATATAGTTTATGCGAAAATACCAGAAAAGATTCACCATATACAAAACCTGCTTCTGAGAAAAAATAAAAAAACACTTTATATGTAATTTTATTTTATTATCATGATAGACTACAAAATAAGGTCCACTGGCTAAAAAGAAAAAAAAAATGTTTTGCACCAATGAAAAAGCTGTTAATCAGTTTTGTAATCTAGGATAACTAACTTTTAGTCCTGTAAGGTTTCCTAATACAGTCAACCTATTGCAGTTCTTAATTAGAGGTGGCATTTGTATCGGACAGTGACTGTTTGGGCCTGAATGCTGAACATAGACTCTCTGCTGAAGTCCATTGCAGTATTCGCGTAAGTACATGGTGACACGGAAGGAGGAAGATAGAGGGAGGGAAAGAAGCAGAGATACTTTCTTTCCCTTTATAATCCAAATTTGTTTTAAAAAATGCCCCAGAAAACCTGAACAAAACCTGACTGTGTAGCCTCAACCTTAATGAAGTTAGGCACTGATCTAAATGATAGTGGTAATCAAAACTATTCAACTCCCATTGTTAAGTGTTTTAGCAACATTTACAAACTTTCTGCTGTTTGCAATAAACCAATTAAAAAAATAATTTAAATATATCAACACAACTAACAAGTGGTTACTCCAAATTCATTACAAAATGCCACTCTCACTGATTATTGCAGAAATGCTCAACCCCTTCATGACAAATGTGTTTATTTACTTACCTCGTAATAGCGCCCTTTTTGGCTGTTGTGACCTACTGCAGATGTGACACATAGCCAGATATCAGCCAAACGTGAGGCAGCCACCTTATTCAAATCCCAAAGATTTTCTTCTAAATCAAAACTTTGGTGCCCTTTGAGATATGCTTGAGGGCCATGGTCCTGTTGGAAGGTTTTATGATGCCCAAGCATCAGCTTCCTCACAGAAGGCATGACAATTTCGTCTAAATAGTGGCAATATTTTGAAACTTTTGTTGTTCTTATGCCAACAATCAACAAATGCATGACAAGCGGCGCTGTTCATTATGCTACAAATCTTACTACAGCAGGGATCGGACTGGGACTTATGGTAAAGTACACACAGAGGCGTACGCCACTTGACTGACGCTCCCCATTCATGAAGAGGTGTAACAGTCTGACGAGCGATGCTATCTCCTCATCAGAACAAAAGAACCTGAAGACCTACCTCTTCCGACAAGCCTACAACCTGCAGTGATCCTCAGTCTACTGAACCGCCGCACGACCAGTTCTACCCTCTCCTAGTGTATCCTCACCCATCCCCTGTAGATTGTGAGCCTTCGCGGGCAGGGTCCTCTCTCCTTCTGTACTTATGTGTGTCCTGTATTGCTCATATTTATTTTACTTGTCTATATTCGCCCCCTCTCACATGTAAAGCGCCATGGAATAAATGGCGCTATAAAAATGAAGAATAATAATAATAATCAGGACTAGCGTGAACAACGCAAGACAGGATGACTCGTCCCCCAAGTGTTTATATCTGGTAGCCACCATAGCCATAACTTTGATCGATGGGGGAGTAAGGTGTCAAACTCCACAAACCGATATCGATTAACTATCCTAAGGTCATCGATATGTCAATCTTGGTTCGACAACCCTGTAATTTTCTTTTAAGTAGAATTAGCTAAAGCAAAATTTTGCATTACACTGTATTAACAGTGACTACTGTGAAATCCCACTGGACCACTGGAGGAGATGACAGCCAGATAATTGTACAATTATGGAACAAAACCATACTTTTTAAAAGGAAATCTGCAAATAATGTCCTCACTCTGTTTCAAAAGGTTAAAACCAATTTTTTTACTTTAAATGTAAACTTGTACTTGTATGTATTACAATGAAAACAGACAACTATCAAACAAACAGCAATTACTTTCCTACATTGATGGGCTGTCTAGTGCTGCTTTTATGTCTTTATTGCATAGTGTAGTGATGTGTAATCGTTTTATTAGGCTATTTCAGACACCACGGAAAGGAAACAAATGTGTTTTCTAAACAGAAGCGGTCCATTGCCCTAATACAAGTTGACGCCTTTTCCATCAATGACTCATTAATGCAGGAATCACACTGCAGTGTGCCCAATCCATTTACTATTGCCTTACTTAAAATATAAGCAGATAGATGTATAGACAAACAGATCAATCTACAAACAGAAGTGGATCCAGAAGAAATGAGAAGTTTCGAGCTCACGAACATCTTCGTTACAAACTATGTTCTTCCTTCAGTCACTTATTTTTTTTGTTTTTTTAGGCATACAAAAATGTTCATCCATATTTGGTATGCGTGCCTATTTACCATCAGTATATCTCTCGTGCAAAATAATACAAACATACTTCCGTACATTGCACAGAAAAAAATGGGCAGATCTTAGATGATGCAGATGGCCTCTGAGCACCATTTGGATTTTACTCACACCAAACTACTTGCATTTACAATTTTGATCCTTGAATCAGGAGTATGTATTCTATCCATGAAAAACATGGTTGGAACTCACATGTGAACAAAGATGACATCTGAATAAGGCCTTAAAAGACTTAAAAAAAAAAAAACACAACTCAAACATGAATCATGCAGTAGACAAATGCTTCAAGTGACTGACCACATTGACTATAAGGCCAGATTCACACATCCAAGTTTTGTGGTCTGATGAACAAATTGGCTGCAGGTATCCTGACCTAAATTCAACTGCCTCATAAAAAGCCTAGAAGGCTGTTGGAGATCAGCAGCCAGTCGGTGCATCGCGATCTGAATTTGTAGTGCAAAAAAGATGTGTGAATTAGACATTTGAGTGAGACCATACGGTGTGGCTAACCACACAGCTGAAACTCCTCCCAGCCACACAATTATGAATGAAAATCATGTGGCCTTTGGCCACCACCAGAGGAGTAAAATCAGCCATGCAGCCTGCTACACCTCGTGGACTCACCCTAATTGTTTGTCTTTTTACTAAATAAAATTGAACAGCATGCTCTGCTATTTCTCCTGGCAATATGACAGAATCTGCAACGAAGACTCCCTCCTTAGGCCGGCGTCACACTAGCGAGTTTGATGCGAGTTAGTCGCACGACTTACTCGCATCAACCCCCGGCACGGCCGCCCGCTCTCGAACCAGAGTTGCGCGGCTGCATGTATTTCTATGCCGCCACGCACTCTGGTCCGAGAGCGGGCGGCCGTGCCAGGTGTTGATGCGAGTAAGTCGTGCGACTAACTCGCATCAAACTCGCTAGTGTGACGCCGGCCTTACTTTTCTCCAAGGCCCAGGTGAATGAAGCTTTATAGTTACGTTACTGTCATTTTATAAAAGATTTTGTATGTTACCAACGCTACATAGCGTTTGCGACTGGTGAGGATCCAAGTCCTGAGACCCCCACTGATTAGTCAAAACTATGCCCTCAATTCCTGCAGTAGCTGTAAGGAGAGTTGTGTTCAGGTTCCAAACCAAGAAGAAAAAAAGCGCATTTCAGAGTCGATATGACTCCTTCATCAGGCATATAACATACAAAATGACTACCCTGACCTTTTATAGAGGTCTGTCCATGTTAATAATAATAATCTTTATTTTTATATAGCGCTAACATATTCCGCAGCGCTTTACAGTTTGCACACATTATCATCACTGTCCCCGATGGGGCTCACAATCTAAATTCCCTATCAGTATGTCTTTGGAATGTGGGAGGAAACCGGAGTACCCGGAGGAAACCCACGCAAACACGGGGAGAACATACAAACTCCTTGCAGATGTTGTCCTTGGTGGGATTCGAACCCAGGACTCCAGCGCTGCAAGGCTGCAGTGCTATCCACTGAGCCACCGTGCTGCCCATGTTGAGGTAAAATGATTGGTGTATCAGAGAGCAACGTAATTATAATAAAGTCAATATGTTCTCGTCCTTGGCAGTGCTCCTGTCATCACAGTTTTGCTTTTTTCTTCTGGTATACTGCTTCCTGAAGGTGATCTCAAGAATCCGTAGAGATGGCTGCAGCCTTGGGGAATTATATTCATACACGTAAAAATAGTAGTGTGCCTTGCACAACGGCTTTAGGTGAGTTTGCCGTAATCACCTATCTTTCCATGCTGCTGGGGATACTACACTTAGGAGAGCTGCTCTCTCATTTCTCTTATAGGTCTGTACAGTCACAGAGTGGCGTATGAACCCATAGACTTACCATTAAGCCCATGACTGTTCACATACCTCACATCGGAGCAGCAGATGTCAGAGCGGTGTTTTAACCCAAGACCCTGATACCTACTGATTAGAAAATGCAGAGCCTATTATACTGGGTGGTCTAAAAGTAGGTGGACAGTATGTGTAATAGAGTTATGAAGGGGGAGATTTATCAAACATGGTGTAAAGTGAAACTGACTCCGTTGTCCTTAGCAACCACTTTTCATTCTTCACAGACTCTTTGGAAAATGAAAGGCGGAATCTGATTGGTTGCTAAGGGCAACTGAGTCAATTTCACAGATCCAGTTTTCACAGATAAATCTCCCCCAAAATGGCAAATAATTTAAATACAGATCAAAGAAAATGGATTTTAAAAGAGTATTGGAAATCTCAAAATGCTGAAACAGTTAGAGCAAATTGGGTTGAAACATTTGGTACTCAAGCCCCAAAGAGACAAACCATTTACCGCATTCGTGACAAATTCAATGCCACTGGCTCAATCCTTAATGCTACAAAAACTGGTCAACCCAAAACAGCCTGTACAGAAAATAATAAACAACTTGTTGCTGAAACATTTGTTCAGAGTCCAAAAAGTCCACCAGAAAAGTCTCTTTAGAATTGGGAATTTCACGAGCTTCCATGATGCGAATCCTGAAATCTATTGGATGGAAAGCTTATCGTCCACATCTTATTCATGGTTTATTGGAGGATGATCCAGACAGGCGGCTGCAATTTAGTGAGATTATGCTTAACGAAATTGAAGAAAATCCAGTAATTTGACATAACATTATGTGGAGTGATGAAGCTTCTTTCAAATTATCTGGCCATATTAACAGACCTAATTGTATTCACTGGTATAATGTGAACATTCATTTAACATTAGAGCAACAAATAAATGAGCCTGGTGTCAATGTTTGGGGTGGTATTACAAGTTTTGGACCATTTTTTTTTTTTGATGGAAGTCACAGGAGATAAGTATCTCGAAATTCTAATGAATCAAGTTGTTCCCCAGTTACACCAACAGCCTAATTCAAATGACCTTTATTTCCAACAAGATGGGGCCCCTCCACATTATTCAAGAGTAGTCCGCGAGTATCTTGATGAAACATTTCCTAATAAATGGATTGGCCGAAGACGCCCACTTGATTGGCCGGCACTTTCACCACACTTGACCCCAATGGATTTCTTTCTTTTGGGGAGTACTCAAGGACAACGTTTATAGTCAAAAACCAAAAAGTGTCAGTGATTTGAAAAATTACATAAGAGATGCATTTCAAGAAATTAATACACAGAGACTTGTGCAAAAATGTTTGTCGAAGAGTAAGAGGCAGATTTCAAAGCTGTGCAAATTGTGATGGAAAACAGTTTGAGCACCTGCGTTGATAAAATTTAAGGGCTTTTGTTCAGAATAAAATTTAATTGTCAATGTTATGCTTGTGCTAGTAAATATTTTATATATAAATCAAAATAAATGTTATTATTTTCTGTCCACCTACTTTTTGTGCACCCTGTATATTAAAAATGTTATGCAATTTCCAGTTACTCTCCAAGTTCTTTCTTTATGTCACCCATTCACTTTTTAATCCATGCCTAGCCTTCACACAAAAAAAATAATCTAGCAGCAAATGTGACGTATACAGTTATTGTGGCATTTTAAGAGGCAGGTTTATTGAGCCAAACAAAAATGGATACAGAAGAGACCTGTCTTTTTTTATATTATATATATATATATTATATATATATATATCTATCGTATATACTCGCGTATAAGCCAAGATTTTCAGCCCAATTTTTAGGGCTGAAAGTCCCCCTCTCGGCTTATACGCGGGTCATATATGCGGGTCGGCGGGGGAGGGGGAGCGGGGGTGTCGGATCATACCCCTCCGCCGGCGCGGTCTCTGCAGCCCCCCTGCTTCTCTCCGGCTCCTTCCTGCAGCGGTCACATGGCACCGCTCATTAAAGTCATGAATATGCACATATTCATGACTTTAATGAGCGGTACCATGTGACCGCTGTAGGAAGGAAGCGCTGCGGAGACCGCCGGGAGAAGAGGAGAGGCTGCAGAGACAGCGCCGGCGGAGGGGTGAGTACAGCGATATTTACTTGTCCCGTTACACCGCTGCACGCTGCGTCCTCGTCTGACTCCTCTGGCTGTGAATGATCAGGCAGAGGGCGCGATGACGTCGTTAGTGCACGCCGCGCCCCTGCCAGATCATTCACAGCCTGAGGAGTCAGACGAGGACGCAGCGTGCAGCGGTGCAGAGAGGACAGGTAAATATCTCAGATGCTGGGGTCCTGAGCGAGCGGTGACACCGGCACCTGTCCCTCATAGCGCGCCGGTGTCACCGCCTGCTCAGGACCCCGGCACCTGGCCCCCAGCGACGAGAGGTGAGTATGTCATTTTTTTTGGGGGGCATAAGCTGTGGAACATATCGGGGCATAATCTGGAGCATATGGGGGCATAAGCTGTGGAACATATGGGGCATAATCTAGAGCATATGGGGCATAATCTGGAGCATATGGGGACATAATCTGGAACATATGGAGCATAATATGGAGCATATTGGGGCATAATCTGTGGAACATATGGGGCATAATCTGGAGCATATGGGGCAAAATCTGTGGAACATATGGGGGCATAATCTGGAACATATGGGGGCATAATCTGTGGATCATACGGGGGCATAATCTGGAGCATATTGGGCATAATCTGGAGCATATGGAGGCATAATCTCAAGCATATTGAGCATAATCTGGAGCATATGGGGCATAATCTGGAGCATATGGGGGCATAATCTGGAGCATATGGGGGCATAATCTCTGAAGCATATTGGGCATAATCTGGAGCATATGGGGGCATAATCTGGAGCATATGGGGGGCATAATCTGTGGAGCATATGGGGGCATAATCTGTGGAGCATATGGGGGCATAATCTGTGGAGCATATTGGGCATATTCTGTGCAGCATATGGGGGCATAATCTGTGGAGCATCATATGGGGGCATAATCATTTTTCACTTTAGGCTTATACGCGAGTCAATGAGTTTTCCCAGTTTTTTGTGGCAAAATTAGGGGGGGGGTCGGCTTATACACGGGTCGACTTATACATGAGTATATACGGGGTATATATATATATATATGTATATATATATATATATACACACATATATACACATACATACATACATACACAGTACAGACCAAAAGTTTGGACACACCTCATTCAAAGATTTTTCTGTATTTTCATGACTATGAAAATTGTACATTCACACTGAAGGCATCAAAACTATGAATTAACACATGTGGAATTATATACTTAACAAAATAGTGTGAAACAACTGAAAATATGTCTTATATTCTAGGTTCTTCAAAGTAGCCACCTTTTGCTTTGATTACTGCTTTGCACACTCTTGGCAGTCTCTTGATGAACTTCAAGAGGTAATCATCGGAAATGGTCTTCCAACAGTCTTGAAGTAGTTCCCAGAGATGCTTAGCACTTGTTGGCCCTTTTGCCTTCACTCTGGGGTCCAGCTCACCCCAAACCATCTCAATTGGGTTCAGGTCTGGTGACTGTGGAGGCCAGGTCATCTGGCATAGCACCCCATCACTCTCCTTCTTGGTCAAATAGCCCTTACACAGCCTGGAGGTGTGTTTGGGGTCATTGTCCTGTTGAAAAATAAATGATGGTCCAACTAAACGCAAAACTGGATGGAATAGCATGCCGCTGCACGATGCTGTGGTAGCCATGCTGGTTCAGTATGCCTTCAATTTTAATTAAATCCCCAACAGTGTCACCAGCAAAGCACCTTCACACCATCACACCTCCTTCTCCATGCTTCACGGAGGGAACCAGGCATGTAGAGTCCATCCGTTCACCTTTTATGCGTCGCACAAAGACACGGTGGTTCGAACCAAAGATCTCAAATTTGGACTCATCAGACCAAAGCACAGATTTCCACTGGTCTAATGTCCATTCCTTGTGTTCTTTAGCCCAAATAAGTCTCTTCTGCTTGTTGCCTGTCCTTAGCAGTGGTTTCCTAGCAGCTATTTTACCATGAAGGCCTGCTGTACAAAGTCTCCTCTTAACAGTTGTTGAAGAGATGGGTCTGCTGCTAGAACTCTGTGTGGCATTGACCTGGTCTCTAATCTGAGCTGCTGTTAACCTGCGAATTCTGAGGCTGGTGACTCGGATAAACTTATCCTCAGAAGCAAATGTGACTCTTGGTCTTCCTTTCCTGGGATGGTCCTCATGTGAGCCAGTTTCTTTGTAGCGCTTGATTGTTTTTGCAACTGCCCTTGGGGACACTTTCAAAGTTTTCCCAATTTTTCAGACTGACTGACCTTCATTTCTTAAAGTAATGATGGCCACTCGTTTTTCTTTACTTAGCTGCTTTTTTCTTGCCATAATACAAATTCTAACAGTCTATTCAGTAGGACTATCAGCTGTGTATCCATCAGGCTTCTGCACAACACAACTGATGGTCCCAATCCCATTTATAAGGCAAGAAATCACACTTATTAAACCTGACAGGGCACACCTGTGAAGTGAAAACCATTTCCGGTGACTACCTCTTGAAGCTCATCAAGAGAATGCCATGAGTGTGCAAAGCAGTAATCAAAGCAAAAGGTGGCTACTTTGAAGATCCTAGAATATAAGACATATTTTCAGTTGTTTCACACTTTTTTGTTAAGTATATAATTCCATGTGTTAATTCATAGTTTTGATGCCTTCAGTGTCAATGTACAATTTTTATAGTCATGAAAATACAGAAAAATCTTTGAATGAGAAGGTGTGTCCAAACTTTTGGTCTGTACTGTATATATATTTTTACCTTTTTTGGAGCTGATTTTTGCTCTAAAAACTGGATCAAAGGCTACATTCAGGCCACCAAATAACATAAATGACTTGGTCAACTCACAGGAACAAACGGAGTGTTGTTATCAAATCTGTAGCTAGGATGTGTGCTAGCCTACAATGTGGATGTCAACAAAATGTCATCATTACAGGCCCAAGAATTTAGATAAATCATATGAACTGAGCCAAAAACTGCAACACAAAAAAGAATGTGCATTTGCAGCCTAAAAGTGATGTCACATAATGGAGAGCAACTTGGTAAAAACAACAGAATTCTGGAATTAATTGCACCAAAAACATGTCTTTCATGGCTTTCACCTCATTTAATATTGTTTTTAAAAACATTTTCCAACTTTCTGAATAAGGGCCCTGTCTCACATAGCGACACACCAGCGATCCCGACAACGATCAGGATCGCTGGTGTGTCGCTACATGATCGCTGCTGAGCTGCCAAACAGGCAGCGATCAGGACAGCGACACTGCGGGTAACATTGCCTAGTTACCCGCAGTGTACGTTGGCTACCAGCCTGCTAATACAGGGAGCTGGTAACCAAGGTACACTTCGGGTTTCCAGGCGCTGCGCAGTGCCTGGAAACCCGACGTGTACCTTGGTTACCAGCTCCCCTGCAGCAGTGCGCTGGTATCCAATGTACACATCGGGTTTCCAGGCACAGCCCCGCGCCTGGCAGGGTGGATTGATTTAAATCACGCCGATTTAAATCAACGATTTAAATCATGATTTAAATCAAATAATTTTTTTCTATTTAAATCAGATCGATTTAAATCGTGATTTTAATCACTGATTTAAATCAAAAGATTTTTTTAATATAAATCACGATTAAAATCTAAAACTTTCAATCATTGTTCAATTAACTCCACACTTCTAGCTTGGTTTCACTTTCTGTAGCTTGGTTTCAGTTTCTTTTTCCATTCAGTTGACATGCCCAAACTTGTTGGATAGTCAGTCAGCAGTACTTGGCTGTAGTAACAATCAAACTTCAGAAGTGATCTGCGTGAGCCATGGCAGGTCGTAAGAGAGACCCTATTTGGGTTCATTTTGTTGAGATGCCAGCAGAGCTTGGAAAGAAAGGTGGGAGAGTAAAGTGCAAATACTGTCAAAAGGATATCCAAGGACTTGTTTGCCGTTTGAAATCACATTATGAAAACTGCAACCAGAAGGGAAATGAAGATGTTGATAGTGATACAACTAATGTCAATGAACCCCCACAGCTTCTTATGCACCAGGACCCTAGCACTAGTGGTAAGTATGGCAATTACAACCTATTTTAACAGACGTTTTACTGGGATGGTTAAAGTCTATGAAAAGAAAAAATTCTAGCACTAGTTCTGGAGTATAGAATTTAAATTTATGTTAAGGCAATATTTCACAGAAGATTAACGTTAAGTAAAAATAAAAGAGTGTGTATACGCCTATTTTTTTTTTTTATTGTAGGCTACAATTAACTTTTGAAGTCTGCCAAATTGACCATTTTTTAAAAAAAACATTTTTAAAACTTTTGTGACATAATTTTTTTCAGTTGCTCTGATATTACTAGTATTACAGCAACTTCACCGGAAACTTGAGTAGCATAACTTTTGAGACAGCCCTTATAGGACGAGGACCATTACATTGTTCAAAAAGTTTGTTTCAAAATATTTTCGTTATATTTCTTCAAATACGCAGTCGAATTATATTTTTAATTACTGTGCTTTCAGGGTCAAATATGGCTTGTGCTGCACGTGACAATCAATATCTGGGTACAACTTCAACAAAGCAGCCCAACAAAAAACTTTGCGTGCAAAGTGTAGAAAAATTCCTCTTAAAGACTACGACGAGCCAGAAAGAACATTTTGATGAATTGCTAAATTCATATTTGCAACCAATTCTTCTTTCCGACTAGTTGAACACCCATTGTTTGTATAAATGATCGAAGGAATAAGACCAGGCTACAAACCACCAAGTAGATTTGATATCTCAGGAAAACATCTTCAGGCTTTATACGACAAAGAAAGAGCGGCTTGTACAAAATATTTGAAAGACAAAGTGGCTCGCCAATACTAACCATGACATTGTGGCAACTGTGCTGAAATTGAAGTGTGAATCTGCACCATTTCAAAATACATGTTTGCAGATAACGTCGTTAATGAACTAAAACCACTGGACTGGTGGAAGTCGCAATCACTTGTTCTTCTAGCGAAGATAATAAATGTAGCTACTCAGCTACTGACTGCATCGGCTTCATCGGCAGGAGTAGAGAGATTGTTTTCTTCATTTGGTTTTGTGCACACAACAGTCCGAAACCGCTTAGGAACTGCTAAAGCAGGACAACTAGTTTTCCTATTAAAAGTCCTAAATAAACAGTAGGCTTAAAGGACTGATGTATTCACTGAAGATGTTTGCTTACTTCAAACGTTAGAGATAGGCTATTGTTAAAAAGTACTTACTCTCTGTAGTTCAATTCTGATTGTTTAATAGTGCAAATAAAAATTATTAGGTTTCATAATCAACTGTTTTAATATTTTTATTTGTGTAAAATAATTTGATTTGCAAAAAGACAAAGTTTTGCTTGTGTACAACTTGATTAAAAAATCCTATTTAAATCAAAAAAATCTGATTTAAATAAAAAAAATCCGATTTAAATAAAAAAAATCCGATTTTTTTGATTTTTTTTTTTAAAAAATCATGATTTTTATCCACCCTGGCGCCTGGAAACCCGAAGTATACCTTGGTTACCAGCTGATCGCTGGTCTCCTGCCTGTCACACGCAGCGATGCGTGCTAGCCAGCGGGAGACCAGCGATCAAAAAAAGGTCCTGGCATTTCTGACACGACCAGCGATTCACAGCAGGGGCCAGATCGCTGGTACGTGTCAGACATAGTGAGATCGCTGCTGAGATCGCTGTTTAGCAGCAATCTCGCTATGTGAGACGGGGCCTTAAGTCTGGTCTACACAGTTTTCCAAGGGCAGCTACAAAACAGTCTGGTCTAGGTCCTGTCTTGTCTCCATCTATTTTGAGGCCTGGTGACACATAGCATAGTGAGAGTGAGGGATCAATTTGATTGAGTACACCTTGTCATGGTTTGATGATTTTTACGCTTTTAATTTAATCAAAATAGTGTCAACTACGTCCCCTATGTTATTTATATGTACTATTACTATTTACTAACTGCAGCTGTATTTGCTCATTGTTTTGCTAGGTTTTGCATAATAACCATT
This sequence comes from Oophaga sylvatica, assembly GCA_033576555.1. NCBI lineage: Eukaryota > Metazoa > Chordata > Amphibia > Anura > Dendrobatidae > Oophaga > Oophaga sylvatica. The sequence goes on along the minus strand of JARQOD010000004.1, from coordinate 189,822,701 downwards.
GTGTGAGTTGACAGGAAAGAGGTGTAGCTTAATGAGAAATAAAGCATGGTCAGAGATGTGGTAGAGAGACAAAAAAATGTTGCCACTCTGTGCTTGTTTGATGGAGCTTGGTTAAAAAAGACAGTCAAAAGAAAAGATGTGCCAAATTTATTGTCCAACGTGAACCACTGTAATAAATATGGCACGATTTAAGACTAATCCAAGTTCCCATTTACTAAAAATTCTAAAGTTTTAGTAAATTTGCCCCAATGTTTATTTTAGCCACTTCAGTTTTTGAAGCATTTTTGTAGCCAAATCCAGAAATGGATTCAAAAGAACTAAAAAAACTTCAGTGGCGTTTTTCTGGAAAAATCTGTGTTTGATGTCAACCACAGTCTGGAAAGCCAAATGTGGATCCCTCAGGAAAGAAGAAAAGTCCTTACTTCGTATTTACCGTAATTTTATACACTGCTCAAAATAATAAAGGGCGCAATTAAACAACAGAATATAACTCCAAGTAAATCAAACGTCTGTGAAATCAAACTGTCCACTTAGGAAGCAACACTGATTGACAATTTCACAAGCTGTTGTGCAAATGGAATAGACAACAGATGGAAATTAATGGCAATCATCAAGACACACTCAATAAAGGAGTGGTTCTACAGGTGGGGACAACAGACCACATCTCAGTACCAATGCTTTCTGGCTGATGTTTCGATCACTTTTGAATGTTGGTTGTGCTTTCACACTCGAGGTAGCATGAGACGGACTCTACAACCCACACAAGTGGCTCAGGTAGTGCAGCTCATCCAGGATGGCACATCAATGCGAGCTGTGGCAAGAAGGTTTGCTGTATCTGTCAGTGTAGTGTCCAGAGACTGGAGGCACTACCAGGAGATAGGCCAATACACCAGGAGACGTGGAGGGGGCCATAGGAGGGAAACAACCCAGCAGTAGTACCGCTACCTCCACCTTTGTGAAAGGAGGAACAGGAGCACTGCCAGAGCCCTGAAAAATTACCTCCAGCAGGGCACAAATGTGCATGTGTCAGCACAAACGGTTAGAAACCGACTCCATGAGGATGGTCTGAGGGCCCGACGTCCACAGATGTGGGTTGTGCTCAGAGCCCAACACCGTGCAGGACGCTTGGCATTTGCCACAAAACACCAGGATTGGCAAATTCGCCACTGGCGCCCTGTGCTCTTCACAGATGAAAGCAGGTTCACACTGAGCATGTGACAGAAGTGACAGTCTGGAGACGTCGTGGAGAGTGATCTGCTGCCTGCAACATCCTTCAGCAAGACCGGTTTGGCAGTGGGTCAGTAATGGTGTGGGGTGGCATTTCTTTGGAGGGTCGCACAACCCTCCATGTGCTCGCCAGAGGTAGCCTGACTGCCATTAAGTACCAAGATGAGATCCTCAGACACCTTGTGAGACCATATGCGGATGGCCCTGGGTTCCTCCTAATGCAGGACAATGCCAGACCTCATGTGGCTGGAGTGTGTCAGCAGTTCCTGCAAGATGAAGGCATTGAAGCTATGGACTGGCCCGCCCGTTCCCCAGACCTGAATCCGATTGAGCTCATCTGGGACATCATGTCTCGCTCAATTCACCAATGTCACGTTGCACCACAGACTGTCCAGGAGTTGGCGGATGCTTTAGTCCAGGTCTGGGAGGAGATCCCTTAGGAGACCATCCGCCGCCTCATCAGGAGCATGCCCAGGCGTTGTAGGGAGGTCATACAGGCATGTGGAGGCCACACCCAATACTGAACCTCATTTTGACTTGTTTTAAAGGGAATCTGTCACCTATTTTTTCCCCTATGAGATGCGGCCACCGCCATTAGGGGCTTATCTACAGCATTCTGTAATGCTGTAGATAAGCCCCCGATGTAACCTGAAAGATAAGAAAAATGACCTGACCTTTCCCTGCTCTGCGCACTGCAGTACTCTGCCCTCAACAGGGCAGAGAATTACACCTGCGCAGGAGCCGCGACAGAAGCAAGGAAGAGGACGTCATTGCTAGAAGATGAGAGGAGCAGGACCCGGACCGCGACACCAATCAGACCGGGACCGCACCGGACCATCCCCCCGGTGAGTATAATATAACTCGTTTTTCTTATCTTTCAGGTGACAGGTTCCCTTTAAGGACATTAAATTCCACTTTAATTTTGTGGGTGACTCTAAATCCAGCCCTCCATTGGTTAATAAATTTGATTTCCATTGATGATTTTTGTGTGATTTTGTTGTCAGCACATTCAACTTTATACAGAACAAAATATTCAATGAGATCTAGGATGTGTTATTAGAGTGTTCCCTTTATTTTTTTGAGCAGTGAATTTGATGCACTCCATCAAAATAAGTGAAACAGCCCTTTTGACTTATTTTTTTATGGCTTTTAACAAGAAGGCGGTGCTCGCAGACAAATTACACAGAGATGCCTAAAAACTTGCCCCCCAAGAGAATCCTGTAACACTACATCTCCTTAGTAAAGTCCATAAACATAGGAATAAATAGAAAGGTCCAAATCTTTGGAAATGTATAGTGGAATTAAAAAAATAAATAAATAAAAGTAAAACTCAAAGGAGTAGCAGGAATAAATTAACCCCTTCGCAATGTATGATGTCTATGCAGTGTCCCTGCCTTTGATGGGGGCTCACACGCTGATCCTGCATCTTTCGTCACACGACGGCGGATTTATTCAGCCATCATGTGCCTTTGCCGCCCACGGCTGTTAACTAACATCCTGCTGACAATCTCTGAAAGCAGGATTTAACATGCGCCGACAGGGGTGCGAGACATTCCTCAAAAAAAAAAAAAAATTCAAATCAACTCCTTTTTCCCCCACTGAAAATATAAAATATAAAAAAAACAAATACACATTTGATAATGCTGCATTCAGAATTGTTCAGTGTAAAAAAAATATAACAAATTAATCTGATGTGTAAACAGCTTAACGAAAAAAAAAATTCAAAAAGCTAGAATTACGTTATTTTGTCCTCCGCATCATTGCAATAAAAAGTTATAAAAGTGGATCAAGACACTCCATCTTTCCCAAAATGGTATTAGTAAAAATGTCAGCTCTGGGTGCAAAAAGTAAGCTTTCACGCAGCCCCATTTCCTGAAAAACAAAACCAAAATTCTTTTTCATACAAATATCCGAAAAAAAAAAATATAACTATACAGCTCTGGCAAAAATTAAGAGACCACTGCAAAATGTTCAGCTTGTCTGATTTTTCTCTTTCTAGGCATATTTGAGTAAAATGTAAATTGCTCTTTTATTCTATAAACTACTGACAACATGTCTCCGAATTTCCAAGCAATAAATTTTGTATTTATCTTCCGAAAATGAGAAATGGTCAAAATAAAAAAATGCAGCGCTTGAAGACCTCAGATAATGCTAAGAAAACAAGATCATAATCATTTAGAAACAACAATACTAATGTTTTAACTCAGGAAGAGTTCAGAAATCAATATTTTGTGGAATAACCATGATTTTTAATCATAGCTTTCATACGTCTTGGCATGCTTTCCACCAGTCTTTCACACTGCTTTTGGGTGACCTTATGCCACTCCTGACACAAAAGTGTAAGCAGTTCTTTGATGGCTTGTGACTATCCATCTTCCTCTTGATTACATTCCACAGGTTTTCAATGGGGTTCAGGTCTGGAGATTGGGCTGGCCATGACAGGGATTTGATGTGGTGGTCCTTCATCCACACATTGATTGAGCTACTGTGTGGCATGGCGCATTGTCCTGCTGGAAAAAATAGTCCTTAGGAGTTGTGGAACATTGCCTGAGCAGAAGGAATCTTCTTTTTCCAGGAATAACTTTGTATGCGGCTTGATTCATACGTCCTTCGCAAAGATTAACCTGTCCAATTCCAACCTTACTCCAGTCGTATATGGTCTGATCCTTATGGTCTTTGGCAAACTTCAGCCTGGCTTTCCTTTGCTTCTCAATGATGAAAGGCTTTTTTCTAGCTTAACATGACTTGAGCCCTGCCTCTAGGAGCCTGTTACGAACTGTTCTTGACGTGCACTTCACCCCAGCTGCCATTTGCCATTCATTTTGTAGGTCACTTGATATCATCCTGTGGTTGCTGAGTGACATACGAATAAGATGACTGCCATCCCGGTCAGTGGAGAGTCGTTTTCGCCCTCTGCCAGTCTGTAGCTTTGTTGTCCCCAATGTTGGCTGCTTGACCTTGTTGTAATGAACAGCCGTCTTAGAAATTTTAAGGATGACGCTCACTGTATCCGTTTGCTGGTAGACCCAAAATTGAGCCCTTCATTTCCTCACTCAAGACTTTTCAACTCCTTTGGCATGGTTTAAAGTTATTTTTTCATTCCTATTACTTTTGGGATATTGCTAGCACTTGTTTTGCCATTCAGCTTGTCCTATTGCAACAGGATTGTGAACACCACAGCAGTGGTTTTTATACTTTCCTTCGTTAAATAAGATTCGGTTCAGGTGATCACCTAATCAGAAGCACATTAAGTAGTATGAGGTGTATTCTGGTTGGAATTCAACTGACACTGGAATAGAATTGGCTGTCAGACATGTAGGAAAGCTGGTTTTTATAAAACTGTGTAGTGGTCTCTTAATTTTTGCCAGAGCTGTATATGTTGGGTATCTGTGTACTAGTACCGACCTGGAGAATAAAACTGGCAGGTTAGTTTTACCATATAGTGGACATGGTAAATAAAATTTAAAAAAAACAAATGTGGAATTGCACTTTCTTTTGCAATTTCACCGCACTTGGAATTTTTGTTCCCCATTTTTCAGTACACTATATGGTAAAAATGAATGGTGTCATTCAAAGTACAAGTTGTCCAGTAAAAAACAAGCCCACATACGGCCATATTGATGGAAAAATAAAAAAAAAGTAATGACCCTTGGAAGAAAGGGAGGAAAAAATGAAGGCCCAAGCAGTCAGATATCAGTCCAGAGGCATACAGACTACTAACTCGCACTACTAAAAATAAAGCTTTAATTTATGACATCTCCAGTGTGGCGTTATACAGCAGCATCTTGGAAAATGAAATACCTCCTCACAGAGCAAGTCTACTACAGAAGGCTATGTGCACCTGTCAAAGGATACTGTTACTGCTCCAACACAAAGATGATACAGGGTGTGTGGTACTATGGGGATTGAATTGCTCCACCACCGTCATGGATGAGGCATCCCATATTTTAATATCATCACCAGCTGAAGCGAATCTGATATTATCCTGCATTGTGGTCCCTGAAAAAAAAATAGGGTTTTAACTATTTACAGCACATTTTGAAGACTTCAATATGTTACTTATGAAGGAATAAACGACCACTATATTACATGCAGAAAATTAGATTTACAGATACTCAGATGAAAATAGTAAGTTTACAAATACTCCATTCATGGTTAAAAAAAGTGATCATGTAATAATGCATAATTGCTTCAGAATGCAGAACAGAGCCCAATTTTAAACTCTCTGTAGAAATTCCAGACCCCTTAAAATACCTCACTCCTGGCTTCTCATCAGGGTGAGACCAGCGATTTTCCAGAACACTGACAAAGACAAATATCTGAAGTATCATGCTAATGTGATACAGGTAGGTGCAGGCTCCACAAGATGACAGTAGAGTGGAAGCAGGACTGCACCTAAAGAGAACAGGCCTGCAGTGCAGCAGCAAGGCTACCACAGGTGGCAGCAGAGTAATCCGGCAAACTGTGTCAAATCCTAGACTGTAGCGCAGTACCAGAGGAATAAGCAAACTCAAAGTCAGGGGCAAGCTAAAGGGTTGGTAACGGTCAGGAGCTGAAAAGCCAAAATACAAGAGACAGAAACAAGTCAGAATACAAGCCAAGTCAGAACCAGGGAGTCAGCACACTAAAGGGGGAACACAGAGTCAGGACGGGACAAGGGGGAAAACAGAGACACGAGTTCAAAGAGCAAAAGCACAAGGACAAATCAGAGCGATCAGTCAGCTACAGCAGTCCGGAGCAAATCTACAACAGACATCGCTTGCAGCGGCAATAAATAGACAACCTGAACCCAGACAGTGGCTGAGAAAAGTTAACCCTTGACATGACCAGACCGTAAAAAAGGGAAAACAGGACTCAAAACCTGGTCTGGATCATGACATGTGGGAACTGATATTCAAAATAGGCACAGTCCTTACAATTCGTGACTGTTGGCAACTATACCCATGTCACAAACAATTCCTACCCTCACCGCATATTGAAATCCACTCCTTACCACACCATGCCAATCTGCCTAATACACAATGAAACCTTTTCCCATTGCTTGTCAGGTTAGGTTCAAACAAAGTATATTTCAGTCATATTTGGAGCAGGTCCATTTAGAAAACCAATTGAAAAAGTGACTAGAAAATGCTGAAAATATTGGGCGTTCATTTCTGTGTAAAAAAGAATTGCTGTTCATTTCTTCATGTATTTGATAATCTTTTGAAGAGAAGCTGTGTCACTTACTGTGATTTTGCTATACTTTCAATAAAATCAGTTTTACTAACAGGAGACTATCACTAGAGGACTAGTAAGTCGGCTTCCAGGTAGTCCACCTTATTAATGAGCTTGTTGTAACCCTGCACACACCACTGAGTGACAGCAGTTGGTGTACACAACAAAATGTCAGAAAGCTGCTAATCAGTGTGGGGCAGGTTACACGGAGCAGGACGACTACATGGCAGGACACACCTAGACCCGAAGTGATACATCGCAGGAATCAGGATCTTTGCCCCTATGTCATACTGCTCTCATATGGGGTAGCAAAAACGGGTGACAGATTTTAAAAAACCTTGTCACAAGTTATTATATTCCTGAATTCTTTACTGACATGATTATTTTGCACATATATCATTATCTTGTCTTAGAATCACCAACAAGCCTTATATCCATGCTCAGCATGCACACTGCAGACTGTGACCTGACAATTACACTGTAATGTTCCAAAATGGACCTTCAAACACTTATTAGTGTTACACAGGTTGAGGCACGGACAGGGAACTGTATAGGAATGCCAGAAATTAGATTGGTGGCAGAAGTATGTAGGTGTAAAGGAGTGCCAGAGATGCACTGGGGATACAGACATGCAGGGGTACAGGAGGCCCGGGAATAGACAAGAGGGCACAGACACATAGGTATACAGGAGGGCCCATGAACACACTGGCGGCACAGATACGTAGGGGTACAGGAGTGCCCGGGAATAGACAGGGGGGCACACATATGCAGGAGTGCCCAGGAATAGACAGGGCGCACAGATATGTAGGATTACAGGAGTGCCCGGAAATAGATGGGGGGGGCTCATATGCAGGTGTACAGGCGTGCCAGGGAAGAGACTTGGGGAACAGGAGTGCCAGAGAATAGACAAGGGGCACAGATATGTAGGGGTACAGGAGTGCCCGGGAATAGACAGGGGGGGCACACATATGCAGGAGTGCCCAGGAATAGACAGGGCGCACAGATATGTAGGATTACAGGAGTGCCCGGAAATAGATGGGGGGGCTCATATGCAGGTGAACAGGCGTGCCAGGGAAGAGACTTGGGGAACAGGAGTGCCAGAGAATAGACAAGGGGCACATATATGTAGGGGTATAGGAGTGCCAGGGAATAGACATGGCGCACAGATATATATGGGTACAGGAGTGCCCGGGAATAGACAGGGGGCAGATATATAGGATTACAGGAGTGCCCGGAAAAAGACGGGGGGGGGCACATAAGCAGGTGTACAGGCGTGCCAGGGAAGAGACTTGGGGAACAGGAGTGCCAAAGAATAGACAGGGGCACAGATATGCAGGGGTACAGGAGTGCCCAGGAATACAGAGGGGGCACAGATATGTAGGGGTACAGGAGCGCCAGGGAATACAGAGGGGACACAGATATGTAGGGGTACAAGAGTGCCCGGGAATACAGAGGGGACACGGATATGTAGGGGTACAGGAGTGCCCGGGAATACAGAGGGGGCACAGATATGTAGGGGTACAGGAGTGCCCGGGAATACAGAGGGGGCACGGATATGTAGGGATACAGGAGTGCCCGGGAATACAGAGGGGGCACGGATATGTAGGGTACAGGAGTGCCCGGGATTACAGAGGGGACACGGATATGTAGGGGTACAGGAGTGCCCGGGAATACAGAGGGGGCAGATATGTAGGGGTACAGGAGCGCCCGGGAATAGAGAGGGGGCAGATATGTAGGGGTACAGGAGTGCCCGGGAATACAGAGGGGTCACAGATATGTAGGGGTACAGGAGCGCCCGGGAATACAGAGTGGACACAGATATGTAGGGGTACAGGAGTGCCTGGGAATACAGAGGGGGCACAGATATGTAGGGGTACAGGAGTGCCCGGGAACACAGAGGGGGCACAGATATGTAGGGGTACAGGAGTGCCTGGGAATACAGAGGGGACACAGATATGTAGGGGTACAGGAGTGCCCGGGAATACAGAGGGGGCACAGATATGTAGGGGTACAGGAGCGCCCGGGAATACAGAGGGAGCACAGATATGTAGGGGTACAGGAGTGCCCGGGAATACAGAGGGGGCAGATATGTAGGGGTACAGGAGCGCCCGGGAACACAGGGACAGATATGTAGGGGTACAGGAGTGCCCGGGAATACAGAGGGGGCAGATATGTATGGGTACAGGAGCGCCCGGGAATAGAGAGAGGGGGCAGATATGTAGGGGTACAGGAGCGCCCGGGAATAGAGAGGGGGCAGATATGTAGGGGTACAGGAGCGCCCGGGAATAGAGAGGGGGCAGATATGTAGGGGTACAGGAGCGCCCGGGAACACAGAGGGGACAGATATGTAGGGGTACAGGAGTGCCCGGGAATACAGAGGGGGCAGATATGTATGGGTACAGAAGCGCCCGGGAATAGAGAGGGGGCAGATATGTAGGGGTACAGGAGCGCCCAGGAATAGAGAGGGGGGGCAGATATGTAGGGGTACAGGAGTGCCCAGGAATAGAGAGGGGGCAGATATGTATGGGTACAGGAGCGCCCGGAGATAGAGAGGGGGCAGATATGTAGGGGTACAGGAGCGCCCGGGAATAGAGAGAGGGGGCAGATATGTAGGGGTACAGGAGCGCCCGGGAATAGAGAGGGCACAGATATGTAGGGGTACAGGAGCGCCCGGGAATAGAGAGAGGGGGCAGATATGTAGGGGTACAGGAGCGCCCGGGAATAGAGAGAGGGGGCAGATATGTAGGGGTACAGGAGCGCCGGGAATAGAGAGAGGGGGCAGATATGTAGGGGTACAGGAGCGCCCGGGAATAGAGAGGGCACAGATATGTAGGGGTACAGGAGCGCCCGGGAATAGAGAGGGCACAGATATGTAGGGTACAGGAGCGCCCGGAATAGAGAGGGGCAGATATGTAGGGTACAGGAGCGCCCGGGAATAGAGAGAGGGGCAGATATGTAGGGGTACAGGAGCGCCCGGGAATAGAGAGGGCACAGATATGTAGGGGTACAGGAGCGCCCGGGAATAGAGAGGGCACAGATATGTAGGGGTACAGGAGCGCCCGGGAATAGAGAGGGCACAGATATGTAGGGGTACAGGAGCGCCCGGGAATAGAGAGGGGGCAGATATGTAGGGGTACAGGAGTGCCCGAGATTACATAGTTCACAGCTCCAGGAAAGCACAGAGCTCAGTACACGACGCTGGCCCGGTCGCCACAGCAAACACCCGCCTCGCAGCGCCGGGCTGCGCACACAGTTCCGGGTCAGGGGTCGCTACAGGCGCGGTTCTGTTGCTTTCTCAGGGTCAGGGCGCCACTTTCTTGCACTAAACAGAACTTTCAAACATCCCGCCAAACGGCCAGTAGTGCGGGCACCGCGCCAAGAGGTCAGTGGCGTGAACAGGGGATACGGACAACACTCCACCTGTTGCCCCGGAACCCACAGTCTCACCTTGTAGTCGCTGTCGTCCCCCGCCTCCCCCACTTTGCATCTCGGTTCAGGGACTGCGCAGTGACGTCAGCCGAACTCTGCAACCGACTCCCGCGCCGGAGTTGTGTGGCTGCGTGCTCGCTCCGGGGGAGGGCGGGAGCGCGCTACAGCGTGCAGTGTTGTGTTTATGGCGCGTTATAGGCTGGTGCACAGGGTGTATACAGCGGGGGTATTATAGGCTGCTGCACCGGGTGTATACAGCGGGGTATTATAGGCTGCTGCACCGGGTGTCACAGGGGGGATTATAGGCTGCTGCACAGGGTGTATACAGCGGGGGTATTATAGGCTGCTGCACCGGGTGTCACGGGGGATTATAGGCTGGTGCACAGGGTGTATACAGCGGGGGTATTATAGGCTGCTGCACCGGGTGTCACAGGGGGGATTATAGGCTGCTGCACAGGGTGTATACAGCGGGGGTATTATAGGCTGCTGCACCGGGTGTCACGGGGGATTATAGGCTGGTGCACAGGGTGTATACAGCGGGGGTATTATAGGCTGCTGCACCGGGTGTCACAGGGGGGATTATAGGCTGCTGCACAGGGTGTATACAGCGGGGGTATTATAGGCTGCTGCACCGGGTGTCACAGGGGGGATTATAGGCTGGTGCACAGGGTGTATACAGCGGGGGTATTATAGGCTGCTGCACCGGGTGTCACAGGGGGGATCATAGGCTGCTGCACAGGGTGTATACAGCGGGGGTATTATAGGCTGCTGCACCGGGTGTCACAGGGGGATTATAGGCTGGTGCACAGGTGTATACACGGGGGTATAAGGCTTGACGGATATTTAGGCTGCTGCACCGGGTGTCACAGGGGGGATTATAGGCTGCTGCGGGATGTATACACGGGGGTATTATAGGGCTGCTGCACCGGGTGTCACAGGGGGGATTATAGGCTGCTGGCGGATGTATACACGGGGGTATTATAGGCTGCTGCACCGGGTGTCACAGGGGGGATTATAGGCTGCTGTGCGGGATGTATACACGGGGTATTATAGGCTGCTGCACCGGGTGTCACAGGGGGGATTATAGGCTGCTGGTGTCGGGTGTATACACGGGGGGTATTATAGGCTGCTGCACACGGGTTTGTCCACAGGGGGGATTATAGGCTGCTGTGCGGGATGTATACACGGGGGTATTATAGGCTGCTGCACAGGGTGTACACCAGGGGGTATTATAGGCTGCTGCACAGGGGTGTATACCACGGGGGTATTATAGGCTGCTGCACAGGGTGTATACACTGGGGGTTTATAGGCTGCTGCACAGGGTGTATACACGGGGTGTTATAGGCTGCTGCACAGGGGTATACACCGGGGATATTATAGGCTGCTGCACGGGTGTATACACCGGGGGTATTATAGGCTGCTGCACAGGTATATACAGCGGGGGTATTATAGGCTGCTGCACATGGTGTATACACCGGGGTATTATAGGCTGCTGCACAGGCTGTATACACGGGGGTATTATAGGCTGCTGCACGGGTGTAAACACCGGGGTAATGTAGGCTGCTGCACCGGGTGTCACAGGGGGATTATAGGCTGCTGCACGGGGTGTATACACCGGGGATATTATAGGCTGCTGCACGGGTGTATACACCGGGGGTAATGTAGGCTGCTGCACAGGATGTATACACAGTGATATTATAGGCTGCTGCACGGGTGTATACACCGGGGGTATTATAGGCTGCTGCACAGGGTGTATACAGCGGGGGTATTATAGGCTGCTGCACATGGTGTATACACCGGGGGTAATGTAGGCTGCTGCACCGGGTGTATACACAGGGGGGATTATAGGCTGCTGCACAGGGTGTATACACAGGGGTTTTAGGATGCTGCGCAGGGTGTATACACCGGGGTGTTATAGGCTGCTGCATTGGCTGTATACACGGGGTTATAGGCTGCTGCACAGGATGTATACATCGGGGGTATTATAGGCTGCTGCGCAGGGTGTATACAGGGGGGTATTATAGGCTGCTGCACAGGATGTATACATCAGGGGTATTATAGGCTGCTGCGCAGGGTGTATACACCGGGGGTATTGTAGTCTGCTGCGCAGGGTGTATACAGGGGGGTATTATAGGCTGGTGCACATAGTCTATACACCGGTGGTGTTATAGGCTGCTGCACAGGGTGTATACACGGGGTATTATAGGCTGCGCACAGGGTGTATACAGGGGTGTTATAGGCTGCTGCACAGGGTGTATACAGGGGTGTATTATAGGCTGCTGCCAGGTGTATACATGGGGTGTATAGGATGCTGCCAGGGTGTATACACCGGGGTATTATAGCTGCTGCATGGTGTATACACAGGGGTGTTATAGGCTGCTGCACAGGATGTATACACGGGGTTATAGGCTGCTGCGCAGGGTGTATACAGGGGGTATATAGGCTGCTGCACAGGTGTATACACGGGTATTATAGGCTGCTGCGCAGGGTGTATACACAGGGGTGTTGTAGGTGCTGCGCAGGGTGTATACAGGGGGTATTATAGGCTGCTGCACATAGCTTATACACCGGGGTGTTATAGGCTGCTGCACAGGTGTATACACCGGGGTATTATAGGCTGCGCACAGGGTGTATACAGGGGGTATTATAGGCTGCTGCGCAGGGTGTATACAGGGGGGTATTATAGGCTGCTGCACAGGAGTGTATACATGGGGTGTATAGGTGCTGCGCAGGGTGTATACACCGGGTATTATAGGCTGCTGCACATGGGTGTATACAGGGGGTATTTAGGCTGCTGCACGGGTGTATACACCGGGGTTTATAGGCTGCTGCAACGGGTGTATACACGGGGGTGTTATAGGCTGCGCAAGGGTGTATACAGGGGTGTTATAGGCTGCTGCACACGGTGTATACACGGGGGGTGTTATAGGCTGCTACATCGGGTATATAGGCTGCTGCACGGGTGTATACACGGGGGTGATATAGGCTGCTGCACGGGGTGTATACACCAGGGTTTATAGGCTGCTGCAATCGGTGTATACACCGGGGGTATTATAGGCTGCTGCAACGGGTGTATACACGGGGGTTTATAGGCTGCTGCAACGGGTGTATACAAGGGTGTGTTATAGGCTGCTGCACGGGTGTATACACCGGGGTGTTATAGGCTGCTGCACGTATACACGGGTGTTATAGCTGCACTCGGGGATATTATAGGCTGCTGCACCGGGTGTATACAGGGGTTTGGTGCTGCAGGTGTATTACAACAGGTTTATTGGCTGGATGTGTATACCCGGGTATTTAGAACATTAACGGTGTTTAGTGACCAAAAGGGTTCTGAGTGTGTGAATTTGCCTCCTGAGGCAGTCTCTGCTTTCAGGTACTCTCCTGAGTTTTGGTCTACTGTATTTGAAAGGTGTAGTTCTTTCGCATCTCGCCAATTTGAGATGGCTTGGAAGGGTGTCAGAGATAACCTACGCTGCCTATGGAAATTGTTTGCCAGACCGGTGAAAAAGGTTGATGTTGAGATTCATGTTATTGGCTGTCACTGGATTTTGTACAAGACTTGTAGCGTCCTTTGGCCTACTTGTCTGTGACTCAGGGAATTGTGCACCTGGGACTTGCCTCTCAAGCTTGCTGCACAGTGGTGTATAGATTTTTGGTTTTGCCAATTTTTATCGTAAATTTATTGGTAATTTCTCGGTATTGTTAAACCATTGACTGATTTGACCAAAAAGGGTTCTGATTGGTGAATGCCTCCTGAGGCAGTCTCTCGTTTCAGGTACTCTCCTGAGTTATCTGGTCCTACTGTTATTTTGAAAGAGGGTGTAGTTCTTTCTGCCATCTCGCCCAATTTGAGACTGGCCTTGGAAGGGTGTCAGGAGGATAAACCTGAGCGCTGCCCTATTGGGAAATTGTTTGTCCCAGACCGGTGGAAAAAGAGTGTGATGTCTGAGATTCATTGTTCAGAGTTGGCTGGTCATCCTGGGATTTTTGGTACCAGAGACTTGGTTAGTCGGTCCTTTTGGTGGCCTACTTTGTTTTTGTGACGTCAGGGAATTTGTGCAGTCCTGTGGGACTTGCTCTCGCTCCAAGCCTTGCTCTCGCACTAGTGGGTGTATAGATTTTTGGGTTTTGCCAATTTTATCGTAAATTTATTGGTAATTTCTCCGGTATTGTTAAACCATTGACTGATTTGACCAAAAAGGGTTCTGATGTGGTGAATTTGCCTCCTGAGGCAGTCTCTGCGTTTCAGGTACTCTCCTGAGTTATCTGGTCCTGTTATTTTGAAAGAGGGTGTAGTTCTTTCTGCCATCTCGCCCAATTTGAGACTGGCCTTGGAAGGGTGTCAGGAGGATAAACCTGAGCGCTGCCCTATTGGGAAATTGTTTGTCCCAGACCGGTGGAAAAAGAGTGTGATGTCTGAGATTCATTGTTCAGAGTTGGCTGGTCATCCTGGGATTTTTGGTACCAGAGACTTGGTTAGTCGGTCCTTTTGGTGGCCTACTTTGTCTTGTGACGTCAGGGAATTTGTGCAGTCCTGTGGGACTTGCTCTCGCTCCAAGCCTTGCTCTCGCACTAGTGGTTTGTTAATGTCATTACCTGTGCCCAAGAGGCCATGGACCCATATCTATGGATTTTATTTCCGACCTCCCTGTTTCTCAGAGAATGACCGTTATCTGGGTGATCTGTGATAGGTTTTCCAAGATGATACATCAGGGTGGATTTGATTTAAATCAAACTGATTTAAATCACGATTTAAATCACTAGTCAGTAAGGCTTGATTTAAATCAGTGATTTAAATCAAAGTTTCTACCTAAACTAGTTCTTGCTACTTTAACATGCAAGTAGATGAAGATTTTTAGAATCACTTTTTATATTACTTTTTTCTCCCCAGTTTAATGGGTTAATCATTCATATGTGGACACCACTGTTCTGTTGTACTTAGGAAGGAGAAAAATAATCCTGACCTTAATAACAATTTAAATAGATTTATTCAACTGAAACAATAACAAAATTACAGCATAAGTTATTTGCTTAAACAAACATCCATGTTTGTTAACTAATTTGGCTAAACAAAAAATATATATATATTTTAAGAAACTTAGACTGTCAGCCCAGCCGACACATGAAAAACTTAAATACTACTGTCCCTGCTGTCCTCTGTAGCTCACTCGTCGTCATCTTCATCATCATCTTCTTCTTTGTTCCTATTCATAATCTGGAAAAGAAAAACAAGCTTTCCTGCTTTATTGGGTCCCAACCGATTTCTCAATTTAGAATGAATGAGTCCAAAGGAAGAGAATATTCTTTCAACGCCTGCAGAAGAAGCTACTGCTGTTAAAAGTGAAATCATTACTTGAACAGTCTCTAAATCCAAGCGCTTAAGTGACTTCCACCAGTTTACTGGTGTGACCTTCCTTAAAATATCTTCAGCAAACATATATTTCTTGAATGGTTCGCCCTTAGCTCTGAAGTTTATTATAGTTGGCATTAAAGATGGATGATTGCTGGATACCCATGTCATAGCTAACTCCTCTTCCTCAGCACTTAGGTTTTGACCCTGATATTGGATATTGACAATATTTGCCAAAAAATGAGCTGGAGTCAGTGCTTGTCCCATTCGTTTGTTTACTGCTTGTAATTTAATTCTGTCCATGTGTAGTTCTGTTTTTAAGTGTTCACTCAGTCCCTTCCAAATTTCAACAGCATCCGCAATAAAACAGCTATTTTTCTGTATTTTGTTTAAAGCTTGAGAGATGGGTTTCAGGAAGCTCAGCATATGTTCAACATTTCTCTTAAGCCCAATGTTGAGGATTTTGGCCGTGACAGTGCCATCTATTTTATCTTGATTTTCTTCACAAAGTGTCATCAGAATAGGCCAGTTTTTGATATACTGCTCAAAACAGTCCACCACAGAGTTCCATCTAACATCTTGTGGGAGCGTTAGCTTGGTTCCACCCATCCTTTTCAGAGCTGCTGCAGCAAAATGATTATTACGGAAGTATTTAGCAATTTCAACAACATTAGCCTTTATTTCTGGAACACTTAAGTCTTTGGCTAAGAGGTGCAGCAAATGAGCACTGCAACCATATGTTATTAGCTTTGTATTCCCTCCCTGCTCTTCTAAATTTCTTCTCATCTTGGATACGTTTGCAGCATTGTCAGTGACCAAACTGCGTACTAGACATTTGAATTTTTGTTCACATGTTATAGCTTTTACTGCCACTTCTTGTAAGTATTCTGCTGTGTGTGCATTTCCTGACGTATCAGTTGTTTGTGCAAGGAAGACTTTACCTTCTGTTGTTATACAAGCACATACAATAGGATCATTGTGGACATTACTCCACCCATCAATACTTAGGTTAACAATTTTACCCTCCAGAGCTGTTGCACATTGCTCCATTTCTCTGTCATACACTTGATCCAGCAGTTTCCCTGCAACATCAGCTCTGCTGGGTGGACTGTATCCTGGTCTCAGTGACTGAACCATATTAATGAAATGTGGGTTCTCAGTCAGACGGAAAGAAGAGTTCGTTGCATAAATAAACTGGGCATTTTTTTATCAATCAACTCTTTTTCTAATCTTCTAATTCTTATCACAAACCTATCTATGGTGGTTCCAGGAGGTAAAGGTTTTTTCTTCCTTTTGGGTGATGGTGATATGTGGCTTTGGGTGTCTGATGATGATGCTGCTGCTAATGAAGCACTATCCTGGATGGATAACTCTGAAACTATAGAACAGGATGATGGTAATCTTGGAGGTGGATAGTTTCCAGAATCCATGAATTCCCCTAAACAAAAAAAGTCAATGCTGTTATTTTATTGTTTATACAATTTCTGCTTATTGTACACAACACAGCACTGCCCCAAAAGGAATATTTGTTTTTCTTCATAACTGTACCAAATGACAGTAACATGCAGTAATAATAAGAAATATAATTTTTCTCACACATGACAGTTCAGTCTTTAGAAATAGGATTCAATAAAAATGTTTACCAACCTGAAGATCCTGCCTGTTCAGAAGTGTTTCTTTGGTCATCTTCATCACCGCACTTCTCATGATGTTGCCTCATTCGCGCCACCAGGCCTTGCATCTAGTGTTGAGCGATACGATAATGCAAATATCGGCTATCGGCCGATATTAGCTCTATCGGCCTTTCGATAATTCGTTTCGATATTTTCGTCTTATCGAATACCGTAATCGGATTTGTCACTGTCACTGTCTGTGTCCGTCGGTCGGGTCTGTCACTGTCAGTGTCCGTCGGTCGGGTCTGTCAGGAGTCAGCAGCACTTACCTGGCAGAAGTTCTCCGGCGGTCACGTACTGGACTGCTTCATGGCCGCCATCCTCTTCTCCCCGGCGGTCACATGCAGTTTCTCGCGATAACTGCAGTGACTGCTGGGTAATCCCGGCCGTAAAGCAGTCAGTCCGATGACGTCACCGCCGGGGAAGCAGGTAATCAGCTGTGCTGCGCCGGGATGTCAGGCTCTGCCTGTCATTGCGATGTAGCAGAGCTGGATCGTCGTGGGACTGTCGTTACTATGGACTGCGTCGGACAGGTGGTATACTGTTGGTTTGTTTTTTTTCTTTTTTACAGGAGATCGATGGCGTCGCAGGAATGAGAGAGTAATAAAATTAATGAAAACTGTGTTGTCTCTTTTATTTCATTAAAATACTTTTTTCTTGCTTTGTCTTTTTTTTATGCATTTAATAACTTTGGGATTAATAATGGATCGGTGTCTTATTGACACCTCTCCATTATTAACCGGGCTTATTCTCACCGTGCAATCAACGGTGACATTAACCCCTTATTACCCCGCTTGCCACCGCTACAGGGCAAGTGGGAAGAGCCGGGTAAAGTGCCACAATTGGCACATCTTTTGATGCGCCAAATGTGGGGCTGCTGTAGCCTGGTATTATCAGGCTGTTGAGGGCCAAAATCCATGGGCCTTGACAGTCTTTTAATACCAGGCCGCAGCAGTCTGCATTTTACTTGGCTGGTTAACAAAAATAGGGGGACCCCTACGCCGGTTTTTTTTTTTCGAGGGGTCCCCTATTTTTGTTAACCAGCCAAGCTAAGCAGACTGCTGTGGCCTGGTATTATCAGGCTTGCAAGGTCCATGGATATTGGATCCTTACCAGCCTGAAAAACCAGGCCTCAGCGGTCTGCTTCATCTGGCTGGTTAACAAAAATAGGGGGGACCCCACGCCAATTTTTTTCGAGGGGATCCCCTATTTTTGTTAATCAGCCAAGATATGCAGACTGCTGTGGCCTGGTATTATCAGGCTGGCAAGGTCCATGGATCTTGGCTCCTTAACAGCCTGAAAATCCAGGCCTCAGCGGTCTGCTTCATCTGGCTGGTTAACAAAAATAGGGGGGACCCCACGCCATTTTTTTTCGAGGGGATCCCCTATTTTTGTTAACCAGTTCCCTCTGACGTCACTGATTGTGTCCCTGGCTGACCTGAAGTGAAAGTGGAAAGCAATCAATTAAGCTTTCCACTTCCTCTCCTGTCAGCCAGGAGAGGAACTCATTCATTTGGGGGTTTACTGTGAGGCTGCAGCATTAGCTGCGGTCCCTGCAGTAAACATTAACCCTTTCTGATGGATTACACCGTGGGACCTGACTGTACATCGGATTGGTAAGAATAATTTTGCTTTATTATTTTATTTTTATTACAGGAAATGGTTTTAGCAGGTAAATAAAATATGGTCAAAAACTGTGTGATTATTTCATTAAACTTCTTTTTTATTAAAGTGTGTGTGTTTGATTTTTCTTTCATACAATAGGATTAATAATTGATAGTTGTCTGATTGACAGCTCTCAATTATTAACCTGGCTTAAAGTGACCTTTCAATTGCAAGGTCATTTTAACCCCTTATTAACCCATTCGCCACCGCTACAGGGCAATGGGAATAGACGAGCAAAGTGCCAGAAAGGGCGAATCTAATTATAGATTTGTCTTTTCTGGGGTGTCTGGGGGCAGATTTTAGTAGCCGGGGGGGGGCAAAAATAATGGTCCCTCTCTGGGCTATTATTATCTGCCCCCACTCACTGGCTTTGTCTGTCTGGTTGCGAAAATAGGGCGGGAGCCCACGCATTTTTTTTCAGCAATTTTACACCTCATATATATATATATATATATATATATACATGTCATTGAATTTGTGACACATATATATATATTTATAGTTCATACACTTCTACATAGTATAATAGCCGCTAATTCAATTGCCGGCTTTTGTGAAAATGCAGAACCCGACATGAAATGACACTTGGTTTACATAGAGTTAACCATGTCTTTTCATGTAGTTTGATATCTGATTTGCACAAACAATTACATGAGTGTAAGTGTGCAAAATTTCACACCTGTAGGGGTTAATTAAAGGTGTAAATTCATAGCAAAAAAGTCCGGTTTTTTTACAACGAATTTACACCTTTAATTAACCCCTACAGGTGTGAAATTTTGCACACATAGACTGATGTAATTATTTGTGCAAATCAGATTGCAAACGACATGAAAAGACATGGTTAACCCTATGTACACCAAGTGTCATTTCATGTCGGGTGCTTCTGTCTTTTCACAGAAGCCGGCTTTACCCGGCAATTGAATCAGAGGATATTTTACTATGTAGAAGTGTATAAACTATACATATATGTATATATATATATATGTCACAATGACATGTGTATATATATATATGTATTCTATGTGTGTATATTTAGTGTTTACAAGGAAATAAAGGTTTTTTTTAATTTCGATATTTTGTTCCCATAGACTTACATGGGACTTCCGCTATCGAAATCGGATATCGACGATATTTAGTGCTATCGGCGATACAATTTCGATACGATATTTTTAGATATCGAGCAATATCGCTCAACACTACTTGCATCTCTTTGTTGCATCGTTTGCATTTTGCACGCATGCCTGCCTTACCAATAGGCGAAGGAGCTTCATTAAAATATTCCCAAACTGGGTCTCTTTTACGGCCTGCTGCCATTATAAGGAAAGAATGTAATAAACCTCAGATCGTACACACAAACAGATCCAGACTTGTCTGTCTGTGGCTATGCTGCAGTATTGTGCTCAAAGTTTCACTTTCATTTTCTTGTCTGCTTGCCCTTCCTCCTCCTCACACTTAGATTCACATTCTTCTTGTGTTGTGCAGATCTATTCCACTCCAAACAATCAGAAACATATTGTCTAACTTCTTGGACTTGGCACTGAAGGGGTTGATTCTGTATTCATATAGGTTTGTAGAACAATAGGATTAAGGTCTTTTTCTCAACTCTGTTCATGTTGTAACATTTTTGCCGTGAAGAAGAGGCTGGGACCTCTGCAAAGTCAAATTCAGTTTTGAGAACTGCGTAAGTAAAGCGAGCGTCTGTGATAATATAGGAGAGAAACTGCCCACTAATCCTACAGAATCCTCTGGAAGAGCATGGCATTGTGAATGTTACACATATACAGCCTTTATTCTACTGAGTTAAACAACTCAGCTTTATCTCATGATGGAAGAACATTTGGATGGTAAAATATTTTCCTCAAAAAGCAGTTTATTGAAAAAAATCCGATTTAAATCAAAAAAATCCGATTTAAATCAAAAAAATCTGATTTTTTTGATTTTTTTAAAAAAATCATTGATTTTTATCCACCCTGTGATACATCTTGTTCCATTACCTAAGTTACCTTCCTCCTCCGAATTGGTGCCTTTGTTCCTTCAGCACTTTGTTCGGTTACATGGCATTCCGGAGAACATTGTGTCTGACAGAGGAGTCCAGTTTGTTTCCAGATTTTGGAGGACATTTTGTTCTAAACTTGGTGTTCAATTATCTTTCTCCTCTGTTTTTCATCCTCAGACCAATGGACAAACCGAGAGAACAAACCAGACCTTGGAGACTTATTTGAGATGTTTTGTGTCTGCTGATCAAGATGACTGGGCCTCTTTTTTGCCTTTGGCTGAGTTTGCTCTTAATAATAGGGCTAGCTCTGCCACCTTGATGTCTCCATTTTTCTGCAATTTTGGGATTCACCCTCGATTTTCTTCGGGACAGACGGAGGCTTCTGTCTGTCCGGGTGTTGACTCTGTTGTGGAGCGAATGCAGCAGATTTGGGACCAGGTAGTGGAGAGGTTGTCTCTCAGGAGAAGGCCCAACGGTTTTCCAACCGGCATAGGACTGATGGTCCTCGGTTTAAAGTGGGGGACTTGGTTTGGTTGTCCTCAAGAAATATCCCTGTTGTGAAAGTTTTGGAAATGAATTCTGAGCAGAAGCTCCCTCTTGTGGTTACAAACAGTACTGAACCATTCAATGAGGATTGGCAATCAGGAGTCACAGACTGGCTTGATATAAGGGAGGTTCCCTCCCATCATGGTTGCCGGTGATCAATTGTTCTTGTCTCAACTGTGGTTCCTGGTTCACTTGGAAGCTTGCTGAGTCTTGCCTCTTCTTCTGCTTTCAGATAAGATATTTTCTATTTTTGTGCTTACCATTTGCATATTTCTCTGCATTTCTGTGAGGTTAGCCAGGTCTCCCCCCCCTGGGGGGCTTGGGCTCCTCTCAGTTCCGCTGGAGCCACTGTTATTTGTTCATTTGCCTTTTTCAGTGGCTGCGGCTTAGTTTTGTTACACCAGAGAACTGATTTAGGTGGTAGAGGTCGTGTGATCTCAGGTGTTTTTGCAATCAGTAGCGTTGGCATTTTTTAGGGTTTTTTTGGATTGCAGTGAGTATCCTTTCTATCCTTTTCTGTCTAGGCAGATTGGGCCCCAGCGTTTGCTCATACTATTTTCTGTCTGTGTCTGTATTTCCTCTTGTCTAACCGCCATTACATGTTTGGGGGCTTCCTATGTTCTTTGGGGATCTGCTCCGGGGCAGATAGCTTTCCTCTTTCTATCTTTAGGTGTAGTTAATCTCTCAGGCTATGAAGAGGCGTCTAGGACCAAGGTAGGAACGCTCCACGGCTGCCTTTAGTTGTGGTGGTTAGTCAGGGTACTGCAATCCAATAGATTCCAACCTCTCTGGTGTATTGCCGTTTTTGCCTGCTCTCCTCAGCTACCGAAACATAACAGTATCACCGGCCAAACTGAAAATTGTATGGTACTCACAGAAGGAAAAAATAGTGTGGAAAGAAAAAAGTTGTCAGAGTGAGTTGTCAGAGATTTTTTTTTTTCTGTTTCTTGCATTTTTTCCCTTTTAGTCTCTGGGTGCTGAGGAGGATTTTTTTATTTTTTTCTCTCAATGCAGCTAGCACAGCTGTCTGGCCGTGTGGATCAGCTTGTCACTGAGGTTCGGAGTATTGCTGTCTATCTTGCTGGGTTGCCGGTTGTGGAACCTAGGATTCCCATGCCAGATTTGTTTTTGGGAGATCGGGCCAAATTTCTGAATTTCAAAAATAACTGTAAGTTGTTTTTTGCCTTAAAACCTAAGTCCTCAGGGAATGCAGCACAGCAGGTTCAAATTGTCATCTCTCTCCTGCGCGGCGATCCTCAGGATTTGGCTTTTTCCCTGACACCTGGGGACCCTGTTTTGAGTGATGTTGATGCATTTTTTCTGGGTCTGGGGTTATTGTACGATGAGCCTAATGTCACTAATCAAGCTGAAAGAACCTTGTTGGCATTAAATCAGGGGCTTGAGGACGCTGAGTTGTACTGTCAGAAATTCCGAAAATGGGCAGTCCTAACCAAATGAAATTATGATACTTTGGCAGCCCTTTTTCGGAAGGGGCTGTCAGAGAATGTAAAAGATGTTATGGTGGGTTTCCCTGCTCCCTCTGGTCTCAATGATTCTATGTCATTAGCGATTAAAATTGACAGACGTTTGCGTGAGCGTAGAGATATGCGTGGAATAGTGTTGCCTTGTGAGCCAGCTTCTGAACCCATGCAGTGTGATAGAGTGGCTTCTGGGGCACAGCGTCATGAGTTTTGAAAACGCAATGGGTTATGTTTCTATTGTGGTGACGCCTCTCATGCTATTTCTGTCTGCCCTAAGCGAGGAAGACGTTTTGCACGCTCAGTTGTCTTGGGTAGTGTTCAGACTAAATTTCTGTTGACTGTTACCCTGATTTGCTCCCTGTCCACATTTTTGCTCAGGCTTTTGTTGATTCGGGAGCAGCTATTAACTGATGGATTTTGATTTTGCTAAACGTTGTGGGTTTCCCTTGATACCCCTACGGAAGTCTGTTCCCCTACTGGGGATTGATTCTACCCCTTTGGCTGAGAATAAACCCCAGTTCTCTGCTCAGGTGATAATGAGGGTTGAACTGATCATCAGGAGAGTTGCAAATTTTTGGTGCTGTATAATCTGCATGACATTATGTACTAGGTTTCCCTTGGTTGCAGTCTCATAATCCTGTTTTGGATTGGAAATCTGTGTCTGTAACAGTTGGGGCTGCCAATGTGTTAATGCCAACACTCCTGTTTTTTCTGCCTCTCCCCAGGCTCAAGATGTTCCTGACTTTTTGACTGATTTTTCTGATCTGTTTAGCGAAAGTAAATCTGCATCCTTGCCCCCCTATAGGAGCTATGACTGTGCTATTGAATTAGTGCCTGGTAGTAAATTCCCTAAAGGTCGACTTTTTAACTTGTCTGTACCTGAACATGACGCTTTGTGGTCTTATATCAAGGAGTCATTGGAGAAGGGTCATATCAGACCATCCTCTTCACCCTTGGGTGCCGGTTTTTTCTTTGTGGCCAAAAAGGATGGTTCATTAAAGCCGTGTATTGATTATCGTCTCTTGAACAATATCACTGTGAAATATCAATATCCGTTACCCTTGATTTCTGACCTGTTTTCCAGGGTGAAAAGTGCTACTTGGTTTACCAAGCTTGACCTCAGGGGGGCGTTAACCTTATTCGCATTAAGCACGGGGATGAATGGAAGACCGCGCTTAATACCCCAGAGGGGCATTTTGAGTACTAGTAATGCCCTTTTTTTTCCAATGACTGGGACTTCATGTGAAACATGTTCGGACTGTGTTCCAGATTTTGAGAGAGAATGCTCTGTATGTGAAGGGATCAAAGTGTCTTTTTGGCGTACAGAGGATCTCATTTCTGGGATTCAATTTGTCTCCATCTGTTATTGAAATGGACCCGGTCAAGGTTTAGGCCATCTGTGATTGGGTCCAACCTACTTCATTAAAGGCTCTTCAGAGATTCTTGGGTTTTGCCAATTTTTATCGTAAATTTATTGGTAATTTCTCTGTTACTGTTAAAACCATTGTCTGATTTGACCAAAAAGGGTTCTGATGTGGTGAATTGGCCTCCTGAGGCAGTCTCTGCGTTTCAGGAGCTTAAGCGGAGATTCACTTCTGCTCCTGTTCTACAGCAGCCTGATGTTTCTCTGCCATTTCAGGTGGAGGTTGATGCCTCTGAAATTGGGGCAGGTGCCGTTTTGTCCCAAAGAGATCCTGAGACCTCTAAAAGTAACCCTTGTGCTTTTTTCTCTCGAAAATTTTCTCCAACTGAATGTAATTATGACGTGGGTAATCGGGAGTTATTGGCCATGAAGTGGGCTTTTGAAGAGTGGAGACATTGGCTGGAGGGAGCCAAACATCAGGTGGTCGTCCTCACGGACCATAAGAATCTGGTTTATCTGGAATCAGCCAAGCGACTTAATCCTAGATAGGCCAGGTGGGCCTTGTTTTTCACACGTTTTAATTTTGTGGTTTCTTTTTTCCTGGCACTAAGAATATTAAGGCGGATGCCCTCTCGAGGAGTTTCCTTGCGGACTCTCCTGAGTTATCTGATCCTGCTGTTATTTTGAAAGAGGGTGTAGTTCTTTCCGCCATCTCTCCCAATTTGAGACTGGCTCTGGAGGGGTGTCAGGAGGATAAACCCGAGCGCTGCCCTGTTGGGAAATTGTTTGTCCCAGACCAGTGAAAGAAGAGTGTGATGTCTGAGATTCATTGTTTCGCGTTGGCCGGTCATCCCGGAATTTTTGGTACCAGAGACTTGGTGAATCGGTCCTTTTGGTGGCCTACTTTGTCTCGTGACGTCAGGGAGTTTGTGCAGTCCTGTGGGACTTGCTCTCGTTCCAAGCCTTGCTCTCGCTCTAGTGGTTTGTTGATGCCATTGCCTGTGCCCAAGAGACCATGGACCCATATCTCTATGGATTTTATTTCCGACCTCCCTGTTTCTCAGAGCATGACCGTTATCTGGGTGATTTGTGATAGGTTTTCCAAGATGATACATCTTGTCCCATTACCTAAGTTGCCTTCCTCCTCCGAATTGGTGCCTTTGTTCCTTCAGCACGTGGTTCGGTTACACGGCATTCCTGAGAACATTGTGTCTGACAGAGGAGTCCAGTTTGTTTCCAGATTTTGGAGGACTTTTTGTTCTAAACTTGGTGTTCAATTGTCTTTCTCCTCTGCTTTCATCCTCAGACCAATGGACAAAACTGAGAGAACAAACCAGACATTGGAGACTTATCTGAGATGCTTTGTGTCTGCTGATCAAGATGACTGGGTCTCTTTTTTGCCTTTGGCTGAGTTTGCTCTTAATAGGGCAAGCTCTGCCACTTTGATGTCTCCATTTTTCTGCAATTTTAGGTTTCACCCTCGATTTTCTTCGGGACAGACGGAGGCTTCTGTCTGTCCGGGTGTTGACTCTGTTGTGGAGCGTATGCAGCAGATTTGGAACCAGGTAGTGGAGAGGTATGTCCCTCTCTCAGGAGAAGGCCCAGCGGTTTGCCAACCGGCATAGGATGATGGATCCTTGGTTTAAAGTGGGGGACTTGGTCTGGTTGTCCTCAAGAAATATCCCTATGAGAGTTGCATCTCCTAAGTTTAAGCCTAGGTTTATTGGACCTTATAAGATCATGGAGATTTTAATCCTGTTTCCTTTCGTTTACTTCTTCCAGGGACATTTAAGATCCATAACGTGTTCCACAAGTCCTTATTGAAGAGGTTTGTCGAGCCAGTGGTTCCTATGGCTGCGCCCCTGACC
>JARQOD010000004.1:189715880-189796786 GCA_033576555.1 Oophaga sylvatica | reverse complement strand
CGGGGCTCGGAAGGGAAGTAGTGACGTTTTGGATTGCAGTTTTTGGGGAAATTGGTTGGGGGGGGTCATGTGCATTTGGAGACCCCTGAGGGCCCAAAAACAGGGGAAAACCCCCACAAGGAATTAAATCAGAAGTTTGTGGCGCTATGAACCCCCAAGTACTTCACAGAAGTTTTAACTTTCCCAGCCTTTTAAAAAAAAAAAAAATCATTTTTTTTTTTAAAAAAAATGTTTTTGGGGTCGCCCCCAGTTTTTTTTTTTCCCCAAGGGTAACAGGAAAAAAAAGGGCCCAAAAATTGCACAATAATCTTGTGGCCAGAGAAAGCTGATACCCCATATGCAGGGGGTAAATATGTTTGGGCGCAGGGAAGCTCAGAAGTGAAGGAGCACCATTTGATTTTTTCAACGCAAGAAATTGGCTAAAAATTTTGAGATCAGACGCCATGTCACATTTGGAGAGCCCCTGATGTGCCTAAACAGCAGAAACCCCCCAATTCTAACTCCAACCCTAACCCCAACACACCCCTAACCCTAGTCCCAACCCTAACCACAAACCTAACCCTAACACACCCCTAACCGTAATCCCAACCCTAATCCTAACGTTAGCGCCAACCCTAACCCTAACGGGAAAATGGAAATAAATACATTTTTTTAATTTTATTATTTTTCCCTAACTAAGGGGGTGATAAAGGGGGGTTTGATTTACTATTTATAGCGGGTTTTTATGATTGGCAGCTGTCACGCTAAAAGACGCTTTTTATTGCAAAAAATAGTTTTTTGCATCACCACATTTTGAGAGCTATAATTTTTGCATATTTTGGCCCACAGAGTCATGTGAGGTCTTATTTTTTGCGGTACGAGTTGACGTTTTTATTGGTACCATTTTTGAGCACGTGACATTTTTTGATTTTGATTTTGATTTTGATTTTTTGATTGCTTTTTATTTCGATCTTTGGGAGGTTAGAATGAACAAAAATCAGCAATTCATGAATTTCTTTTGAGGGAGGCGTTTATACCGTTCCACATGTGGTAAAATTGATAAAGCAGTTTCATTCTTTGGGTCAGTACGATTACGGTGATACCTCATTTATATCATTTTTTTTATGTTTTGGCGCTTTTATAGAATAATAACAATTTTATATAAAAAATTATTATTTTTGCATCGCTTTATTCTGCGAGCTATAACTTTTTTATTTTTTCGCTGATGATGGCTCGTTTTTTGCAGGACAAGATGACGTTTTCAGCGGTACCATGTTTATTTATATCGGTCTTTTTGATCGCGTGTTATTCCACTTTTTGTTCGGCGGTATGATGATAAAGCATTGATTTTTTGCTTCGTTTTTTTTTTTTTTTTTAAGGGGTTCACTAAAGGGGTTAACTAGTGGGACAGTTTTATAGGAGGGGTCGTTACGGATGCGGCGATACTAAATATGTGTACTTTTATTGTTTTGTTTTTTTTATTTACAGGAAAAAATGAATTTATTGGGGAATATTTTTTTTTTTTTTATGATTTTTTTTACCACTTTTTATTTTTACTTTTTTTACTTTCTTACTTTGTCCCAGGGTGGGACATCACTGTATTTTAGCAGATCGCTGGTGTGACAGTGTGCACAGCACTCTGTCACACCAGCGATCGCTCTGGCATCGCTACAGGCTTCCCCAGCGCCTGCTCTCAGCAGGCACTGAGGAAGCCGCCTCCCTACAGGACCCCGGCGCCATCTTGGATCCGGGGACCTGGAGGGAGGATGGACCCTCGGAACAGCGCGACACATCGCGCTGCTCTGAGGGTCTCAGGGGAGCGCGCAGGGAGCCCCCTGCCTGCGCGATTCTCCCCTGTGCCCCGGGTACAGCGCGATCATGTTTGATCGCGGTGTGCCAGGGGTTAATGTGCCGGGAGCGGTCCGTGACCGCTCCTGACACACAGTCACGGGTGTCAGCTGATCGCCCATGATGTACTATTCCGTCCATGGGAATTAGGTCCAGGGTCACATGGACGGAATAGTACGTCTGATGGAATAAAGGGGTTAATGTGTTGTGTATATGTTTGGTTTGGCCTTCTATTGAATCAAATGGAGTTCGGGTACATTCGGTGAACCGTTCGGCAAACATGTTCTGCTAACATCTAAACATTCGGCAAATCAAACCGAACCTTTAAAAGTTTGATCATATCGAGTATTGATTACCCTTGAGTCACAAGGTGGGAGAATATTCTTGCAGAATATTTGGAGCCTTGCATACATCAGAGTAAGGCTCAGTCATGGGGCATATTATATACCATCAGGGTACTGATCCTATGGAACTACATAGAAATCTATTGCTATATATATAGCTATGTGGGCATGAGTCCATTGATCATTGGTATCTCATTATGATATGGATCGCATCTAATATAGGGTTAATCATTAAATTGCGGGAGTGTCTATCTCCGCACCTTGATGTTACCGTTTTTTTTTTCTTGGCTCGGTTTCCTCTTCTCACCACTGGCACCTATGAGCAATTTTTCAATCTCGCTGACCATAGTATGGACAAATCTGTGGTCATCCTACCTGGGCTTTTTCCAGTGATTTAATCTGTCTCTCTCTTTGATTTCTCTATAAAATCTACATGACAAATAAATGGTTGTTCCCATATTTCGTCTTCTTGCCATTTATGCGATTCTTATCTCTTGGCTCACGCCTTTCTTTTCCCTACTGGCACCTGTGGGCAAGTTCCCACAATTCTTTAATAGAATTAAGATAGGCACATTGGCCATGCTTTTTTGGTATCATCATGTGATCAATTGGTATGATGGGGACCTCCAAATTCTTGCTCCATAAAACTATATACTGTGACTCAGCTCTTAGGGCAGTTTTATTGCAGACTTGAAAATGGTTATCAACCACAATGTGGGTTTAGATCTTGGTAAGCTTTGAACCTTCAAACTGAGTAGCTTGGTGCTCTATTTCTGAAATGTCCATAACATCGCTGATTGGCGCATTTCTTGCATAGGTATACAGGCTACGTTATAGCATGCACTATATTCATTGATTTTTCTGACAAAAAAGCTACTTATAGTTTTTATATGTGTTGTTATTATCGATGCCATCTGTATTGGTACATGCTGTTACAGCTCAGGACACCTGGCAGTGCCAAATAATTGATCATGTTTATAAACAATTTTAGCTGATATCTGCTTACAATCAAAAATTCTTTGCTTTAGAACAGGTTCTAAGATTTTCATACACAATTATCATCTTTATACAGATATTAGATCTTGGAACATATGTTGAAATACTTTGTGCCACCTTACTATGATATATTTTACTGATCTGCACTACTAATCAATACACATCGGCTTGTGTATCCCTTCCTTGACTATGTTATTTTGTATCCTGTTGTTGTATGACTTCCGCGCATGCCAATTTTTGAATATCAGCAAGGGTATCTGCTTTCGTCAGTATCATACATCATTTGGATGCTCCTGCCTCTTCAGCTGCTGCACAGGCACATTGCTGGGTATTGGCAGTGATGTCTGCCCTAACCAGCATCACGCTTCAAAATACTCCCGCTTCCGCAAACAGACAGCCGAAGGCTATCCACCACCGGTATGTTTTTGATGAATGATTAGTAACTTTCTTCAATTGTTTGGCATCATATATGCCTTTTAGGGCATTCCTAATGGTCTTGTGACTATATTGTGCTTTGCACTTTTCTATGAGATTTGATAAATATTCTATCTTTTATTTCTAATTACAATTTTGGGACTAATTTGTAGCACCAGAGCCGCAGCTTGGATCCAGTTCACGCCTCCCGCAGGTGCCCCGCTGGAATCCCCGCTCCTCGCTACCTGGCCTCCTTCCCTGGTCCTACGCGCTCTCCTGCTGCTGCTTCCTGGCATGCGTTCTGCAGTTCTCCGGGCATGGCTGAGGGTGCGCGCACTCCCGGTCTCTTAAAGAGACAGCGCGCCTTTTTCATAAAGGGTCAGAACCAATGGCTGAGTAGCTGGTATTATTTCAGGCATATATATTAAGGTTTGCACTATAACTTACCAAGAATGATTACTCTAGAGCATAGGAACTGCATTGCTGCATAGAAAAAAAATTTAAAAAGCGCTATATGATGTATATATGAAATATGTATCTGCAAAAATTGCTATAAAAAAATGAAGGCTCTTAGCGCATAGATTAGCCAATATATGTATGCCCAATTACCACGTCACGGTGTCCTTCGTCAATTGGGTCACTATCCTGTTATGTCACCTCTCTTGGGCAAAAGCCTACAATTTATGGGGCAGGAATAGACCAGCTAATCTGATTAAAATCACCTGTGACTTTTGGGAGTGAGTGCACATGTCCAAAAAGCTTAATACAAATAGACAAGAAAAATTATTTCAGGTACCTCTGCCCTAGGGAAGGTGCCTGAGCAACGAGTGTTTCCTGTTGCTAATCCCAGGTTTCCTGTACCTTTGTTCCAGTGTTCCGCCACCTTCCTGCTAATCCTGTTTGTTTCCTTAGTGTTCCTGCTGCGCTTCACTACATCTCCTTGGAGGATGCCTGAACTTCCTGCATCAGTTCGCACCCACTCCTGCTCGCTATCCGATTCAGCCATCTGCCGAGTTCTCCGCCACCTGCAAAACCTGCCAGTCCGCCTGTTCGGCTGGGTCAGCTTCCACATGTCCGGGGTCTAAATGGAAGTAGCACCTGCGTCCCTCGGGCATTCAAATCTGATCCTGTTTGAGGGGTCTTACTACGGGTGTCTGGGGCTCACATAGTCATGCCCCCTTCGGAGGCCCCCGGTCAGTGGTCCCGTGATTCAACAAAAATTACAATAAACGTATGTACACTGCAACATCTGTGCCTCCGTTTCCATTTGTTACATAATTTATGATATACCCTTTCTGTGACTGTATTCATGCATCTTAGTGCCTATGATACCGGGACTGTGCTGTGCATTCGTGTTACCTTTTTCAGAATCTTATTGTTGTAATCATTGGGGTTTGTTATTTGGTCTATTTGAACCAGATTAGCTTTGTTTTTTTTGGCATGTACCATAACATTTTTAAATGTTTTGTAAATGTTTGTCATATTTTTCCCAATAAAGACTGAAAAATACACTGAATTTTCAGGTGTTTATCACTATATAGTTCTTTTTTGTATACTATACTATAGTTTAAAACATGACACACCAACAGGAGATAAAAAATACAGTTGCAAAAAAACAATAAAAGCGCACTAAAAAAAAGAAAAATGAAAGTAACTTAACTTAATAGAAAAATCTTCAACATCAAAAACTCACTAAAATGTAATCAATGGAACGTAACCAGAAACTTTCTCCACACAGTATTCATATTTTCTTCCTTCTTTCCTACCTTTGTGGTCTCCTTTTTGCAACACTAACAAGCAAACCAGAGGAGTCTCTGCGAATTTGTGTTTGTGCGGGTCCTGAAGGAGTTTGTCCCAGAGTATCCATAGTTTATTGCTAGGAGAACAAGCAGTGCTGAGAGGAAGCCTGAAGAGACAGATAGGTCTGGGGATGTAAGCTATCTGCATGTGTGTAGAGACAACATAAATGGGTGAGATACAAACTTTTTGTCCATGAAGACTTCTCAATAACTTTTCTCCCACATATGTTTACAAGTTATTCTTAGATATAAGTAATTTTTTTTTAACTCTTTGTCTATGGTAATCTGACCGGTTAGGTTATGTTCACACAAGGTCTTTTTCAGGCAGAAAAAAGTGCCACAAATAATAATAATACAATAATAACGTTAAAACTACAATGCTGTGCACATGTTTAGTCCTTTTTTACTTTTAACTGCTTCAAGGTAGCTTATTCATTTTCGAGGCACCTTTCATTAGGAAGTTACTCACTACAGAAAAAAAGACACAAGTGGCAGAACTGCCCAAAAAACGGTAAAACTGCCAGCGACGCCCCTTCAGGATAAAGCTGCTTTTTCCTTAAGCTGCATTGCCTAGGAAAACTTCAGCAGGCGTACCAGCATGTTAAAGGGAACCCGTCACCAGTTTTGGCAAACATGAGATATGGCCATCACCTTTCAGGACCGATATATAGCATTCTATAATGCCACCATAATTTGTGTAGAAAGAAAGCAGATCTGAATTTGGAACCTATTTAGATTAAAACAAAATAATATTCAAGGTTAAACATTCATTTTAAAATAGCTTTATGATTGTATCAGATAAACAAACTTCCACACTTAACTTTTTACATTCATGCCATTTTTTTTAGATATTTAATTAAGGTCTGCTTTGGAAAGATACATTAAAAGTTTTTAGCTTCTATGATGAAAATAAATGTGGAAACAATAATATGGAAGCATACTAAAAATAACTTTACAAGAAAATGTGGGGCATCATGAGATTAGTTTGTGGAAATAACAGTATTTGAAAAGCACCGGGAGGCAGGGAGACAGAAGCCAATGATTTCTGAAGAACCGTCCAAATGGTGTCAGATCAGTTTGTATAATTTCTTTTTAGGGCATTACTAGAAATGTTATTTTAAACTACTCAGTTGTAAAAAAAAAAAATAGCAACTTCACATAAATCATTGATATATGCCATCTAGTCTGTTCTCCCAAAACACCAGGTTTGTAAGGAACTTTTTTTTGATGATATGTGATGATATGCTTGAATTGTCTCCCACTGTTTTAATTTTTTTCCCCGGAGAAGTAAGGTGTTATGCATATAATATTTTAGTTTACTGAACCAGCAGGACAATGCATGTATACCTCAATAAATATATTGGAAAATGAAGCTGAAAGAAACCAACGCACATTTTTCTGGATTTCCGTAACACTCCTGCAAGCAGCATTGCCTCTCTAACTAATGAGTAGATGGTTGAAATTGATTCTGCCATCATTTCCTGGACAACTTGCTGAAGAGCAGTGTGACCGCTCAAATCTTTCAAAATGGAGATTAAACTTCAGCAGCGAACTAGAAATGTAATTAAGAGAGTAGTGATCCATGTTGTGCTCTCTGTGAGTCAGAAGCAATAGAAGAGGCTATTTGTCGAATATTCTGAATATAAGGGAAAATGCAGACTGTTTATATTCATGCTAATTCTACATACACATAGTGTATGGCACCCATCAAAGCGGAAATGTACTGCACAGATCGTAGATTGTGATCACATGACACAAATCGCTATGTGACACTTGTGAAGAAAAGAAAAAAGCAATGTGCTCTAAAGTGTAGAGATCCTTGGTTAAAAAGGATTGATGAAGACTGACATGACATATGGTAATACAAAACAGGCAAAACCCTGTTGTATTGCCAGGGAATGAAGCGTTCAGCTTCAGATTACTTGTCAATGTGTTTCAGTTGTTTTTAGTCAATGTGTTTCAAAAAACAGTAAAAATCAATAATAAAATAATATGCTATATAGCACTGCTTATTGCAAGCAGAGGCTCTCTTGGACTCGGGGAGCTTAGTGATTCTGGTACATGGGTACCTTGTTGCCATGGACAACCCCAATGGACGGAAATTGGGGTGGTGGGTATACATGGGGAACTCCGAGAATACCTGACCGCGGAAGTTATTTTTTTCCATACCGTGTGGAGACATCAAATATGTGGTGGGAGTAGTGAAGACCCTTTCATATGGGACTGTGTTGGGAAGAGACTTGCCCCTGTTCTGGTCCCTGTGAGAGACCAAGGTTAACCCTCCCAAGGTAAATGTTATTCCGGGCGCAGAACTCGAAGATTCCGAGTCAGGGTTACCTGCCATAGGGGTCGCCAACCTTGGGACAGAGTTTAACCCCGATAGGTTTCCCTTAAAGGTAATAGCAGGAAAGGTCGAGGAGACCCCACCGATCCCCGAGCTGGAAATGTCTCCCGGTAAGTACAGGACAGCTCAGCTCCAGGGTCCCACGCAGAGACTCGCTTATAAAAAGAAAGCCTAGAGGAACCAGGAATGTGTGGTCACGGAGGTGACTTCGGTCTTACCCACAGGGAACCCTCTGGCGCCGGCCAAGGACACAGCCGTGGGTCAGGTTAAATGAAATGGAGCTCTCGCTAATCATCAGTGGCAGGAGGCTGCGACGGAGCATGGATGTTTTCTCGGAGCTGACAGGGCGGACCTCGATGATCCAGCATGACATAGTCACTGAGCCCTGGGCAAGGGTACGGAGGAAACCGTACCAAGGGTCAGAAGCCCAGTACTTAGGTTATGGGATAGGCCGCGGGGTTGTCAGACCCCAAATAACAAGGTCGAGGCCAGCCAAAACTGGCCAAAATCTACTGTTAGTCAGGAAAGTGGGTGTGTCTTCTGTAATGGAGAACGGGGAGGTGGTAGGTCACATAACAAAGCGTGGTGGAGAAACGCAAAAGAGAGGAATACGTGACTCCCTCGATGGTTCCGATCCCTACAAAACTTTGTTTTTTCCCTGGAGCCTGGGGAAGTCACAGGGACATGCAGATGACCTGTCACAGACCCCTTGTGTGGTGGCAAGTGTTCAACCCCACAAGTTTGAAATGAGGAGGGGGGTATGTGAGGCAGTGACCGTTGTCATATGCGAGGGTCGCTATGTGTTCCCCCCAGGATGCACACAGAGGCGTATTGAGGCCGTGGGAGTGTATTGCAGTCACAGGCATAGCAGTGATTGCAATGCAAAATAAAAGTAAATGTTGGTCTTGGGCAAGCTATTTGTCCAAGGCAGATTTAAGTAAACCTGCTCTGGGTTTTTATTTTTGAAATCGACTACAGGCTGGTAGTGGTGCAGTCCATTTCCTTCCCGGCCAGGTTTTCCATGTGGCCTGCGGCCACAGGTTCCTTGCAAAAAACCCTGCAGCAAAGGGTTGGGTGTATCAGTTTGGTCTTGCAAGCGTGCAGAATGCAGAGCAGAAAGCTTTGCAGAGCTCCACATATGTGAAGCAATGCCAAGCGGAGCCAAAAGGCCTGGCACTCCTCAAAGTACACGGCTGTGCAGTCGCCCAAGGCAACAGGTTTCGGAAGTGGACTGTCTTGTTTCCAGGCTGCGATCCGGAGGTGGACTGTCTTGTTTCCCGGCTGCGATTCGGAAGATCCTATTTACTTTCTGTTTTGTGAGTACGCTGAACATTAAAGAGACTTTGCTTTGAACTGTGCCTCATCACTGCACAGTGTGGACACCGCTGCACTACATAGGCAATCACTTTTTAACACAGGGTCCTATAGGTTTGGATTTCTTTTTCCGTTACTAATAAAGACCTTCATTTAAAAACTGCATTTTGTGTTTACTTGTGTTATCTTTGTCTAATATTTAAATTTGTTTGCTGATCTGAAACAATTAAGTGTGACAAACATGCAAAATAATAGGAAATCAGGAAGGGGGCACACAACTGTATCTCTATCTTTGCACATCTTTAGCACATACAAATCTTTCATTTCTATTCTGCATTCTATTTCGGTACATGGCACAAGGACCGCACGCGGATGTCACACTTATATCATCCGTGTGCATGTGTGCGATACGTATTGTCATTGATGCTGCTGGGAAAAAAACCCTCAATTTTCTCCATGTGGGTCACGTACCGGAAGCACAGACGTGTGAAGGAGGCCTAACAAAGAATAAGAAGTTGATTAAAAGGTTACACAGTGACCTCATGTAAATAAAACAAATAGATAATACATAGTGCCAACATTGCAGTTTACAATATAGACTAGGGACATACAGTAATATAAACATCAATGATACAATGAAAACACCAAAAAAGGATTTAACACTGACACCATGGGATCATGGCTCAGTGCAAATAAACAAATGATATAGGTAAAAAGTACATAGTACCAAATATGGTAGTATATGATATAGATTTGGTATATAATATGTTAAAATTAAAAACACTAAATGCAAGGTCTGGAACTTGTGGTCCAACTTCAACAATTATGGTGATGAGAATTACAGTCTCCAGAGTACAGACTAATTTAAAAGGAATCTGTCTGTTTTTTGCTACCCCATCTGAGAGTAGCATAATACAGTGGTAAAAAGATATTGGTTCCAGAAATGTGTAACTTACTGGGCTGCTTGTTGTAGATTTGAGTAAAAATGTTTTTATCTGCTGCAGATGTAGCAGGTCTCTGCATGCTGAGCTCTGTATAACCGTACTCACACCACTGATTGACAGCTTTCTGTGTGTACTATGCATAAGCAGTAAGCTGCAAATCAGTGCTGGGATGTGGTTGAACTATCTGACAGCAGCCCAAGTAATCCTTTAGTGATAATCTCCTGCTAATAAAACAGTGATTGTATGAAAACTACACTAAACAGCCCAGTAAGTGACACATCGCTGGAATCAGGGTTTCGGCCCCTACATCATCATGCTGCTTTCAGATTAGGAAGCAAAAACCTGGTGACAGAGTATGAGGTTTCTTTCCATTCAAAGGAGTGAGGCTCACTCACACTTTTGAACAAGAACCTTGCCGTGAATAAAGAATGGTATCTAAACACTCTTCAAGATCACCTTCTCTCAATAATCTAGGAGCAATTTCATGATGAACAATTATGTTTACAGCATGAAGGAGAACTATGTCACAAAGAAAATGTAATAACTAAGTGGCTCATTGAATAAAACATTGACATTTTGATCAATGGCCAGGAAACTCCATAGATCTCAATCCCATCAAGAAACTATGGTCAATCCTCAAAGAGCAGGTGATAAACTCCATAAATTGATTAGATAAAAATTGGTTGCCATCAGTTAAGGTACCGCCACACTAAACGATCCCGCTAACGATCACGATACTGATGCAAGCTAACGAGATCGTTGGTGTGATCGTTTTAAGGTCGCTAGTAGCTGCCAAACTGGACGATCTCATTAACGACGCATCAGCGGTCAGCGATCTCTTTAACGACTTTGGCGGTCGTTGGGAGTGCCACACTGCATGTACTGTGAAAGATCACGACCTCGATAGGCGTGACTGAGCGCAACCTTTTCCACGCCCCTCATCACAGATTGGTGGTCACTATCTATGTCATAAATGTTTGTCACAGCTCTCTCGCTTTGTGATTGGATGACCGCGTCATAAAAGACGACATACCAGCACTCCTTTCCATTGCTCTCGAGCAGAAGCGGTTCTTTCAAATCTCCAGCATCGTTCCAGTGCGTCCTGCTAGCCTTCTTTGTAGCTACTGCGATCCAGTTTGTGCCACTATTGCGGTTGCTGCGTTCCAGTCTACGCCGGTGATTTTTCTGCGATCCAGTCTGTGTCTCTATTTCATTTGCTGCGATCCAGTCTGTGGCATTATATCCTCTGCAATCCAGTTTGTGACGCTATTGCGTTTCCCTATTTTTTTTTTTTTTTCAGGATCACAAACAAGTCTTGTAAGGTAGGTATTTTTTTGTCACATTAAATTTTTATTTTTTTTTATTTTACAGATGCATTTTTAGATCCCAGCTGTTGTTAACCATTGTCGTCCATCAATTTTTTTTTTTTTTGCCATTGTTTTGTTCTGGCACGCCCACCACCACCATTTTATGATCCCAGCTCTGCCATTGTTTACTCCAGCTGCGCCCACAACCACCATTTTATGATCCCTGCTGGTTTTACCGTAATTGTCCATCTATGATTTTTTTATTTTGGTCTGCCATTGTTTTCTCCTGCTGCACCCACCACCACCATTTTATGATCCTTGCTGGTTTTACCGTAATTGTCCATCTATGATTTTTTTATTTTGGTCTGCCATTGTTTTGTTCAGGCACGCCCACCACCACCATTTTATGATCCCAGCTCTGCCATTGTTACTCCAGCTGCGCCCACAACCACCATTTTGTGATCCCTGCTGTTTTTACCATAGTGGTCCATCTATGACTTTTATTTAGCTCTGCCATTGTTTTCTCCTGCTGCGCCCACCACCACCATTTTATGATCCCTGCTGTGTTCTATGTTGTAGGCTATGTAAGCATTTTATTTAACCATTCTGTCGTTCTCACATAATCCTTTTTTTATTACAGATGGCCGATAAGCATGAATTTCTGCGGGAGTTTATCGAGATGTACCGCTCGATGCCGTGCCTGTGGAAAATAAAGTCGGCTGATTACTGCAACAGGCTTAAAAAGAAGGACGCGTACCAAAAACTGGTGGAGCTCTGCAAGAACCATTACCCAGATGAACCAGCGGATGAGTCATCGGTGAAAAAACGCATTCAGGCCCTCCGCACAGTGTACAAAAAAGAGCTAAATAAAGTACTAAATTCAACCAAATCTGGAGCCGGGGCTGAAGATGTTTATGTCCCCAAACTGTGGTACTTTGAGCTGTTCTCTTTCACAAGGGACCAAGAAGTACCCAGACAAGGGACATCCATGTTGGATCTAGACCCAGTGATCCAGCCGGACTCCCCTGTCGTACATGTAAGTACCTTTGTATTAAAACACATTTTAATGTACATGCCAAAGTGGACTTAATTGTGAAATGTAGATAAAATGGCTGAATTTATCCCTTCATGTACTGATAATTTATGTAGCTCAACAGTTGAGGCCTATCCATTTACAAGTGTCGTTTTCACATTTTTGCTGTATATGGATGTTATAGTGTGAAGATTAATTTCTTTGTCTTTGTGATTTACCATTTGTTTTTTGTTCATGCAGGACACAGAAGAGGCTGTCTCCACACCTCCAACTGAAGAAGACAGCATTGCGTTGATCCAAGACGAAGAAGTAGTCGAGCCACCATCCTCATCTGTGCGGAGCCGGCTTACACTTTCTGGCAGAAAAAGGAAGGCTCCCACCTCGGCTACACCAGAATTG
Organism: Oophaga sylvatica; assembly: GCA_033576555.1. Lineage (NCBI taxonomy): Eukaryota > Metazoa > Chordata > Amphibia > Anura > Dendrobatidae > Oophaga > Oophaga sylvatica. The sequence continues at coordinate 189,784,065 of JARQOD010000004.1, read as the reverse complement.
GTTGAAATTTCGAAAAAAGTGCTTACGGCAGAAAAAGACCAAACAAAAATAACTGGCTTTGCTTACTTCGCTAATGAGAAGCTGCCTACACTGGATCCTGTACAGCGGATTCATGCAGAGAGACTCATGTTTGAGGTACTGACTCAAGCGTCTTTTGCAAACCTGGATAACAATTATGTCGTCATGCCAAGACCGCAGTACCCGGACTACTCGTGGTCGCACAATCCTGTGCCGAACCCAATTGGGATAAATCCACCAAACCAAAACGTTGTTGCTCCACCTTATTTTTATACACCGCAGAGGCAACATGGTAATGGCAACGATCCATCTTACCAGCAGTTGTAGTTTTTTAAAATTTTTTACAAAAGTTTTTTTTGTTGTCTATATTTTTTTTACATTGTTACCTTTTTTTAATAAAAATCTTATTTATCTAATGAATTGTGGTCTTTTATTCTTATGTGATGTCAACAATTTTGTTGACAACTATTAAAAATTTGTATTTTTATTACATCTACTTGTCACACACGGGGTCATGGGAATACCAGCTGTCATAGGTGTTCCATCATAGGGAAAAAATGAAATGAAAAAAATTTCAAAAATTAACATTTCTTTTAAAGGCCCCTGGTCACACTAGCGCTAAAACCTTATACTAAAAAATAATACACCACACCTGCGTAGATAAACGTTAAATATATAATATATATTATATTCATATATATTTATATATATATATTTTTTTAGTAAATAAATAAAATGTAAATAAGAACAAAATACAGTAACATAATAATAAAATAAAAAATTATAAACAAAATGTTAACAAAATACAAAATAATAAAAAAAAAAAAATTAATGAGGGCCCCGGAGTCCAGCCACTACCCTCTCCAGCATCACCCCGTGGTGATGCAGAGCTCCCATGGCAGTTTGCATCGCTGCCATTGCGCTGTTCATGGATGCCATCAGCCGGTGGTGTGACAGCAACAGGTCCTGGGCAGTTGGGATTTCTGTGGAGATAAAGGTAACAGTTAATAGTGAATTCTGTTGCAACATCAACATGTACATGTTATGTTTATTAACACTTATGGTTTTCGTCAGACGACCCGCTGACCACCCACCCAGAACCTGTTGCTCCGCCGGCTAAGGAAACACAGAAAAAAAAAAATTATATCACAACAGCCATTACACATAAGACCTAACAAAGTTCTCAAACTTGTCTGAAGCTTATATAATGTGCGTAAATTACCTGATGGGGAGCCTGCATCCGTGTCACGGGGTGACACTGGAGAGAATCCATATGAAGGTGAAGAGCTGGATGACCCCAACTGTGGAGGGGGGTTGCTGCCGGGGAAGGGGTGCCCAGGTATGGAGATGATGGAGATGGAGGTGATGGAGGTGGAGGGGTAGGTGATGGAGGTGGAGGGGTAGCTGGGGACGGTGGAGCCGCAGCAGCTGGTGAAGGTGGTGCTGTAAATAAAATATACAATTCAGTCAAATACTCCTTCTACTAACCCCGTTACTGCCAGTACTTCCATCTATGCCTGTAAACCACTCATGACTGGTACTCTCACATGCCTGCCCTATCACTGCTGGTACTCCCATCACTACTGGTCCTCCCGTTACTGCCAGTACTTCCATCTATGCCTTTAAACCACTCATGACTGGTACTCCCATCACTGCCTGCCCTATCACTGCTGGTACTCCCATCACTACTGGTCCTCCCGTTACTGCATTACTGCCAGTACTTCCATCTATGCCTGTAAACCCTCTCACGACTGGTACTCCCATCACTGCCTGCCCCATCACTGCCGGTACTCCCATCACTGCGGGTGCATTGATATAGGTAGATAACCCACAAAACATAAACTCTCCAGATACCCTCATCAATACTCACTCAGAGGCCTGCGTAGCTGTGCCCGTACGCTGACCCTCTCGCGGGAGCGGTAGCAAAGGTCCGCCAGCTTTTTTCGGATCTGGGTGCTGGTCCGCTGCACTCCAAAGCGCCGTGCCAGGCCCCGCCGGATTTTCTGCAGGACTACCTTTTTGTGGCGCATAGGATGCGCCACAGGTAGCCTGCAGTCATATCCCCACTTATCAGTTTTTTTATGAGAAACTGGACCTCAGCCTCCGTCCACTTTGCCCCGCGCTGTCTCGCCGCCATTTTAAACAACAACGCATTGGGCGACGCCAGCGGCATGACGTCACAGCGTGCGCACGTTACGTGCGGCCGCATTCGCGACGCAAAACGATATTGCGATCGAAAAGTGACCGCAGCAGCCATGCGCCCAGCCAAGCACAGATATGAGATGCTGTTGCGATCGCAAGATCATGGTTCCAAGCTAGGCGATTACAGTGGCGTGTCATATCTGTGCATAGCTGGGGCTCCATGTGAGAATCGTCACCTTGCGATCACAGTGGCGTCGCATATCTGTGAATAGCTGGGGCATCATGCGAGAATCGTCACCTTGCGATCACAGTGGCGTTGCATATCTGTGAATGGCTGGGGCACCATGTGAGAATCGTCACTTTGCAATCTCAGTGGCGTCGCATATCTGTGAATGGCTGGGGCACCATGTGAGAATCGTCACTCTGCGATCTCAGTGGCGTCGCATATCTGTGGATAGCTGGGGCACCATGTGAGAATCGTCACCTTGCGATCACAGTGGCGTCGCATATCTGTTAATAACTGGGATTCCCTGGTGAATGTTGACCTTTACCTCCCAAATTTTATTTTATATATTTATAACAATTTTTTAATCTTTCATATATGACTAAAAATATATATTATATATTTAAACTTTATATATGCAGCTGTGGTGTATTATGTGTTATTTTTAATTATAAGGTTTGAACGCTAGTGAGACCATGTGGCTTTAAACTAATTGTACATGTTTGAAATTTTTTCTTTTTATTTTTTTAACAATGAACTCCTATGACTGATGGTACTCCCATGACCCCGTGTGTGACAAGTAGATACAATGTAAAAAAAAATTATAGACAACAAAAAACATTAGAAAAGATTGTAAAAACTACAGCAGCTGGTAACAAGTCTCATTGCCATCCCCATTACTCCCTCCCCACATCTCACCCATCATTATCCCTTCTCCCATATTGGTAAAATAATTGAAAAAAAACACGAATGCATTTTTAATTAAAATTTTTTTTATTATAAAAAGATTGTTAAAAAAAGGCAAAAGTAAAACATTATCAAAATCAAACTATATCTGCTGCTGCCAACTCACTGCACCAGGCCCATTAAAGTATTGGCAGTACTTGTCTCTGCCGGCCTTCGCATGTCCTTGCTCCTGCCTTGATTGACGGTTGAAGGCCTGCAATAGCGGGATCATTGTCACGCCATTCTCCAAGCAGCACGTCACCATTGCTGTCCGAGTCCATGAAGCCTGGCGGACTGTAAGTACCAGCATCGTGTTTTCGTAGAAAATTGTGCAGCACACAACAGGCCAACACCACCTAGTCTATTGATTCCAGCTTCATGTTGATTGGAGTGTGGAAAACCCTGAAGCGGTTGGCCATTATGCCGAAGGCATTCTCCACAACGCGCCGTGCCCTAGACAGTCTGTAGTTAAAAATCCGCCTTTCCCCTGTCAAAGTCTTTTGTGGGTATGGTTTCACAAGATGCTCATGAAGGTTTGAAGGCTTCATCCCCACAAACACAAAGTTTAGGTTGGCGGTGGTGTCCATGTTGGTTGGCAAGTTAAGTTTATTATTAAACAACCGTTCACCAAAACTTGTGTGCTCCAAAACGCCACTGTCAGAAACCCTTCCATTAATGCCAACATCAACGTTAATAAATTCATAATTGGCATTAACAAGGGCCATGAGGATCACGCTGAAGTAGCCCTTGTAATTATGAAAAAAGGATCCGCTTTTGGCTGGTTGCGTGATCCGCACATTTTGCCATCCAAGGCACCACCACAGTTTGGGAACTGCCAAATCCTTTCAAAATCAGAGGCAATAAATTGCCATTCCGCCACTGATTTGGGAAAAGGCATGTAGCTCCGTAAACTGCGGACGATGGCGTTGCATGTCTCCGGAATTAGTACTCCAAGCAGCGATCGAGAAATTGCAGCAGAAAATTGCAAATCCTTCATTGAACGTCCGGTTGCCAGAAATCGCAGCGTTACTGCCAAACGTTCCTCTGCTGAAACAGCTGCACGCATCCGGGTATCCTGCCGTTCAATGAGTGGCCTCACACATTCCAGTAGGAGCTTGAATGAATCCTCCGACATCCGTAGATAATTCCGGAAATCCTGCGGATTCTTCTCCTGCAACTCCCTCACTAGATGCATGTGGGTGAATCTGGACCTCTGCTCCAGCCATTCTCTGGTCCACATGCGACGCTTTCGCTTGGAGCGCTTCTCTTCCACCCGCACCTCTTCTTGTCGATCTGCCTCCATTGATAGTGCAACTGCCACAATCACACGCTCCGCGGTGGACAGGTTCATTATGTGCAACCTGTATGGTAAAGAAGAGAAAAGTTAATTACTAATTAATTACTATTAATAAAGTGTTTAAACAAAATAAAATAAAGAATAAAATAAAAATATATATAAAAAAAAAAATGTTTGTTAACTTTTCAGTTAACATTTAAAATACAGTTTACAAATGTCTAAAATGGTGGGGGGTGTAAAATAAATAAAGCAGACGAAAAAAAAAAAAATAAGGTCAAAAAACGTATCAAACAACATCACAAACAATATGTACCTTGAATCCAAATATCCTGAAGATCCAAATCCAAATGGGGAAGATGAAGTGCTCTAGCGACTCAGACAGGATCGCAAAACCCACCACTGCGCCACAAACAGGATCGCAAAACTCCGACACACGATAATATCCTCGCAACAACGCACAAAGCACCGTTGGAGTCACCCACAAAGCGCTCTGGAAACAATGGATGGGGGCGCAGTTATTATAGCTGAGGTGATGTTGTGGTCACCAATCGGAGCTGAAGGGCGTTAACGAAAGTAAACAAAGTCCCGCCTGCGCCGCTGACTAATGCGTCGTCAACGAGGTCGCACATCGTTCACAAAAGGTGCCAAACACAGCGATTCAGGCTCACCAGCGGGACGCCAACGATCAAAATACGGTCCAGAACTCTAGTGAACGATCAACGAGATCACAGCAGGGGCCACATCGTTGCTACATGCCACACACAACGACGTCGCTAACGAGATCGTTAAATAGTGACGTATTTTAACGATCTCGTTAGCGATCTCTTTTAGTGTGGCATACCCTTTAGGATTTGGTCCAGAAGCTGATATCCAGCATGACAGGTAGAATTGTAGAAGTCTTGAAAAATAAGCATAAGCGCTGTAAATATATTTTTCAATGAAAATTTTATTAATGAACTTCAGTAACCATTGAAAAGCAAAATTTGTGACAGTCTCAATAATTTGGCTACGACTGTATTACGGTATATAAAAACAACAGCCCATGTACTATCCCAAGAGGGAAGTGGAAATGCTGCTGAAAGCTCTAAACAATCATGGACAGCTATTTGTTTGAATGGTTACACAGGGTCAGTGTCTCTAGGGGGAGGTAACAATAGACATCTGTGAAAAAGGAAATTGAAATTTAGAATAGAGAATATGCCTTAAAGGGGTTCTCCCACAAACAAAAGCTAATTTTAATCAATAGATCTTTACATTATGATAAGTTCCACAATTGGATGTGTTTAAATAAAATGTCCCTGTGCTGAGATAATCTTATAAATGTGCCCCTGCTGTGTACTGTGTAATGGCCGTGTCTGACTGTACAGTAATATGGTTTGCACATATCACGTCTCCGGGAAGGAAGCAAAAGAGTATATAGACATTACAGCAAGGGATCACAGCTGATTCTTTTCGTGGCGTGCTAGATCATATCAGAGAAGAGAGAAATGAAAGGGAAATCGGAATTTTTTTTGCGATCGTTATTCAGTGAATAACGGCGATCACAAGACTGGGGACGGTAAAAACCGACCCGAATCATGTTCTCCGGGGTCTCAGCTACCCTCGGTTGGTACTTTGTGACTGAGCACTCCACCTGTTGGTCGCAGGCGTTTTAATTACTGCAGGGCCACTACCCCTCCACAAAGATGTAGATTTCAGTCTAAAGAGAGGATTCATACAGTCCCATACAGATGGAGCCTTTTCTAAGCGAGGATTGGCATTAGTTAGTACCTGCAAAACGAGAGATGCCTTAACGTGGCTTCCAGGTACACATAAATTGGCCATTTTATGCGCTAAGCTTTCTCAATTTTTCATATTTTCTAGGCAGTGATGCAATTTATTTTTCATATCTCATGTTTGCAAACTATGGCGCTACAGTGTGCTTCCTTTTTTCTTTGAGTGTGCATGAGTTGGTGACTCTAGGTTAAGCACCAGTGATGAGTGAGTATACTCGTTGCTCGGGTTTCCCCCAGCATGCTCGGGTGGTCTCCGAGTATTTTGGCGTGCTCGGAGATTTCGTTTTCGTCATCCCAGCTGCATGATCTGTGATTGCTAAACAGACTGATTACATGTGGAGATTGCCTGTTTGTTAGGGAATTCCCACATGTATTCATCTTGTCTAGCAGCCGCAAATCATGCAGCTTGAGACGACGAAAATTAAATCTCCGAGCACGCCAAAATACTTGGAGATTACCCGAGCATGCTGGGGGAGACCCGAGCAACGATGCTACTTGCCCATCACTATTAACCACCTGTTCACACTAGGTTTATGTTTGGATGTGACGGTCAGTTTTTTCAAATTAATGCTGCAGAGAGACCCAGGAGAATCAGCAAGGAGTAGTGGCCATTAGATTTTGCTGTTAGTAGGTCATTATAGACTTTAGTGAGGGCAGTTTCAGTAGAGTGTCAAGAGTGGAAATCAGATTGAATGAAGGAATAGTTGACAATTTTCTCTTGCTTGGATGTCCCAGCAAATTTACCCTAAGGTTGTAGCATGCAATGCTCTGAGAAATTGAAAAAAAAAAATCAAAAGCTACAGGTCAGAATCGAAAGGTCTCAGGTAGCATATCAAATGTTAAACTTCATGTCATTACAATTAGAAAAAAATTAACAAAGTGAGCAAGTATGGCTTGTTTGGAGAAGCGCCCTCTTTTTAAAAAGAACATAGCAGCAGGACTATAGTTCTGTGAACAAACCACAAGTTTGACAATAATGCACTGCACCACATTTGGCAAGAAAACCATACACAGCATATAGTATTAGCACATACATTTCATGCCAATTGTCAAGCATGTATGTAGAGGGGTAATGATTTTTGCTTGATTTACAACCGCAGTTATTCAGTCGATTATGAACTTCTCAAATTATTCTAGAATCAAATGTGAGGCTATTTAATTCAGGCGACTGGATGCAATGCACAGATAACGCAAGGCAGGAAAGGTCAGTGAACGGTAATTCTTTTTAAGTACAATAGTAATTTACAGGAATTCTAAACAGTTTGTGATAATAACAAGGCAAATCAACAATAAACCAAATAACGATACGATATATTTTTGCTTTCTTGGCCTTTTTTCAGAGAATATGAATGATAACACCAAAACTTTTTCTCCAGTCATTATTATTGGTTGGGTGAAGCAATTTATTGTCAAACTACTGTGTTTTCCTCTTTTTAAATCATAATGACAACCCAAAACATCCAAATGACCCTGATCAAAAGTTCACATACCCTGGTGATTTTTGCCTGATAACATGCACAGAAGTTGACACAAATGGGTTTGCATGGCTACTAAAGGTAACATCCTCACCTCTGACCTGTTTGCTTGTAATCAGTGTGTGTGCATAAAAGCTGAGTGAGTTTCTGGGATCCAGATATACTCTTGCATGTTTCATCCAGCCACTGACATTTTTGGATTGTGAGTCATGGGGAAAGCAAACAAATTGTCACTGGATCTATGGGAAAAGGTAGTTGAATGGTATTGTAATGTATGTAGTACAGTTCATATAGCGTCTTGTGCTTGGGTGCGATGAAAACACAGGAGTCACAGGTTTGATATAGAAAAGTCCTGTATTACTTCATACAAGTTGGCAGAAATAGTCACACAGTTTGCAGACACAGAAACAGGAGACACAGCAGGCCAGAGTAATCCAAGCTCAGCAATCACTCTCCAATACAGATTCAGGATCTTCTTCTCTGTTACCGTAAGTCCATGCAAACGTGGGTCTTTCAAAGAGCAGGGTTCAGAGTCCACAAGTGCTTCAGAGTTCCTCAGTAGGAATAGCTGGAGTACAAGGTCCAAGGCTTACAGGAGTCAAGTCACAGGTTCACTGCAGGCTAGATTCTGAAGCACTGATTGCTCAGCTGTGGCTGCTTAAGAAGCAAAGGAGAGAATCAGGGCGGGAACATGCAAGCTGGAAACTCCATTTTGACTGAGGGCAATATAGCTGCAGCAAGACAGAAAGTAAAATGGCTGACGAACAAACTGAGTTTCAGGAATATATACATAGAACCTTACATTACTCCCCCCTTAAGGACAACCTCCGGATGACCTCAGACCAGGCTTGTGTGGGTACCTCTGATGAAACTGACGGAGCAAGCGAGGAGCATTAACGTTATTGACCGGTTCCCATGAGTTGTCCTCCACTGGGTAGCCCTGCCATTTAATCAGATATTGTAACTGATTTCTATACAACCTGGAATCTAAAATCCTTTCCACCACAAATTCTTCCTGACCATCGACTAGCACTGGGTCAGGGCAAGGAGAGGAACGTCCAGGAAACGTATTGGGTGTCGCAGCCTTTAGTAGGGATACATGAAAGACAGGGTGGATTCTCATAGTTCTGGGCAGTTGAAGACGACAAGCAACGGCACTTATAATTTTACTGATTTTATAGGGTCCAATGTACTTATGTCCCAACTTAGACGATGGAATCCTTAACTTAAGATTTCTGGTTGACAGCCAGACCAAGTCTCCTACCTTGAAAGCTGGTGCAGGTTTACGAAATTTATCTGCTGCTTTCTTGTACCTTTCTTGAGCCGATTCCAGATTTTCCTTTAGAAGATCCATATTCTTCTGTAAAGACGTGATTCTTTCAGCCACTGCTGGTAAAGGCGTTTCTATGGGAAATCGTGGTAGAATGTTAGGATGATAACCTAGATTAGAGTAAAAAGGAGACTGTTTAGTGGAGGCACTCTGAGAGTTGTTATACGAGAACTCAGCTAATGGAAGTAGATCCACCCAATCATCCTGTAGGTGGCAGATAAAGCAGCGGAGATACTGCTCCAGGGTTTGATTGGTTCGTTCGGTCTGTCCATTAGTCTGGGGATGAAAAGCAGAAGAAAGGTTTACTTTAATGTCCAATGCTGCACAGAAATTTTGCCAAAACCTAGAAGTGAATTGCACCCCTCGATCCGAAATAACCTCATCCGGTACTCCATGTAAGCGAAACACATCTTTAATCATCAAATCTGATGTCTGTTTTGCAGTGGGTAAGCCGACACAAGGGATAAAATGAGCTGCCTTTGTTAGACGGTCAACCACCACTAGAATGGTGTTCTTCCCCTGAGAGGTTGGTAACTCCACAATGAAGTCCATAGAAATGGATCCCCACGGGCGGGACGGGGTGGGAAGAGGCTGTAACAGACCAGTTGGTGAGGAGCGAGGTGTTTTGCATCTTGCACAGACCTCACATGAAGTGACATAACACAAAACATCCTTCCTGCAAGTGGGCCACCAAAAGAAACGAGAAAGAAATTCCTGTGTCTTTAGAATTCCTCTATGCCCAGCTATCTTGGAATCGTGAATGAGTTGCAATACTCTTAATCTGACTGTTTCAGGAATATACAGACGTTGTCCCTGAATCCACACACCATTCTTAAAGACAAGACCTACGTCCCTTGGGGGTTGTGCCAAAAAGGAATCCGCATGGTATGCTTCCTTGATGTCCTTAAGTAGGTCTTGATTATGAATTACTCCTAGGAATCTAGAGTCAGGAAGAATAGTCTTAGGAGGAGTAATTGGACGTGTCTCTGCTGAGTAAATCCTAGAGAGTGCATCAGCCTTTCCATTGCGTGATCCTGGTCTATAAGAGATGATAAAATTAAATTGGTTTAAGAAAAGATTCCAGCGAGCCTGGCGAGGAGTCAGGCACTTAGCCGACCTGATAAACTCAAGGTTACGATGGTCTGTTAGGACGACTATTTGCTGTGCAGCTCCCTGAAGAAGGTGTCTCCATTCTTTGAAGGCGGCAATAATGGCCAACAACTCTCTATTGCCCACATCGTAGTTCCTCTCAGCCGAAGACAACTGCTGGGAAAAGAAGGCACAGGGATGGAAGACATTCTTCTCACCTGTTCTCTGAGAGAGTATAGCTCCAACGGCACAGTCTGAAGCATCCACCTCTATTATGAAGGCAAGCTCGGGGTTGGGATGTACTAGGATAGGTGCAGTGGTAAATTTATCTTTTAGACGGGAAAATGCTTCCTGGGCTTGGGGAGTCCAGGAAAACCTAGACTCTTTCCGGGTAAGTTGAGTGATAGGTGACACTACCTCAGAGAAATTTCTAATGAAACGTCTATAGAAGTTGGCAAACCCGATGAAGCGCTGTACCTCCTTCACATTTCTAGGACTTGGCCAATCCTTGATGGCTTGGGTTTTGCTTCCATCCATACTAATTCCTTGTGTAGACAGTACATACCCCAGAAATTGAATTTCGGTCCTATGGAATTCACACTTTTCAAGTTTGATGTAAAGATGATTTTGTCTTAGACGTTCCAAGACCATTCTCACATGTCCATCATGTTCCTCTGTGGAGTTAGAAAAAATTAGAATATCATCCAAATAAATTACCACGAATGTATGTAGGAGATCCCTGAAGATGTCATTCACCAAGTGTTGGAAAGTGGCTGGGGCGGTACTCAGACCAAAAGGCATAACTAGATATTCAAAGTGTCCATAGCGTGACCTGAATGCAGTCTTCCATTCATCCCCAGGTCTAATACGGACTAAGTTATAGGCCCCACGAAGATCTAGTTTAGAAAAAATTTTGGCATGTCGCACTCTCTCCAATAACTCAGGGATTAAAGGCAATGGATAACGGTTTCTAATAGTAACCTTATTGAGTTCCCTATAGTCTACGCATGGTCTCAGAGATCCATCTTTCTTCTTTACAAAGAAGATGGGTGCACCTGCAGGAGATGAAGAGGGGCGTATGAAGCCCTTGGCTAGATTTTCATCTATGTAATCCTTTAAAGCCTTTAGCTCGGGCCCCGCCAGGGGGTAGATCTTACCAAAAGGTATCTCTGCTCCAGGCAATAATTAAATTGGACAATCATATGGACGGTGAGGAGGAAGCTGGTCAGCGTTCTTCTTGTCACATAAATCCACATAATCCTGGTATACAGCTGGTAGTTCAGGGACTGACATGATTCCTTTAGGAACAGAGCAAGCTGAAACTTTTGGACTCATCTGTTTCTCTGGAAAGTGTAATTCCTTGGTCTCCCAGTTAATGGTAGGATTCTGAGCCTGCAGCCATGGTAGCCCTAGAATAATGGGAAAGTGGGGAGAAGAGATAAGCATAAAGGACAGTTTCTCTTGATGATCTTTACCCATAAGAACCCTCAAAGGCTCTGTTTCCTGATCCACTGGTCCAGAGGTCAGCAGGGAGCCATCCACAGTTTCCATCTGTACTGGAGTAGCCTTCTTCACTGAACGTATTCCCTGTTTCAGAGCAAAGGAGACATCCATAAAATTTCCACTTGCCCCTGAGTCGATCATAGCAGAGCTAGACACCCAAGCTGAGTCAACCCAGAGTTTGATGGAAAGAAAGCAATGAGAATTGTTTTTCTTACAACTCAGCTGGGACACCGCTGAGGAAACTTGAAAAATGGCAGCGTTTACACAGTCAACGTCCTCAGAGGTAACGGAGTTTAAGTCAGAGAAATCAAGATCTGTTGCTGCAGATCTCTCTGGAGCCTGAGGCTCGGACCTGACAGATCCCCTCTCGCAACACTCACAATGAATGAGTGCTGCAGTAGTCTTACGAGAACGGCTGGGGCAGTTTATAATGAAGTGCCCTGACTTACCACAATAGAAACATAGATTCTCCTTAAAACGATGTTCCTTGCGTGCATCACTAACCCGTCGTTGTAAAGAGTCTACCTGCATGGGTTCAGGTTCAGGTTCCCGTGTAATCCTACTCAAAGGTTCCTTAGCTGGAGAGGAAGGTAGGAAAAGGTTAGTACGATTGCTTTCGAACCATCTCTCTTGCCTGCGTTCAGTCAGACGAGTATCAATACGGATGCAGTAGTTAATAAAGTCACCTAACGCAGTGGGAGGGTCGGCACGAGCAAGTTCATCCTTAATCAGTGGAGATAACCCCTTTCGAAAATAGATTTTTTGGCGGAACTGTCCCAGGTGGTATCAAGGGCCCATCTCCTGAAATCCAAGGCATATTCAGCTACCGAGTGCTTACCTTGGCGCAAAGCTAACATGGCTGCTTCAGCTGTTGCACCTCGATTGGGGTCATCAAACACCTGCCCCATGGCTGAAATAAAATCATCAAGGTGATTCAAACAATCATCCTCAGTCTCAATCAGAGGGTTTGCCCACATTAAAGCCTTGTTGGTAAGCAACATAATTATAGTAAGCACCTTAGATCGTTCAGTGGGAAATTGTGAAGCATGTGCAGAAAAAAAAAGATTGCATTGATTAATAAATCCCCTGAATTTCTCACGTTCACCGCCAAAACGAAAAGGGGGCAACTTGGGAATCCCAGCACTCGGGGCTACGGCAGGAGCCTGGACTCGCCCCTCTAGAACCTCAATCCTGGCTCGCAAATCCTGGGTAGTCTGTCCAACCACTTGCAAATTGTGATTATTGAGGTCCTGTAGATTTGTAAAACGGGTCTTTATATTCTGCAAATCTGCAAGGATATTATCAGTCACTCCGCAAAGTTCCTTTATGCGGGCCTCCATTTTCCAGATCTTTTAAGACAGGATTACTGGAAGAAGAGGAGAGAAAAAAAAACAATAGTGTTCACCTGTGGCAACACTGCAGAGAGAAAAAAAATTAAGGGAACTGCTCACCTGGAATGGTTGTGAGAAGTCACAACCACTATCATCACAGAAAGTTTCAACCAGACATCTGATATCCAGAGTTACAGCAGACAAAAAAAAGAGAAAAGAAAGGAAAAAAAAAAAAACAAAAAACAATAGTGTTTACCTGTGGTAACACTGCAAAAAGAAAAAACTTAAGGGAATTGCTCACCTGGAATGGTTGTGAGAAGTCACAACCACTGTCATCACAGAAAGTACAACCGGACGTCTGATATCCACAGTACAGCAGACACAGCCTTCCAGACCCAGCAGACACTAACGTTTTGGCTTCAGAATCTTGTAATGTATGTAGTACAGTTCATATAGCGTCTTGTGCTTTGGTGCGATGAAAACACAGGAGTCACAGGTTTGATATAGAAAAGTCCTGTATTACTTCATACAAGTTGGCAGAAATAGTCACACAGTTTGCAGACACAGAAACAGGAGACACAGCAGGCCAGAGTAATCCAAGCTCAGCAATCACTCTCCAATACAGATTCAGGATCTTCTTCTCTGTTACCGTAAGTCCATGCAAACGTGGGTCTTTCAAAGAGCAGGGTTCAGAGTCCACAAGTGCTTCAGAGTTCCTCAGTAGGAATAGCTGGAGTACAAGGTCCAAGGCTTACAGGAGTCAAGTCACAGGTTCACTGCAGGCTAGATTCTGAAGCACTGATTGCTCAGCTGTGGCTGCTTAAGAAGCAAAGGAGAGAATCAGGGCGGGAACATGCAAGCTGGAAACTCCATTTTGACTGAGGGCAAGATAGCTGCAGCAAGACAGAAAGTAAAATGGCTGACGAACAAACTGAGTTTCAGGAATATATACATAGAACCTTACAGGTATAAAACAGGAAAGGGATACAAAAACATATCCAAGGAATTGATAATGCCAGTCAGCAGTGTTCAAACTATGATTAACAAATGGAAAATCAGCGGCTCTGTGAAAACAAAACCCTGGTCAGATAGATCAACAAAAATTTTGTCCACAACTGCCAGGAAAATTGTTTGAGATGTTAAGAAAAACCCACAAATAACATCAGCTGAAATATTGGACTCTCTGAAAACTAGCAGTGTGGCTGTTTCAAGATGCACAATAACGAGGCACTTACTGTAAGAAAAATGGTCTGCATGGTCGAGTTGCCAGAAGAAAGCCATTACTGCGCAAATGCCACAAAGTGTCTTGCCTACAATGCTCAAAACAACATAGAGACAAGCTTCAAAACTTCTGGAACAAGGTAATTTGGAGTGATGAGACCAAAATTTAACTTTTTGGCCACAACCATAAACGTTACATTTGGAGAGAGGTCAACAAGGCTTATGATGAAAGGAACACCATTTCTACTGTAAAGCACAGAGGTGGAACGCTGATGTTTTGGGCATGTGTGAGCTACAAAGGCACAGGAAACTTGGTCAAAGTTGAAGGAAAGATGAATGCAGCATGTTATCAGCAAATACTGGAGGCAAATTTGCAATCATCAGCCTGGAAGCTGCGCATGGGACGTACTTGGACGTTGCAACAAGACAATGATCCGAAACACAAGGCCAAGTCGACCTGTAATTGGCTACAGCAGAACAAAGTGAAGGTTCTGAAATGGCCAGCTCAGTCTCCTGAACTCAATATCATTGAGCCACTCTGGAGAGATCTCAAGAGCACAGTTCATGCTAGGCAGCCCACAAATTTACAGGAACTGGAGGCATTTTGCCAAAAAGAGTGGGCAGCTTTACCATCTGAGCAAATAAAAAACAAAAGACTTCAAGCTGTCATTGATGTTAAAGGGGGCAATACATGGCATTAAGAAATGGGGTATGTAAACTTTTGATCAGGGTCATTTGGATGTTATGGGTTTTCATTATGATTTAAAAAGAGAAAACAGTAGTTTGACAATAAATGGCTTCACCCAACCACTAACCATGAGTGGAAAAAGGTTTTGGTGTTATCATTCATATTCTCTGAAAAAGGCCAAGAAAGCAAAAATTCTGCCGGGGTATGTAAACTTTTGAGCACAACTGTATAATACTAATGTTCATTTCACAAAGGTGGTATGCCCATTCACGGGAGTTACCACATAGGCTCTCTCTTTAACTCTGGCCGTAGCGGGGGTCACCGGATTTTCCTGCTTGGCCGCAAGTCTTTCTGATGAAGTCTATTAAAGCTCGTTGAGCCTCCCACGCACCAACCGGCCCCCTCCCAACTTGTTGTCCTGACCCGGCCGGCCCCAATACCGTATGTTAAAACAGGAAGTGACGGGCCTGCTCACTCACGCTGTCCCTTCACAATCGTAGTCGTGCCTCTCTAGTTGCTGTCTCCTCGTGGATATTCGCTGCTTGACCATCAGTGAACGTTTCTTGGGCCTCTATTGGAAAGGACTGGGTCTTGGTTCTTGACAGGTGACGTCTGGTTTCTGGGTCTTGACTGGCATAGGGTGCAGGTAATGGTCTCGACTGGTAGAGTCAGAACTCTGGGTATTCCCGGACACAGGCTGAACCTTGTCAGGCGGTGACAGGGACCCTAGTGGCGCAGACTTCCCTCTGAGGCCTGTCACGCTGGCTTCAACACCGTTTCTGATCAGCATCTGCTCCTCTCTCTCTTGGTTCCAAATCTCCTTGCAGTTTGTTGCGCAGAGCTTTTATACCCTGGAACTCTGTCCAGCAAGTCACCTGATCAGGTCCAGCACATGAAGCTGCTCCCCCTGCGATTCTTCCGGTACAAGTTGGTTCCACCTGTGTGCGCCCGACGAGCAGTCTTTCCTCACTATGGTCAAATCCTGCAAGGGCTCTTCAGGGGTATCACTGCTTCCTCTTACATCTATCCAAAAATTAAAGGGGTTATTTGGCACTTTACTTAACTTTTGCTATGGGACTGAGAACTTACAGATAGGTAGTTTCTAACTACCTGCCTGTTCTACCCAGCTCAGAGCAGTCTTCCAGTTGACATAACATCAACAGAGCATCGTCTTCTCTTTTTCTCTGCTTTTTTGAAGGGGTGCCTCTGCCAATGTTATGCTGATTGGCAGAATAATAAATCCATAAGGCATGTGAACCAAACAGAAAGGTCCAGCCCAATACCCTGGTATATTAACTGTTCTATCACTAGAGATCAAACATACTCAATACTGTGTTATGGAGGCTTATATGGCTAAATGGATTACCAATACTGTATATATGACTTGTGAACAAATGGAATACCAATCAAAGCACACTCATTTGAAACTTTTCACAAAACCAAAGCAAGACTTGCCTATTAACTGTTTCTGGTATTGCAGCTCATTTCCATCATTCTATCCAAGTTAATGAGGCTGAGCCGCAGTAGTAGTATTCAAGACCCATTTCCAAGAGTAATGTTTTTTGTGGGAAAACAGGCTCCTTTTTCAAATATGTGTAACCTCTTGAGAAAATTAAATATTTACTATCGATAGGTATCAAGTTTCAAGATTAACAATAATATTGATGATTAAGGAAAAATTGGTGTCTATTCACAGAAGTTGCTCCTTGATAAGACATGAGGACGGCATGTGCTGTGCTGTAGTACCTCTTACATTACCACCCCGTGTTTCAGGAGGTCCACTCTGCTTTTCCTGTATTCTGAATGAAGGACGCTGGCTCGAAAGGCTTTGTTACATGGGAACATATAAAAGATCACTGCTCCTCCACGTATTTCCAGTGTGACAACCTTTTACTCACAGGTCTCAGAATATATACACATATAGAGGACAGGACAATCAAAATAAGGCAGGCCAGTAGATAACAGGCTCCAATTAAGACTCCAGACGTACATTACAATAGCTGCATGCAGGTAGCCGGCGGCCCGCGATCATTTACAGTGGGATTTACAAAGGTGGGGGAGGTCAGAAGTGGGATATCTCGTTTACCTCTGCCCAGGGGTCGCAGCCGGTTGGCTGATGCATTAGGGACATGCATCTCACATTGCACCTATCATAAATGCATATCACATTCTGGGTGCTGGGGGGTTCTGTAACACGGCTCCCCTTTTCAACGACGCAATCGGCATACACAGTCTGATCCTTAACGGATCGGCTTGGGGATGACCGAAGTTTATGGGGTTGGTACAAGTTCCGTCTGTCGACTTAGTCCATCGGTGTTACCATTTTGTTTGCCGGGTCTGTAGTGGGTGGTGAAGTCTATAGGTTGTAGGGCTAAACTCCACCGCAGTAATCTGGCATTGTCTCCAGAGACCCGATTAAGCCACACTAGGGGATTATGGTTCGTTAAGAGGGAAAACTGTCGTCCATACAAATATGGTTGTAACTTCTTGAGTGCCCATACTACTGCCAGGCACTCTCTCGATGGCCGCATAGCTTACTTCGCAGGGCAATAGTTTCCGACTCAGGTAAGCTACCGGGTGGTCTTGGCTGTCCGGCCCGACTTGGCTCAGTACTGCCCCCAATCCAAACATAGAAGCGTCTGTGTGAACAAGGAAACGTTTAGTTGGATCGGGTGCGGCCAATACCGGGGTATTTGTGAGTTCGTCCTTTAGCTGGCGGAAGGCTTCCTCACACTCGGTGGTCCAGGTTACCTGGCGGGGGAGGTTCTTACAGGTCAGATCAGTGAGGGGCTTGGCTACGCTGCTGTAATTGGGGACAAATTTCCTATAATACCCTGCTGTCCCTAGAAACGCCATGACCTGGGTTTTAGTGCGTGGGGTGGGCGATTTGGCTACGGCCTCAATCTTGGCTGGTTCTGGTCGCTGTTTCCCACTTCCCACCCAATGTCCTAAATACTGAACCTCTGCTTTGCCCACGTGACACTTGTTGGGGTTCAGGGTGATTCCGGTCTTGTGGATCCTGTCCAATACTGTGTCTAGATGATTTAGATGCTCATCCAATGTCGCGCTGTAGATGGCGATGTCATCCAGGTAGACACAAGCATAGTCCTGGAGACCATCCAGAAGCTGGTCAGCCAGCCTCTGGAAGGTCGCAGGGGCATTCTTCATCCCGAATGGCATAACTCGAAACTGGACTAAGCCGAACGGGGTGACAAATGCAGACTTGGGAATAGCGTCAGGACTTAGGGGGATCTGCCAATAGCCTTTGCATAGATCGATGGTGGTCAAATGCTTTGCCCCCGCCAGCCGGTCTAACAACTCATCCACACACATCCAGGGTGTAACGGGTCTGGGAGGCGGAACCTCTGAGCTTTATTATACAAGGAGGCTTTCCTTGTAAAGGAGCGGGTGGCGCCCGGGGAGACGGACAGGAAGTCACTGCAAGTGACGGGGGCAGTCTCTGGACAGACAGGTGGGAGGTCACGGCAAGTGACCGGGGCAGTCTCTGGCTAGACAGGCGGGTAGTCGGGGCAGTCTCTGGGTAGACAGGCAGGTAGTCACGGCAAGTGACCGGGGCAGTCTCTGGATAAACAGGCGGGTAGTCACGGCAAGTGACCGGGGCAGTCTCTGGGTAGACAGGCAGGTAGTCACGGCAAGTGACCGGGGCAGTCTCTGGATAAACAGGCAGGCAAGGGGCCGGGGCAGTCTCTGAATGGACAGGTATATACGACCTGAGACGGTGGAGCCTCCCGATAGGCTAGCAGGCAGATGACAGATGAGCGCCCCCAAGTGAGCAGGCGAGAGTCTCTGGAATAGCCGATGGACACCGCAGGTGATGGCCGAACCTCCAGGTAGGCTTGCAGGCAGATGGCAGATGAGCGCCCCCAAGTGAGCAGGCGAGAGTCTCTGGAATAGCCGATGGACACCGCAGGTGATGGCCGAACCTCCAGGTAGGTTTGCAGGCAGATGGCAGATGAGCGCCCCCAAGTGAGCAGGCGAGAGTCTCTGGAATTGCCGATGGTCACCGCATTTGACGGCCGAACCTCCAGGCAGGCTTGCGGGCAGGTAGCAGACAGCAAACTGGCAGGAAACAGGCAGGTAACTGGTAACGGACCCTGAGGGCTAAAGCAGAGTAGTGAACAGTGCAATAACAACATTGCTCGGGCACCTCCATTAAGGAGGAAGTACTTTATATAGGGTGGAGTCCTCCGGCATTGGCCGGGACCTTTTTGAAAGATGCGCGCGGCCCCTTTAAGAGTGGGGGAGCGCGCGGGTGTGCGCCCTAAGTCCAGTAGCAGGGAAGGAGCGCGCGGCCCCAGCAGGGCGGAAGGAGGACGCTGAGCGCGGGTAAGGGGGGCGACGTCCCTGCCTGGCAGAGGACGCTGTCGCAGGGGAACAGCGTCCCTGCCTGGCAGAGGGCAGGGACGCCGGCGCTACAGTACCCCCCCCTTTAGGCCCCCCCTTTTTTAGGCCAGAAAGAAATTTAGCTAGGATGAGAGGGGCATGGATGTTCTCCCGAGGCTCCCACGTTCTCTCCTCAGGACCAAACCCCTTCCAATCCACCAGAAAATAGGTCTTTCTTCCTACCCTTTTGGTGGCCAGAATGTTCTCTACCTCAAATTCGTCTTCAGCAGACACTGGAGCAGGAGGTGTACCTGTAGACTTGACAAAAGAGTTAAGTACCACCGGTTTGAGGAGAGATACATGGAAGGAGTTAGGAATCAGCAAATTGGCCGGGAGTTTCAATTTATAGGACACCGGGTTGATCTGACTGATGATCTCAAAAGGACCGATGAATCGAGGCCCTAACTTATAGGAAGGAATCTTGAGCCGGACATACTTGGACGAAAGCCAGACCTTATCCCCAGGACGGAATTGAGGAGGATCCAGACGTTTTTGGTCAGCATGTTTCTTCATGCGCTCGGATGACAGAATGAGTGCGGACCGGGTACTCTCCCATATGGAGGAAAATTTGTTAACCAGAGATTCCGCAGCTGGATTGTCCACAGAGATGGAAACAGGAACAGGGATCCGAGGGTGTTGACCGAAGACTACAAAAAACGGAGATTTGGAGGAAGATTCGCTCTCGTGATTGTTGTAAGAGAATTCGGCCCAAGGCAGGAGATCCACCCAGTCAGAATGGTGGGCATTAACGAAGTGTCGGAGATAACTGGTCAGATTCTGATTGATTCGCTCGACTTGTCCATTGGACTGCGGGTGGTAAGCGGAGGAGAAATCCAAGGTGACGTCTAGCAACTTACAAGTGGCTCTCCAGAAACGTGAGGTGAACTGTACCCCACGATCCGACACAATGTGACGAGGCAGACCATGAAGACGGAAGATGTGGCGGATAAAGTCTTTAGCCAAGTCGGGTGCAGACGGAAGCCCTGGCAGGGGAATGAAGTGAGCCATCTTGGAAAATCGGTCAACGACCACCCAAATGACCGTACAACCGGCAGAGACGAGCAGATCTGTTATGAAGTCCATGGCTATATGCTGCCAGGGGGCAGCGGATACAGGAAGCGGAAGAAGACGGCCGGCAGGCAGGTGTCTCGGAACTTTGTTGCGGGCACAGGAGACACAGGCAGAAACAAAGTCTATTACGTCCTTGTGCAGGGTAGGCCATCAGTAATGCCGAGTAATGAGCTGGAGGGTCTTTTTCTGACCAGCGTGGCCAGCTAGTTTAGACGAATGACCCCAGTGTAGGATTCTCTCCCGATCGGTTACCGATACGAACGTCTTACCAGGAGGGAGACGATTTAGACTCACGGGAGCCACCTGCATCACTCTGGCGGGATCGATGATATGTTTAGGTTCCTCCTCGAGATCCGACACCAGGAAGGACCGGGACAAGGCGTCCGCCTTGATGTTCTTGTCGGCCGGACGAAAATGTAAGAGAAAATCAAAGCGGGCAAAAAACAAGGACCACCGGGCTTGGCGAGGGTTAAGTCTCTGGGCATGCTGGAGGTAAGCCAGATTTTTGTGGTCAGTGTAAATGATTACCGGATGAAGAGCCCCCTCGAGTAGGTAACGCCACTCCTCCAATGCCAGCTTGATGGCCAAAACTCTCGGTCTCCTATGGAGTAATTGCGCTCTGAAGAGGAGAAGAGTTTGGAGAAGAAGCCGCAAGATACCATCCTCCCGGATGAAGATTTTTGAGTAAGTACCGCTCCGGCTCCAGAAGAGGAAGCGTCCACCTCCAGGAAGAACTGCTTGTTGCCGTCCGGGCGATGCAGCACTGGAGCGGAAGAGAAGGCCTGTTTTAAAGAAAGAAAGGCCTCCTCTGCTTCGGGCGTCCACTGTTTGGGATTAGCATCCTTGCGGGTGAGCGCGGAGATTGGAGCCGTCCGGGAAGAGAAGTGCGGTATGAAAAGGCGGTAATAATTGGCGAATCCCAGGAACCGCTGAATGGCCTTCAACCCCTCCGGTCGGGGCCATTTCTCGATGGCAGACAGTTTCTCGGATCCATTCGTAGGCCTGTCTGAGAAATGATGTAGCCCAAAAACGGAAGCGAGGTCTGCTCAAAGAGGCACTTCTCATATTTGGCGAAGAGGTGATTCTGCCTGAGCCTGAGCAGAACCTGACGAACATCCCTCCGGTGAGACTGGAGATCCGGAGAGAAGACCAAGATGTCATCTAGGTACACCACAACGCAGGAGTAGAGAAGGTCCCGGAAGATGTCATTGACCAACTCCTGAAAGACTGCAGGAGCATTACAGAGACCAAAGGGCATCACCAAATACTCGTAGTGGCCGTCCCGGGTGTTGAATGCCGTCTTCCATTCATCTCCCCGACGGATACGGACTAGGTTATATGCCCCACGAAGATCCAGTTTGGTGAAGATTCTAGCCCCCCTCAGACGATCAAACAATTCTGGAATGAGCGGAAGAGGGTACTTATTCTTCACCGTGATCAAATTTAGGCCTCTGTAGTCAATACAGGGACGGAGAGAGCCGTCTTTCTTTTTTACGAAGAAGAAACCTGCTCCCGCTGGGGAGGTGGATTTCCGGATGAATCCCTTGGCCAAATTCTCCTCGATATATTCGGACATCGACCTGGTCTCAGCAGCGGACAATGGGTAAATACGCCCACGGGGAGGCGTAGTACCGGGTAGCAGGTCGATCGGGCAATCATACGGTCTGTGAGGGGGTAATGTCTCTGCTTCCTTTTTATTAAAGACATCAGCGAATGACCAATATGGAATCGGGAGCCCTGGTAGATTAGTTGGTGTAGGAGAAGGATGGATGGGATGAACAGGAACCAAACACGTTTTATGACAGTCCTGTCCCCAGCGAAGGATCTCTCCAGTCTGCCAGTCGAACACGGGTGCATGCTTTTGGAGCCAAGGCAGACCTAGTAAGAAAGCGTGAGAGAGTCCAGGCAGAACATGAAACGAGATGCTCTCAGAATGCAACATTCCCACCTGCAGGGTTATGGCTTCAGTGATAAGTTGGATGGGACGTGGTAGGAGACCCCCATCCACAGCAGCAACAGATACTGGTTCAACCAGAGGTTTGGTAGGAATGCGATATTTTTCTACTAGAGCCTGTGAAACAAGATTCCCGGCTGCTCCAGAATCAAGTTGGGCTAGTTCGAAATAACGATTCTCACCGAGGAGAATTGAGACTGACAGCAGCAGAGATGAAGAGGATTTATTTTTGTCTAGGTGGACCTCTCCGAGCGAACCTAGACACAGGCGTTTCCCGACCTCTCTGGGCAGGTACAGATCCGGTGCTCCTTACTGCCACAGTAGAAGCAACTCCCCTCGGCACGGCGTAAGTCCTGACGGGCTTTGACCATCTTGGTCTGGTCGACTTGCATAGGCTCAGAAGAGTGTACCTGAGGAGAAACGGAAGGAGTTACAGGTCTCTGAAAAGAAGGAGCTAGACGAGGAAACCTTCTCTCACGGGTGACCTCTTTAGCGCGCTCCTGGAACCGTAGATCAATTCGATTGGCAAGAGTTATTAGGTCATCGAGAGAGGTTGGAATGTCCCGACCGGCAAGTTAATCTTTAATACGGCCGGACAGACCCTCCCAGAAGACAGATATCAGAGCGTCATTATCCCAAGCCAGCTCCGAGGCAAGGGTACGGAACCGTATGGCATATTGACCCACGGTGAGACTTCCCTGACGGAGACGCAGCAGAGATGATGCAGAGGAGGTCTTCCGTCCGGGTTCGTCGAATACCTTCCGGAAGGCTGAGAGAAAAGCAGACAGGTCAGACACCAGAGGATCTTCTCTCTCCCAAAGAGGATTTAGCCAGGCCAGGGCCTCTCCGGTGAGATGGGACATGATGAAGGCAATTTTGGCCCGGTCGGAGTTAAACTGGTGTGCCAGGAGTTCAAAATGCAGGGTGCACTGGTTAATGAAACCCCGAGCCAGAGCAGGGTCGCCTCCAAACCGAGGAGGAGCTGAAAGTCGAGGTCCAGGAACGGAAACCACGGAATTGGTAAGCAGCGGAACTGCCGGATTGCGAGTCATGGCGCCCGCGGTGGTTGCTGGTGAAGTAGTCAGGGTGTCCAGGCGGGAATTAACATTCCGCAGGTGACCCAGGATGGATTCCTGTTGAGACCTCTGACGAGACAGTTCATGACACAGGTCAGAGAGCGAGGGAGTTTGGGTGCCACCGGGTTCCATGGCCCGAGCAAACTGTAACGGGTCTGGGAGGCGGAACCTCTGAGCTTTATTATACAAGGAGGCTTTCCTTGTAAAGGAGCGGGTGGCGCCCGGGGAGACGGACAGGAAGTCACTGCAAGTGAGGGGGGCAGTCTCTGGACAGACAGGTGGGAGGTCACGGCAAGTGACCGGGGCAGTCTCTGGCTAGACAGGCGGGTAGTCGGGGCAGTCTCTGGGTAGACAGGCAGGTAGTCACGGCAAGTGACCGGGGCAGTCTCTGGATAAACAGGCGGGTAGTCACGGCAAGTGACCGGGGCAGTCTCTGGGTAGACAGGCAGGTAGTCACGGCAAGTGACCGGGGCAGTCTCTGGATAAACAGGCAGGCAAGGGGCCGGGGCAGTCTCTGAATGGACAGGTATATACGACCTGAGACGGTGGAGCCTCCCGGTAGGCTAGCAGGCAGATGACAGATGAGCGCCCCCAAGTGAGCAGGCGAGAGTCTCTGGAATAGCCGATGGACACCGCAGGTGATGGCCGAACCTCCAGGTAGGCTTGCAGGCAGATGGCAGATGAGCGCCCCCAAGTGAGCAGGCGAGAGTCTCTGGAATAGCCGATGGACACCGCAGGTGATGGCCGAACCTCCAGGTAGGCTTGCAGGCAGATGGCAGATGAGCGCCCCCAAGTGAGCAGGCGAGAGTCTCTGGAATTGCCGATGGTCACCGCATGTGACGGCCGAACCTCCAGGTAGGTTTGCAGGCAGATGGCAGATGAGCGCCCCCAAGTGAGCAGGCGAGATTCTCTGGAATAGTCGATGGTCACCGCATGTGACGGCCGAACCTCCAGGCAGGCTTGCGGACAGGTAGCAGACAGCAAACTGGCAGGAAACAGGCAGGTAACTGGTAACGGACCCTGAGGGCTAAAGCAGAGTAGTGGAACAGTGCAATAACAACATTGCTCGGGCACCTCCATTAAGGAGGAAGTACTTTATATAGGGTGGAGTCCTCCGGCATTGGCCGGGGACCTTTTTGAAAGATGCGCGCGGCCCCTTTAAGAGCGGGCGAGCGTGTGGGCGCGTGCCCTAAGTCCAGTAGCAGGGAAGGAGCGCGCGGCCCCAGCAGGGCGGAAGGAGGACGCTGAGCGCGGGTAAGGGGGGCGACGTCCCTGCCTGGCAGAGGACGCTGTCGCAGGGGAACAGCGTCCCTGCCTGGCAGAGGGCAGGGACGCCGGCGCTACACAGGGGCAGCACGGTGGCTCAGTGGATAGCACTACAGCCTTGCAGCGCTGGAGTCCTGGGTTCGAATCCCACCAAGGACAACATCTGAAAGGAGTTTGTATGTTCTCCCCGTATTTGCGTGGGTTTCCTCTGGGTACTCCGGTTTCCTCCCACACTCCAAAAACATACTGATAGGGAATCTAGATTGTGAGCCCCATCGGGGACAGCAACGATAATGTGTGCAAACTGTAAAGCGCTGCGGAATATGTTAGCGCTATATAAAAATAAAGATTATTATAAAAAAATAAAGATTATTATTACATTGCATGGGATACGCATCCGTCACCGTTTTCTCATTTAGCTTGCGATAGTCTACACAAAACCGGGTAATCCCATCCTTCTTGGGCACTAACACTACGGGGGATGCCCAGGGACTATCTGACTCTTCAATGACCCCTAAACGCAACATCTCTTGCATCTCTTGTCGCATCCCTTCTCGTACAGACTCAGGGACGCGGAAGGGGGGTTGTCTCAGGGGGGTCTGATCCTGGGTCTCAACCTTGTGTTGTGCCAGGTGGGTGTACCCCAGTCTCTCTGAAAACATCATCTGTCGCTGCCTCAACAATGCTTCCACCTGCGGTCTCTCCCGGGGCCCTGAGTTTTCTCCCAAGTGTACCTGGTCCCATGTTTTAGACTGAGTCCTCTCCCCTAAGACATCAGGCAAGGGGAGTCTGGCTAAATCCTCTGCTTTGGGTACACAGATGGCCACTATCTCTTCAGGGCGCTCCTGGTAGGGCTTCAGCATATTCACTTGGAACATGCGGATAACCCTGAGGTCGTCATTGTAGGTGGTGTCGGCTATTTTCCCCACTACCTGGTAGGGCCCCTGCCATGCAGCTTTGAACTTGTTCTGCCTAGTTGGTTCTAACACCAGGACCTTCTGTCCTATCTCAAAGGTGCGTTCTCTGGCCCTCCGATCGTACCATATGTGCTGGCGCCATTGGGCCGCCTGTATGTTCCCACGTACAGCCTGAGTCAGCTCCTGTAGGCGGTCCTGGAATTCCAGCACATAGGGCGCAATAGGTATCCCTTCTATGATTCCCTCCCCTACCCAGTGTTCTCGCACTAAGTCTAGGGGTCCCCTTACCCGCCTCCCGTATAACAGTTCGAACGGGGAGAACCCCGTGGATTCTTGGGGCACCTCCCAATAGGCAAACAGGAGGTGTGGCAAGAATTTCTCCCAGTCCCTGTAGGTCCTGGTAAAAGTCCCAATGAGTTGTTTTAATGTTCCATTAAAGCGTTCACACAACCCATTGGTTTGCGTGTGGTACTGGGCGCTTCTAATGGACTTTACGCCGCACAGCTTCCACAGTTGGTTTGTCGCCTCTGCTGTAAACTGGGTACCCTGGTCCGACATAATCTCCCGGGGAAGTCCAACCCATGAGAAAAAGGGTAGCCGCCACCGTCTCTGCCAGTATGTTAGGTAATGCAACCACCTCTGGATACCGTGTGGCATAATCTACCACTGTCAATATATATATTTTCCCTGACGGACTGGGTTTGGCTAACGGCCCTATCAGATCGACCGCTACTTGGCTAAATGGCTCCTCCACAATGGGGAGGGGGTGTAATTTGGCCTTGCAGCGATCTCCCCTCTTGCCAATGCGCTGGCAACTGTCACAGGTCTGGCAGTACTGACGAACGTCATAGGTTACTTCCGGCCAAAAGAAGTTTTGTGTCAGACGATGCCTGGTGCGACTGACGCCGAGGTGCCCGGCCAAGGGTATGTCATGAGAGATTCGCAGTAGCTCCTGCCTATACTTCTTGGGAACTACCAGCTGTCGTTTTATAGTGGGGCTCGTCCCTGTGTGGCACTGCTCTGTAACCCGGTAGAGGAGTCCCTGATGCCATACAAACTGTTCCCCTTCCAGTACTCCTCTCCCCTCCGGTGCCTTCCCACGATACCCCTGTAATGAGGGATCCTCAAGTACCTCCCTTTTAAACTCAGCTGGGGTGGCCCAAGAAATGTGTCTGGCTATGGGAATACGTGTAGGGCTGGGGTGCCTTACCTGGGCCTCTTCTGAGTGTGATTCCGCTTCCGCAGCTCGAGCTTGTCTCCGGGTGGTCATAGGATAGGTCTCAGCCAGGGGGGCGACCGAGAATGCAGACAACATGGATCCCAAGTCATTTCCCAGCAAGACGTCTGCAGGCAAATCTTCCATCAGGCCGACCTCAACAAGGCCATCCCCGACTCCCCAGTTCAGATGAATCCTGGCAGTGGGCAGTCGATGTATGGCTCCCCCTGCTACACGGACTGCCACTGTCTGGTCCATCTTCTCTTGGTCCCGGACGAGATGAGGCTTCACAAGGGTCAAAGTTGCTCCGGAAACTCTTAGTCCCTGCATACGTTTCCCATTAACCCATACCACCTGTCGATGCTGTTGTCGATTATCTGCCCGGGCTACCTGCACGGGGTCTACTTCATGCAGCACTTCCTCCATCTCTTCCATCCCCGAATTAGTCATAGCTCCCAATGCAAGGTTCAGCTTCGCCTTGGTAGCAGTGTACAGCGGCCCAGTTGACAGTAGCCGTTCCCGCCTTTGGCCACGGTACGCTGAGTCCGGTTGGGACATTGTCTTTGCAGGTGGCCCAGCTGATGGCAGGTGTGGCATCGCGCCCCAGGGGGACTCTGGTAGGCCAGGGTTTTAGCTGGTCCCCGACAATCTTCTGTGGTTTAGGGGCCTCCAGACCCATGGGAGGGCCCCTAGTGACAGTCTTTGATCTTGACAACTGAGACCTCCTGGCATCATGATGTTCATCAGCCAGACAAGCGGCCTCCTCAAGAGTCGTTGGCCATCTGTCCCGAAGCCATTCTTGTGTCTCGTGGGTTAGTCCAGGAAAGAATCGCTCTAACAAGAAGAGCTGGAGGACGTCCTCCTTAGTGGTTGCTTGGCTCCCTTGTACCCACTGTAGCAGTGACCGCCGTAGTTTACAGGCCCATTCAGTGTGGGTATTTGTTACCTGTTTTATAAGTCCGCTGAACTTTTGGCTTTACGCCTCTGGTGTCAGCGCATACCGGGCCAAGATCACTTCTTTGACCCGCTCATAGTCCATACAGTTCTCATCAGGAACCGTGCGATAGGCGTCCGCTGCCCGGCCTGTCAGCTTGCTGGCCAGAACCTGAACCCAATCCTCCGGCTTCACTTGATGAATGGCACACTGCCGCTCAAAGTCCTGCAGAAAGCCATCAATGTCTTCCTCTGCCTCCCCCAACTGTCGGAAGGCATTATACTGGATTTTTTTGTGGCTTACTGCTGACGATACATGGGCGGAGGCCAGAGCTCCCCCTGCTCGCTGACTCTCCTCTCTCCGCTCTGCCATCTCCATCTTGGCTAGCTCTATCCTGGTCTGCTCTGCCATCTTTTCCTTCAG
This sequence comes from Oophaga sylvatica, assembly GCA_033576555.1. Taxonomy (NCBI): domain Eukaryota; kingdom Metazoa; phylum Chordata; class Amphibia; order Anura; family Dendrobatidae; genus Oophaga; species Oophaga sylvatica. Next base: position 189,755,986 of record JARQOD010000004.1, on the reverse strand, counting down.
ATCAGTATGCACACCAGCCATCACCTCTCGTACGATCTCTACTGCAGGGTTTGGGCCATAGAACGCCAGTCTGTTCTTTACCTCCCTCTGGAATTCAGTCTCTTCCACATTCATATTGGGGTGCGCTGCTGTTAAAAAATGCTTATTTTCGTATAATTTTACCAGGACTTGTTACCAGATGCGATACTCTGAGGAAAATGTCACAATGTTTCTTATAAAAAAAATTGTAGTGGTTTATTGAACTGTCCATCAAAAAACATCATTGCAGGAAAACATAAAATGGTTTAGTTACGAAGAGATTGTCCATTTGTCCATAGCCAAAGCTTGTACGCTTCTTTCCTTGGTGTCCTGAATGGTAAATGACATCTGTCTCTGTCAGCAGCGTCTAAGGAAGCAACACGTGGTTACATAGCAACTGTCCATCGTAAAATGTCCCTTGTGTATGAAGAGAGTGAAGGAGAGCGACCCCCTCCCTTCGTGTAGTCATTATATATACATCCCTTAAATCACGTGGTCTCTATATATGGGGATGACACTTTACCATAAAGAAATAGCATCTGTAATGTCAGCGAACGTTACTGTACTCGGTACAGAATTGAGTGTAATAAGAATAAATCCATAACCAATAATTAATATTTAACAATTCCCCTTTTGAGGGTGACAGACATTAATTGGAACCCTCAAAGTAGAGAAGTTCATCTTCAGGATAATAAGATCTTCTTTCTTCTTTTCTTCTTCTTTGTCAAAAATAATTTAATTTCCATAATAGTAATATCAATTGATTGTTATATGCACTCAATAACATAATTATGTGAATTCATGTTATGGTAAGGCTGCTTTCACACATCAGTTTTTTTACGTCAGGCGCGATCCGGCGTGTTTTTAAAAAAACGGATCTGGTACCGGATGTGCTTTTTTGGCATTGACTTTCATTAGCGCCGGATCGCGCCTGATGTCATTGCGTTGCATCCGTTTTTGGCCGGATCGGCGGAAATGTACATTCCGGCGGCCGGACAAAACGGTGACTGCAACGTTTTTTATTTTTTCCAGACCCGCCTGATAGTGCCTGAATCGCCGCATCAGGCGGCTGGAAATAATAGAAGTCTATGGAACCGGACCAGTCTTTTGTGCAAACCGTCAAAAGACTGATCCGGATTCTGGAAATCAGGGACGACTACTACTACATTTTCCACTGTCTCCGGACATGCAAACCTGCATTTTCTGGCTGCAAAACTTCTTTTTCCGGGTTCAAAAGTTCAGGTCGGATCCAGCAAAAAAACTGATCCATTGCATCAGTTTTTTCATTTCAGCGCCGGATCCGTCCCTTCAGGTATTCGACGGATTATGCCTGACACAAAAAACTGATGTGTGAAAGCAGCCTAAGCCGTGACCAATATTCATATTAAATATATATATATACTTTCCTAAACCTAAATTGAAGCATCTCCGGTCCAGTCATCATCATCTGATGTCATCTGGTCTTCATCTTGACGTCTTCTTCTTAGTTCTTTTAAAACACAGTCTTTATACGATAATTCCTTTGAAATAACATGTAGATATTGTGGAGACCGTGTGTCATGTGTCAATCAAAGTCCATAAATTCAAATGTTGATAAGAAAACAAAGTCCATTGATGAAATGAAGCTTTAATATCTGAGCAGTGTCACCTTTAAAGACCTGGACTTACATTGGCTCACCTTGGATATTTCTGGAATCCTCATTGCCATCCGCAATGGTCTTAGAACAGGTGTGACATCTTTGGTCAGCAAAGCAAGGGTTAAAATGACTCTTCCTTGCTAAAGATAGCATCATAACCAGTCCTTAGTCCTAATGCACAGGACTCATGTCAGGGTTGTAGCTTCCTGACAATTACCTTATTGTTCACCAGCTTTCATTGAAGCTTCATAGGTGATAGGAAACCACTGGAACTTGATAAAAACGTGATAACACAGTTCATATTAGCATCATAGGATCATCGTCCTCTGCCATTGTGGTTGTCAGGTTAGATACTGCAATCGTGGCTGTCAGTGGTGGATGCTGCAGTTGTGGTTGTCAGTGGTGAAATGAATTGTAATTGACACAGTCTATTATTACTCAGAAATCATAGCATTTTTACCTTCTGGGACTTCGGCTTTTTCTTCTTGCAACTTTTTTTAAAAATTACTTGAATTTAGAAATATGAAAAGTCTTTATTAATGTAATTCCAATATCTTGCTTGAAGTCTTCATTCCCTATTCTATACTAAATCTGGTAATTTTCCTAACCTATATAAAATATCACAGCGTACCATAGCAATCAGTAATATCCGTAGAATTATTATCAGAATAGTAATATGGAATTCATATTTGTGTAATAAAACAATAATAAATGATAATGCATTATTAACCATCTCAGGGATAGAACATTTTTATTTCATAGGTGTAATTACCTTTCCAACCCATAGGAGTCAGTGTGTTTTTTATGTAGCAAGTGTTTCCTTCTTTATTACTAAAACTTTATTAATGGAATACCGTATATACTCGTGTATAAGCCGAGATTTTCAGCCCATTTTTTAGGGCTGAAAGTCCCCCTCTCGGCTTATACGCGGGTCATATACGGGGGTCGGCGGGGAGGGGGAGCGGGGGTGTCGGATTATACTCACCTCTCCGCCGGCGCGGTCTCTGCAGCCCCCCTGCTTCTCCCACGATCTCCGGCTCCTTCCTGCAGCAGTCACATGGCACCGCTCATTAAAGTCATGAATATGCACATATTCATGACTTTAATGAGCGGTACCATGTGACCGCTGTAGGAAGGAAGCGCTGTGGAGAGCGCCGGGAGAAGAGGGAGAGGCTGCAGGGACGCGCAGCGGAGGGGTGAGTATATGCTATATTTACCTGTCCCCGTGCCACCGTTGCGCGCTGCTCTCTCTGTCCTGGCTGTAAATGATCAGGCAGAGGGCGCAATGACGTCGTTAGTGAGCGCCGCGCCCCCTGCCTGATCATTCACTGCCGAGGACCAGGAAGAGGACGCAGCGCTGCGGTGCAGAGAGGACAGGTAAATATCTCAGGTGCCCCGGCACCTGTCCCTCAGCGACGAGAGGTGAGTATGTCATTTTTTTTTTTCTTGCAGCAGCATATGGGGCATAATCTGGAACATATGGGGGCATAATATGGAGCATATGGAGGCATAATATGGAGCATATGGGGGCATAATATGGAGCATATGGGGGCATAAGCTGTGGAACATATGGGGCATAATCTGGAGCATATGGGGGCATAAGCTGTGGAACATATGGGGGCATAATCTGGAGCATATGGGGGCATAAACTGTGGAACATATGGGGGCATAATATGGAGAATATTGGGGCATAAGCTGTGGAACATATGGGGGCATAATATGGGGGCATAAGCTGTGGAACATATGGGGGCATAATCTGGAGCATATGGGGGCATAAGATGTGGAACATATGGGGGCATAATCTGGAGCATATGGGGGCATAATATGGAGAATATGGGGGCATAAGCTGTGGAACATATGGGGGCATAAGCTGTGGAACATATGGGGGCATAATCTGGAGCATATGGGGGCATAATATGGAGCATATGGGGCATAAGCTGTGGAACATATGGGGGCATAATATGGAGCATATGGGGGCATAAGCTGTGGAACATATGGGGCATAATATGGAGCATATGGGGGCATAAGCTGTGGAACATATGGGGGCATAAGCTGTGGAACATATGGGGCATAATCTGGAGCATATGGGGCATAATCTGGAGCATATGGGGGCATAATCTGTGGAACATATGGGGGCATAATCTGGAGCATATAGGGGCATAATCTGTGGATCATACGAGGGCATAATCTGTGGAATATATGGGGGCATAATCTGGAGCATATAGGGGCATAATCTGTGGAGCATATTGGGCATAATCTGTGGAGCATCATATGGGGGCATAATCATTTTTCACCCTAGGCTTATACACGAGTCAATAAGTTTTCCCAGTTTTTTGTGGCAAAATTAGGGGGGGGGGTCGGCTTATACACGGGTCGGCTTATACATGAGTATATACGGTATATTTATTAGACCAATAACAGGTAAGAATGTGTAGCTATGAACCAAAATGTGAATATGAGTGAATGAATGAATGAAAGAATTATTGTATTTACTCAGAATTAAAACATTTTCTTTTAATGAAACAATATCTTCATTATATTTAATGAAGCAATATTCTCGTACTAGACATTACTTTATTAAATATTGATGTTTCTTTCTTGATTGAGATAAAAAATAAAAATTAAGAATCAAAAATAGAGATAAAGGAAGAATAAAAATTAAAAAATTAAAAATAAGAATAAAAACAAAGATAAGAATAAAAATGAAAATAAGGCCTTTATATGTTTATGACAAATGCTGAGTAGTTATGTTCTCAGTAACACATACCCTTAATATTTCCATTATCTGGATGATATATATTTGTCATAGTCTTGTGTTACCAAAATATTCAAATTATGCAACTTTGCATGTAATCCCCTTCTTAGTGTAAAGAAATGACTCTTTATAATAATGTTATTATCTCTAGTAGTTATACCATTATACCTTTTTATATTCTTTAAAATGTGTGAAGAAGAGGTATTGATGAAATGTGATGATGTATTCAAGATCAAAAACACATTTCCCCCTTAATACCAAAAAATATTATTTTATGAAATAATTTATCAAAACAAAAATGAAAAAATAATTGTTTTATAAATTGTTTATGTAACTTCTATATTAACTTTATACCATATATTTGTCTGAAGATGTGTACCATCCATGTAACCATTAAAATAACATTGAATATCATAAAATTATCCTTTGGAAAAAAGAAAAAAAATAATAATCTAAATGTAGATTTTCTTGATAAACCATTTTGATGTGTGATTACACTTATCTACTATTAACTAAAAAAAATAATTACTAAAGGAATATATGTTGAGTAGATAATATTTCATTATGTATCTTAATATTCTAATAATTGAACTGATTTGTATTATTTCTCTTAAACAAGGTTTTTTGTTTTTACCCATACCATGAATTGTGAAACTGTCATACGTCACACATACATTTTCTCTTAGCAGCTGCTCATCCTCACATCTGTCATCTGTCATTCAGACTGTGACACATATAAGTTTACACCACAGATTCCACATATAAAAGGTAGGAATACATGTATATTAACCCAAATATTTGTATTCTAATTATCAATGCGCATTGTAAACTATTAAATTTAATATCTTAATATTTCTTTGAATATTCCCCAAATACACATAACATAAACTTTGTAAACCATTCTATAGATAGAAGGACTCATAGAAAATTAGGTATGAGCTGTATCTATACTTGATGCAAGGGTTTGCAACTGTAATTGAACCTGGAACTTAAGAGGCCTAAAAAAAAAAATTATTTTCACTGAAGCTACAAGAGCTTTGAAATAGGGGTATATGGTAGCCTTATTATTAGAACAGTTTAAATGTAACATGTGTGACTGTCATGCAGTAAGAACATATTGCCATGCAAATAAATAACTGCAAAATGCTAGCAACACACAAAGCTAAATTGAAATTCAGTTAGTTATATATTATTTCCTTTTTAAGTGTTACATATATAAAATCATGCAGTTATTACAAATTCCTGTGTAAATAAAGGCATAAATCCATGTAAGAGAGTTTTTTCCGATTAAGTCCTACTTTGAAGTGAAAATTCTAAGGATAAATAAGAGATAAGGTTAAATATCATATTCATACAGAAACAAATCAATTGAAATGTCTTATACATATATGAATTGGCTTTAATGTAATTCTAAATATTATTACTGTAGTTTTATATCACTATACATATAAAAATACAGTTATACAATCTCTACTTATACAAGTATACTATATATACTGCATGAATATATATATATATATATATATATATATATATATACAAAAACTGTAGAACTACAGAATTATATTTATAAAATAATTGCAAATAACTGAATAATATATTGTATAACACTTTTACACAACATATAATTTCATTTTCAGTCAATTCCTAAACCAAATCTTATTTCTTTGTCAAAAATGTCCTGAAAAGCTCTGTTTATCATTCCTTTTTTTAATGATTGTTTGAGCAGCTCCGATAATGAACTGTAAACTGAAGACTCAGTTATGTCACTCTCAGAAATCACCTGTTTCTGTTTGTCAATGTCCACTATTTGTCTCTTTACAGCCTGAAGGCCAGAAACTTGAATTTTTAACTCTTTCTGTAAAGCTGACTCTTGGATCATTTGATAAGGCTTATAACAAATATGTAATTTTCTTCGTACGTCATAGATTTGATTACGGGGATGACTCAGTTTAGGAGATTTTGACACTGGTTTTTGGAAAGATTTTACTCTGTCTGATTTTACAAAATTAGTATGATTTATTTTCCTTTCACGATTCTCATGTTTTCTAGCAAAATCAAGGGATTGAGCACATTCAAATAAAGAATTTTTTTGTGATGCAATAACACGAGATACAGAATTTAGGAATCCAAATTTGTTTACAAAATATTTTATCATTGATTGTATTTTGACATTGGTAATGAGAGTTTTGTACAACCTTTCAAATATGGACATGAATGTAAAAGTACATTCTTTCCGACCAATCCTTAATTTTTGAAGAATATCAATATCTGGACAATCTTCATTTAATGCACAGAAAATCAGAATTTTCAGTCTGTCTTTATCATTTATATCTCCATGTAAGTCGTTATCACAAGACAACTTTAATGTTAAACGTCTGGAAAAGGTTGCAGGAAGCCACAATTTAAATAATTGATTCCTCTCCTTATTAGTTAAATCAAGCTTATCAACAAAACTTTCGAATATTTCAGAATTTCTGCACACATGGATTTTATCATATGCAGGAATGATTTTGCATAGTTTTAACAAATTTTTCCTAACTTTAATTTGGAGTTGGGCCTCTGAATTGTCTTCTATTTTTGGTGGCCTTTGTACATCATCTGCATCAGTTCTGAAGTCTCCTCCTATGTGTCCTCCTACATCAGTTCTGAAGTCTCCTCCCATATTTCCACCATCTTTAGTTCTGAAGTCTCCTCCCATGTTTCCTCCATCTTTAGTTCTGAAGTCTCCTCCCACATTTCCACCATCTTTTTTTATATCATCAGAGACAAGGTCACCTTGAGTAGCCATTACAGACACATGTCCCACATCTTGCTCAATTTCCTCATTACAGTCAATCTTGGGAACATCATTAGTATCATCTGACACTATTTCTACACAGTCATTTTTAGATTTCTCTGACACAAATTTGTGAAATACATCAACCAACTGTAAAATATTTTTCAATTTCTCTCTTTCTCTATTAAAGGACACCAGCTTAGATTCTAGCTTTAGATTTTCCATTTCACATTCTGCATATAAGCTGAGCCATAAAACTTCTAAATTAGACTGATCTACAGACATAAATTTCAGTCTACTTTGCTTAGAAAAACAAGTAATTACATCCATTGTTTCTTACCTTGAAATATCTCAGCTTGTAGTTCCTTTTTTGGAAAACCCTGGCCTCTTGTCATCAGCACGTCAGCACGTCTGATTCCTGTAGTATGTCTGGCAACTCTTAGTCCTCATTCATAGGTTCTTTTCTGTTCCTTGTGACGTGAAATAGTGGAATTCTTGAGACTTGGACAACAGGTGTCTTTAGCAAACCTCACCTCCCCCATGTACAAGGGAAAGAATCCACTTAAAATAGCACAGAAGCAGAACTGACTGAGCTCACCATTATGTTAAAAAATGCTTATTTTCGTATAATTTTACCAGGACTTGTTAGCAGACATGGGCGTACCCACCGTGGGGCAGGGGGGGCAGCTGCCCCCCCCTAAAAGCAGGGGCGCACGCCGCACAGTGAAAAAACCGGCCCGTCGGCCCCGCCGACACTGAACTGACAGTGGGCGGAATGAGTGAGGAAGGCCTTGCGGCCTTCCATATGCAGCACAGGCGACGTGATCCTCATCACGCCGTCTGCGCGCCCTGATGACGTCACGCCGCCTGTGCCAGGAGAAGACGGAGTGGAGCGCGCTTCTTCAGAGCAGCGGGGGAGATAGGTGAGTACTGGCTTTTTTTTTTTTTGACGCCGGGCTCGGCCTATGGGGGATTATGCTGGCTATGGCGATTATGCTGGATATGGGGATAATGCTGGATATGGGGATTATGCTGGCTATGGGGGGATTATGCTGGCTATGGGAATTATGCTGACAATGGGGATTATGCTGGCTATGTGATGGGGATTATGCTGGCTATGGGGGGGATTATGCTGGCTATGGGGATTATGCTGGCTATGGGGGGATTATGCTGCCTATGGGGGATTATGCTGGCTATGGGGGATTATGCTGCCTGTGGTGGGATTATGCTGCCTATGGGGGGTGTGAGACAGTGAAAGGGTGCGTACTGGACGGGGTGTATATCTCGCCCAGGTTTCTTAGCTGGGTAGCATGAGGAATGTAGGAGTGAAGGTAAATTGTCAGTGAGACGTTCACTCCACTCCCCATCCAATACAGGTTTGCAGCCCAACCCTGACTGCACTCAGCTGTCTAATCAAGCAGCCAGAAGTAGGAGGCTGAGTTAGACAGACAGAGCTCTCAGTCTGAACCTGGCTTTAGACGTTGCTGGAGTCTCCTGGAAGCCAAGCACTGGTAATTATAAATCTGTGTTGTTGTGGCCAGGCTGTTAGAGTCTAGACAACGGTAGTGAGGTAACTAATCGTGTCTAGTTAGCAGCCTGACAGGCTTAGGATTTTGGTTTATGATTTGGTTTATATTTTGTTGCTGTGGACTTTAAAAAACTGGTTGCGGCCAGTTTGCACCAGAACTGCTGTCTGTGCTTTTCTATGCCACTCCATCTACCCGAGACGGCGATCCCAGAGCTATATACCCCTGAACAGTCTACAGGGGATTATGCTGGCTATGGGGGGATTATGCTGGCTATGGGGGGATTATGCTGGCTATGGGGATTATGCTGGCTATGGGGGGATTATGCTGGCTATGGGGGGATTATGCTGGCTATGGGGGGATTATGCTGGCTATTGGGGGATTATGCTGGCTATGGGGGGATTATGCTGGCTATGGGGGGATTATGCTGGCTATGGGGGGATTATGCTGGCTATTGGGGGATTATGCTGGCTATGGGGGATTACGCTGGCTATTGGGGGATTACGCTGGCTATTGGGAGATTATGTTGGCTATGGTTGGATTATGCTGGCTATGGGGGGATTATGCTGGCTATTGGGGGATTATGCTGGCTATGGGGAATTATGCTGGCTATTGGGGGATCATGCTGGCTATGGGGGGATTATGCTGGCTATGGGGGGATTATGCTGGCTATGGGGGGATTATGCTGGCTATGGGGGGATTATGCTGGCTATAGGGGGATTATTCTGGCTGTGGGGGGATTATGCTGGTTATGGGGGGATTACGCTTGCTATTGGGGGATTACGCTGGCTATTGGGGGATTACGCTGGCTATTGGGGGATTATGCTGGCTATTGGGGACTATGCTGCTTATGGGGGATTAAGCTGCCTACTGGGGACTACTATGCTGCCTATTGGGGACTATGCTGCCTGTGGGGGATTATGCTGCCTATTGAGGACATATGCTGCGTATTGGGGACCTATGCTACCTATTGGGACATTTACCTGCCTATTGGGGACCTATGCTGCCTATTGGGGACCTATGCTGCCTATTGGGACCTATGCTGTCTATTGGGGACCTATGCTGTCTATTGGGGACCTATGCTGTCTATTGAGGACATATGCTGCCTATTGAGGACATATGCTGCCTATTGGGGACTATGCTGCCTATTGAGGACCTATGCTGCCTATTGGGGACTATGCTGCCTATTGAGGACCTATGCTGCCTATTGGGGACCTATGCTGCCTATTGAGGACATATGCTGCCTATTTGGGACCTATGCTGCCTATTGAGGACATATGCTGCCTATTGGGGATCAATGCTGCCTATTGGGGACATTTACCTGCCTATTATGGACTCTCGCACCACACCAGTCTGAGCCTGAGCTAAAAGCGGAGTTGCGCCACTATGTGCACTGATGAGGATGAAATGATATGGATTGGTAAGGCTGTAGTGATGGGCAGTGCAGGCTGTATGTCTCTGTGTGGGCAGTTTTATTGCTGGTATATTGTTTTTGTAGCGCTGTATATATATTGGTATTTTACTAATAGCAATTTGGAATCCCTAGGAAATAATGATATCAAGAAAGAGAAAAATTGCTTCACTTGTGACAAATATGGAACCGAACATTGACCATCTCATTAGCCAAAAGCAGGCCCATAATTCCCATTGAAATACCAGAAAGTTTGTTGATTTTTAACTTTACTTGTTCTTTATTTTAAGTATTGTATTTGTTCCTGTTTATTTTTATTTTTTTTACTTCAAAATAAGAGTGTAGTATATGATGTATACAGGGTCATACACATCGTGTGCGGTATATAGAGTGTAGTATATGGTGTATACAGGGTCATACACATCGTGTGCGGTATATAGAGTGTAGTATATGGTGTATACAGGGTCATACACATCGTGTGCGGTATATAGAGTGTAGTATATGGTGTATACAGGGTCATACACATCGTGTGCGGTATATAGAGTGTAGTATATGGTGTATACAGGGTCATACACATCGTGTGCGGTATATAGAGTGTAGTATATGGTGTATACAGGGTCATACACATCGTGTGCGGTATATAGAGTGTATATACACTGCTGTATTATACTTTTCATATACAGGTTATAATGCCTCTTATTCTTTGTATAGAGGTGAGTGTGCCACGTATAATATATGGTATATACAGCGTAGTGTCGCATACACTGCTGTATTATACAATATACAACAGTTCTAATGCTCCATACCTAATATGCAGGATAATGTACAGTGTATATGATGTAACCTGTATAAGATGTGACATTGGCTTGCCCCCCTAGTTTTGATCCTGGGTACGCCCATGTTACCAGATGCGATACTCTGAGGAAAATATCGCAATGTTTCTTATAAAAAAATTGTAGTGGTTTATTGAACTGTCCATCAAAAAACATCATTGCAGGAAAACATAAAATGAGTTAGTTACGAAGAGATTGTCCATTTGTCCATAGCCAAAGCTTGTATGCTTCTTTCCTTGGTGTCCTGAATGGTAAATGACATCTGTCTCTGTCAGCAGCGTCTAAGGAAGCAACACGTGGTTACATAGCAGCTGTCCATTCACCTTAGTGTCATTGTAAAATGTCCCATGTGTCTGAAGAGAGTGAAGAAGAGCGACCCCCTCCCTTCGTGTAGTCATTATATATACGTCCCTTAAATCACGTGGTCTCTATATATGGGGATGACACTTTACCATACAGAAATAGCATCTGTAATGTCAGCGAACGTTACTGTACTCGGTACAGAATTGAGTGTAATAAGAATAAATCCATAACCAATAAATAATATTTAACAGCTGCACTGTCGTGTTCCATGATGGCTGCTATCAAATCCGCTTTTGTTTTGTTGCTGGTGATTAACCCTCGAGCTTCCACCAGGTCTTTTAATGTATTCCTCTTTAACTTCTGGTAGTTGTTTTCCATTCAGTCCTTTACTCCTATTATCATATCCCGCTGTCTGCCACCAGTGTAACGGGGTCTACTGTTCTGTAATATCTCTTACATTACCACCCCGTGTTTCAGGAGGTCCACTCTGCTTTTCCTGACTTCTGAATGAAGGACGCTGGCTCGAAAGTCTTTGTTACATGGGAACATATAAAAGATCACTGCTTCTCCCCGTATTTCCATGTGTGACAACCTTTTACTCACAGGACTCAGAATATAGATACATACAGAGGACAGGACAATCAATATGTGGTGAGCCAGTAGATAAAAGGCTTCAATTAAGACGCCAGACATAAATTACAATAGCTGCAGGTGGCCGGCGGCCCCCGATCATTTACCGTGGAATTTACAAAGGGTGGGAGGAGGTCAGAAGTGGGATATCTCATTTACCTCTGCCCAGGGGTCGCAGCCGGTCGGTTGATGCATTAGGGACATGCATCTCACATTGCATCTATCATACATGCATATCATATTCGGGGTGCTGGGGGGTTCTGTAATAGCCGGTACATGTCAGCTATTATAAACAGCTGACATGTGCCCACAATAGGCGTGATCGGAATCGCGATCCATCCTCACCTATTAACTAGTTAAATCCCACTGTCAAAGCTGATATCGGGCATTTATCTAGCGCTTCGGTCCGCCGGGCCGGAAGTGATCGGGGGTCGGCGATGCATTGCCTTGACAACCAGAGGTCTCATAGAGACCTCTATGGTTGTTGCAGGCACATTGCCTGGTGGTCGGCGCTCATAGCAATGCAGTAAATCTGCTACATATGGGCGATCTGCTACATATGCCGATCAAGTGTAGCATGCTTCTAGCCTCCCATGGAGGCTATTGAAGCATGCCAAAAGTAAAAATAAAGTGTTTAAAACTAAAAAAAATAAAAAAAAACTATTAGTGCAAATCACCCCCTTTCGACCCAATCAATATAAAACAATAAAAGAAAAACCAAACATACACATATTGGGTATCGCTATGTTCAGAATTGCCAGATCTATCATTAAAAAAGGATTAACCTGATCGCTAAAAGGCGTAGCAAGAAAAAAAATTAAAACGCCAGAATGACGTTTATTTGGTCGCCGCGACACTGCATTAAAATGCAATAATGGGCGATCAAAAGAATGTATTTGCACACACATGGTATCATTAAAAACTTCAGCTCGATGCACAAAAAATAAGCCCCACCCGACCCCAGATCACGAAAAATGGAGACGCTACGGGTCTCGGAAAATTGCACTTTTTTTTTTTTTTTTAGCAAACTTTGGAATTTTTTTTCACCGCTTAGATAAAAGAGAACCTAGACATGTTTGGTGTCTATGAACTCGTAATGACCTGGAGAATCATAGTGGTAGGTCAGTTTTAGCATTTATTGAACATAGCAAAAAAGCAAAGCAAAAAACAAGTGTGGGATTGCACTTTTTTTTGCAATTTCACCGCACTTAGAATTTTTTTCCTGTTTTCGAGTACTTGACATGGTAAAACCAATGGTGCCGTTCAAAAGTACAACTCGTCCCGCAAAAAATAAGCCCTCACATGGCCATATTGACTGAAAAATAAGAACGTTATGGCTCTGGAAAAAAGGGGAGCGAAAAACGAAAATGAAAAATCGAAAAAAAAAAGCTCCAGGAGTTAAGGGGTTAATGTCCAGTGTTTTGAACGTTCATGAATATGTACAATTCAATGCTTAATAAAAATAGAAAAAGAAAATAGGAAAATGGTGGGCATACCATTAGTCAATGGGGTAAGAAACAAGGAGAGTTATGATCAGAAGATTAAGGAAAGCATTATTATGCCGGAGTCACATCAGCGAGAAATACGGATGAGTGCTATGCAAGAAAAAATCGCATAACACTCGGACCAATATTAATCTATGGGGCAGCTCCCATCATCCGATTTTTTTTCTCTCTGCCATATTATACTTGTGAGTAAAATCGCAACATGCTGCGATTTACAGCGTATATCGGCCAAGAATCTCCAATGCAAGTCTATGGGTGTGAGAAACTCGCACACCACACGGACCATCAGTGTGACTTGCAAGAAATACGCACCGATGTCCTTTAGAAAAGCCGGCAATTCAGTGCGTTATACAGGTCCTTCTCAAAAAATTAGCATATAGTGCTAAATTTCATTATTTTCCATAATGTAATGATTACAATTAAACTTTCATATATTTTAGATTCATTACACACCAACTGAAATTTGTCAGGTTTTTTATTGTTTTAATACTGATGATTTTGGCATACAACTCCTGATAACCCAAAAAACCTGTCTCAAAAAATTAGCATATCAAGAAAAGGTTCTCTAAACGACCTATTACCCTAATCTTCTGAATCAACTAATTAACTCTAAACACATGCAAAAGATTCCTGAGGCTTTTAAAAACTCCCTGCCTGGTTCATTACTCAAAACCCCCATCATGGGTAAGACTAGCGACCTGACTGATGTCAAGAAGGCCATCATTGACACCCTCAAGCAAGAGGGTAAGACCCAGAAAGAAATTTCTCAACAAATAGGCTGTTCCCAGAGTGCTGTATCAAGGCACCTCAATGGGAAGTCCGTTGGAAGGAAACAATGTGGCAGAAAACGCTGTACAACGAGAAGAGGTGACCGGACCCTGAGGAAGATTGTGGAGAAGGACCGATTCCAGACCTTGGGGGACCTGAGGAAGCAGTGGACTGAGTCTGGTGTAGAAACATCCAGAGCCACCGTGCACAGGCGTGTGCAGGAAATGGGCTACAGGTGCCGCATTCCCAGGTAAAGCCACTTTTGAACCATAAACAGCGGCAGAAGCGCCTGACCTGGGCTACAGAGAAGCAGCACTGGACTGTTGCTAAGTGGTCCCAAGTACTTTTTTCTGATGAAAGCAAATTTTGCATCATTCGGAAATCAAGGTGCCAGAGTCTGGAGGAAGACTGGGGAGAAGGAAATGCCAAAATGCCTGAAGTCCAGTGTCAAGTACCCACAGTCAGTGATGGTGTGGGGTGCCATGTCAGCTGCTGGTGTTGGTCCACTGTGTTTCATCAAGGGCAGGGTCAATGCAGCTAGCTATCAGGAGATTTTGGAGCACTTCATGCTTCCATCGGCTGAAATGCTTTATGGAGATGAAGATTTCATTTTTTAGCACGACCTGGCACCTGCTCACAGTGCCAAAACCACTGGTAAATGGTTTACTGACCATGGTATTACTGTGCTCAATTGGCCTGCCAACTCTCCTGACCTGAACCCCATAGAGAATCTGTGGGATATTGTGAAGAGAAAGTTGAGAGACGCAAGACCCAACACTCTGGATGAGCTTAAGGCCGCTATCGAAGCATCCTGGGCCTCCATAACACCTCAGCAGTGTCACAGGCTGATTGCCTCCGTGCTACGCCGCATTGAAGCAGTCATTTCTGCAAAAGGATTCCCGACCAAGTATTGAGTGCATAACTGAACATTATTATTTGATGTTTTTTTTTGTTTGTTTTTAAAAAACACTTTTATTTTATTGGACGGTTGAAATATGTTAATTTTTTGAGACAGGTTTTTTGGGTTATCAGGAGTTGTATGCCAAAATCATCAGTATTAAAACAATAAAAGACCTGACAAATTTCAGTTGGTGTGTAATGAATCTAAAATATATGAAAGTTTAATTGTAATCATTACATTATGGAAAATAATGAAATTTAGCACTATATGCTAATTTGTATAATGGCCGCCTATGGGCGGCGGATACGCTGGCATCCGTTTTTGACGGAATCCGCCTGCGGATCCGTCGCCTCCATAGAAAATGATTGAAAATGCTGCCAAAACTGTCCGGAGTCTCTCTCTCTCTCTCTCTCCTCGGTCCGGACTTATATTTCCGGAACGAAAATTTCATCATTTCCGGGTGAAAACTTCTTGGCGGATCCGTCAGAAAACTGGTCCGTTTTACATCCGTTTTTCCACTTTTCTGACGGATCCGCCAGTTTCACACTTGGGCAGACGTCACACAACGGAAATGTGAAAGAGGCCTTAGATACACCTTGCGCTGGTGCAAGGGCGGACACTGACAGCTTGCAGCCCCTGTGCAAGAAATGTCTCGGGGGCCCCCTCCCTGCCCGGTACACTGGTTATGATGAGGGCAATCTGGCAATGGGATCCCTGGAGCCTCTGGCTCGTATAAACAAGACAGATTGTCCTCATTATTACTGCCCTGCAGAAGGGGCGTACATAGCAATCACAGAGTCCCATAGCAAAAGTTCTATTTGGGCCTCCCCAAACCTCTAAAAAATGTATATATTTATATTTTTTCACTGAGATTGAGATATATACTGTATGTGTAATATATATATATATATATATATATAATATAAAAAGTTGAGGCAGCACACCATAGATCAATCATAAGGTGCAATTTATTGGCCCATATGGCGACGTTTCGGTCCATAAGTGTGGATGTTTCTCAAGCCTAGAGAAAGGTCCACACTTATGGACTGAAACGTCACCACATGGGCCAATAAATAGCACCTTATTGTTGTGAATGTATTGGAGACGACTTCGGAGCTGAGCTCCCTCTGGTGGTTGCTGAGGGTATTGAACCTATGTGCAACACCAACAGTTCTACACCTGCAGCTGACGAGTGGTTGTCAGGTGATACTTTCTGGCCTGATATAAGTGAGCTGACCTCCCATGATCCTCGCCAGTGATCAATTGTTCTTCCTGGTTTAGGTTGGAATTTAGCTTGCTTTTCTGTTGTCTGTTTTTGGATTCAGAAGTGTTGGAGTTTTTCCTATCTAGACAGTTTTGGGCCCCAGCGTTTGCTTAATCTATTTTCTGTCTGTGTTCGTATTTTCATCTTGTCTAACCGCCATTATATGTTTGGGGGCTTCCTATTCTTTGGGGGTCTTCTCCGGGGCAGTTAGCTTTCCTCTTTCCATCTTCAGGGATAGCTATCTCTCCGGCTGTGACGAGTCGTCTAGAGCACCGTAGGAACGTCCCACGGCTGCTTCTAGTTGTGCGGTTAGTTTAGGGGTCTGCAACCTATTAGTTTCCAACCTCTCTGGTGTTAGGCTGCCTATGCGTTTTTTTGCTCCTGCCTCCTCATCTACCAAAACATAACACCTTATAATTGATCTATGGTGTGCTGCCTCAACTTTTTTTTTTATTTATCTGGAAGGACTGGTATGTACCTATGAGGCTTTGTACCCTATACCCACTTGTGTTGCTTTTTACTTTTATAATATATATATATATGTATATATATATCCGCTAGCGGTCGGTTCTGTTGGCCCCAGTGCAGTCAGACTTGCAGTCAGGTGACAACTAGTGTCAGCTGTCATTGAATGGAACACTACAGACGCGGCTGACACTCTAGTCGGCACATGACAGCAAGTGTGCAGAGCGCCTCCTCATGGTTAAGTGATTACTGCTAGAACCGGCAGAGCCCGTCCATGTTAATATTATGTTACATTATATGTCTGGTATCTGTATCATCTGGTATATGCTCTATTCATTGTCTATTAAACTGATGGAAATAGCTGAGCGCAGCACTCAGAAGCTCTATAGATAATGAGATACATTATCTCAATCAAATGTATAGCTATTTCAATGTTATCTCCTCCTTGTCCTTATTACTCAAGGTTGGAAATTGTGCATTCATATGATTGGCCAGTATGTGGGTGAGAACCCTCAGATCTGAATTTAGCAAAGCAATATGGCTGTCTGCATTTAGAGAAGTCTTGAGGATCCTTGCCCTGTGTGTCTATTGACACTTTTGACCTGCTTTTGGAAGAGCGGTGTCCCAAAACTCATTACAGAGACACCAGTATGAGACTTTGTATGTCAGATAAGGAAATAGTGCTTGTGACAGTGAGATGAGTATAAAATATATGGTACCTGGTGGCTAGATGGGTGGCCTATGAAATTCTTACCTTACAGCATCACCAGCATGACATTTGATTTGTCAGGGCTGGCACCACGTCTTCTGTGTGAAGTATTTCAAAAGATTCTATGATCTTAAATATTGACGTAAATGTATCACTAAAATAAACTACAATTTATCACCCAAAAGATTCTCAGAATCACGGGGATATGTAGAAGTATTCCAAACTTATTACAACATAAAGTGATACATGTCCGATATGAAAAATGATGCTTGATCATTAATGCCAAAAATGGCTCTGTCAATAACAGGTTAAAGATAAATAGAAGTTGCGGTCACAAGATGGCGCTGTGGGACCTCACATCATTTTTTTTGGGTCCCCTTTTTTTTATAACCAGTTAAGGCTAAGCAGACAGCTCTAAGCTGTTATTAATAAGCTGGGAAGATCCATAGATAGTGGCCCCATCCCAGAATAATAACACCATCCCCAGCTGTTTGCTTTCCATCAGCTGGTCATTAAAAATAAGGGGGCTCCCATGCCATTTTTTCAAATAAATTATTTATTTAATAGGTTTAAAAAGGCTAAACACCCATTTGTGCCACATGAAAGTCAATAAAGGGTGGTAGCTTATTATATATAGTGACATTAAATATTTACAGGACATCTATCCTATTTGTTCTTTCTATCTATCCATCTATATCTATCTATGATTTCTTTATTACTTAGATATCCTAAGATATCCAAATCTAAAAAAAAAACACTCCAACTTCCAAAAATGTTAAGCTTTGATATTTATGAGTCTTTTGGGTTGATTGAGAACATAGTTGTTGTTCAATAATAAAAAGAATCCTCTCAAATACAACTTGCCTATAATTCTGCACACAGTGTATACGTAGGGTATTTGAGTAGCGGACATCGCAGTGTTATTGACCTCTGTTTTTTAAAAAGTAGATATACAGTATAACAGTAGTTAGAATTTAGTAGCTCTATAGGTAAGGCATTAGGTTAATGGTTGTCATTGTAAGTTTTTATACAAAAAGTTTATTTTTATTCATTTAAATTTTTAAATAAAATTTTATTTTATTTTTTACTGCTGATTTTTTGTTCTAAGTGTTTCTTCCAAATTTTTTTTCTTCTTTTTTCTATACATTTTATAGTAAATTTTATAATAAATAGTTATTTTTACGCATAACTCACACAATACACTTGTAAAACCACCCCTCACAAACACCACTGTGTTTAGTAGAATAAAATAAAAATGTCTAAAATTCTGTCAATGCTTGCCCAGTAAGAGGGAAAGGTACAGAATCAAATGTACAATCTGTGCAAGAATACTTCAGAATATGTCTACAGATTTAGTGTCTACGAATGGTGGGATACTTGGATTAACAACGTCAAATGCCCACCTGAGAGTGAGTAGGAAAATTGTGCGAAAATTGGTGCACACATGGCTGGAACGTACTCAAAAATCAGACAAACCTCCCTAGGTCGCCAGCTGGCAACTTCTCAGAAAGTACTTACTGTATATACTCATGTATAAGCCGACCCGTGTATAAGCCGACCCCCCTAATTCTGCCACAAAAAACTGGGAAAACTTATTGACTCGTGTATAAGCCTAGGGTGGAAAAGGATTATGCCCCCATATGCTCCATAGATTATGCCCCCATATGATGCTCCACAGATTATGCCCCCATATGCTGCACAGATTATGCCCCCATATGCTCCACAGATTATGCCCCCATATGCTCCACAGATTATGCCCCCATATGTTCCACAGATTATGCCCCCATATGCTCCACAGATTATGCCCCCATATGCTCCACAGATTATGCCCAATATGCTCCACAGATTATGCCCCCATATGCTCCACAGATTATGCCCCATATGCTCCACAGATTATGCCCCCATATGCTCCACAGATTATGCCCCATATGCTCCACAGATTATGCCCCCATATGCTCCACAGATTATGCCCCCATATGCTCCACAGATTATGCCCCATATGCTCCACAGATTATACCCCCATATGCTCCACAGATTATTCCCCCATATGTTCCACAGATTATGCCCCCATATGCTCCATAGATTATGCCCCCATATGCTCCATAGATTATGCTCCACAGATTATGCCCCCATATGCTCCACAGATTATGCACCCATATGCTCCACAGATTATGCCCCCATATGCTCCACAGATTATGCCCCCATATGCTCCACAGATTATTCTCCCATATGCTCCACAGATTATGCCCCCATAAGCTCCACAGATTATGACCCCATATGCTCCACAGATTATTCCCCCATATGTTCCACAGATTATGCCCCCATATGCTCCACAGTTATGCCCCCATATGCTCCAAAGATTATGCCCCATATGCTCCACAGATTATGCCCCCATATGCTCCATAAATTATGCCCCATATGCCCACAGATTATGCCCCTATATGCTCCACAGATTATGCCCCCATATGCTCCACAGATTATGCCCCCATATGCTCCACAGATTATGCCCGATAGTATAGGTCTCTTATGCTGCCGCGCTGCTGCAAAAGAAAAAAGAAATTACATACTCACCTCTCATCGCTGGGGGCCAGGTGCCGATGTCCTGAGCAGGCGGTGACACCGGCGCGCTATGGGGGACAGGTGCCGGTGTCACCGCTCGCTCACGACCCCGGCACCTGAGATATTTACCTGTCACCGGACTGGTCCACCGCTGCGCTGCTCCCTCTTCCGGGTCCTCGGCAGTGAATGACCTGAACATTCACAGCCAGAGGAGTTGGACGAGGAGGTCGGAGCAGCGCGCAGCGGTGGACCGGGGGACAGATGAATATCGCTATACTCACCCCTCCGCCGGCGCGTCACTCTCTGCAGCCTCTCCTCTTCTCCCGGCGGTCTCCGCAGCTCTTCCTTCCTACAGCGGTCACGTGGTACCGCTCATTAAAGTCATGAATATATTCATATTCATGACTTTAATGAGCGGTACCATGTGACCGCTGCAGGAAGGAGCCAGAGATCGTGGGAGAAGCAGGGGGGCTACAGAAACGTGCCGGCGGAGGGGTGAGTATGATCCGACATCCCCGCTTCCCCTCCCCCACCGAACCCCGGTATATGACTCGCGTATAAGCCGAGAGGGGGGCTTTCAGCCCTAAAAAATGGGCTGAAAATCTCGGCTTATACACGAGTATATACGGTAAGACCAAAAGAGATATCCTTAGCATGACCACAATACACCATAACAACAGCACCACTGCCACTGCATGAAATCCCACAACAGAGGTCCCAACGCTAGACTATAATTCTAATAAATTCATGGGGGTGTAGAACTGTTAGATCAGGTTCTGAAACCATAAAGTGTCATGCGAGAAACAAAAGTATGGTACAGAAACCTGGCCGCGCACATCGTACAGATGGCACTGAATAATTCTTTTGTGCTGTTTGAATCAGCAGGCAATATGGGGGGCCTACATTCAGTTCTAGGAGATACAGTGGCATGTAAAAGTTTGGACACCCCTGGTCAAAATTACTGTTATTGTGAGTAGTTAAGCAAGTTAAAAATGAAATTGTCTCTAAAAGGGCTAAAGTTAAAGATTACACATTTTCTTTGCATTTTTGCAAAATATATTGTGACAAAGTCACTGGAAAAGTGATGGAAGGGAGATATTTTTCACTACGCCTAATGGCGTCAGTGATATAAAACCCAGAGTTTTTCCTTCAGCACACTAAGTGTGGTGAAGGGTTAAGCTAATTTGTATAAAGGGTTGGCTTTTATGTGGACATCCATAGGGCAGGTGGGAGGATATCCACTTATCTCCACCCCGGGGTGTGTTTCCTTTTTTCCAGCTTGGTTTATGTTGCATTTAATAAACCAAGCACGTTCTTAAAGAGACAGTGTCCTGTTTCTAACTCTATATCCAGCGGAGTGAGCTGATCTACCACTATATATATATATATATATATATATATATATAGTAAATTTTTACATTTTAAAAAATACAGAAAGGGAAATAGGCAGATGCAAAAGTTTCGGCACAAAGATTTCAGACCTTAATTAGCCTGTTGGAATATGGCTTGTTCACTATCATCGTTAAGAAAGGCCAGGTGATTCAAATTTCCCAGTTTTATAAAAACCCACCCTACTCTAACCTTGTGCCAAAAACCAGCAGTTGAAGGTTCTTCTAAGCAGCTGCCTAGCACACTGAAAATAAAAGTGATGGAGCCATAGAAAGCAGGAGAAGGCTATAAGTAGATAGCAAAGTGTTTTCAAGTAGCCCTTTGCTCACTTTGAAATGTAATAAAGAAATGGACATTAACAGGAACAGTGGAGGTCAAAATAAGATCTGGAAGACCAAGCAAAATCGCAGTGAGAGCTAATTGTAGGATTGCTAGAGAGGCAAAATCAGAACCCCCGCTTGACTAGAAAAGACCTTCAGAAAGATTTTGCAGACTCTGGAGTTGTGGTACATTGCTCTACTGTTCAGAGACACCTGCACAAATATGGCCCTCATGGAAGAGTCTTCAGAAGAAAACCTCTCCTGTGTCCTCACCATAAAATTCAACATCAGAAGTATGCAAAAGTACATCTAAATAAGCCTGATGTTTTCTGGAAAGATGTCCTGTGGCCAAAATGATCAAAGGTATGTGTGGAGCAAAAAGGGCACAGAATTCCAGGAGAAGGACATTTGGTCAACCGTTAGGCATGGGGGTGGATCAATCATGCTTTGGGATTATGTTGCAGCCAATAGCAGGGTGACATTTCACAGGTAGACGAAGGAATAGATTCAATGAAGTTTCAACAAACATGATGCAAACATGATATCATCTGTAAAAAAGCTGAAGGTGAAAAGAGAATGGCTTCTACTATCTAATGGATAGTTATCATAAACACTTCAAAATCCACAAATGACTAGCTCAAAAGGCGCAAGCTGAAGGTCTTACAGTGGCTCTTACAGTCCCCTGAGCTGAACATCATTGAAAATCTGTGGCTAGACCTAAAAATAGCAGTGCATACAAGACGACTCGGGATTCTCACAGAACTGGAAGAATTTTCCAAGGTAGAATGGATGAAAATCCCTCAAATAATAATTGAAAGACTCTTGGCTGGCTGCAAAAAGCATTTAAATGCTGTGGCACTTGCAAAAGGGGTGCTACTAGGTACTAACCATGCAGGGTGCCCAAACTTTTGCATTCACCCATTTTTCTTTTTGTAATTTTTAAAATGTAAAAAATAACAATTTTTTGGGGGCTAAAATACAAAGGAAATGTGTTATCTTTAACTTTAGCCCTTTTAGAGATCATTTCATTTTCAACTTGCTTAACGGTTCACAATAACAGTAATTTTGAGCAGGGGTGATCAAACTTTTACATGCTATTGTAGTTATAAAGGTCCTAATGTTTGGAAGCCAGGAAGATGATGTTCCCAGTACTTATGAAACTAAAGGTGCGCACAGTATTGTGTCAGGGAACATTTCTCCATCACTGTCTTCCAACCTGCAAGGGAAGAACACAGAAAAGGTGCAGAGTGTGTTCTAAAAGTAGAATACAAAAGGACACAATTTACTATTGTGAAAACTGCCCTGGGAAACCTGGCTTTTGCATTAAGGATTGGTTGATTGAAAGTGTACTCACATCCATGAATTACTAAAATTCAGATTTATCTGGAGTAACAGGCCAGATTAACCCACCTTTCAGAATATACCCAGGGTTAAAGTGGCTAGGCCAGATTATACTCCGGGTATATTCTGGCCTAGGCCAAACTATACCCAGGGGTACAAATTGACCTGGGGTGTGCTGCCTGGGGTCCCCGTGCACTGCCTGGGACCCCGTGTGCTGCCTGGGGTCCCTGTGCGCTGCCTGGGGCCCCCATGTGCTGCCTGGGGCCCTGTGCACTGCCAGGGGCTCTGTATGCTGCCTGGGAACCCGTTCGCGGTCTCTGCCCCTGCGTGCTGCCTGGGGCCCCGGTGTGCTGCGTGAGGCCCTGTGCGCTGCCTGGGACCCCGTTCGCTGTCTCTGCCCCCCGTGTCCTGCCTTGGGCCCCGTATGCTGCCTGGGGCCCCGTGTAGTGCCTGGGGCCCAGTTTTTGATAGTTCTCAAAAGCGTGAAAAATCTGATCTACAGCAGCTGGGGCATAGTCTGACCCAGAGGGGTATAATCTGGCCTAGGCCACCTTAACCCTGGGTATATTCTGGGCGGGGGGTTAGTCTAGCCTGTTACACAGTTAACACTACACCCTTGATGTACACTGTACAATTTATATATGCCACCAAATTATAAATTGAAATTCCGGTAACTCATTATGTGCCTAGATGAATTCCTTAAGTTTGTAAAATGGGCTGACTTGAGGGGGTTTTGGCTATCTTGGCACCTCTACACCTCGGGTAATGTGACATAGTACCTGTATACTATTCCAGCAAAATCTGCATTAGGGATGGTTCTTTTCTGAGTTCTGCACAGTGTGCATGAATATTAGTTTCCAACTACATATTGAAGTATTGGCAAAGGAGAATTTGGGTAACAAATTGTGGGGTACATTTTCTCCTGCTGCCTATTGTGAAAATGAGACCTTTGGGGCTGAAGCAATATTTTTGTGGAAAAAACATTATTTTTTTATTTTCATGTGCCGATCTTAAAAAATGTTATGAAACACTACTGGAGCCAAAATGAGATTAATTCCTTGATGGATGTAGTTTATAAAATAGTCACTTGTGGGGAGTTTCTGTATTCTGGCACCTCCAGGCCATTGTTAATGTGACATAGTTCCCATATATCTTTCAAAATACGTTTGTAAAATTTGTTGAAAAAAGGAAAATTGCTGCTAAACTTTTAATATTTCTAGTATCCTAATATAATAAAAGGACATTTCAAAGTTTGAAAGTTGACAAATGTTCTAAATTTTAACAAATTTTCCGATATTTCCATAAATAAATACAAATTTTATTAACCCACATTTACCACTATCATGACATACAATGTGTCCTGAAAAAAAACATTCTCAGAATCATTGGGATATTTAGAAGCATTCCAAAGTCATTATCACATAAAGTGACACATGTCAGATTTGAAAATTGGGGCTCTGTCATGAAGGTGAAAATAGGCTTCGGCAGTAAGGGGCTAAACCTCCCTCTTGCACAATGACTAGGGTACAATTGTGGGAAATCCCTACCATGCCCACAGAAGAAGGAAATGGGTGCAAATATACTCAATAATGGTACAGTTTACTACACATTTATTTATTTTAGTTGTTTATTTATCATCATTATTTTCCGTAGCACTTTTATCATCATCGTCCCCATTGGGGCTCACAATCTAAATTCCTATTAGTATGACTTTGTAATGTGCGAGGAAATCCAAGTACCTGGAAGAAACCCAAATAAACACAAGGAATACATATAGTCTCCACGCATAGGAGCAATCCATAGGATCTGAACTGAGGACAAGAGCACTGCAAAGCAACAGTGCTAACCATTGAGCCACCTTGTGGGAAGACAAGGTTAGCGCACATCAGGCAGCAGAGTTAAGGACAGACTGGAGAGGTGCAAGAGAATTAGTCGGAAGGGCACAGAGGAGGGTATTTCAGTAGTCAAGGCAAGAGATGATGAGGGCAAACACTAACATTTTAGAAAATTCAAGGTTGAGGAAAGGACGAATTATGGAAATATTCTTGAATTGGAGGTGGCAGGAAACCAGTTGTAATGGCTTGGATATAGGGTTTGAAGGACAGGGTAAAGTCAAGGGTTATACCTAAGCAGTACAAGGAAAAAAAATAAGTCATTTATAGTGATAGAGAGGTCTGATAGGGGCTGATTGAGATTGAGGAAAAATGATGAGTTCGGTACTGTCCACATTGAGTTTTAGAAAATGTGATGAAAAGGAGGACAAGGCTGATAGACACTCTGGGATTCTAGAAAGCAGAGAGGTGACATTTGGGCTACAGAGGTAGACTTTAGTGTCATCAGTATACACTTGGTGCTGGAAGTCATTGGACTTTATGAGTTGTCCCAGGACAAAAGTATAGATGGAGAAGAGTAGAGTTCCCATAAAGGAGTCATAAAAGTACACCGACAGTGATAGGGCAGGACAAAAAGGTAGTATGGGAGTGTGAGATGCTAAATGTGCAGATAGTGAGGTACAAGGAGAACCAGCAGAGGGCAAGGTATTTGATGCCAATGGAAGAGAAGATTTGTAGTTGGAAGGAATTATCAACTGTGTCAAAGATAGAGGACAGGTCTAGAAATAGGAATATAGAACATTGTCTGTTAGCTTTGGCGGTTAGTAAGTGATTTGTCACTTTGTTTAAGGCCGTTTCAGTGGAGTGGTGGGGATGGAATCCCAATTGTAGATGGTCAAGGAGGGAGTTAGATGAAAGGTGGGATCAAA
The DNA here is from genome assembly GCA_033576555.1 of Oophaga sylvatica. NCBI lineage: Eukaryota > Metazoa > Chordata > Amphibia > Anura > Dendrobatidae > Oophaga > Oophaga sylvatica. The sequence goes on along the minus strand of JARQOD010000004.1, from coordinate 189,730,112 downwards.
GTTCAATGCGGACATTCTGTTCGAGTTAACAGGAGTAGAGAAATGGGACGAAAGCTGGATGTTGAGGTTGGGCCAAGTGATTGCTTCTTCAAGATAGGTGTGATTATTGCGTGTTATATAGCAGAAAGGAAGACACCAGAGGTTAATGATAGGTTGAGGAGATGGGTTAGAGCTAGAATAAGATCTTGCTTTTGAAGTTTTGAACTGCGTGGCAAAGTCTTCTTCAGAAATGAGGGAGGTCGGAGGACAGAGGTGGACTGAAGAGGGAATTAAAAGTGTTGAATGACTGTTTAGTATTGTGGGATAGACAAGATATGAGATTTGTGACTATTGTGTATGTGAAAATGGGTTCAGTAAATCTGCATGACCACTTAAAGATATTTTAGAGTGTATTAAAAAAAATGGCATCATCCAGTGTTTCCTTTTAAGCCATGGTGAATGTGTAATATATTTTAAGCAAAATAGACAGACACAAAACTGTATTTACAATGCACAGTGGAAAATTCACTGTCACACAGAATGCTAAAATAATTAAGAACTACATAAAATACATCACATCATGAAAAGCCATATAAACGCACACAATACTAAACAGGCTATTCCAATTTTTTCATTTACTGTGCAATTGCTAAAAATAAATGAATCGTGATCTGACCGAAGACATGTTGCCTTCACAGTTAGAAAGGGTTGATTGGAATCACAGATTGCTTGGCCACTGAGCAAATGGAAATGTTTTCTGTTTCTAAGCAGTGTTGTCAATATGGATACGGTCGGTTGCATCCAAAACATTTGATAATGAACAAATTTGATGTGAACCTACAATGTATTTAACCCATTCGCTGTGACTTGCAAACAGTTTCCTCTAGCATTATAATGAAACAAATCACGTGAACAGGAATAAACCACCCTAATTAATCTTCCATATGATGCCTAGCATTTATATGAGATCGAATGTGGTCTAGAAATAGAAAATAACTAGGATTAAGGATTGTAAACTTGACTCCTATAATAGCGTGTGCGGAAATAACAGCACGTATTAGTAATAGAAGCAATATATTACTAAATATCATTATATAGCGAGAGATAACACAAATTGGGGTAATATGTATGAGCTTCATATACAATGACTCATGTCGTGTTACCTGTGAATTATCTTGTTTGGTTAATGCACTTTCATCCATAAATTAGAAAAGATATAAGATGTCATTGTGTCTTGTCAGATTTATTCCAGATGTACAAAGGTTACTTCTATATGTCACTTGTATGTGAACATATAAATTCTAGGTGACTTCTCATTTCCAGTAGGGGATATGTTCTAAAATATATATTTCTGACCCTGGGACTAGACTATTTAGACAAAGCACCAGGATTATACTCAAAATCTTCCCTTCTCTCATCAATATAAAGTGATTACTTCGGTGACAGCTGATGTTATCTGACAGCTTGACTGATGGGAATTAAACCGCATAAAGTTCCTAATGTGTAGCGCTCCAGATATCACAATTAATAGCTCAGGATGGGTGAACTCTATCCATGTCCATTGTTATGTGATCGGGATTTTAACTTTACATTCTGCATTCTGGTTTAATGAGAATATTTATTTTATAGATTTTATGCTTCGAGGCCAAAGTACAGGGATCTATTTAGGCATTAATGTGACTTCATCAATCAAAAACTGGCTAACGGAGTTTTCCATTTTTAATTTTTAAATGCCAATCAACTTGTTTGTGTTAAAATACAATATAATCGCACCATTACTTTCCCTTCACTGCTCCAGCAATGCCTCTCTGACACAAATCACGGTCTTTGCAGTCACTCACTTGTCCTACTGTACTGCCGATATGAAACCAATACATGTTATGTGACACTAAATATATGAGGAGAAGTCTTTGGATTACAATTTCCAAGGAGCCAAAAATTATAAAGAGATTGAGAGAACTTTTTTTTGCAGCAATTCACTATTTAAAGCCTCCTGAAAGCTAGAAAACAGTGTTCTGCAGAGAGGATGCTCAATCTTCACCTCATTCAAGTCTTTGAGACTTCAGGAAATAGCTAAACACTGTGCTGGCCCTCTCTAGCATAACCATTACAATCATACAATATATGGAGCAGCAGTTATTCATGCGCACTTCTGCTCCATTCAAGGTTGGGCACTGTGTGAACCAAGACTACAAAATAAGTGTTTTATTTGCTGTAGATCTAACAGTTCTCTGAATACTGAGTTCTGTATATTATCATCCCTCCCCCCCCCCGATTGGCAGATTATTTCTGTACACTGTGCATAGGCAGGAAGCTGCCAATCAGTGGTGGGGCAGGGTTGTACAGACTAACTGGCAGCAGGTTTACTAGTCCTCTATTGATAATCTTCTGCTGAAAAAACAGTGATTTTATCAAAACTACGCAAAGCAGCCCAGTAAGTGACACATTACTAGAATCATCTCATCAAATTTTAGAATTCTGACTAGTGTCACTCTATTAGATAATAACTCTGGAACGCTTCAACTAATCCCTCTGATTCTGAGACTGTTTTTTCATAACATATAGTGCCTCACGCTAGTGGTAAAATTTGTTCGATTTGACTTCTGATTATTTGTGAAAAAAATGGAAATTTGACAAAAATTTAGAAAATTTTGAAATTTTCAAACTTTTATTTTGTATGCCGTTAAATGAGAGATTTATGTCAAACAAAATAGTTAATAAATAACATTTTCCACATGTCTACTTTACATCAGCACAATATTTGAAACTATTTTTTTTTCTTAGAAATTTAGAAGGGTTAAACGTTGACCAACGATGTCTCATTTTTCCAACAAAATTGACAAAACCATATTTTTAAGGACCACATCACATTTGAAGTGACTGTGAGGGGTCTATATGACAGAAAATACCCGAAAGTAACACCATTCTAAAAACTGCACACCTTAAGGTGCTCAAAATCACATTCAAGCAGTTTATTAGCCCTTCAGGTGCTTCACATGAATTAATTGAATGTGGAAGGAAAAAATGAAAAAATAACTTTTTTCACAAAAATTTTAATTTACACCCACATTTTTTATTTTCACAAAGGTAACGGGAGAAAATGGACCACAAAAAGTGTAGTGCAATTTCTCCTGAGCACAATGATATCTCATATGTGGGGGAAAACCACTGTCTAATTGCATGGCAGGGTTAAGAAGGGAAGGAGCACCATTTGACTTTTTTGAATTGAAAATTTGCTGTAATAATTAGCAGCCTCATGTCACGTTTGGAGAGCCCCTGTTGTGCCTAAACAGTAGAAACCGTCCACAAGTGGCCCTATTTTGGAAGCTAGACCCCTTATGGAACTTATGTAAATGTGTGGCAAGCACCTTGAACCATCAGGTTTTTTTCCATAAAAATGTTTTTTTAGCCTCAAATTTTTCATTTTCACAAGGGTAACAGGAGAAATTGCACCATACAATTTGTTGTGCAATTTCTCTTGAGTACATCAATACCCAATATGTGGACGAAAACTACTGTTTGGGTGCACAGCAGGGCATGCAAGGGAGGGAGCACCATTTCACTTTTTGAATGTAAAATTTTCTGGAATAATTAGCCAACGCTATGTCACATTTGGAGAGCCCCTGATGTACCTAAACAGTTGAAACTGCCCACAAGTTACACCATTTTAGCAACTAGATCCCTCAGGGAACTTATCTAGATGTGTGATGAGCAGCTTAAACTCCCAGGTGCTTCACAGATGTTTGTAATGTTGAGTTGTGAAAATAAAGAAATCACATTTTTCCAAACAAAAAAATATAAGCCCCAAATTTTGTATTTTCACAAGGGTAACAGAGAAATTGTACCATACAATTTGTGAAATTTCTCCTGAGTATGCAGATACCCAATAAGTTGACAAAAACTATTGTTTGTTTGCATAGCAGTGCCTGGAAGGGTAGGAGTGCCATTTGACTTTTTGAATGCAAAATTTGCTGGAATAATTAGCAGACACCATATCACGTTCAGAGAGCCCCTGAACCAGTGGAAACAAGTGGAAACAAGTTTAACAGAAGAAAATGGACCCCAAAATGTGATGAGCAATTTCTCCTGAGTATGCACATACCCCTTATGTAGGGGAAAACTACTGTGCAGCACCGCAGTGCTCTGAAGAAGTGATGTTTTGGAACACAGACTTTGATGGAATGGTCTGCGGGTGTCATGTTGGGTTTGGAGAGAACCTGATATGCCTGAACAGTGGAAAACCCCCACAAGTGACCCTATTTTGGAAACTAGACTACTCAAGGAATTTATCTAGATGTGTGGTGAGCACCTTGAACCCACAGAATTTTACAACATTGACCTGTGAAAATGGAAAAAATATATTTTCCCCACAAAAAATGTTGTTTTAGCCCCAAATTTTTCATTTTCGCAAGGATCGGAGAAAATAGGCCCTAACATTTGTTGTGCAATTTCTCCTGAGCACGCTGATACCCAATATGTGGTCAAAAACTACTTTTAAGGCACAGTGGAAAGCTCAGAAGGGAAGAAGCTCCATATTGTAGTTCAGATTTTGCTGGACTGGTTTGAGGGTCACATTGTTAGAGGGACTGAGGTACCAGAACAACTGAACCCCCCCCATAAGAGACCATATTTTACAAACTACACCTCTCTATGAATTCATCTAGGGCTGCAGTGATCATATTGACACCACAGGTAGGTTACAGAATTTTATACCACTGAGCAGTGAAGAAGAAACTAATTACATTTTTATCACCAAAATTTAGTTTTAGCCCCAGATTTTACATTTTCACACTGGGAAATGGGTAAAAATGGTGCCAAAATGTGTCCCACAATTTATGCTGAATGTAGATATACCCCATATGGGACTGGACAGAACTGCTTAGCCATACGGCGAGACTCAGGAGGGACGGAGAGCTGTTTGCCTCCTGAAGCGCAGATTTTCCTAGAATGGTATGCGGACTCGATACACAGAGCCCCTATGTGCTAGAAGAGCAGAATTACCCTATTTTGGAAATTACACCCCTAGTCTTTCATGGCTGTGAAAAAATTGAAAGGATTGGTAGGAGAAAAATTCAAACCCCTTGATAAAACATCAAGTTGTTATTTAGTCAGACAGAGATGACAGATTGATTACCTATAAATTACCTTTGCCTTTTGTATCACAATTATTAGGGGTAACTTTACATGTAGATACCTGTCGGGTTTTGATTTTTTGGTACTCATACTATTTGATCAGGCGGCAGGCTGCCCACAATTATCTAAATGCATCCCATGTGAACAGATACCCCAGTTTACAAGACCAAAAATGCTGGGCTTGGCTAAACCCTGAATAATAAAGTGCAGAAAATACATATAAATATATGAGGTATTGGTCGATATTTTGGCTAAGATATGCAAGCTCGTCAAGGGTCCTCACACTTGCGAGTCCTAAGGCTAAACTTGATAGCAAACCTGCAAAAAGAGAACTAAAAATCCTCCAAAAATTCAAGAATTAATACAGCAGAAAAGGTAAGTTGTCTTATCAGTATTTTGCACCTGTGTTGCCGCCATCTTTACTACATGAGTTTGTTGCATCATGAGAGTGCATTTGTTCGGAGACCTGGGCAGGTAAGTACTTCTGCCCTTTTCTGCTGTATTAATTCTTGAATTTTTGGAGGATTTTTAGTCTTCATTTTGTGGCTTTACTTATACTATTTGCCTCATTTGTATCCATTGCTCTACCAGAAATACTTGGCTGAGACTCCTCCACAGATGTATATGATTTTATTGATGCTAGTCTAGGTCTTGAGGCTGAACTGAATCTAGTTGTGGGATGTGAATGATCTTTTTGTGCTCTCCATTTGTGTACCGTATTCATCTGTAGGTCTCTGGAGTCTCTGAAATTTTTTAACCCCTTCATGATGGTAGCTATTTTCGTTTTTGCATTTTCATTTTTTGCTCCCTTTCTTCCCAAAGTCGTAACTTTTATATTTTTTGGTCAATATGGCCATATGAGGGCTTGTTTTTTGCAGGACGAGTTGTACTTTTGAATCACACCATTAGTTTTAATGTATCATGTACTGGAAAATGGGAAAAAAATTCAAAAGGTGGTGAAATTGCAAAAAAAGTGCAATCCCACACTTGTTTTTCGTTTTTTTTTTCACTATTCACTAAGTGCTAAAACTGACCTGCTATTATAATTCTCCAGGTCATTGTGAGTTCATAGACACCAAATATGTCTAGGTTATTTTTTATCTAAGTGGTGACAAAAAATTCCAAACTTTGTTAAAAAAAAAAATTGTGCCATTTTCCGATACCCATAGCATCTCCATTTTTCATGATCTTGAGTTGGGTGAGGGTTTATTTTTTGAACGCCGATCTGACGTTTCTAATGATACCATTTTGGTGCAGATACGATGTTTTGCATTTTAATGCAATGTGGCGGCAACCATTTTAATGCAATGTGGCGGCAACCAAAAAAACGTAATTCCAGCGTTTTGACTTTTTTTCTCGCTACGCTGTTTAGCAATCAGGTTAATATTTTTTTATTGATAGATTGGGCGATTATGAATGCAGCGATACCAAATAGGTGTATGTTTGATTTTTTTATTGTTTTATTTTGAATTGGGCAAGAGGGGTGATTTGAACTTTTAGATTTTTTTATTTTTTTATATTTTTAAAAACTTTTTTTTTACTTTTGGCAAGCTTCGATGATCACATCGCCTGCATGTAGAAGAATTTCTGACTTGCTATGATGCTAGTTGTCATGCCAACCTATCGGTGACCCGTGATCAAATGACAGGGTTCATTGACGGGCGGATTTCCGGCCCAATGGCCAGAAGCGTGCGTTAAATGCCGCTGTCAGAGTTTGACAGCAGCATTTAATGGGTTAATAGCCGCGGGTGGATCCCAATTCCAACCGCTACTGTTCCGGGCACATGTCAGCTGTTCAAAACAGCTGATATGTGCCGGGAAAGATGTGGGCTCACCGCCGGAGCCCACATCAAAGGGAGGGAGTCTGACATCGGCATAAATGTATGCCCATGTCAGAAAGGGGTTAATGTTATATTTCTTTACCTCCTTTTCTCATTTCTGCAATTCATTTTCAGTATCATCATATGTTTTTAGAGCATCAGCTGATAATTTGCTTTTAATTGTTCTCTGTAAATTCTTATCTCATTAAGAGATGTGGTGTTGAGATCACATAATACTTCCAAAAACCCTTTTAACCAGGTGTTAGATAGATCCTCCCATTTGGTTTTAAATATTTCATCCTCCATCACAAAGGACGGTAACTCCTGCACCCTCAGGCCCCTGGGTATAAGGCCTCACTGCATATATTTTTGTAGGAATGCACAGTTCCACCATATTTTCGTCCTTTTCCTCAAAAGATCCTTAACTCTGGGAACAAACATCTGAACCGCAAGGTACAGTAGGTTCCCTGAATCCATTAGTCCCAGATCTATGAGGTTTCCCCTTTGTCCCTTTGCGCTGGTTGTTGTCAATGCTCTGGATCTGACTTCTGAGTTTGGGATCCCCCTGGTGGCTGCTGACTGTAATGAAGCTGCTTTGGCTAACAGAGGTCTATCAGCTGGGGGCAATGATTGGCAATCAGGTCTCACTGACTGAGGAGATATAAGTGAGCAACCTTCCCATGATCCTCTCCTGTGATTTGTTTCTTCCTGGTCCCTTTTGGATTTCAGCTTGCTTCCTGCTTTCTCCTGCAACTTTCAGATAAGTTATTTGCTGGTTATTTCTGTGGCATTTGTTTTCCCTTTTGTTTTCTTCCCTTCTGGAGTGAGGTCAGACAGGTTCCCCGGCTGGGGCCTGCGCTGGTCTCTGTTTCTCATATACCACTGTTTATGTGTTTTCAGTCCCTGTTATTTCAGTATCTGCTGGTTAGCTACCTGTTCACACCAGAGTTCTGATCTAGCGGGGGAGAGATCGTGTGGTCTCAGTATTTTTGGAAATCAGATGTGTTGGAATTTTTCGTACAGTTTTTGCTGGATTGCAGACAGTATTCTTTCCTGTCCTGTTTTATCTAGACAGTTTGGGCACCAGCGTTTGCTTGCTCTATTTTCTGCCTGTATTTTTATTTCATCTTGTCTCACCGCCAATATATGTGTGGGGGCTACCTATTCCTTTGGGGCGCTACTCCGGGGCAGGTAGCTTTCCCCTTTCTCTCTTTAGGCTTAGTTAACTCTATGGCTGTGTCGGGGCATCTAGGTCATCGTAGGTACATCCCACGGCTACTTCTAGTTGTGCTGTCAGTTTAGGGGTCTGCAATCCACTAGTTACCAACCTCTCTGGATGTCTGGATGCCTTGGCTATTTTGCTACTGTCCTCCTCAGCTACCAAATCATAACAGCTGGTGTAGAAATCTTCAGAAAATTGGTAGTCGAAGATTTAAAAAAAAAGTATTTACAAGATGATCAATGGGAATGATGTACAAGGTAACAAAACTAGGTGATAGGCGAGTAGTATCGTAATTACCAGTAATATAGACAGTACAGCCCAAGAGACTGTGTAGCTAAGGGGGACAGTCGGTAATAAATATATTGAAGGGAAGAGGAATAAGACTGACCAAGAAATCCCAATACAACAATTAGTGAACAAAATTAATGCTTTATTAGAATCAGGTGATAAAAAGGATAACAGAACAATGAAGAAAAAGATTAAAACAGTATAAAAAACAGGATCGCACACCCAGAAGGAATATAGACAAGTGTCCGAAGGAGAGACAACGAGGCTAGTGCAATATAATCATGATAATATAAGGTGCGTAAGAGTTGACACGTAATGATTAACTATGTTTAAGCAGCTATGGACTGACAATATGAAAATAGGTAAAGTGCTGGTGCAAGAGGTTATATTAACTAACAACTGGAATGTGTTAAGAGATGGTAGCTAGTTAATGAGTATAAAGTCCATATGCCTGTAAAATGCCAATGCGCTAGTACATCAGGATAAACTCAGTAAGATAGTAAGGGGAAGGAAATCAGTGTTCGCTGACGAACGTGGGAGCCGAAAGGCGCGTCAGGGTGGAAGCCATGCAGATGAAGGAGCTATTACTGTGTAAGTTCCTCGTTTGCATCTCATGCTTGCACAATAGGTCACAGAGTATGCTTTGCTTATACATGGGGACTAGCAATTGGGACAGCCATCTGTGAACTGATTCTTGAGTTGAAAAAAAAAAATCATTTTTAGCAAAAGCAAATCATGAAAAACAATCATACCCAGTCTGATCAAATGACCAAATGCACTAGCAGGATGCAGCAGGCTCCCATGGATAAAGGCTGGAGAAGCAACAGGTGCTTACCACTGATAAAGGCAGCCACCCTATCACAAAAACAGTGATGATGAAGGTGTTAACTGCTTAGTGGGAAAAAAAAACACACAGATACAAGTTGCTTAAAACATGAATGTCATGCACAGTGTCCGGATAACAGCCTATTTTAAACGCCTATGATGGAAGGCGGGCTGGTCAGCACTGAATGTGCACAACACAAAAAACCAAGCCATCAAAAAGAGCCCGGGTGCACCCTGCAAAAGATGATAAAAAGTGCAAAAAATGATGCATATGATAAATGCATCAGATGAGGTATTAGTTACTATTTTGGCCAAAGCAGATAAGCTCGCAACCCAACGTCAAGGGTCCTCATTTTATTGCGAGTAACTAACTAGACATAAATCCAAAAAAAAAAAAAAAAATCATTTTTAGCAAAAGCAAATCATGAAAAACAATCATACCCAGTCTGATCAAATGAAACAATGCACTAGCAGGATGCAGCAGGCTCCCATGGATAAAGGCTGGAGAAGCAACAGGTGCTTACCACTGATAAAGGCAGCCACCCTATCACAAAAACAGTGATGATGAAGGTGTTAACTGCTTAGTGAGAAAAAAAACACACAGATACAAGTTGCTTAAAACATGAATGTCATGCACAGTGTCCGGATAACAGCCTATTTTAAACGCCTATGATGGAAGGCGGGCTGGTCAGCACTGAATGTGCACAACACAAAAAACCAAGCCATCAAAAAGAGCCCGGGTGCACCCTGCAAAAGATGATAAAAAGTGCAAAAAATGATGCATATGATAAATGCATCAGATGAGGTATTAGTTACTATTTTGGCCAAAGCAGATAAGCTCGCAACCCAACGTCAAGGGTCCTCAATTTATTGCGAGTAACTAACTAGACATAAATCCAAAAAAAAAAAAAATCATTTTTAGCAAAAGCAAATCATGAAAAACAATCATACCCAGTCTGATCAAATGACCAAATGCACTAGCAGGATGCAGCAGACTCCCATGGATAAAGGCTGGAGAAGCAACAGGTGCTTACCACTGATAAAGGCAGCCACCCTATCACAAAAACAGTGATGATGAAGGTGTTAACTGCTTAGTGGGAAAAAAAACACACAGATACAAGTTGCTTAAAACATGAATGTCATGCACAGTGTCCGGATAACAGCCTATTTTAAACGCCTATGATGGAAGGCGGGCTGGTCAGCACTGAATGTGCACAACACAAAAAACCAAGCCATCAAAAAGAGCCCGGGTGCACCCTGCAAAAGATGATAAAAAGTGCAAAAATGATGCATATGATAAATGCATCAGATGAGGTATTAGTTACTATTTTGGCCAAAGCAGATAAGCTCGCAACCCAACGTCAAGGGTCCTCATTTTATTGCGAGTAACTAACTAGACATAAATCAAAAAAAAAAAATCATTTTTAGCAAAAGCAAATCATGAAAAACAATCATACCCAGTCTGATCAAATGACCAAATGCACTAGCAGGATGCAGCAGGCTCCCATGGATAAAGGCTGGAGAAGCAACAGGTGCTTACCACTGATAAAGGCAGCCACCCTATCACAAAAACAGTGATGATGAAGGTGTTAACTGCTTAGTGGGAAAAAAAACACACAGATACAAGTTGCTTAAAACATGAATGTCATGCACAGTGTCCGGATAACAGCCTATTTTAAACGCCTATGATGGAAGGCGGGCTGGTCAGCACTGAATGTGCACAACACAAAAAACCAAGCCATCAAAAAGAGCCCGGGTGCACCCTGCAAAAGATGATAAAAAGTGCAAAAAATGATGCATATGATAAATGCATCAGATGAGGTATTTTGGAAGTCTGCTTGCTCCCTGCTGTATCCTGCATCTTTCAGATAAGTTATTTGGCTGTTTAAATCTGTGGCATTTCTTTACCTTTTGCTTTTCTCAGTTTTCTGCCTTGCTGGAGTTAGTTCAGCTGGGTTCCCTGCGGGGACCTGTGCTGGACTCTGTTTTCATTTGCCACAGCTTGCTTCAGTCTTTTCTGTGTTTTTAGTTCCCTGTTATTTCAGTATCTGTTGTTTTGCGTCCAATTCACACCAGAGTTCTGATTTAGTGGGGGAGAGGTCGTGTGGCCTCAGTATTTTTGCATATCAGACGTGTTGGAGTTTTTCTTAGGGTTTTTGCTGGATTGCAGACAGTGTCCTTTTCTGTCCTGTTCTATCTAGACAGTTTGGGCCCCAGCATTTCCTTACTCTATTTTCTGTCTGTGTTTGTGCTTCATCTGTCTCACTGGCAATATATGTTTGGGGGCTATCTATTCCTTTGGGGCTCTACTCCGGGGAAGTTAGCTTTCCCTTTCTCTCTTTAGGCTTAGTTAACTCTTTGGCTGTGTCGAGGCGTCTAGGGCATCGTAGGTATGTCCCATGGCTAATTCTAGTTGTGTTGTCAGTTTAGGGGTCTGCAATCCGCTAAGTTACCAACCTCTCTAGGTGTCTGGTTGTCTAGTCTATTTTTCCTATTATCCTCCTCGGTTACTGAATCATAACAGGAGTGGCAGTGTGAAAAGCACCAGCGCAAAGAGCAGCAGTGGACACTCCAGAGAGGAGCGATCCATGAGCAGAGGGCAGCAAGGTAGAGAGGACGAGCTACCTAGATCCTGAGTGGTGCCCCCGTCTCCAGAACCGGTACCGTTGTAGCTTCACTGGGTGAGTGTAAATATGACTGCCTATGAAGCTGACCTATTCCTTCTATGACTTCCCCCTCTTTCTTAGGCTAAGAAAAAGACACATAAATCCAAACATAAAGAATGTGCCTTATGCACACAGCCCCTTCCGGACTCATATTTTAAGAAACTATGCCCGGATTGCATTAGTCAAACCTTACGGGAGGAAGAGGTGGTAATGTCCACGGATGTCAGAGCCATAATTAGGGAGGAGATTCAGGCCTTGGGACAATCCAACAGTGCGAGAAGGCAAACTAGGGGCAGAACCCTTACACCAGATACCAGTTCAGATTCTGATGAGGGCCAAGTGCGATCTTCTGATTCTCCAAGGTCATCATCAAGTTCATCAGAGTATGAAGGTTGTTCGTGCTTCCCTATTGACAGCATTGATAATTTGGTAAAATCTGTCAGGAATACGATGGGATGCCCTGACACGAAGGAATCCAGGTCCTCACAGGACATAATGTTCGCCGGACTAGCATAGAAAAACGCAGAACCTTTCAGGTAATTTCTGCCATAAAGGACCTAGTCAAAAAGGAGTGGGATAGACAGAACCAGCGGGGGTTTTTACCATTGTCTTCCAAGAGGCGTTATCCCTTTAGTGATGAAGAGCTGACTACCTGGTCCAAGGTCACCAAGGTGGATGCCGCTGTAGCATTCACATTGAAACAGTCTGTCCTACCAGTGGAAGATGCCAGGGTTTTGCCGGATCCTCTGGACCATAAAGCGGAAAACATGCTTAAAAGGTCATGAGAGGCTAACACGGGGGCATTCAGACCAGCCATATCTAGTACATGTATGGCGAGGATGTTACTTGTCTGGGTAGATCAATTAGAAGAGCAGATCAAGGGGAAAGTGGCGAGAGAGAAGATCCTCACTACAATTAATTAATTAATTAATTGGGTTGCGGCATTTTTAGCAGATGCATTGGCAGATTCCCTACGCCTAGCAGCTAGGTCAGCCAGCCTAGTGAATAAGAACCGACGAGCGCTCTGGTTAAAGAGCTGGAAAGAAGACGTGCAGTCAAAATCGAAACTCTGCGCAAAACCTGTGCCAGGGTGAGTTCCTGTTCGGGAAGATACTGGATGATCTACTCACCAAGGCGGGAGAGAGAAGGAAAGGGTTCCCTAACCAGTCTCTTCCTTCCTACAGGAGGGCGTTTAGAAGGCGACCATTTAATAGGAGGAAGCCATATGAATCCCAGAAAGATCGCTGGGAGACAAGGGAGACAAAACATCAAGGTGCCTTGTTCAGTGGATCCTTTTCAGCAAAACGCAATAAATACCATTAATCCAAATCCTACAGTAGATGGTAGACTAAAATATTTCTTCCATAAATGGAAACACATGACATCAAGCCAGTGGATCCTTGACCTAATAAGATTTGGGTTAAAACTGGAATTTGTACAAATTCCCCAGGATTCATTCATAGTAACATCTCTTAGAGTGCCGCAACAGCAGAAAGCTCTTGAATTGGAAATTTTAACTCTATTGTCCAAAAAAGTTCTGATAGAGGTTCCAGGGGATCAGGAAGAAAGGGGATTTTATTCCCCTTTGTTCCTGGTTCCTAAACCAGATGGCTCGTTCTGAACCATTATAAATCTAAAGAAATTAAATACTTTTCTGTATAATCGTACCTTTAAAATGGGTCTATCAGGTCTATTATCAAACTTTTTTTCCCAGATGTGTGATGGCAGGAGACTTGATAGATGCTTACTACCATCTTCCCAAACACACCAAGGACCTGCAGTACCTGAGGGTGGCAATCAACCTGGCAGGCCAAATCTCTTGATGACTCCTCGAGTGTTCACGAAAGTAATGCTAGAGGTGATGGCTTACCTATGTCAAGAGGATACACTAATCGTACCCTACCTAGATGATTTTCTAGTGGTAGGAAGATCGCCTATCTAACACGATTTCATCATTATAGGCGTTAGGATGGATCGTCAATTTCAAAAAATCGAGGCTGGTTCCGGAAACCCTCCAGTCCTTCCTAGGATTACACCTGGACTCCGTAAGTCAGAGGTGTCTTCTCCCAGAATCCAAAAAATGTACTAGAATATCAAAAGTTAAGTCACCAAGGAAGAACCCTCAAATGTCACTGAGGGAGGCCATGTCTCTCCTGGGGTCTCTCACCTCATGTATTCCAGCAGTCCAATGGGCCCAATACCATACTATTACCTTACAGCATGAGATTCTATGGGCACAGGAAGATTTACAGGAGCATTTGGAGAGGAAGATAACTCTTTCTCACAGTGTATTAGATTC
>JARQOD010000004.1:189688482-189715780 GCA_033576555.1 Oophaga sylvatica | reverse complement strand
ATTCACTGGTCTGGTGGCTAGATATAGATCATCCTTCCAGAGGAGTACCGTGGATAATAAAACCGTCCAAGATAATTACCACCGACGGTAGTCCTACGGGATGGGGCGCTCATATGGGGGATAGCCTAGCTCAGGATCGCTGAAACACTGATGAGTTAGAATACTCTTCTAATTGGAAAGAATTAAAAGCAGTCAATCATGCTTTGAATTATTTTCCTTCACAGCTTCAAGGATCTCACGTAAGAATCCTATCGAACAATACCACAACAATAGCGTATTTAACACCTTAGTGACAGAGCCATTTTGCACTTAATGACCGGGCCAATTTTTACAATTCTGACCACTGTCACTTTATGAGGTTATAACTCTGGAACGCTTTAACGAATCCCGCTGATTCTGAGATTGTCTTTTCGTGACATATTGTTCTTCACGTTAGTGGTAAAATTTCTTTGATATGACTTGTGTCTATTTATGAAAAAAACGGAAATATGGCAAAAATTTTGAAAATTTAGCAATTTTCAAACTTTAAATTTTTATGCCCTTAAATCAGAGAGATATGTCACACAAATTTCTTAATAAATACCATTTCCCACTTGTCTACTTTACATCAGCACAATTTTGGGAACAAAATTTTTTTTTGTTACGAAGTTATAAGGGTTAAGGCTATGTGCACACGATGCGGATTCTGCTGCGGATCCGCAGCGGATTTTCCGCTGCAGATCTGCAGCAGAACTGCAAGTGATGTACAGTAGCATTAGATGTAATGTAAAAAAAAAAACGCAGTGCACATGCTGCAGATTTTTCCGCGCGGATTTGGTGCGGATTTAAATCCGCAGCATGTCACTTCTTTTGTGCAGTTCCGCAGCGTTGTCAGACATGCTCTAAATAGAAATCCGCAGGTCTAAAAACGCATGGGAAATCCGCACAAAAAACGCGTAAAATCCGCATCAAATCCGCAGTAAATCCGCAGGTAAAATCCAGGTCGTTTTACCTGCGGATTTACCAAAATCTGCACGGAAAATTCCTCTGCAGAATCCGCACCGTCTGCACATAGCCTAAAAGTTGACCAGCGATTTCTCATTTTTACAACACCATTTTTTTTAGGGACCACATCACATTTGAAGTCACTTTGAGGAGTCTATATGATAGAAAATACCCAAAAGTGACACCATTCTAAAAACTACTCCCCTCATGGTGCTCAAAACCACATTCAAGAAGTTTATTAACCCTTTACGTGCTTCACAGGAACTGAAGCAATGTGGAAGGAAAAAATTAACATTTAACTTTTTTTGCAAAAACTTTACTTCGGAACCAAATTTTTTTATTTTCACAAGTGTTAAAAGAAAAAATGAACCACAAAATTTGTTGTGCAATTTCTCCTGAATACGCCGATACCCCATATGGGGAGGTAAACCACTTTTTGGGCGCACAGCAGAGGTCTCAAGGAAAGGAGCGACGTTTGACTTTTTCAGCGCAGAATTAGCTGGACGCCATGTCACGTTTGTAGAGGCCCTGATGTGTCTTTTCATCCCAATTTTTATTTTCCCAAGGGTAACAAGACCCCAAAAGTTTTTGTGCAATTTGTCCTGAGCATGCTGATACCCCATATGTGGGGGTAAACCACTGTTTGGGTGCATGGCAGAGCTGGGAAGGAGCGCCGTTTGACTTTTTCAACGCAGAATTGGCTGGACGCCATGGCGCGTTTGTAGAGGCCCTGATGTGTCTAAACAGTGGAAACCCCCCACAAGTGACCCCATTTTGGAAACTAGACCCCCTAAGGAACTTATCTAGATGTGTGGTGAGCACTTTGAACCTCCAAGTGCTTCACAGAAGTTTATAACATAGAACCGTGAAAATAAAAAATCATATTATTTCCACAAAAATGATCTTTTCACCCCAATTTTTATCTTCCCAAGGGTAACAAGACCCCAAAAGTTTTTGTGCAATTTGTCCTGAGTACGCTGATACCCCATATGTGGGGGTAAACCACTGTTTGGGTGCGTGGCAGAGCTTGGAAGGGAAGGAGCGCCGTTTGACTTTTTCAACGCAGAATTGGCTGGACGCCATGTCGCGTTTGTAGAGGCCCTGATGTGTCTAAACAGTGGAAACCCCCCACAAGTGACCCCATTTTGGAAACTATACCCCCTAAGGAACTTATCTAGATGTTTGGTGAGCACTTTGCACCCCCAAGTGCTTCACAGAAGTTTATAACGCCTGGGGGTTATAAAAAAAATCATATTTTTTCCAAAAACCTGATAGTTTAGTCCCCAATTTTTTATTTTCCAAGGATAAAAGGAGAAATTAGACCAAAAAAGTTGTTGTCCAATTTGTCCTGAGTACGCTGATACCCCATATGTTGGGGGGGAACACTGTTTGGGTGCACGGCAGGGCTTGGAAGGGAAGGAGCGCCGTTTGACTTTTTCAAACCAAAATTGGCTGGAATTGAAATTGGACGCCATGTCGTGTTTGGAGAGCCCCTGATACACCTAAACAGTGGAAACCCCCCACAAATGACACCATTTTGGAAACTAGACCCCTTAAAGAACTTATCTAGATGTGTGGTGAGCGCTTTGAACCCCCAAGTGGTTCAGAGAAGTTTATAACGTTGAGCCGTGAAAATAAAAAAATATTTTTTTCCTCAAAAATGATTCTTTAGCCTGTTATTTTTTTATTTTCCCAAGGGTAACAGGAGAAATTGGACCCCAAAAGTTGTTGTGCAATTTTTCCTGAGTACGCTGATACCCCATATGTGGGGTGAAACCACTGTTTGGGCGCATGGGAGAGCTTGGAAGGGAAGGAGCGCCATTTTGTAATGCAGACTTTGATGGAATGTTCTGCGGGCGTCCTGTTGTGTTTGCAGAGCCCTTGATGTACCTAAACAGTAGAAACCCCCTGCAAGTGACACCATTTTAGAAACTAGACCCCCCAAGGAGCTTATCTAGATGTGTGGTGAGCACTTTGAACCCCCAAGTGCTTCACAGAAATTTATAAACGCAGAGCCGTGAAAATAAAAAATCATTTTTTTCCTCAAAAATGATTTTTTTAGCCAGCTATTTTTTATTTTCTCAAGGGTAACAGGAGAAATTAGAACCCCAAACTTGGTGTGAAATTTGTCCTGAGTACGCTGATACCCCATATGTTGGGGTAAACCACTGTTTGGGCGCATGGCAGGGCTTGGAAGGGAGGGAGCGCCATTTGACTTTTTGAACGCCACGTCGTGTTTGGAGACCCCCTGATGTGTCTAATCAGTGGAAACCCCCCAAAAGTGACCCCATTTTGGAAACTAGACCCCTTAAGGAACTTATCTAGATGTGTGGTGAGCACTTTGAACCCCCAAGTGTTTCACAGAAATTTATAAACGCAGAGCCGTGAAAATCAAAAATCATTTTTTTCCTCAAAAATTATTTTTTTAGCCAGCTATTTTTTATTTTCCCGAGGGTAACAGGAGAAATTAGAACCCCAAACTTCGTGTGAAATTTGTCCTGAGTGCGCTGATACCCCATATGTTGGGGTAAACCACTGTTTGGGCGCACGGCAGGGCTCGGAAGGGAGGGAGCTCCATTTGAGTTTTTGAACGCCACGTCGTGTTTGGAGACCCCCTGATGTGCCTAAATAGTGGAAACCCCTCTATTCTAGCTCAAACCCTAACCCCAACACACCCCTAACCCTAATCCCAACCCTAACCCTAACCTAAATCCCAACCCTAATTCCAACCCTAATTGTAACCCTAACCCTAATTGTAACCCTAACCCTAATTATAACGCTAACCCTAAGGCTAGGTTCATTTTGCATTTTACCAGCCCGTTCAACACATAGCATTGACGGGCTGGTAACGGCATAGCATAACGCGATCGCGTTATGCTATACCCGCTAGCGCAGAGGAATCAGCAGATGATTCATCTGCGCTAGCGGTGACGGAGCCCAGACGCTGCAGGCTGCGTCCGAGGCTCCGTCACTGAATGATGGCACGTCGCGAACGCATGTCGCTTTACGGCATGCGTCGCGATGCGCCCTCAAATGGGGGTGAATGGCAGTGTTAACGGACTGCATTACACCGCATTATACCGCAGTGTAACGCAGTCCGTCTAACTGACTGCCATAACGCAGTATGAACCCAGCCTAACCCTATTGCTAAACCTAACCCTAATGCTAACCCTAATTATAACCCTAAATCTAACCCTAGCCCTAACCCTAACTGAAAAATTAAAATAAATATAATTTCTATATTTTATTGAATCTGCCGCCAGGAAGAAGAGGCCGGGAGCCTGGGACCTGTCGGAGGACGGGGGACACCGGGAGGTACTGGGGGGGGATCAGGGGTACTGAAGACCCTAATTCTCTCCCCTCTGATGTGCGATTACATCAGAGGGGAGAAAAATCTTTTTTTTGTTGCGGTCGCCGTTATACTGTTATAACGGCGATCGCAACACCGGTGTCGGTAAATACCGACCCAGATCATGTTCTCGGGGGTCTCGGCTACCCCCAGCAGCCGACACCCCGGAGAAAATTGCCCACCTCCCCCGGCAGATCGTGGCGGGCGCACTGAGCATGCGCCCGCCATTCAAGATGGCGGCGCCCACCGGAGGAGGCAGGTGGGCCAGGGGGCCACAAGGGGCAGATTGGGGGCCTCAAAGGGGGGATCGGGGACCCTTTTTCTCTCTCCTCTGATGTCCGATCACATCAGAGGAGAGTGAAATTAAATGGCACACCATTTTTTGTTGTTGTTGCGATCGCCGTTATAGGGTTAATAACGGCGATCGCAACATCAAGGTTGGGAAAAAACCGACCCGATTCATGTTCTCTGGGGTTTCGGCTACCCCCGGTAGCCGAGACCCCGGAGAAAATGTGCCTCTGGGGGGCGCTATTTACTTTTTCCACAGCGCCGTTAATTAACGTCGCTGTGGTTTAAGTACCCTTAATGACCGCCATTAAAAGGCGTATCTGCGGTCGTTAAGGGGTTAAATCATCAAGGCAGAACGAGATCAGAAAAATTAATGTCTATAACAGAAAACATTTTTCAGTTGGCGGAAGTCCATTTACTATCTCTGATGGCCCTCCATATCAAAGGAGCAGAAAATACAAAAGCCGACTTTCTCAGTCGAAGCATGCTACGCCAAGGGGAATGGACTCTCAACGATCACATATTCAAAAGGATAGTGGACTTATGAGGACTTCCACAGATAGATCTGTTTGCCACCAGGGAAAGCAGACAGGTACAAAGATTCGCCTCCTTAAACACAATAGGTCAACCGGACATGGTGGACTCTCTTCTTCTAGCGTACGCTTTTCCACCGATGACGTTAATTCCTCTGGTGGTCAGGAAAATTGGGAAGAAAAGGCAAGGGTGATCCTCATCGCACCCTTCTGGCCGAAGAGACCTTGGTTCTCCTGCCTCCGAGCCATATCAGTGTGCGACCACTGGATCCTTCCATCAGATCCGAAGCTGCTCTCTCAAGGTCCATTCTTTCATCCTCAAGTGAAGGGCCTGCACTTGGCGGCGTGGAATTTGAGAGGCAGCTATTAAGATCAAGAGGGTTCTCTGATGATCTTGTCAACACACTTTTGCTAAGTAGGAAAGAATCTACGACAATAATATATAGCAGAGTGTGGAGAAAGTTTCTAAACTTCCATACGGAAGCATTCTCTAAAGAAGTTCCAATTATGGACATCTTAGAATTTCTACTAAAAGGTCGAGAGCTGGGTCTGTCAGTTAGCACCTTAAAAGTGCGTGGCCTCCCGCGGTATTTTCTCAGCCAGACAGGGAAAGCCAGTGAATGAGGACAGATATTAATAGCCTTGAGCGGGACCATTGTTTTTGGCCCCCCCCCTGGCTACTAACATCTGGCCCCAGCCACCTCAGAAAAGGCACGACTATTAGTAGATGCACCTTTTCTGGCACTTAGCCCGTTTATTCCCATTGCCTTTAGCGGTGGCTAATGGGTTAATGTAACCTTGCTATTGAAAGGTGACTGTCACGCTGTCACTGCATACAGGAGGTCCGGGGTCTATGCTGACCCTAAGCAGGGGCCCTGACTAATCCCTCTACCTGGAGGTACTGTTGATGGTACAGAGGTCCAGGCCGCCAGCGTAACCTATCTCCTGCAAATCCCTGACCCTCAGTAATCTAGTCCTGAGAAGGACCCCGATCACAACCACAGGGGACTGGAAGATATATGCCTAAACACAGTAATAGACGAACGAGACAGTACAAGGGGTAAACTAAAATCCACCTTGCATACAAAACTCAATCCATAACTACAGAGGGAACACCAACGGGTACGGAAATAAATGATAAAGCGAGGAGAGGAAAAAACCACACCAGGTACTCTTCACTTCAGACTTCACAATACCACGATCCGCTCTGCTGGTCTGCATGAATGCTTTCACCGACACATTCCTAGCAGACCAGCAGGTATTTGAAGGAATTTCATTACTGCAGCATTAACTGCAGCTGGGCGAGGCTGGGCCTCGTCTAGCACAGAGAGAGAGAGAATTAACTCCCTCACTGCCGAAAAACACCAAGCACCAAAAACTCAGCTGCGAGAAGTCAGGTTGTGTAATTGCGACGATCTTCGTGGCGACACACCCGTGACAGTACCCCCCCTTCTACGAGGGGCCTCCGGACCCTCAGAGCCAGGTTTATCTGGGTGAGTCGTGTGGAAGGCCCGAATTAATCGGTCTGCGTTAATATCCGACGCAGGAACTCACGTCCTCTCCTCAGGACCATACCCCTTCCAATGAACCAGGTACTGAAGGGACCGGCGGTTAAGACGTGAATCGATGATTTTCGACACCTGAAACTCCAAGTTACCATTGACCACCACAGGAGGAGGAGGTAAAGGTGACGGTATCACCGGCGCCACATACCTCTTAAGCAAAGATCTGTGGAACACGTTGTGAATTTTAAACGTAGGGGGCAGGTCAAGACGGAATGCCACCGGATTAATTATAGAACTGATCCTGTACGGCCCGATGAACCTGGGACCCAGTTTCCAAGAGGGAACCTTAAGTTTTATATTCTTGGTAGACAACCATACCCGATCGTTCACACATAGGTCCGGACCAGACACTCTCCTCCTGTCAGCCATACGTTTGTATCGGTTCCCCATAGTACTCAGACTCAGATTGTTCAGCACTCCTCTCCACACTGAAGCAAGTGATGACGAAAATCGTTCCTCCTCCGGAACCCCCGAAGAGCCCCCCTACTGAAAGTACAAAACTGGGGATGAAAACCATATGCCCCAAAAAACGGGGACTTACCAGTGGACTCGCTCCGCCTATTGTTAAGAGCAAACTCCGCCAGAGGCAAGAAAGAAGCCCAGTCCTCCTGGTTCTCTGACACAAAACACCGGAGATATGTCTCCAAGCTCTGGTTCAGATGTTCCGTCTGACCATTAGTCTGAGGATGAAAATGACAACTGCATCCCCCGCCGTGTACAAAATGCCTTCCAGAATTTGGACACAAACTGAGACCCTCGATCCGACACCACATCGGAGGGTACCCTGTGAAGCCTCACAATCTCCCCAATGAACACCTGCGCAAGAGTTTTAGCATTAGGAAGATCAGGAAGAGCGATAAAATGAGCCATCTTGCTGAACCTGTCCACTACAACGAGTATGACTGTTTTACCCGAAGACGGCGGGAGGTCCGTAATAAAGTCCATAGACAGATGAGTCCACGGACGCTCCGGGATCTTCAAAGGTAAGAGGGCCCCAGACGGACGGGTATGTGGGGTCTTAGAGCGCGCACAAACCCCACAGGACGCAACAAAAATTACCACCTCCCTATGTAAGTTAGGCCACCAAAACCGCCGCGAGAGGAGATCCACAGTAGCTTTATTCCCTGGGTGTCCTGCCAAAGCTGAGTTATGGTGTGCCTCGATCACCTTTTGTCGCAAGTGATCTGGAACAAACAGTCTCCCTGGAGGTCCAACAGGGGCGTCCCCCTGAGCCTCCAATACCTCCTTCTCAAGCTCAGAGCATACTGCCGACACCACCACCCCCTCCTGAAGGATCGGAACCGGGTCATCCGTCTTCCCGGCCCCAGGGAAACTACGAGATAAGGCATCCGCCTTTACATTTTTTGACCCAGGACGATATGTGACAACAAAATTAAACCTGGTAAAAAACAACGACCACCTAGCTTGTCTGGGATTCAGACGTTTTGCGGACTCTAAATATAGCAGGTTCTTGTGATCGGTGATGACGGTGACCGGGTGGACTGCTCCCTCCAAAAAATGACGCCACTCCTCAAAAGCTAACTTAATGGCCAAGAGTTCCCTATTGCCGACATCGTAATTCCTCTCAGCGGACGACAGTTTTTTAGAGAAGAAAGCGCACGGGTGCCACTTACCAGGGGACGAACCTTGAGATAATACCGCTCCCACCCTTACCTCAGAAGCGACTACCTCCACAATGAACGGCTGTGACGCATCCGGTTGAATGAGTATGGGAGCCGAAGCAAAACATTTTTTCAAGGAGGAAAACGCTTGACAAGCCTTGTCAGACCACCTAGAAAAATCCGTCCCTTTTTTAGTCATGTCTGTGAGAGGTTTAACTATGGACGAGAAATTACGAATAAATTTCCGGTAGTAGTTAGCAAACCCCAGGAAACGTTGTAGTGCCTTAAGATCCTCTGGCAGATCCCACTCAAGAACTGCCCGCACTTTCCCAGGGTCCATACGAAAACCGGACGCTGACACCAGGAAACTTAAAAACTGAAGTTCCTGTACGGCGAACACACACTTTTCCCATTTGGCGTACAGTTTATTATCCCGCAAGATCTGCAACACCTGCCTAACATGCTCCTGATGAGACACCAGATCCGGCGAGTAAATTAAGATGTCATCCAGATAGATAACAACAAACTGTCCCACCAGGCGGCGAAAAATGTCATTAACAAAGTGTTGGAACAACGCCGGGGCATTAGTCAGACCAAATGGCATGACAAGGTTCTCATAATGCCCCTCTGGAGTGTTAAACGCCGTCTTCCATTCATCCCCCTCCTTCATCCTAATCAGATTGTACGCCCCCCTGAGATCCAACTTAGAGAACCATTTGGCGCCCACGATCTGATTGAAGAGATCGGGAATAAGTGGGAGCGGATACGGATCTCGGACCGTAATCCGATTAAGTTCACGGAAATCCAGGCAAGGGCGTAGGCCTCCATCTTTCTTCTTCACAAAGAAGAACCCCGCGGCCACCGGGGAAGATGAAGGTCTAATATGCCCCTTATCCAGACTCTCTGAAATATAATCCTTCATGGCCTGCCTCTCAGGACCAGAAAGGTTATACAACCTAGATTTCGGTAACTTGGCCCCAGGGAGCAATTTAACAGAACAGTCATACACGCGATGAGGAGGTAGTTCTTGACACCCTTTCTCCGAGAATACATCCTCAAAGTCCACCAGAAATGGAGGTAAGGTCCTAGGAGCGATCGCACCGATGACCGTATTCATGCAGTTTTTATTACAGAATTCACTCCATTGGCTTATCTCTCTGGTTTGCTAATTAATAACCGGGTTATGCTTAGTTAACCAAGGAAGGCCCAGCACTATAGGAATGGGAAGACCCTCCAATACGTAACACGACAACAGTTCTTTAAGTATCGCCCCCACTTGAAGATCTATGTTATGCACTGCTTGCAAAAAACTACCCTGACCGAGAGGTCTGGCGTCGATCGAGAATATGGGGATGGGTTTAGCCAATACACTCAGTCGCATACCTTGAACCCGGGCAAACCGAGCGTCCACCAGATTAGCCCCGGCCCCACTATCCAGAAGAACAGATATCCTCTCAGTTCTCGTACCCACCACCACCTCTGCCGGTACGAGGAATTGAGACGGACCAAGGGACGAAATACCTACTCCCAGATTGCCGTCCACCACACAATCTGGGATCAATAGTTTTCCGGCGACTTCTCACTCTGCAAAGGACGGGATGGACACCCCCCAATAAAATGTCCCTTTCTCCCGCAGAAGAAACACCTTCCTGTCTTGTGGCGCACTGCCGATCCCCTCCCTCGGAATGATGTCCCTCCTAACTGCATCGGCTCTTCTGGACTGACCAGGGGAACCTCCATATAAGGGGCCCTAGTAGAAGGTGGAGTCATCACAGGGGGCGGAGTTACCCCGCACCTCTCCCGAAGCCGTCTGTCAATGTGAATAGCAAGGGCCATAGCGGCTTCCAGTGACGTGGGAGGGTCATACTGTGCCAGCACATCCTTTAATTTGTCAGATAAACCTTGACAAAACTGGCTCCTAAGAGCCGGGTCATTCCACTGGGTGTCCGTGGCCCACCTACGGAACTCCGAACAGAATTCCTCCGCCGGACGATCTCCCTGCTGTATGTTACGTAACTTAGATTCAGCAAGACAGATCCGATCCGGGTCATCATATACAAGACCCAGAGCTGCGAAAAACCTATCCACTGACTGGAGAGCCGGGGAGCCCGGGGAAGAGAGAACGCCCAGGATTGGGGGTCCCCTTGTAGGAGCAAGATGACAATCCCCACCCTTTGTTCTTCACTCCCCGATGACCGAGGTCGCAGCCGAAAGTACAATTTACATGCCTCCCGGAAAGCAAAAAACTTGTCCCGCCCCCCAGTGAACCTGTCAGGGAGAGCTACTTTAGGTTCTGGACCGGCTTGCTCCGGGGGTACAAAACCTTGGACTTAACGTCCGCCAGCTCCATGGACAAACTCTGCAACTGCCGAGCTAGACTGGCTACTGGATCCATGGTGGCTGGAGAAAATCTTTAGTGCGGTCAGTGAAAATGTCACGCTGTCACTGCATACAGGAGGTCCCGGGTCTATGCTGACCCTAAGCAGGGGCCCTGACTAATCCCTCTACCTGGAGGTACTGTTGAAGGTACAGAGGTCCAGGCCGCCAGCGTAACCCTATCTCCTGCAAATTCCTGACCCTCAGTAATCTAGTCCTGAGAAGGACCCCGATCACAACCACAGGGGACTGGAAGATATATGCCTAAATACAGTAATAGACGAACGAGACAGTACAAGGGGTAAACTAAAATCCACCTTGCATACAAAACTCAATCCATAACTACAGAGGGAACACCAACGGGTACGGAAATAAATGATAAAGCGAGGAGAGGAAAAAACCACACCAGGTACTCTTCACTTCAGACTTCACAATACCACGATCCGCTCTGCTGGTCTGCATGAATGCTTTCACAGACACATTCCTAGCAGACCGGCAGGTATTTGAAGGAATCTCATTACTGCAGCATTAACTGCAGCTGGGCGAGGCTGGGCCTCGTCTAGCACAGAGAGAGAGAGAATTAACTCCCTCACTGCCGAAAAACACCAAGCACCAAAAACTCAGCTGCGAGAAGTCAGGTTGTGTAATCGCGACGATATTCATGGCGACACACCCGTGACAGTGACATTAAGCCGGGTTAATAATGCAGAGTTGTCAATTAGACAACTCTCCATTATTAATCCTATTGTAGTAAATGGTTAAAAGAAACACACACACATTAATTAAAAATTATTTTAATGAAATAAATACACATAGTTTTTGACCATATTTTATTGTACTGGTAATCTTTCTTAATCCCTTGTCATCCTGTAATAAATATAAAATAAAAAAGCAACAATATCCATACCTCTCCGCCGTTCAGTCAGGTTCCACTCTGCAATCCATCTGAAGGGGTTAACTGGTTTAAAGCAGGGACCGATGCTAATGCAACTGGCCCTGCTGTAAACCCCCGCAGAATGAATGAGTTCATCTCTGCGCAGCCTCCCCGGTTGACCGAAGATGAACTGATTAGCGTGGGAAACTTATTTGATTTTTTCCCACGCTATCGAGTTTCACTTCAGGTCAGCCAGGGACTCCGCACAGCCTCAGTGACATCAGCGGTAGTCAGTGAGGCTGCGCAGATTATACGGACGAGAAAAAATCGGCTGCTGGGAGCTGCCCCTTAGATTAACATTGGTCCGAGTGCAATGCGATTTTTTTCTCGCATTGCACTCATCCGTATTTCTCGCAAGTGTGACCCCGGCCTTACTTGGATATTTTGTAGCGCTTAATAAACTCATTTTTCATGCAAGCATTTAACTCCTTGCGTCCTCACTCTTTGTCCAATTTTAGAGTTGTTTTAGGCCATTTATATTCAGTTAGAGATTGCTTGATGGCTATTTCTTGAAAAAAATATTTTTTGGATCATACATGTCTAAATTTCTGTCTAGACAGCTATTAAAACATTAAAGATAGATACAGATAAAGTGCTGTCTTGGAGACACACATGGTGGATGCTGTCCTAACACTGGATAACATTAAATAAATGTTTTATACGTAAGTCTAATTTACTTATAAGATTTAAAATGTATGAGGGTCTGACGCCCATCTTTGTTGTAAATTCACAGCAGTTAATTTTTTGCTCAGATTGTATCACTGCAGAATTCACCCATTTCAATATTCATATCAAAACTTCAACATCTTCATAACCAGCAAAATCTCTTACACAAGCGGATTCTCGTGCAACTCCTTCTGTTGCATGTAGAAAACAAAGTCAGTTAGTGCTCACTCTCCACCCGCTCCATTGCTGACTCTCTGTTGATGGTCTGGTCTCTGTGTTTTGGCTGCAGCGGTGACGTGACGTCAAACGCTCACATAACTGATGCAACCAATCACTGAGGTCAATTGCCCTGCTAAATCAGAATCAAGATGGACTGCAATTCTATTGCTATATGTATATTATATTCTCCATATTATGCAGTTAATTTCAAATTAAAACAACACAGAAGATGCAAGAAAAGCACATAGTACAGACAGGGGCGTACACTGACAGCTTGGGGCCCCTGTGCAAGAACTGTGTCTGGGCCCCCTTCCTTTTATGGCAACAAAGCTACATAAATAGTTATATATATATATATATATATATGTGTACAGTACCATCCCTTACATATTGGATTATATAGAGCCCTGTTTTTTATTACATGCCGTCCTGTCTTGTTAGCTGTATAATGCAATGATGGCTGACAGAGCATGGGAAAGCTTCTTTTCTAGTGGAGGAGCTGATGGACTGGTAATCTGGTCACCGGCTTCTCGATCCGCAGTCATTTTATATCTAAAAAGAGGGGACTATGTAATAAAAGAGGGCGCTGTTAATAACAAAATTAACAAGAATACACTATGTAAGAGACAGCACTGTACATAACAGCAGAGGAAGCTATATAATAAGGGACGGCACCATATATAACTAGAGAGGATGGTACGTAATAAGAGACAGTGCTATACATAATAAAAGATGAAACTATGGATAGTCTTATACAGAATCAGTGAGTACACTATATACTAAGGGACTGTGGTGTTAGGGTTTGAGTTCCCACTGCTGTACAAGGGGAGTCTCGAACCAGTCCCGCTGCGGTCCCCCATCCATTTCCAGCCACAGTGGAGCCTGCTCAGCAAAGACGTTGGTCCCAGCGTCTCGCCAGGTCTAATACTGTGCAGAGACTTGCTGCTGCCTCTCCAGGTTCTGCTATTGTAGCCAGTACAGGTCAGCGGCGAGCAGACGTCTTTAGGACTAAGTCCTGCGTTTCCCCTTCTGAGCATGCCCAGGGTAAGATCTCTCATTGGAGATCAGGGGTCACATGCTCAGTTACTGCAGCAGCTCCTATTGGTCCGCCAGGAAGGTCCTGAAATTACATGTGCTCTGAACAGTTTCTCATTGGTCCTTTTCTGGCAGGCCCTGTAGATGCTTCTATAAAAGGGTTGTTGTTTGTTTGTGTTGCTGACTGCATGACCATGGACTGCTATCCGCACAGCAGTTAACTGTGTACCTGGACACAGTAGGGTTTCTCAGCGGCTCTGTGACGCAACAGGGTTCGCTTTAAAATGCTAGTCAGCGCCCTAGCATTTTACTTTGCGGCTCACTGAAGCTAAGTGGGTTCGCCCTTATTGTCATATAGCGCTGTGGCATTCCCGCTAGCCGCTCTGTGGATTAACAGAGTTCGCACTAACTGCCACAGCGCGCTACGGCGTTTATTTTAGCGACTCTGCGGGATAACAGAGTTCGCTACTTACGCCATCTTACTAGCAGCAGGCTCTGCCTGCACGGTGGACCCCGGGCTGCGAACACATATCTCTACATTATTTATTAGGTGCGTTCCGCAGATCCTAACATTTGGTAGACATAATAAGCGATAATGATGTCTTCCTCCACCTCCCCTGTTCCTAAGTCCATTATAAGTTCCCCTTCCTCCCATCCCAATCCCCCACACCCCTCATTGTCCTCCTCCCCATATTCCATTATTGTCCTCTCCCCAAACCTTTCATTGCCCTCTTTTATCACCTCCATAATTGCCTTCTCCCCCACCACAATCATTGCTTTCTCCCCGCCACCCCATCATTGCCCATTCCACCACCTCCATCATTTCCTCCTCCCCACCACCCCATCATTGGCTATCCCCCACCACTCCCATAATTGTCCATTCCACCACCTCCATCATTGCATTCTCCCCAACCACCTTCATCATCATTGCTTTTTTCCTCACCACCCCATCATTGCCTTCTCCTACACCACCCCATCATTGCCTCCTTCCTCATCACTCCCATCATTGCCTTCTCCCCATTCCATCATTGCCCTTTCCACCACTTCCATCATTTCCTCCTCCCCCACCATCCCCATCATTGCCTTCTCTGTTGTGAAAGCTCTGGATCTGACTTCTGAGTTTGGGCTCCCCTGGTGGCTGCTGATAGTAATGAAGCTGCTTTGGCTAACAGAGGTCTATCAGCTGGGGGTAATGATTGGCAATCAGGTGTCACTGACTAGGGAGATATAAGTGAGCAACCTTCCCATGATCCTCGCCGGTGATTTGTTTCTTCCTGGTCCCTTTTGGATTTCAGCTTGCTTCCTGCTTTCTCCTGCAACTTTAAGATAAGTTATTTTCTGCTTATTTCTGTGGCATTTGCTTTCCTTTTGTTTCCTGCCCTTCTAGAGTGAGGTCAGCCGGGTTCCCGGCTGGGGCCTGCACTGGACTCTGTTTCTCATTTGCCACTGTTTATTTGTTTTCAGTCCCTGTTATTTCAGTATCTGCTGTTTTGCTGCCTGTTCACACCAGAGTTCTGATCTGGTGGGGGAGAGATCATGTGGACTCGGTATTTTTGTATATCAGACGTGTTGGAATTTTTCTTAGAGTTTTTGCTGGATTGCAGACAGTATTCTTTCCTGTCCTGTTCTGTCTAGACAGTTTGGGCCACAGTGTTTGCTTGTTCTATTTTCTGCCTGTGTTTGTATTTCATCTTGTCTCACCGTGTTGTGAATGGGTTTGAGATGAGTTCTGAGCAGAGGCTCCCTCTGGTGGTTACAAGCGGTACTAGTGAGGATTGTGAGGACTGGGAATCAGGTGTTACTGATTGGTCTTATATAAGGGAGTCATTTTCCCATCAGGGTTGCCGGTGATCAATTGTTCTGGTCTGAATCCTTCTTTCCAGTTTCCCTTGTAGCCTGCTGTGTCGTGTCTGCATCTCCTGCTATCAGATAAGACAATTTCTTATTTTGTGTTTTTGCTATATTTTTGCATTTTGTCCTGCACTTCTGTGGGGGCCTTCACGGTCCCCTCCGGGGGCTTTTGCCCTCTCAGTTTAGTCCAGCCACTGTGTTTTGTACTTTTGCTTTTTCCAGTTTTTTTTCAGTGGCTGCTGTTTTGTTTTTGCTACACCAGAGAACTAATTTAGGTGGTAGAGGTCGTGTGATCTCAGGTGATTTTGAAATTAGTAGAGTTGGTGTTTTTTCAGGGTTTTCTGAGATTGCAGTAAGTACCCTTCCTATCCTTTTCTATTTAGATAGTTTGGGCCCCAGCGTTTGCTCATACTATTTTCTTTCTGTGTCAGTATTTCCTCTTGTCTAACCGCCATTACATGTTTGGGGGCTTTCTATTATCTTTGGGGTTCTGCTCCGGGGCAGATAGCTTTCCTATTTCTATCTTTAGGTGTAGTTAGTTTCTCAGGCTGTGACGAGGCGTCTAGGACCAACGTAGGAACGCTCCACGGCTGCCTCTAGTTGCGGTGGTTAGTCAGGGTACTGCAATCTCATAGATTCCAACTGCTCTGGTGTATTTCCTTTTTTACCTGCACTCCTCAGCTACCGTAACATAACATCACCGCCAATATATTTTTGGGGCTACCTATTCCTTTGGGGTTCTACTCCGGGGCAGTTGGCTTTCCTCCTTTCTCTCTTTGGGCTTGGTTGTCTCTCCGGCTGTGTCGGGGCGTCTAGGTCATCGTGGGTGCGTCCCACGGCTACTTCTAGTTGTGCTGTCAGTTTGGGGATCTGCAGTCCGCTGGTTGCCGGCCTCTCTGGGTGTATGGTTGCCTGGCCTATTTTTGCTGTTTTCCTCCTCGGCTGCCGAATCATGACACTTCTCCCCATCACCCCCATCATTGCCTTCTCCCCATGACCTCCATCATGGCCTTCTCTCCGTCACCTCCATTATGTCATTCTCCCAATCACCTCCATCATTGCCTTCTCCCTATCACTGCCTTCTCCTCATCACCCCATCAATGCCTTCTCCCCATCATCCCCATCAATACCTTATCCCCATCACCCCATCAATGCCTTCTCCCCATCACCTCCATCAATGCCTTTCCCCATCACCCCCATCATTGCCTCCTCTCCATCACATCCATTATGGCATTCTCCCCATCACCTCCATCATTGCCTCCTCTCCATCACCTCCATTATGTCATTCTCCCCATCACCTCCATTATGGCCTTCTCCCCATCACTTTTATCATTGTCTTCTCCCCATCATGACCTTCTCCCCATCACCTCCATCAAGGCCTTCTCCCCATCATTGCCCTGTCCCCAACCTACACCGACACACACAGCAACATTCACCTGTCTGCACATTCCCCCACAGCTCTACACACACACACACACATCAGCACCTCTCACCTGTCCACACAGCAGGCACTCCCGCAGCATCACCGGCGCCTGCGCTTTCTCTGCCACAGCCGGCTGCTGAATGATGACGTCATCCAGCGGCGCTGCTGTCTGTGTGAGGAAACGCGGGCGCCGGGCAGGAAGGATCCCTGTACCTCCGCTCCTGCTATTTTCTCTTGTAGGCAGCGGAGCTGCAGGGATCGCTTTCTGACCGTCGCACATGAGGGCAATCTGGCCAGGGGCCCCCGGAGCCTCGGGGCCGCATACACAGGCCAAATTGCCCTCATTATTAGCTGCCCCACAAGGGCCCCCTGGACCCTCTGGGCCCCGATGTAGCCGCACCGGTTGAACCGGCGGTATGTCAACCCATGAGTACAGACACGTCAAATATTCTCCCTTGCATCCTTACAAGCTGTTGCATGGTTAAACCGTTAAAATAAACTATTCAAATTTTAAATTCCGCATTGGTTCTGAGCCCTGTCTCCTATTAATTATATCTCAGTTAGCCTTTCCTGACAAGAGGTAAAGGGCAAGGCACATCATACCTGCAGAAGCTGATTTTACGGACTACCATGCATTAATAAAGCTTTGTGATATGTGGTCAAGGCAAGCAGAACAAGTAGAATTTCAACAAATGCTTGTAAAGCAAGAAAGAAAATACAGCACAACATATTAAACATAATATGAAGAGAAATAGGGGCTAGAACAAGGTGCTGATTTGTTTTTACTTAGTACTCACATGCAAAACTGAAAACATAGTTTTAATTGTCTCCTAAACCCAGGACAATAGTAAGTTATGTTAACAAACCAGAGACTAGCAAGAATAAGGACTTTACAGCATATAATCGCCTCTATTAACAATTCTTCAACCATACCTCATCAATGAATGGGGGTGCCTTGCTTGTAAGACACTACCTCTCATTTTCAGAAGTTCTGCGCTACAAGACAGTGAAGCAGCAAGAACTCAAGGGAATGTGTAGAAAAGATTGGGCAGCTTAGGAGAATGCACTGATGGGCACTAAATGGGTAAGGCAAAGTTGGTCAGGGACTGAAGAAAATTTTTGTGGTACAAATGTAATTATTTTTTCTTAACTGCCCAATGGTATAACATTCTGTGACACAGTTGAGTCATGGAATCAATATGAACACTGAAATTTTAGATAAATTCATTCATTGTAGAGATGTAGTTTTTAAAAATGCGGTCACTTATGGGGAGTACTGCTGTTCTGGCACCACAGGGGCTCTTTCTGGTGGTCTCGGCTCAAACAAACCATGTCTCGGGTTTACCATGACAGAGAGGAGCCAGAAGACTGCAGTATTTTGATTTCACATACTTCTGCACTGATTATAAGCACTTCACCATCATATTAAACAGTGCAGGTTTCTGCTAGCTATGCAGGGGTTATTCTGTTCAGTTGAGAGCTCCTAGTGCTTTCCTGCTTTGATGATTTTCTCAGCTGTTCAGTGTTGGCCACTCTCCTCTGTTATATATATACTCGTCTCTGACAATCAGGGTTTGCCAGTGTTTGTTTCATGCTGCCTGGTTATGGAGTTGGAGGTGTTGGTTGTTTCAGGAGATGTATGGAGTGTTGTTCAGAAAAACTGTTGCTTGGTGATTTGTCTGTGTGGATATCCTCATTCTATCCTGTTTGGTATTTCCTTCCTTACTTCCCAGTGTTCCACTCTGTTGTTTGTGAGTGCATTTTTGTATGATTGGTATTTTCATTCATCCTTGTACATCTTCCCTTGTTGGTCTGGTTTATGCATTCTTATATACTACAACTCCCCAATTCCCTGAGTTGGGAAGGGTATAGATAAGAACTGAGTTATGAGCTCAGCAAGGCAAATGGCCTCGCCATCTTCACCATCAGAAGTAATCCGTGGAGCAGGAATAGCTAGGGTGCCTCTAGCTTTAGGGATAGGGAAGGAGCCCCTAGCCCCGGGATATCGTGCAACTGTACCGTGACACTGGCCAAAATAATTTTTTTTATCCATCATGACTGCTCTGGCAGGGAAACTGCAGCAACTCAGCCTGAAGGTGGCAGACCTACACACTGTTGTGAACGTGTTGGAGATTACTTCGAAGCTGAGGCTCCCTCTGGTGGTTGCTGAGGGTATTGAACCTATGTTGGACAGCAAAATTCCACCACCTGCAATAGATGAATGGTTATCAGGTGGGACGGACAGGCCTGATATAAGTGAGCTGACCTCCCAAGATCCTCGCCGGTGATCAATTGTTCTTCCTGGTCTAGGTTGGAATTCAGCTTGCTTTTCTGCTGTCTACTGCTATCTCAGATAAGTTACTTTCTTGCTTTTTTTCTGTGCTTTGATTTTCCTTGTATTTGCTGCCTTGCTTTTTGAGATCAGCCAGGTCTCTGTTCTCTTTTTGTATTTGTTCATTTGCTCAGTTTTTGTGATTTTTTTTACTGCTGGGTAGCTGCGTGTTCACACCAGAGATCTGATATAGGTGTTGGAGACCGTGTGGTCTCAGCATTTTTGGATTCAGAAGTGTTGGAGTTTTTCCTAGGGTTTTTCTGGGTTGCAGACAGTATTCTATCCTGTGCTGTCCTATCTAGACAGTTTTGGCCGCAACGTTTGCTCATTCTATTTTCTGTCTGTGTTCATGTTTTCATCTTGTCTAACCGCCATTATATGTTTGGGGGATTCCTATTCTTTTGGGGCTCTACTCCGGGGCAGTTAGCTTTCCTCTTTCCATCTTCAGGGGTAGCTAATTTCTCCGGCTGTGACAAGGCGTCTAGGGCACCGTAGGAGCGTCCAACGGCTGCTTGTAGTTGTGCGGTTAGTTTAGGGGTCTGCAACCTATTAGTTCCAACCTCTCTGGTGTTTGGCTGCCTTTGCGGTTTTTTGCTCCTGTCCTCCTCAGCTACCAAAACATAACACACACTGTTGTTTTGCCGCATCTAAACACATCTGGTTTAGGGACTGCGACTCCCAGGTAACACCTAGTGGAGACCAAGATCGCTTTGTCTGACAGGTTCTCTGGGTGGGTGAGATAAGGTTGTTGTTTTTAGGAAATCCTGTAAGCTTTACTTTAAATTACATCATCACTCCTCAAGAAAAAAGGATCTACGGGTGGGGATCATAATCACTCTCATTCAGGGTGACCCCCAAGCCGGGGCATTTTCTCTTTTGGCAGACTCTCTGTTGCTTCCCACGGTTAAGGAATTTTTTCAGGCGGTGGATCATATATACAACGACCCCGAATGTGTCTCCTTGGCCGAGTCTACACAACGTCAGCTTCAGCAGAGAAACCGGCCAGCAGTGGAGTGGAGTATTGCTCCAAGTTCCAGAGTTGGTTCACAGATACTAATTGGATTGATTCAGAGGTGCATAGCCAGTTCAAGGGCTAACTGTAAGGGTAAAGAATGACTTTGCTCTATATGAGACTTCGGTTTGCCTTGAGGCAGCCTCCTCTCAGGCTGTTCGTGTGGACCACTATCTTCGCCAGAGACATAAAGAGACACTCCAATTTGCGGAGGGCCTAGGGTAAAAAGAACCTAGGTCTTAGTCTACTGAGGAACGAATGCAGTTGGTTGGGGTGACTCATTCTATTGATAGGGGAGTACAATTTGTCTCTAAATTATGGAGAGCTTTATGCAGTAAACTAGGGTTTGATTTGTCATTTTCATCTCCTTATCACCCTGAAACCAATGGTCAGACTGAGAGGACAAATCTTTGGAACAAATTTTACAGTGCTCTGTGGCAGCGTGACAGGAGGACTGGTCTTCGTTTTTAGCTCTAGCTGAGTTTGCTTTTAACAGTCGAGTAAATCAATCTACAGGAACCTCACCATTCTTCTGTAATTATGGTTTTCATCCCCATTTTGGTGAATTTTCTAGGATCAGTTCTGAATGCCCTGGGGTCAGAGGCATAGCTAGGGGTTCAGCTCAGGGGGGGCGAAACATCTGAGTGGGCCCCTAACAGTAGGACATATCATTGGAGCAACCTGCGCAACCGCATATGGGCGCAAGAGGTAAGGGGGCCCATATATTCCTCCAAAGAAGGTGCAATTTTGCATTTTTAGGAGCTCTTGGACTGCAAAGCACCCATATATTGTTCTTGCACAGGGGCCCTTTCTGTCTGTGTCTCCTTGTGGCCCCTAACCAAGTAATCATGATTATAGCTATGGGGGTATAGGGGAACCTCAAGAGATGACGCACTGTCATTGAAAATAAATCTCCATACAAACACCAGCACTGATATTACCGCCTTAATGTGACATATAGTGGTAGATACCAGTCCTGCAGAACATATATTACAGTACAGTTCTAGATGGTGACTTACAGAGGACGTCCTTTCAGGTGGAGTCATTCACTTTTCCCGTCTCCATCTGGCCCAGACCGACATGTCGACTTCTCCAGCCAGGGCTCATTTGCACAGATTACAGCAAAGATACATCTGACTTCTCACATTTCCAGCACGATTCACATGTAGAATCATAATCCTCATGTCCAACCCTAGCTCAATGCTGGATTCACTAAACCATCTCAGACAGATGTCTGTCCAGCCTATGTGTGAAGACCTCCATTGAAGGAGAACTCACCACCTCTCGTGGCAGCCTGTTCCACTCATTGATCACCCTAACTGTCAAAAAGTTTTTTTTCTATTATCTAATCTGTATCTTCTCCCTTTCAGTTTCATCCCATTGCTTCTTGTGTTTCCACAATGTATTCCCAACCTGCACCAACTTCTCATCCTGCTGATACCTCAATACTGAGCCGCTGCTGCCGTATGTGTCCCTATTACTGCACCTGATACCCCAATACTGAGCCGCTGCTGCCGTATGTGACCCTATTACTGCACCTGCTGTGTGGTACAAAAACAGAGCTCCTCCTAGTGCCCCACATAATAAATGCCCCACTGTGCACCTTAGACCGTAATAATGCCTCCTTTGTGCTCTCTAGATGGTAAAATTGCCAATATTAATTTTCTGTGCATGTGCCCTCCACATTTTGTCCCTAGAAAGTAATAATACTCCATGTGCAACTTTGATGGTTACAATACTGAGAGCCCCTATAACAACAATGTTTAAGTGCCCACTTAACATTTGATTATGTCCCTTACATTCCCCATGTACAACTCCCCTATCCTATATACAGTATGGTGGGCCCACAGCTCCCCTCTACACCATATGATGATCCCACAGCTCCAGCTCCCTCATACACAGTATGATGATCCCACAGCTCTCTCATACACAGTATGATGATCCCACAGCTCCCCTATACACTGTATGATGATCACACAGCTCCCTCATACACTGTACGATGATCCCACAGTTCCCTGATACACTGATGATCCCACAGCTCCCTCATACACAGTATGATGATCCCACAGCTCCCCTATACACTGTATGATGATCACACAGCTCCCTCATACACTGTATGATGATCCCACAGTTCCCTCATACACTGTATGATGATCCCACAGTTCCCCTATACACCGTATGATGATCCCACAGCTCCCTATACACCGTATGATGATCCCACAGCTCCCCTATACACCGTATGATGATCCCACAGCTCCCCTATACACAGCATGATGATCTCACAGCTCCCCTATACACACTATAATGCTCCCACAGCTCCCCCATATACTGTATGATGATCCCACAGCTCCCCTATACACAGTATGGTAGGCACACAGCTCCCTTATATACAGTATGATGGGCCCGCAGCTCCCGCACATACAGTATAATGTCCTCAGAGTTTCCCTATATATAGAATGATGTCCCCACTGCTCCTCCAATACACAGTATAATCGTTAATAGTGTTCTGACACTGTGCGGCACATGCACTGAGAGCCCCTCTGCCAGGAGGAAATTAACTTTATTCCTCCCGGCAGCCTTGCTCTTCCAGTCATAGGGGCGGCGCTAGCATGGTTTCAGTCACCGCTCTGTGTATAGAGAGTGGCGGCTGTAAGAGCACCACGGCACTGACTGACAGCCGGCTCAGCACCGTCTCCCACCCAGTAACTACCCTACTGGTGCCCCTCTAAATAATAATGCTTCTTAAGTGCCCACATAATAATTAACTGAGTCCCCCTATGCACGGTTGTAATGGCCCCAGCATCGCTGATGTGAGCAGGGGGTCGTGTGATGACTCTTTCGGCTTCTTACAATTATCTTCCATTGAGAGAAGTCAAACTTATCTAGTCGACACGTGCAAATAGCAAATGTGGTCACATGACCGCCTGATCGCACCAGTGGTTTTGGGGTCTCTTGACAGCAGGTGCACCATATCATGATTTGGCCATCTGTAGTCTCAGAGTAACTGCAGACAATTATCCTGAGCCTTTAATAACTTTATAATAATAAATGAATTATGAAATTATTAAATAGAATGCAGCTCGTGGTTACACTTGTTAAGGGGCCGACAGACGGACATATTTCTCATGCGAGGATCGTATTGCCATCCTCGGACTGACAGTTGGCTCTCCTGACCTGAGTGTAACACTGTCACGCTCATGTCAGGAGCAGCAGCGGACAGTCCGAGGATTGCGAAGTGATCCTCGCATGAGTTATACGGCCATCTGCCTGCGCCCTTATGCTAAGGTCGCGGTCACATGTGTGAGAAACTCGCAAGAGTCTCGCACCTCAACACCCGGCACTGCCACCGGCACTCGGGAGCAGAGTGTGCGGTTCATGTATTTCTATGCAGCCGCACATGCCGGTCCGAGTGCCGGCGGCACTGCTGGGTGTTGATGCGCGAGATTCTCGCATCACACTCGCAAGTGTGACGCCGGTCTTATACTTATCCAGGTTATACTAATACTTAGATATTAACCCCATCCTCTCACATTCACTCCCCAGTGCCCTAGCCCCCACAATACCCCATCCTCTTATATTAACCCTCCCAGTGCTCTAGCCCCCACAATACCCCATCCTCTCACATTAAGCCCCCAGTGCCCTAGCCCCCACAATACCCCATCCTCTCACATTAACCCTCCAGTGCCCTGTCTCCACTCTCCTATAATACCCCCATCCTCTCACATTCAGTCCCCAGTGCCCTAGCCCCACAATACCCCATCCTCTCACATTAAGCCCCCAGTGCCCTAGCCCACAATACCCCATCCTCTCACATTAACCCTCCAGTGCCCTGTCTCCTCTCCCATAATACCCCATCCTCTTACATTCAACCCTAGTGCCCTAGCCCCCACAATACCCCTGTCCTCTCACATACACCCCAAGTACCCTGTCTCCTCTCCCTTAATACCCCTCATCCTCTTACATTCACCCCCAGTGTCCTAGCCCCATCCTCTAACATTAACCACCCCAGTGCCCTAACCCCACAATACCTCCATCCTTACACATTAACCCCCCACTGCCCTAGCCCCAACAACACCCCCATCCTCTCACATTTACCCCCAGTGCCGTCTACTCTTCCCCATAATACCCCCATCCTCTCACATTCACCCCCAGTGCCCTAGCCCCCACAATATCCCCGTCTCTCACATTAAGCCCCCCAGTGCCCTAGCCCCCACAATACCCCCATCCTCTCATACACCCCCAGTACCCTGTCTCCTCTCCCCTTAATACCCTCATCCTCTTACATTCATCCCCAGTGTCCTGTCTCCTCTCCTCATAATACCCTCATCCTCTCACATTAACCCCCCAGTGCCTTAGCCCCATCCTCTTACATTAACCACCCCAGTGCCCTAGCCCCCACAATACCTCCATCCTCACACATTAACCCCCCACTGCCCTAGTCCCAACAACACCCCCATCCTCTCACATTCACCCCGAGTGCCGTCTCCTCTCCCCCAATACCCCCCATCCTCTCACATTTCAGCCCACAGTGACCATGAGATGTCCAAACTAAATGAATGTAATTAATTTCATCCCCACTTACTGATGAAGCTTGCAGGCACAGTGAGGCAGGATCAGGAAGTGTCCTTGTGAGGAGGGCACTAGGACCCAGCGTGCCTGAGCCCATCAGAGTCTGCACAGAAAGTAACTGCAGCTGCTGCGGCCAGGAAGGAGCTTCTGGGGTGAGAAAGCAGCACACTGCAGGGACTGAGACTCTGGCTCTGCAACCGGCCGCTGTGCAGTCTGTCTCACAGGGGAGCCGGCATTGTGCTGCTCTCCCTGCTCCTCAGACACGGCCACATGACGTAAGTGGCCATGTCTCCCTGTGGGCCCCTGCATGTGACGGGGCCCGGGGCAATGGCCCCCTCTGCCCCCCAGTAGCGACGCTACTGCCTGTGATGGAGGTTGCCGTACAGATACAGTCTGGAGGGAGGTTCAGAAGACTATTGGGACTGCTCAGATTTGCCAAAAATGAAAAGCTGATAGAAGATGTTCGGTGGGTCCTGTTTTTAAAATTAGGGATAAAGTTTGGTTGTCGTCTAGGAACATTAAACTTCTAGTGCTATCAGCGAAGTTGGGTCCAAAGTTTTTGGCCCATATGAGATCCTAGAGGTGGTCAATCCTGTGGCATTTAGATTAAAGCTTCTTCCATCCCTCTGCATCCCTAACGTATTCCATAAATCCCTATTAAAGGAGTATGTCCCTTCTGCATTGTCTCCTTCATCCCCGCCTTCTCCGCATTCAGTAGACGGTGGTCTGGAGTATGAGGTTCAGAGGGTTGTTTATTCTTGGAGGGTCCATAATTCCCTCCAGTACCTCATCCACTGGAGGGGATACGGACCAAAGGAGAGATCCTGGGTCCCTACTCGAGATGTGAAGGCCGATCGGTTAGTAAGGGCCTTCCATCTAAAATTTCCTGGGAAGCCTGGGGTCCGGTGGCCCCCTAGAAGAGGGGGTACTGTCACCGTTCCCCCCCTCAGGGTGTCTGGGATGCAGTTACTGACAGCTCGGCCATCCAATCCAGTATAGGGGCGTGTTTAAGCTGTCAGTACATTGATGAACAGCATTGGCCATCCAATTTGGTACAGGGGCGTACTGAGCTGTCAGTGTGTTGATTGACAGCTCAACTAGCTAATCTGTGACTGGGAGGCATCAGCTGTCTCAGGTGTTCATTATCCCGGGTAATTGCAATGTCTACTTAACTGAGCAGCTTCACCTAGACCACTGCCAGACGTACATTCATCTTGTGAGGTTTGTGCTCTGTGCTCTCCTGTGCCTTGTGTTCTGTTTGCTTGATCTGTTGCCTGACTTTGGACTTTGTTTTGACCATCCTCGTGTTTAACCCCTTCAGCTCTGATCCGTTAACCTCCCTGTACTCTGACCTCGGAACGTTACCTGACTATGCTTTTGTCTCTTCCTTCTGTTTATGATGTACCCTCCTCTCTTCTGACTTTGGACTCCTTGATCACTGTGACTCGTGGCTTGGCAGTGAGAAGTGACTAGCGTCACATTTGCTAATCACATTCATGTATTTCACATTGACATGCTTTAACACGATTGAGTGCAACCATTTTCCTATTTTGATATGCAAATTGTTTTTGGTATGCACCTGTTCACACTAGTTCTTGGTGTTTGTCAGTTTTTTTTATTTATAATATAAATTCAAGCCAAGGTCAGAGAATGGGATAAATCAGTACAACACAACGAGAGCACAGAGCAAACCTATAGACCAGATTAGCAGAACTATTGACTGGCAATATAAGTCAAAACTAAACCAAAATAATCTCATAGCTCCCTGATTAAGAGGCACCAAAAATTCCAAGAAACAAAAAACAGGTAATGTGTTATCAGCCCCATGGCTGGCGTTCATAGTAGATGATCATTTCTGTTACACATAGCAGCGTTGAAGCTGGAGACTATTGAAGCAAGTAAAAATATGTAAAAAAAATGTTTTTGAAAATATAAAAGTTCAAATCACCCCCCTTTTGCCCCATTCAAAATAAAATATTAGAAAAAAATTAAACATACACATATTTGGCATCACCGAGTTCATAATCGCCCGATCTATTAAATTATAAAAATAATTAATACAATCGGAAAACTGCGTAACAAGAAAAAATCAAAAGCCAAAATTATGTTTTTTTTGGTCACCGCAACATTGCAATTAAATGCAATAACGGGCAATCAAAAGGTCGTATCTATCACATAATGGTATTGATAAAAATGTCAGCTCAGCACACAAAAAATAAACCCTCACCCAGCCCCCCAAAAATGGAGACGTTGCGAGTCTCGGAAAATGGCGCCATTTTTTTTTTTTTTTACAAATTTAGATTTTTTTTTCACCACTTAAATAAAAAGAATCTATACATGTTTGATAGCTGTGAACTCCTAATGA
The DNA here is from genome assembly GCA_033576555.1 of Oophaga sylvatica. Classification (NCBI taxonomy): domain Eukaryota; kingdom Metazoa; phylum Chordata; class Amphibia; order Anura; family Dendrobatidae; genus Oophaga; species Oophaga sylvatica. The sequence continues at coordinate 189,688,657 of JARQOD010000004.1, read as the reverse complement.
ACTGGAGAATTATAATGTCAGGTCAATTTTAGCATTTAGTGAGCATGGTAAAGAAAACAACAATTGTGGCATAGCACTTTTTTGCATCACACTTGGAATTTGTTTCCGGTTTTCAGGTACACTATATGGTAAAACCAATGGTGTGGTTCAAAAGTACAACTTGTCCAGCAAAAAA
>JARQOD010000004.1:189657116-189688382 GCA_033576555.1 Oophaga sylvatica | reverse complement strand
CGCTAACAACAGAGTCAAAATGGAAAAGACAGAAGCCTCGTCTGTCCTGAGAAAATCGAGGGGAAAACCCAGAATTCAAAAAAAACGGGACATCAAAGGGGCAGGGCTAGCCCTTTATTAAAGCAAATCACCCAAAAAGGCAAAAAGAGACCAGTCTCTGATCGCAGACACAAAGCATTTTTGAAAAGTCTCCAAGTTGGTTTGTTCTCTATTTTTGCCCTTTGGTCGAGGTGAAATCCCGGGGAAAAAAGGGAAAATTGAACACCCGTTTGAAAAAAAGTCCCCCAAAAATTTGGGAAAAAAAATTGGCCCCTTGTCGCAAAATTTTCTCGGAATCCCGTGTAAACAAAACCACGTGCTGAAGGAACAGGGCCCACCAATTCAGAGGGGGAAAGGCAATTGGAAAGGGCACAAGAGTATCTTTTGGAAACCTATAAAAAAAATTACCGTGGTGGTCTTCTCTGGAAAACAGGAAGATGGGAAAATGAAATCCATAGGTTGGGGGTCCCAGGGTCTCTTGGGCACAGGCAATGGCTCAACAAACCATGAGCGAGGCAAGGTTTGGAGCGGAGAAAGCCCCGAGGGCTGCACAAATTCCCTGACACGGGAAAAAGGTAGGCCACAAAAGGACCGACAAACCCGTTTGGGTACCAAAATTCCGGGATGCCACCCAATGCGGAAAAATGAAATCTCGACTAACAATCTTTTTCCTTTGGTGGGAAAAACCAAATTTTTCCAACAGGGCGCGCTGGGCCCTTCCTCCTGAAACCCCTCCAGAGCAAGTCTAAAAATTTGGCGGTTGGCGGAAAGAATAACCCTTTTTCAAAATAACAGAGGGATCGATAGCTCAGGAAGTCCCCAAGGAAACTCTCGAGAGGGCATCCGCCTTAACATTCTTAGTGCCAGGAAGAAAGGAAACCACAAAATTAAAACGTGTGAAAACAAGCCCACCTGGCCTGTTAGGATTGAGTCGCTTGGCAGATTCCAGTAGACCAGATTCTTATGGTCCGTAAGGACCACCACCTGATGTTTGGCTCCCTCCAGCCAATGTCTCCACTCTTCAAAAGCCCACTTCATGGCCATAACTCCGATTACCCACGTCTAATTACGTTCAGTAGGAGAAATTTTCGAGAGAAAAAGGCACCAAGGGTTACTTTTAGAGGTCTCTGGATCTTTTTGGGACAAAACGGCACCTGCCCCAATTTCAGAGGCATCAACTCCACTGAAATGGCAGAGAAACATCAGGCTGCCGTAGAACAGGAGCAGAAGTGAATCTCTGCTTAAGTTCCTGAAACGCAGAGACTGCCTCAGGAGGCCAATCACCACATCAGAACCCTTTCTGGTCAAATCAGTTAATGGTTTAACAATAACAGAGAAATTACCAATAAATTTACGGTAAAAATTGGCAAAACCCAAAAATCTCTGAAGAGCCTTTAATGAAGTAGGTTGGACCCAATCACAGATGGCCTGAACCTTGACCGGGTCCATTTCAATAACAGATGGGGACAAAATGAATCCCAGAAATGAGATCTTCTGTACGCCAAAAAGACACTTTGATCCCTTCAAATCAGAGCATTCTCTCTCAAAAATCTGGAACACAGTTCGAACATGTTTCACATGAGAGTCCCATTCATTAGAAAAAATCAAGATATCATCCAAATAAACAATCAGAAATTTGTCCACAAAATCCCTGAAAATGTCATTCATGAAGGACTGGAAGACGGAAGGAGCATTAGTGAGCCCAAAGGGCATCACAAGGTACTCAAAATGCCTTCAGGGGTGTTAAATGCCGTCTTCCATTCATCCCGTGCTTAATGCGAATAAGGTTATACGCCCCCCTGAGGTCAAGCTTGGTAAACCAAGTAGCGTTTTTCACCCTGGAAAACAGGTCAGAAAATCAAGGGTAACGGGTATTGATATTTCACAGTATATTGTTCAAGAGACGATAATCAATACACGGCCTTAATGAACCATCTTTTTTGGCCACAAAGAAAAAACCGGCACCTAAGGGTGAAGAGGATGGTCTGATATGACCCTTCTCCAATGATTCCTTGATATAAGACCGCATAGCGTCATGTTCAGGTACAGACAAGTTAAAAAGGCGACCCTTAGGGAATTTACTACCTGGCACTAATTCAATAGCGCAGTCATAGCTCCTATGGGGAGGTAAGGATGCAGATTTACTTTCGCTAAACACATCAGAAAAATCAAACAAAAAGTCAGGAACATCCTCAGCTGGGGGGAGGCAGAAAAAACAGGAGTGTTGGTATTAACACATTGGCAGCCCAACTGGTTACAGACACAGATTTCCAATCCAAAACAGGATTATGAGACTGTAACCAAGGGAAACCCAGCACGATAATGTCATGCAGATTATATAGAACCAAAAATTTGCAGCACTCTGGTGATCAGGTTCAACCCTCATTATCACTGAGTAGAAAACTGGGGTTTATTCTCAGCCAAAGGGTAGAATCGATCCCCAGTAGGGGAATAGACTTCTGTAGGGGTATCAAGGGAAATCCACAACGTTTAGCAAAATCATAATCCATCAGGTTAATAGCTGCTCCAGAATCAACGAAAGCCTGAGCAGAAAATGAGGACAGAGAGGCATATCAGAGTGACAGTTAATAAAAACTTAGTCTGAACACTACCCAAGACAACTGAGCGTGCAAAACGTCTTCCCGCTTAGGGCAGACTGAAATAGCATGAGAGGCATCACCACAGTAGAAACATAACCCATTGCGCTTTCGAAACTCATGACGCTGTGCCCAGACACCAACTCTATCACACTGCATGGGCTCAGCAGCTGGCTCACAAGGCAACACCACTCCACGCATACTTCTCGCTCTCGCAAACGTCTGTCAATTTGAATCGCTAATGACATAGAATCATTGAGACCAGAGGGGACAGGGAATCCCACCATAACATCCTTTTACATTATCCGACAGACCCTTCCGGAAAAGGGCCGCCAAAGCGTCGTCATTCCATTTGGTCAGGACTGCCCACCTACGGAATCTCTGACAGTATAACTCAGCGTCATCAACCCCTGATTTAATGCCAACAAGGCTTTTTCAGCTTGATCAGTGACATTAGGCTCATCGTACAATAACCCCAAAGCCTGAAAAAAATGCATCACATCACTCAAAACAGGATCCCAGGTGTGAGGGAAAAGCCCAATCCTGAGGATCGCCGCGCAGGAGAGAGATGATAATTTTGAACCTGCTGCGCTGCGTTTCCTGAGGACTTAGATTTTAAGGCAAAAAACAATTTACAATTATTTTTGAAATTCTGAAACTTAGCTCGATCCCCTGTAAAACAAATCTGGATGGGAATCCTAGGTTCCACAACAGGCAACCTAGCAAGATATGCAGCAATACTCTGAACCTCAGTGGCAAGCTGATCCACACGGCCAGACAACTGTGCAAACTCCATTGGGAGAAAAGATCCTCCCAGCACCCAGAGATACAGAGGGAAAAAAAAAAAAAAAAAAAAAATGCAACAAACAGAAAAAATATCTCTGACAACTTTTCTTCCTTCAAAATATTTTTTTTTCCCTTCTGTGAGTACCATACAATTTTTAAGGCCGGTGATACTGTTATGTTACGGTAGCTGAGGAGTGCAGGCAAAAAAGGAAATACACCAGAGCAGTTGGAATCTATGAGATTGCAGTACCCTGACTAACCACCACAACTAGAGGCAGCCGTGGAGCGTTCCTACGTTGGTCCTAGACGCCTCGTCACAGCCTGAGAAACTAACTACACCTAAAGACAGAAACAGGAAAGCTATCTGCCCGGAGCAGAACCCCAAAGATAATAGAAAGCCCCCAAACATGTAATGGCGGTTAGACAGAGGAAATACTGACACAGAAAGAAAATAGTATGAGCAAAACGCTGGGGCCAAACTATCTAAATAGAAAAGGACAGGAAGGGTACTTACTGCAATCCCAGAAAACCCTGAAAAACACAACTTACTAATTTCAAAATCACCTGAGATCACACGACCTCTACCACCTAAATTAGTTCTCTGGTGTAACAAAAACGCAGCCACTGAAAAAACTGCAAAAAGCAAAAGTACAAAAACACAGTGGCTGGACCAAACTGAGAGGGCAAAAGCCCCCGGAGGGGACCCAGAAGGCCCCACAGAAGTGCAGGACAAAATGCAAAAATATAGCAAAAACACAAAGAAGAAATTGTCTGAACCCTGAAGCCGCAGCGAGGCACCTGATCCTGACAGCGCTTTGGCAGTACCTTAACCTGATGCAGCATCTGCGGTACCTGAACCTTCAACCATTCCAACGGTACTTGAACCAGCACCAGTGCCTGGTTAGCTTCCAGAGTTCGTCCTGAACCCATGCTGTTTGAACAGTGTACAAATCCAGTCCTGCCTGTGACTCCATGTCAGTGTCTGTTCTGTGATGACCCTGAGCCCGTGCTGTCTGAACAGAGTCTCAATCCTGTCCAGCCAGTGACTCCCAGCCCGTGTCTGTGGCTGCGATCCTGACCCCTGGGGTCAGCAGCTGCAGTACCCGGGACTGCATAGGCGTGGTACCTGGCAGCAACCTGCAGCTCAAGCGTAACTCCAGCATCAGGAGCTCTTGTGAAAACTTTGTAGCCATTAGCTGTAACCCTCCTAGGTAAGCCCGACCCCATGGCACAGTGAGTTCACCATCCAGGCGTGTACATGACAATATATTAGAACGTCCTGCAATTGGAAAAATGCCAATGACACAAAATTATTTTCTATTGTCGGGTTAAGCGCAGTATTGCAAAGGGCCACTACATGGGGGTATATTAGTGGATCCAGTTAGGAAGTTTCCTAGATGTTTAGTAAAGTACTGTGGTAGGACACTAGTTGGGGGCACTGAGCACATTCAGCAGAAAGACTTGTAGGACACTGAGGGGTTAATTAGAAGTGTCGGCCGGGAATTAGTGAGAGAGACTTCCGAGAGTCAGTCGGGGGTGGACCCTGCTACTGTTTGGATGTCCATGGTCCCGGGTCGTGTAGCTAACACACTAGGAGTGAAGTGTGTGAAAGGTACCAGCAGCCGTAGTGAAGCCGGTGAATGAGTCACCGTGGGAACGTTAGCCAGAGTCTGAGGCTGATGAGTGAAGCCAGTGAACGAGCCACTGTGGGAGTGTTCAGCAGAAGTGTGCGTGCTGAAGAAGTACTCGAGTGGGCCAACAGCGAGTACACGGGCAGGATAACCTGAAGGGGGTGGACGGCCTAGTAGATGTGTATTTCCGTGCCTGGACAAAACCTGGTTCCAGGGGAAGAAGTCGAAGTGTCGTTTTCACCGGGCTCCTCATCCCGCAGATACTTTGTGGTCCATTCTGGTGCAGTTGAAGAAGTGAAGCGGAGGAGTAGAAGATGTATTGCTGGTACCGTGTCGACCGTTCTAATGGTGTCTTGGATGTGCTGTGTCCGGGGGAAAATAAAGCTGAGTTGTTTGAAGTTGTTCTGGGCTCCGACTCCAATCCTTCGTGCCGTGGGACAGATGCAACAGTTACCAGCGCAAAAAGTGCCGATAGCGCTGGTGAGTCCACCCCCCCGACGATTGTTTTACAGGATTAAAAACAGTCTATTCTGGACACAAAGGTATCACAGCAAATAAACTGTTCATTTAGCAAGGCACATATTTCAGTGCAGGCTCACCCGAAAAGATTACAGTCCTTTCTAAAAGGGCAAACTTCATACATAGAAGATTCATGATCCCACCAGTCTCGGTATCCCCTTTAGCCCGAGATACAGCAGCTTCCACCAACAAACAGAAGTGTTCAACTCTGGCTACAGCTTACACACGTTACTCTGCAGCTCCAACACACAAACTGCTCAGCTTTGCTAGCTATGTGCAGTCTTCATTCAGAGACACACCCTGACATGACGTTCTCCCAGCTATAGATCACATTTTGCCTGGTCACCCACCTGCAGCACACTTGATTCTGCTCAATATCCAGCAGACTGACACACCCTTAATGAACACAGGCCCTGCTTTTTTATCAAAGCAAGGCAGGTGCAACTAACCAAGACCTGCAGTGCTAAGATTTAACCCTGGCCTACCTGACTTTGCTACAGTAGCTATAATAGAACTGTGAGTACATGGAGCCTAGACTGTTCCTTTGTATGTCTCCATACACTAGTACATCAATAGTGCAGTGTAAGATGTAAGGGTTGCAAGCACAGACAAAGAACAAAATGGTACAAAAAATGCTAAAAATTGCTTTGTCATAGGGAATAAGCAAATAAAAAGCATCCCTGCATTCATACTATAGAAAATACCAACTTATTTATCCCACACTGTATACACTGAAAAAAGAAAGAACAATGCAAGTTTTTTGCTAATTTCAAAAGGAATAAAAAGTGACCAAAAGTTTTATGCACTCTGTAATGCTAAATAAAGTCACTATTACTTGACTATTATGCCTCTGATAGAGGTGGTGCGGTCTACTGATTCCAGCTAAAACTTTGCCCACAGCAATGATTGCGTTGACGGACAATTTTGTTTCACAATAGTGAGGCCATTTGACCGTTGTGGGTAGGTAGCAGAACTGCATTGGCCATGCAACCGCATCCTCTGGCCCTTCACTAAATCCCAAGAATAATGCCATGAGTCTTCAAATGTGCTGACACAAAAACAATTTCTTAAAAAAAAAGTTTTTACTAAAAGGTGTTTTATTGTGCATAAAATAGTAATTCAAAAAATATATAAATTTTGTATTACTATAATCATATCAAGCTCATATACTTTTTTATCACACAGTGAACCCTGTAAAAAGAAACCTAAAGAATCGGTGACAGATTAACCTTTCTTTCTAACCCCTTGAAAACAAACAAGTTCTACATTATACACTGTGTGACGATCCACACTGCCTGTGTGGACGGGGATCACTCGCTTAGCTGGTCTTAGAGGCAAATACTAGCACTCTCAGGGTTCAAACCACAGTCCTTTTGGTTTATTTAGACTCATAAACCACACTATGAACAGTTCGCTAACATCACATCATATATAGCTTCAACTCAGTTGCTAAACACGCAGGACTTCTCACTTGCAGTTACCATGGGTGACCGTATGCCGAACAGTTCATCAATGTCCACGGAACATGACAAGCACCAACAGTTTTTTCCAATGGCATATACTTGTCTGCCCATAACCCCCTTTGTCTGGAGTTACCATACAGGAGCTCCTGCTCCACACACTGACTCCTTGTCAGTCCTGGTTCCCAGGGAAGCTGCCTAACTGGGATCACCATCCTAGACAATGCCTTGCTCACCAGGTCACTCGACAGTTCCAGACCCTCAGAAGGACGGTAGCTTCCCCAACACAGTGCCGTCACCGACTCTGCACATACAAGGCCTCTTCATGTGCTATTCAGGAATCCAATCCCCACCTGGGACCTTCCAACACACAGACCTTTCAGAAACTCCTCTCGGTCTCAGACAGACTCCCTTGAGACACTTCCCAGTGTCAGACAGAATCCCTTGAGACACTTCCCAGTCTCAGACAGACTCCAGAGACACTTCCCAGTCTCTGACAGACTATTCACTCACCATGTGCCAAACACTTCCTTACATACCTGTAGCCACTCCCCCAGCTAAGGTATGGAGCACATGGTCTGGTCACATGTTCATGACCTCATCACAGGTCCTTCACAAACTCACAACCACCAGTAGGCGGTGTATGTGTGGTTAGCCAGTCCCACCCAGCTCACAAGCTAACCCTGTAAGCCACCCTAGAAAATAAACAGAACTCTTGTAGGACTACAAGTCCCAGAACAATATTCCTTGCTTACAGCGCAGAGGAGGTCTGCGACACATACCTGCCATTCACAACAATGCCAGGGACTGTTTTCCCATCCATATCACGCCTCCATGCATACCTTGAGGAGCATATACAGCACCCCCTAGCTGCAGGTATGAGTCACTATACCACAACTGCTAAAAAATAAGGGGAACACTAAAATACCACATCCTAGATATCACTGAATTAAATATTCCAGTTGCAGATCTTTATTCATTACATAATGGAATATGTTGAGAATAATAAAACATAAAAATGATCAATGTAAATCAAAATTAATATCATATGGAGGTCTGGATTGGAATGATACTCAAAATCAAAGTGAAGAATCAAATTACAGGCGGATCCAACTTCAGTGGAAATGCCTTAAGACAAGGAAATGATGCTCAGTAGTGTGTGGCCTCCAAGTGCTGATATGACCTCCATACAGTGCCTGGGAATGCTCCTGATGAGGCGGCGGGTGTTCTCTTGAGGGATCTCCTCCCAGACCTGGATTAAAGCATCAGTCAACTCCTGGACAGTCTGTGGTGCATAGAGGTTAGTGGCCTGCTGGAGGTCATTTTGCAGGGCTCTTGCACTTACTCCTTCGACAAAGGAGAAGGTAGCGGTCCTGCTGCTGAGTTGTTGCCCTACTACGGCCCCCCACATGTTTCCTGGTGTACTGGCCTGTCTCCTGGTATCTGCTCCATGTTCTGGACCCTGTGCTGACAATCCCAGCTACCCATCTTCTCACAACTCACATTGATGTGCCATCCTGGATAAGCTGCACTAGCTGAGCAACTTCTGTGGGTTGTAGATAACGCCTCATGCTACTGTACTGTATCCCTAGGAGTGAGAGCAATGACAAAATGCAAAAGAGACCTAAACAACAGCCAAAAAGGATGAGAACATAGAAATGGTCTGTGGTCACCCCTCAGCAGAACCACTTCTTTATAGGGGTTGTCTTGCTAATTGCCTAACAAGTCTACCTGTTTCTCTTCCATTTGTACAACAACAGGAGAAATTGATTCACAATCAGTGTGGCTTCATAACTGGACAGGCTAATTTCACAGAAGTGTGATTGCCTTGAAGTTACATTGTGTTGTTTAAGTGTTCCCTTTTATTTTTTGAGCAGTGTATGTAGTTTAAAATGGTGTCATTCCAAAATATTATGAACCCTGCTAAACAAATCGTTTGTACAGTAATGTAAATGGAAAAATAATAAAGATAAGATCTTAATATGCTACAATGAAAACAATTAATGCAGCATTGTTAAAGATAACCTGTCACCAGGTCAAAATTGTCCAGTTTTTGCTCTTTTTTATTCCCCTTCCTTCCCTGAGTATTCAGTTTTTTGTTTTTCTTAAACAGGATTATACTGTAGTTCCAGAGATATACGCCTATTAAATTACAGAGAATCCTATAAACCACAGCCCCTTGATAAAGACGATCAGAATTGTTATTAAATAAAAAGGCTCATAACTCTGGAACCATAAAGAATAAAACAAAACAAAAAAAAAACTTAATAAAATATGAGCAAAAAAGGCCCACTTCAGACCTTGGGACAAATCCTTTACTTATGACAGTCACAATAAATCAATTTGGATTGTACTAATGTGTCTAACCTTAACTTTTTTTTAATTAACATTTTTTGTTAAACCAATTATTTATGTCAACCAACTTGAACCTATATTTTAGGGCTCTGAAACAGGAGGATTCCCATTTGTAATACATTTGTTTGAAAAAGGAATTGAACCACTTGAAATTACACAAATTTTTGGACTGATTGGTAAGTCACACTTTTGGACAAGCATAATATTTTAATGACTTCTCCAAGAATTATTGGCAAAAGGAGTTTTAACTAAAGGGAATATGTCAGTAGGTTTTTGTTATGCAATCTGACAACAGCATGATCCAGTAGCTGAGACCTTGATTCCAGTGATGTGTCACATACTAAGCAGTGTGATGCTGTTATCAATAAAATCAGATTATCAGCAGATTATTACTGCAGGAATAGCTGCCTCCTAGTGAACTGCTCTTTGTAACTAACCATGCCTACTCCACTGATTAGCAGCTGTTACACTCCTAGGTGGCACACACGGTTCGTGGACCCACGGTGCCATGGACCGGACTTATCTTGGAGGGCGGTGACTAAGCAGCTACCTTGGTGTTCGCTGGAGCCTCCAATGGTGAGGTGAGACTTGTGAGGCAGGAAACTGCCAGGTACTACGCCAGGGAGACGTCCAACCACAGCTGCCAACCCCAAATGGCTGAGACGCTACTTCTGCTTCTCGAACAGAGCAGGAAAGCCACTTGGGACAAGTTCAGATAGGACAGCCTCTCGGGACAAGTTAACACAGGACGGCCACGGGGACAGGTTCTCCCTGTGCAGACAGGCGGGCCACAGGGATAAGTTCACAGTCCTAGACAGGACAGCCTCTTGGGGCAGGTTCACACAGGACGGTCTTTCGGGACAAGTTCACACAGGACGGCCTCTCAGGATAAGTTCACATATGACGGCCATTGGAACAGCTTCTCCCTGTACGGACAGGGCGGCTACAGGGATAAGTTCGCAGTCCTGGATAGGACAGCCTCTTGGGGCAGGTTCACTCAGAACGGCCTCTCGGGATAAGTTCACACAGTACAGCCTCTCAGGATAAGTTCACACAGGATGGCCTACAGACAGGGCGACTACAGTGATAAGTTCACAATCCTGGATAGGACAGCCTCTTGGAGCAGGTTCACAGAGGACGGTCTTTTGGGACAAGTTCACACAAGATGACCTCTTGGGATCAGTTCACATAGGACAAGCTCACACAGGAAGACCACGGGGACATGTTCACTGTTCTTGCCTGGGTATTCAGCCCCCAGTTTAACAGACTTGTACTGCCGATACGACCACAGGGTACAGACACCACCAAAGTGGTAACAGGAATAGGGCAACTGTGGTGGAAATACTGGTACTCAGGATGTGTAAGGATGCTTATAAGCCATGCAATGCTTCTCTGGGAAAATAAATATGCAAATTGCCACTACAGAGAAAAAGAGGACTTGAACTCTAATTCCACCTACTGGAAGTAGCAATCCTAAAAGTCAATATCGACCCTTTAACGAGCCTTGCCAAATGACTTAGGATAACAACTGTGTCTGTAAATTGAAATTCTGATCGGCTTTTATCCTAAGTCATATGACAAGGCTTGTTAGCTTACCGCTAAAGAAACATTACACTTTCATCACAAATCAAAGTACTGTATGCAGTTCAACTGTAGTTAGGAATAGGATGATTTATTAAATTTATTCAATTTAATCACCTTAATCCAATTTCTGGGGCAACATGAACATTATGAAGGAAGGTGTTAACAAAGTACATCATCAACTTTAACTTCTTTTATTTTGTGTTGTTCGTCCAGGTTGAAAACTAATTATCCCCAGACATGAATTATGGCGTGGGACATAATGACAAACAGGTATGGTATATTGTTGTTTTTTATTTTACTTTTATTACAGGAGATCGAGGGCTTCGCTGGAATTAGGCGTGTAGATAAAAATGGAAAAATGTGTTTAGTCGTTTAGTCTTATTACAAATAAAGGACTTTATTCTGGCTGTGTCTTTATTCATCATACAACTATAGGATTAGTAATGGATAGGTGTCTTATAGACACATCCATTACTAAGCCGTGGGCTTGATGTCACCTTTGTATTGTCAGGTGACATCAACCCCACAAATATTACCCCACATGCCACCACTACAGGGCAAGTGGGAAGAGCGGGGCAAAGTGCCAGAATTGGCGCATCGAATAGATGTGCCTTTTCTAGGCAGCTGCGAGCTGCTAGTTTTAGGTTGGGGGGTGTCAATATGCATGGCCCCTTACCAGCCTGAGAATACCAGCCCCCAGCTGTGAGCTTTAGCAAGGCTGGTTTTGATAATGAACTTGCTGAAGATAACAGCTGAGGATTGCAGTCCCCAGCTGTGAGTTTTGCCTGGCTGGTTATAGAAAATACAGTGGCACCCACGGCGTTTTTTTCATGTATTTATTTAAAACGCAGGCAGCAGCTGATGAATACACCCATCAGCCGCTCCTGCTCTCCCTGTTATTAGCAGCAGCACCGGTAGGCAGAGTAATAGTACCATCAGCTGCCGCCTGCTGTCTCTTTTATCACTTAAATGTAACTCTCATCATTCTCCCCTGCTCTAGCCGATCACCGGCAGAGCAGGGGAGAATGATAAGAGCCGTGTTCAGCACCCGGCGCTGAAGAACAGCGCTTACAGTAACGATTCTTTCCATGCATGTCACATGGATGACATCCATATGTGTGGGATGTTTTGTGGCCCGTGCTGACATTAAAAAATGGACATGTCAGCATGTTTTGCCCTCACACGGTCCGTGGAAACACACTAACATGTGCACAGACCCATTCACTTGTATATAGGCAAATAGGCAAACTGAGCTCCGTTACTCCCGAGTCTCTCTGTATGGCTAAGTAGTACTGTACAGCCACATATGGGGTATTGCCACGTTCAGTAGATATTGTGGGACAAATTTTGGTGCAATTTTTACCCACTTCTTGTGTGAAAATGTCAAATCTTTGGTTAAAACAAAATTTTGGTGGTAAAAATGTAGTTATTTTGTCTTCAATGCCCAATGGTATAAAATTCAGTGACACACCCATGGTGTCAATATGACCACTGCACCCCTAGATTAATTCATTGAGAGGTGTAATTTCTAAAATGGGGTCATTTATGGGGGGTTCTGCTGTTCTGGCACCTCATGGGCTCTCCCAGTGGGTCATGGCACCTGCAAATCATAAAAGTAAAATCTGGCGCTCCTTGCCTTCTGAGCTTTGCACTATGCCTGAAAAATATTTCCCAATTACATGTAGGGTATTGGCACACTCATTGTAAATAAAAATTCCTATTAACCCTTTGAAAAATTAAAAACTTGGGGCTAAAACAACATTTTAGTGGTAAAAATGTAATTTATTCTTTCTTCGCCGCTCAGTGGTATAAAATTCGGTGTAGCACATGTGTTAATATGATCACTGCACCCCTAGATGAATTCATTTGGGAGTGTAGTTTGTAAAATGAGTTTCTGTTCTTCTGGCACCTCAGGGGCTCTGCCAATGTGACATGGCACCCTCAAACCATTCCAGCAAAATCTGAACTCCAATATGGCACCTCTTCCCTTCTGAGCTTTGCACTGTGCCTCAAAAGTAGTATTCCCCTACATATGAGGTATCAGCGTACTCAAGAGAAATTGTACAACTTTTGGGGTCCAATTTCTCCTGTTACCCTTAGTAAAATAAAAAATTGGAGGTGAAAAGATTATTTTTGTGGAAAAAAAATATGATTTTTATTTTCACGGCTCCAAGTTAGCACTTAGGGGTTCAAAATGCTCACCAGACATCTAGATAAGTTCCTTGGGGGGGTCTAGTTTCCAAAATGGATGGTGTCACTTGTGGGGGGTATCCACTGTTTAGGCACATCAGGGGCTCTCCAAACGTGACATGGCGTCCGATCTCAATTCCAGCCAATTCTGAGCTGAAAAAGTCAAACGGCGCTCCTTCCCTTCCGAGCTCTGCCATGTGTCCAAACTTGGTTTACCCCCACATATGGGGTATCAGGGTACTCAGGACAAATTCCACAATACTTTTCAGGTCCAATTTCTCCTGTTACCCTTAGGAAAATAAAAAATTGGGGGTGAAAAGACCATTTTTGTGGAAAAAATATGATTTTTTAATTTTATGGCTCTACGTTATAAACTTCTGTGAAGCCCTTGGGGGTTCAAAGTGCTCACCACACATCTAGATAAGTTCCTTTGGGGGTCTAGTTTTCAAAATGGTATCACTTGTGGGGGGTATCCACTGTTTAGGCACATCAGGGGCTCTCCAAACGTGACATGGCGTCCGATCTCAATTCCAGCCAATTCTGAGCTGAAAAAGTCAAACGCGCTCCTTCCCTTCCGAGCTCTGCCATGAGCCCAAACCTTGGTTTATCCCCACATATGGGGTATCACGGTACTCAGGACAAATTCCACAATAACTTTTCAGGTCCAATTTCTCCTGTTACCCTTAGGAAAATAAAAAATTGGGGGTGAAAAGACCATTTTTGTGGAAAAAATATGATTTTTAAATTTTATGGCTCTACGTTATAAACTTTGTGAAGCCCTTGGGGGTTCAAAGTGCTCACCACACATCTAGATAAGTTCCTTTGGGGGTCTAGTTTTCAAAATGGTGTCACTTGTGGTGGGTTTCCACTGTTTAGGCACATCAGGGGCTCTCCAAATGCGACATGGCGTCGAAAAAGTCAAACGGTGCTCCTTCCCTTCCGAGCTCTGCCATGCGCCCAAACAGTGGTTTACCCCCACATATGGGGTATTAGCGTACTCAGGATAAATTTGACAATAACTTTTGGGGTTCAATTTCTCCTGTTACCCTTGGTAAAATAAAAATATTTGGATCTGAAGTAAATTTTTTGTTAAAAAAGTTAAATGTTCATTTTTTTTTTAAATATTCCAACAATTCCTGTGAAGCACCAGAAGTGTTAATAAACTTCTTGAATGTGGCTTTGAGCACCTTGAGTGATGCAGATTTTAGATTGTTGTCACTTTTGGGTATTTTCTATCATATAGACCCCTCAAAGTGATTTCAAATATGATGTGGTCCCTAAAAAAAATGGTGTTGTAAAAGGATTTTTAACTTTTAACCCTTACAACTTCCTAACAAAAAAAAATTTGGGTTCCAAAACTGTGCTGATGTAAAGTAGACATGTGGGAAATGTTACTTATTAAGTATTTTGTTTGATATATCTCTGTGATTAAAGGGCATGAAAATTTAAATTTGGAAAATTTTCAAAATTTTTGCCAAATTCCATTTTTTTCACAAAGTACAATATGTCACGAGAAAACAATATCAGAATCCCTGGGATCCATGGAAGCGTTCCAGGGTTATTACCTCATAAAGGGACAGTGGTCAGAATTGTAAAAATTGGCCTGGTCATTAACATGCACCCTCGGGGGTTAATGGGTCAAAGGCATTGTATAGCTATAGCTATCCCATTCAAAATGTGTCTACCTGGATGATCAATTGATTTTTCTCTTACCTGCTCCTGCTGGTTTTTGCCATAGGAAGCCAGGAACAGCATTCCTCTGCAGTAGCCATTGCATTGCACATGTAGTGTTACATTGGGAACATTCAAGTGAATGACCATCCATACACCCCTCCAAAGCAAGAGACCCCCTTCAATGATGTCCATATGCCCTAATATTAGGCTATATGGACAGGTTATGTTAATGGGAGAACCCCTCTAGGTGCATTTCACATATTTGTATGATTGACATCTCTATTTCAACCAATTTATTTTAGTAATGATAGGCATGCTACTTATCCCTGTATTAGTATTTTGCAACACATATGGAAATCTATGACATTTTAAGTCAGAACACAAAATAAGCTAGATTGTAACATTCTTTATAATAGCTGTTTATAGCACATTCTTCTCATCTCGGAAACTACAGGGAAGCAAAGAGATTGATTTTATGAGACTGTTTCCCGTGGGCAATCTAATAAAATATTTTAGAAAGTTACAGAAAAACACAGAAGAATTGGTTTGATTAAAAATTAGTAAACTCTGTGCATGTGATTTGTCTGGTAGAAACATATTTGTGAGCGATAAAACAATAAGTCTAAATTGATTGTTCAGGTGAGCTGTGACACTGTCCAATCTAGCAGGCTTCCCTTCATTAACATGCAGCCGTGAGTCAGGTCAAAGACTCTCTCCAAGCTGATTAATGATGGCAAAGTGATGTCAAATGGAGCCTGTGAAAAGAAGGAAATTATAGCTGTGAGAGATTCATTTTTCTTGTCATAGGCAAGCATCACTTCCATTTTTGCACTTAAGAAGATTAATATCATAAAGCAAAACTGTGCTGCAATACCCACCAAATGGAGAGGAGCAAAAGCATAGACTATGCAAATGTAATATAAACACTGAATAAATAGATCAAATTATGGAAAATGAATCATTTACACTTGTCCTGATTTTTTTTCTTGTGATAAGTAAGCTTAATATAAACTGTATGCTAACCTGAGTAATTGGCTGTGAATCTGGATCAGTAGACATCAAGGCTTTAGCTTCAGAACAACAGAGCACCACCATTGCCTTTAATAAAATAATACGATGAGGATAATGATTACATAAGGATAATAATACAATGAGGATATCCTTACAAGGATAATATAGTGTTATTTCCACTGAATATGCCATAAATATCCCATAGATGGCGGTTCTACTGCTTACAGTGCTTAGACCTCCATTTACAGTATTATTCAAAAGATTACACACAGATGTTCATACAATGGTTTTCCTTGTTTTATTGGAATGTGCATATAGTAAATTCAGACTGAAGGTAGCACAACCACAAAGGAACACATATGGAAACAAGGAGGAAAGAGACGCATGTGAAACAAATCAGAATATGTGTCAAAACTTAGATTAACCAAAGTATCCCCATTTAATCTTATGACAGCTTTACACAATCGTGGCATTCTCTCGAGCAGCTTCATCAGGTCATCACCTGGAAGCTTTCCAATGAAGAGGTATGTCTCACCAAGAGTCACATGTGGAATTGCTGGCCTTCAGAAAGTGTTTCCAGAGGAAGTGTTGGTACACAGTTCCATACAAGGCCGAGTGTGTTATGGTGCTTTGTTGGCAATACTGTTGGTGATTTATTCCAAATTCCAGGCAGGGCCACCACAGCGTTCTGCAAAGACTTGCCATGCCGTCTTGTTTGCACTTAATTGAACCTTTGTTTGCAACAAGACAGTAACACACAACACACCCCCAGGCTATGTAAAGGCTTTGTGAACAAGAAGAGGTGGGGGGGATGACACGACTTCCATAATTTCCCGACCTCAACCCATCTGTGATGGTTTGGAATGAGTAGAATCACAGAGTGAAGGCCATGACTACCTGATGAAAAAGCTGCTTGAGAGAATGTCAAGAATATGTAAAGCTGTAGTCAGTAAAAGGAGGGTATTTTGAGGAATATAAGGACCGTTAAACACACATTCTGCTTTGTTTCATATGTTTATTTACTCCTCGTTTCTACATGTGTTCTTTTGTGGTTTGCTGCCTTGAGTTTGAATCTACAATGTGCAAGAACAAGAAAAGCCATTGCATGAACTTTTATCTGGTACTATCTCTTAAGAACAATTGTTTAAAGACACTGACCCAAAACATACAGCCAAGGCAACAAAGGAGTGGCTCAAAAAGAAGCACATTAAGGTCATGGAGTGGCCTAGCCAGTCTCCAGACCTTAATCCCATAGAAAACTTATGGAGGGAGTTGAAGCTCCGAGTTGCCAAGTGACAGCCTCAAAATCTTAATGATTTAGAGATGATCTGCAAGAGGAGTGAACCAAAATCCCTCCTGACATGTGCGCAAACCTCATCATCAACTAGAAAAAACGTCTGACTGATGTGCTTGCCAACAAGGGCTTTGCCACCAAGTATTAAGTCTTCTCTGCCAGAGGGATCAAATACTTATTTCTCACTGCAAAATGCAAATACATTTATATAATGTGATTTTCTGGATATTAGTTTTGATATTCTATCTCTCAATGTTAAAATTAACCGACCCTTAAAATTATAGACTGCTCATGTCTTAGTCAAATAAGCAAGGGATCAAATACTTATTTCCCCCACTGTACTTTGCAGTTCGCTTAAAATCCTGGTAGCTCTTCTCTGAGCTTGCTCCAGTTTTTCAATGTCTTTTTTAAAATGTGGTGCCCAGAACTGGACACAGTATTCCAGATGAGGCCTGACTAAGGAGGAGTAGAGGGGAATAATTACTTCACGTGATCTAGACTCTATGTTTCTCTTAATACATCCTAGAACTGTATTTGCCTTTTTTGCTGCTGCATCACACTGTTGACTTATGTGCAGTCTGTGATCTCTTAGTATACCCAAGTCTTTTTCACACGTGCTGTTGCTTAGTTCTATTTCTCCCATTCTATAGATGTAATTTTCATTTTTCTTGCCCAGTTGAAGAATCTTGCATTTCTCCCTGTTAAATACCATTCTATTAGTTACTGCACATTGTTTAAGTTTCTCTAGATCCTTCTGAATCCTTTCTTTGTCTTCTCTAGTGTTAGCTATCCCTCCTAGCTGTGCATCGCCTGTTAATTTGATAAGTTTACCTTCAATTCCCTTATCTAGATCATCTATAAAAATGCTGAACAACACTGGGGCCAGGACACAGCCTTGTGGTACCCCACTTGAAACACTTTTCCAATTGGATGTGCAACCATTTATTACCACTCTTTGAGTACGATTACTGAGCCAGTTATGAATCCACATAACCATAGCCTTGTCAATCCCATACTTTGTCATTTTTTCAACGAGGATAGTATGAGATACTTCATCAAATGTTTAGGCCTAGTTGTCTTACACTTGGGAGAATTTTGCTCTTAAATGTTCTGATAAGCCTCTGATAAAATCCCTGATTACTATGGATTCTCTACCATGTTTCATTGTAGATAGGGCGCACTTGATAGGATTCATTTCATCATCTACAAACTATAACTCTACAATGCATTCTCAAGAGGCTGTAGTTTAATTTCATCTGTCCATAGAACATTTTTATTGACAGATTGTATTTTGTCTACGTACTGTAACTTTTGGTAAAGAAAGTTGACGCTTTTTATGTCTTACTTTAAAGGAGTTTTCAGGGAAGTTATTTCCTCAGGCTGTGTAAATATATGAGCCGGTGAGCTTACTGATTGGCTGCAGTGCAGACAACAAACACCAGGAGCAATGGCAGCACTCGGTGCTGGACCCAGAGAAGGTGAGTAAAGCTTGATTTGCTTTTACAACAAGCTCCGCCTGGGAACACAACTTTGCTAAAAATCGAAAACCCTTTTAAGTAGTGAGATCCAGTGTGCAATGCAATATAATGGCTGTAACCGTCCCACTGGATGTTGCCAGCTCAGCCTGAAGTTTTTTGTATGCTGTCAGTAGTTCTTTTGCCACATTTCCAACCAACTTTGTAGGGTTTTCTCATCAATTTTATTCTTTCTACCATGTCCCAAATGGTTGCTGACTGTTTAGTGAATAGCAACCATCTTATAACATTTTGAACTATTGAAGAAGGAATGTCAAATTCTTTGGAGATAGTCTTGTACCCGTTAGACTGCTTGGGCTTGGTAATAAGAGCATTACTAATCTGCTCAAGAAGTTTTCTTATCTTTGCCAGTGTGAACAAAAGAACAGTGAATAAAATTTGCCTTTTTAGTCATCAATGCCATAAATCATAGGCTGATTAAAGTTACGTCCATGAAAAAAAACAACACAGAATTCCAACTTCACCAGGCATCTTGAATTTAAGTGTATTCTTGGACCAGGATATTTTACTACATTCAGCTATTTTGTGAAGTAATTTAATTGAAGAGTGTGGCGGTTCCTTCTTTTTTAATTATTAGAAATAAAGTTATGTGAGTATTGACAAGGTCCTGAACAAAGGGTGCCATTATTTAAATATTCAATTTTTAATTAAACTTTTACAACTACAGGCTACCCTCATACACACTTTTTGTTGCCTGTAAAACTACTTATAATTAGATACATTCAGTTTTTTTTGTTTACACATTTTTAAGTTTTTAAATGCATTTTTTCTTTTATAAAGAAGTTTGTGAAAATGCTTAAAAAAAACAAGAAAGTCACACCTAGAGCGCACTGAATTCTGAAAAATAGCCCCCAAAAATACTTGTTTGCACTGAATTATATAATTCCTTATCGACAGTTAACAACTAGTCACAGCATTTTTTCCTAAAAATGAAATCTGTGAAGGCAATCTTCAACTACATAAAACATTTTCACAATATATATATATATATATATATAATTATATTATATATAATATATATATATATTATACAGTACAGACCAAAAGTTTGGACACACCTTCTTATTCAAAGATTTTTCTGTATTTTCATGACTATGAAAATTGTAGAATCACACTGAAGGCATCAAAACTATGAATTAACACATGTGGAATTATACATTACACTTTACAAAAAAGTGTGAAACAACTGAAAATATGTCTTATATTCTAGGTTCTTCAAAGTAGCCACCTTTTGCTTTGATTACTGCTTTGCAGGCAGAAAAGGTGAAGGGCTGGATTCTACATGCCTAGTTCCCACCGTGAAGCATGGAGGAGGTGGTGTGATGGTGTGGGGGTGCTTTGCTGGTGACACTGTTGGGGATTATTCAAAATTGAAGCAGTGAGCGGTCCAGCTCACCCCAAACCATCTCGATTGAGTTCAGGTCTGGTGACTGTGGAAGCCAGGTCATCTGGCGTAGCACCCTAACACTCTCCTTCTTGGTCAAATAGCCCTTACACAGCCTGGAGGTGTGTTTGGGGTCATTGTCCTGTTGAAAAATAAATGATGGTCCAACTAAACGCAAACCGGATGGAATAGCATGCTGCTGCAAGATGCTGTGGTAGCCATGCTGGTTCAGTATGCCTTCAATTTTGAATAAATCCCCAACAGTGTCACCAGCAAAGCATCCCCGCACCATCACCACCTCCTCCATGCTTCACGGTGGGAACCAGGCATGTAGAGTCCATCCGTTCACCTTTTCTGCATGCAAAGCAGTAATCAAAGCAAAAGGTGGCTACTTTGAAGAACCTAGAATATAAGACATATTTTCAGTTGTTTCACACTTTTTTGTAAAGTGTAATGTATAATTCCACATGTGTTAATTCATAGTTTTGATGCCTTCAGTGTGATTCTACAATTTCATAGTCATGAAAATACAGAAAAATCTTTGAATGAGGTGTGTCCAAACTTTTGGTCTGTACTGTATATATGTGTTATAATTAGTGTTGATCGAACGTGCTTGAGTATTGTGTTATCCGAGCACACTTGGGTGCTAACCAAATGTCTTCGACGTGCTTGAAAAATATGTTTAAGTCTCCGCGGCTGAATGTATCGCAGCTGTCCCGCTACACATGCAGGGATTGCCTGTTTCTTAGCCGTGAGACATGCAGCTGCGGGGACTCGAACATAATATTTGAGATCACCGATGACACTCGGTTAGCACAAGAGCATGCTTGGATAACACATTTTCCGAGCATGTTCATTCAACACTAGTTAAATGTTAGAATCACTCTCATGTGATTAT
Source organism: Oophaga sylvatica (assembly GCA_033576555.1). NCBI lineage: Eukaryota > Metazoa > Chordata > Amphibia > Anura > Dendrobatidae > Oophaga > Oophaga sylvatica. The sequence goes on along the minus strand of JARQOD010000004.1, from coordinate 189,667,425 downwards.
GGCAGCATCAGCAGTATGCTGCATCATATAAATGGTATTCTGATGGGCTGACAACACTTCCTTCCCCATTGGCAGCACTTCTATGCAGCACACTACAACATTAAATATCACACACAATTTTTCTTCATGCTAAATAGTCAGAATCAATGGGAGTCAGTAAAGATGATTTACAAATAGCCCGGTTAAGCAGAAACATGAAAAGTATATCTATTGCCATGGCATGCAATTTGGAAGAGTGATACATAGATCCCTGGCCTGTCAGCAGATACTGATGTGTTCCTTCCTGCATCGGAGTGTGACAGCCAAGCTACTAATACTAATGCTTATCAATGTGTTTACATCTATCAGCCTCCCACATAAATTGCCCTGCTGATTGTGAGCTGTCTGTTATACCTGCAGTTCTTCTGTGATCTTCACTGGTTTCAGGTCACGTTTATTTGCAGCCGTCTGGGCAGATCGTTTTTGCTTTTCCGCACTTCCTGAGATAGAGGTATCACTCACGTCATGGATGGAGATTTCTGCCTTATGCTTCAGATTACAAAGTTTCTCATGTAATGACAAAACACTGGGAAAAAGGAGAATGAAAACCAGTGAGTGCTGTTCATCAGGTTAAAACTTTTATTTACGAATACACTAAAATATACTTTTAGAGCACGAAAAACGAGACCTCAAACAGGATCAATGCCATAAAGGCCCACCAGATGTTTTATTACACTATGTTTCAGCAAAAACACAACATGAAAATAGCCTCACCAGATATTGAAAGATGAACAGTGCACTAGCAGGATGCAGCCGGCTCCCACAGATAAAGGCTGGCGCAGCACAGGTGCCCTCCACTGATGAGGACAGCCACCCTATCACAAAAAAGTGATGATAAAGGTATAGGCTGCTGGTGGAAAAACACACAAATAAGGCTTGCTTAGGAGGACAAAAAAGTGCAATGCATAGTGTCTGGATAGCAGCCTATTTATAACGCCCATAATAGAAGGCGGGCTGTTCAGCACTATATATGCATCACACAAAAAAAACAGACCATCAAAAAGGAGCCTACCTGCACCCTGCAAAAGATGATAAAAAGTGCAAAAAATGCATCTGATAAATGCATCAATGAGGTATTGGTTACTATTTTGGCCAAAGCAGATAAGCTCGCAAACCAACGGCAAGGTTCCCCATTATATTGCGAGTAACTAACTTACATCAATTCAAAGCTCACAGACAAAGATAGAAGGACTTAAAAATCCTAAAAAATTTTTTAGCAAAAACACAACATGAAAATAGCCTCACCAGATATTGAAAGATGAACAGTGCACTAGCAGGATGCAGCCGGCTCCCACAGATAAAGGCTGGCGCAGCACAGGTGCCCTCCACTGATGAGGACAGCCACCCTATCACAAAAAAGTGATGATAAAGGTATAGGCTGCCTGGTGGAAAAAACACACAAATAAGGCTTGCTTAGGAGGACAAAAAGTGCAATGCATAGTGTCTGGATAGCAGCCTATTTATAACGCCCATAATAGAAGGCGGGCTGTTCAGCACTATATATGCATCACACAAAAAACCAGACCATCAAAAAGGAGCCTACCTGCACCCTGCAAAAGATGATAAAAAGTGCAAAAAAATGCATCTGATAAATGCATCAATGAGGTATTGGTTACTATTTTCGCCAAATTTGATGGGGGGGCTGTCCTATCGGGGGGGGACCTTTTTGCCCGCCTTTACGGTGGGAGGGGCCCTGCATCCTGCTGTGCATTTATCTTTAAATATTGGTGGGTATTTTCATGTTGTGTTTTTGCTAAAAAATTTTTGGGTTTTTTTAACCCCCTTTTCTATCTTTGTCTGTGGTTTTGAATTGTTTGAAAGTTAGTTCTCGCAAATGGGGGGGAAACCCCTTGCCGTTGGTTTGCGGTTTATCTTTTTCCCCCCAAAATTTTGAACCAATACCTCTTTGATGCTTTTAAGAGTTTTTTTTGCATTTTTTTTATCTTTTTTTGGGGGGGTGAGGTAGGTCCTTTTTGAGGTCGGGTTTTTTTGGTGAGGGCATTATAGTGCTAAACGCCCGCCTTTTTATGGGCGTTATAAATGGCTCTATCCAGACACTATGCATTGCACTTTTTTTCCCCTCCTAAGCAAGCCTTATTTGTGTGTTTTTCCCCCAGGCCTTACCTTTATTTTCCTTTTTTTGTGATGGGGGGGCTGCCCTCATCAGTGGGGGCACCTGTGCTGCGCCGCCTTTATTGTGGGACCCGGCTGCATCTGCTAGTGCAGTTCATTTAAAAATATCTGGTGAGGTTTTTTCCCCTTTGTTGTGTTTTTGCTAAAAATTTTTTTTTTTTTTTAAGCCTTCTATTTTTTTCTGTGAGCTTTGAATTGATGAAGTTAGTTCTAAAAATAAAATTTGGGGAAACCCCTTCCCCTTTGGGGGTTTGCGAGTTATCTGTTTTGGGCCCAAAAAAAAAAAACCCCTTTCCCTCTTTGATGATTTTTTCAGTGCATTTTTTGCATTTTTATCTTTTTTTGGGGGGGGTGCAGGTGGGCCCCTTTTTGTGGTCTGGTTTTTTGTGGAGCTATTTATCTAAAAAGCCCCCTTTTTTATGGGGGTTTTAAAAATAGGTGCCCCCCGACACTATGCATTGCATTTTTTTTGCCCTAAAAAGGGAAAGCCTTATTTTTTGTGTTTTTCCCCCAGGCGCCAAATCCCTTTTTCATTTTTTTTTTGTGTAGGGTGGTGTCCCATCAGTGGGGCCCCCCTGTGCTGCGCCACCCCTTTATCTGTGGGAGCCGGTGCATCCTGCTAGTGCACTTTTTCATCTTTAAATTTTTGGGGTGAGGCTATTTTAAATTTTGTTTTTTTGCAAAAAAATTTTTAGGTTTTTTTAAAAGTCCTTCTATCTTTGTCTGTGAGTTTTGGGAATGATGAAAGTTAGTTACTGCAATATAATGGGGCCCTTTGGGGTTTGGGGTTTTTGGGTTATCTGTTTGGCCAAAAAAAAAAACCAATACCCATTGATGCTTTTTTTAGATTTTTTTTTTTGGCACTTTTTATCATCTTTTGCGGGGTTTCAGGTCCCCCCTTTTTTGATGGTTGGTTTTTTTTTGTGATAAATATATGTGTAAAACAGCCCGTTTTCTATTATGGGCGTTTAAATGGGGTTTTTCCCCAGAAAACTATGCTTGATTTTTTGTCCCCCCAAAGCAAGCCTTATTTGTGTGTTTTCCCCCAGGCGGGCCTTTCCTTTATTTTCATTTTTTGTGATGGGTGGCTGTCCTCATCAGGGGGGGGCCCCTTTTGCTGCGCCGTTTTTCTGTGGAGGGGTCCCCCCCTGTAGTGCAGGGGTTCATCTTAAATATTGGTGAGGCTTTTTTTTTGTTGTGTTTTTGAAAAAATTTTTTTTAGGTTTTTTAAGCCTTCTATCTTTGTCTGTGGCTTTGTTGAGTAAGTTTTTACTGAAAAAAAATGGGGCCCTTTTTTTGGGTTTTTGCGGCTTTTTTTTTTGGGCCCCAAAATAGTAACTCCCCTCATTGATGTTTTATCAGATGCTTTTTTTGCATTTTTTTTTCTTTTGCGGGTTTGCGGTTTGGGCCCCCTTTTTGATGGTTGGTTTTTTGTGTGTTTATATAAGTGAAAAACAGCCCGCCTTTTTTTTGGCGTTATAAATGGCTGCTATAGCCTAGCTTTGCACTTTTCTGCCCCCCAAAGCAAGCTTTTTGTGTGTTTTTTCCCCCGGGCACCCTATCCTTTTCATCACTTTTTTGGTTTGGGGGGGTGTCCTCTTTCAGTGGAGGGCATGTGCTGCGCCGCCTTTATCGTGGGAGCCGGTGCATCCTCTTTTTAATTTTGGGTTTCACAGTTTTTAAAAGGGGGAAACCCCAGCGTTAGTCTGTGCCCAAAATCCCCCCAAAAAAGAATCAGTGTGCACATCCCTTTTAACAGGAGTAAAACCATGGCAGGTAAAAAGGGAAAGGAATATTGTATCAGGTGCCTCCCAAAGGGGCCCTTTATTGGCTTCCCCCTACCAATGTTTTGTGTTAAAAAGAATAAATGTGTGCATTACGTCCAATATTTCTTCAGCTCAAAAACAGCCATGTTAACAGGTTACTCCCATCTTCATAGATGTGTATTGTCAGACAGTGCTACTAATAACAAACAATTTTGCAGTTTATTGCTCATGAAAATGTTCATATCTTCACAGCTTTATATTGTCATATAGTGCTTGTAAAAACAAGTACTTTTGCAATTTTCTGTTTATCAAAATGTTAAGCCATTCTTGAGATATTACCACTTTTCTTTTGATTACTGCTGGAGACAGACTACCGCTGCTGGGCAGCAAACATGCGAATTCAAGCTCTTTTCTTAAGCTTGGAAGCACAGTCTTGAAGTTGGCCAGGATATTTGGAGTGCGCTGTTACCTTCAAAGCCCGCCCAGCTTCAATGCAGGGCTTACAAGTTAGACAACAGCAATGGTCGGTCCCCTAGGCAACGAGCCGTAAACAAAACAAAAGTGTTAATTTCTCAAGAATAGCTCCAAATTGTTATAAACTACAAAAGTGCTTATTTTTACAAGAACTATCCGACAATATCCACTTTTGAAGATAGGAATAACTTGTGAAGTGGAGTCATCATGATTATTCGATGGTATAAGAGAAAGTTGTCTAAATTCTAACAAGATGTACTAAATTCATCACACAGTATTCATGAGTACCATAAAGGGATGTTTAGGCGACTATCACAAATAGCCCTCCAATTCTTCAGATAAAAGGAAGAATATGTAGGGTGTCACATAATGTACATGATGTAGGACTAATTTACAAATCAATTGTAAGGCTTACTATTTGAGGACACAACGGTGTACTGCCTAAGTACAAAATATAAAATAAGTATTATGTATAGCTATTATCAGGGTCAACTGGTAATAATCTTCTGCCCACTTCTTATTTTTGGCCAATGAGTTCTTATAGGAATGTGTCTTAAATGGGACAATTTGTGACCGTGAAATGTATGCTTCCATTGTGCTGTGACAAATATAGCAGAAGTCCATGCACAGTGTACTGGCAAAAATGCAGAAATCTGGACTGCTGGTCCCAGCGCCAGCATGAACTGATGTCTTAATAGCAGGGCCATGTTGGCAGGTCATCAAGAACAATGATCATAGAAACACAAGTCCTGGACTATATGTTTAAAATAGGTTGTGTAGATTGTATGATGTGAATATGAGGTACACTCATACGCAATATGGAAGATATACAGAATAGATATAAAGATAATGCTGTACTTACTCTGTCAAAGAAACCCAAAGATAGCCACATTGGACAGCAGAAGGATCACAGGTTTTTTGGTCTTTAACATCAATATTCTGCTTGTTATAGGCATACATTAGCAATACCTAAAATATGATTACATAATGCACAATGTAAACTTCAGGTATATAAATGTATAATGAATAATTCAGTGCTGTAATGCAAACATTGTCACATTTTGCCTTCAGTGTGATTCTACAATTTTCATAGTCATGAAAATACAGAAAAATCTTTGAATGAGAAGGTGTGTCCAAACTTTTGGTCTGTACTGTATAGAACATACAATATATAAATACTACATATCGGCAGATTCATGTATGGGAGGCAACAACATAAGATATCATCATGTACATAAATCTATTGGGAAACACGTTTGCTCCTAAGAAAATGTAAAAATAACAGTGCTTTATTTCACACAAAATGAAGGGGAAAAGTATTTGCTCATTTCCTGATTTTTGTTTTTGTATATTTTTTACAATTGCTTTAGCTCTTCAAACAAAATGTGATATGTCAAAAATGTTACAGTTTTAAGAAAAACCACAGCAAACAACTCAAGTACTGTAAATATACCCTTAAAGGGAATCTGTCAGCAGGTTTTTGCTATCTCATCCGAGAGCAGCCTGATGTAGGCAAAGAGAAGCTGAATCCAATGATGCATCACTTAGATTACTTGGTTCAGCAGTTATGACACAATCAGAGCTTTTAAATTTAGAAATACAGCAGACCTGAGAATGCTAACCCCACCCACACCAGGCTCTCTATGTACAAAATCCATAGACAGTGAGCTGCTTATTTGCCGGACAAGTCCGGAAATGTTACTCTCTTACTGATAAATCCTTCACAGTTAGTGAACGACTGCAGACACTTTGACAAGTGACATATCCCTGAATTCTATGTCTCAGCCTCTATCTCCTGCTGTCTTCAGATTACACAGCAAAAACCTGCTGACAGATTCCCTTCAAGTTCTTGCCTCAGGCAAAGATGTACAATTACCATTGGTTTCTCTTGTGTTGATCTCTCCAAAGGTGGGAGATACCACTGCAGACAAAGTTCCTGATCCAAAGCATATATTGCCATGTGTTCCTCTTGAACTTGTAATTTGCTTTGCAGTGACCCACTGGATGGTGATTTCAATGGCTGTGGCGTACGCTGATTAAATTCTTTATTTTCTAAATTTGTCTGAAACATAGATACTGTAATTAACTTGAGCTCGTAGCGATGAAAAGTATGAAAAGCTGTCATATTGAATGAATACAGATTCCTAGAAAATATTTTATTTTAATTAGCAGCTATAATCCACAGAATACCCAAGTAATCGCCCTCGGAATATGTCTATGCCATATGCCACCAAAAGCATGAATCATGACATTATAATAACATATACGTTAGAAACTGTCACAAATACGCACTACTAGAAATACGCTAATGCTGAGATAAATCAGTTAACATCTGGAACAAACAATAAAAATGTTAAGCCACAATAAGAGTAGTCAAACTATGACAAAAAAATACGGGGCTACTAACAAGTGGCCCCCTTACCAAACCTACTGATTGCAGAGGGATTGGCCAGCCATCCAGTAAGGATACTGTGTAATACTGGTTATTAGTCCTCTATTTCCCAATACTTATTGATTACTTCCTATGTGGTCTATAATGTTTATGGCTTGCTCCAGGAGTTCACTGATATAAGTCAGAAAAAAATGTAGATATAATTTCCGAAAACCAAGCTGCTGCCATCAGATCTGTTGGTGCAGCCCTCCACCAACAACAGTTGATAAAGATCTGAATAATGTGGCAGTAATATAGTTTCACTATAGTATAAATACTATGTCTATTTCTTATTTTCTACTCTGTCCTCCATGTAAGCAGTTCAATGGGTTCTGCAATGTTTATCACTAATGAAAAAACCACTGTAGGCCAATAAAATGCAAGACAGATCCTAGTAGAGCAGCATGGTGTCAGGAAACAGCTGAAGGACCAGTAGCGTTTCGCTGAGCTATGTATACCAATCTAATAGGCCCAGTGGTCACATCCCTAATATTACACATTGACGTCACATACCATATGACATCAATGAGTGGTAAATCTCATAGGGAAACGATATTGCTTGGAAAGGAGTCATATGACACTAATAACATTGTTGTCATTGCTTCATCTAAACATTCATTCTGTGTTAAATATTTAAGGGGCTGTCCGGATTGGGGTACAAGTCTGCAGTCACTGTGTGACTGCAGACTCGTTAATCCTCACACTGCTGCACTGCACACTGTAAAGATTCTCAGATGCTAGCCAAGTATGCAACATTCTAATCAGATTTGTCCAGCATTGAGCGAGGCCGCACCCATCTAGTCACATAACAGCATGTATGCAAATCACATACTTGGTCACAAGCTCCCCACTCTTGGGGCTGAAGAATCCTGACAGTGCGCAGTGTGCCAGATGTGAAGATTCACAAGTATGCAGACACATGCAGAGACTGAAAACATGTACCCTAAGGCCAGACAACCCATTTAAACATATCAATTACTGCCCATAATACTTTGATACATGTAGTACTGCCTTGTAAACAGGACATTTGTCATTGATTTTCTTTATGTATATTACCCTTATACTACTGTTTGTTCACTGATTGAATCAAATTAATTAAAAATAAAATTACAGTTTGTACGTATTCAGAACATTTCCCCTATATAGCTGTGGTCAAAACACAGTTACTGATGACAAGCCATATAAAGGAGACCTAAAACGCAGGATCATCTGGTGCACTAAGACTGTTCTAGACATACTATTATACCAACAGTGCTATTTATGACAGCATAGGAGTACTATGGGTGCTGGCAGAGACTTTAATATTAGGCGTAGTACAAGCTTGCTTTATTCATGACCATGGTGCTGGTGTAGATCCAAAGACTCTCCTTTCCATTTTCTTTAGTTTCACAACATTTATATAGGAAAATTGATCTATGTGAATGGAACCTCTCATGTCTAGAAATGCTATTTTCCTATTTGCCTTACTGGAAAAGAAGCCACAGGGAGAAAATTCACCTGTAGCCTTCCTGCAGCTTCTAATCATCAGGGGGCGCAGGAAGCGGTTAGTCACGTTCACTGTACAGTGAGGGCAGCTGTAATCACTCCCCTGCAATTTGATTGACAGCTGCCTCTGCATACACATGCTGCTCACATACACTACAGAGTAGATTGTCAAGCAAAATGCCAGAGATTGATTACAGCTGCACTTATGGTTTACTAAGCGGTGACTATAATCGCTTGGGCGGGGCAGGAGCTTAAAGCCACAGCTTGTCTAATTTATGAAGAACTGTGGGGTTCCATATGCCAGAAATCTCCTTCCATTCCGTGAATGGAGTGAGATTTCTGCTGTGGTGCACAGATTCGCTCACCACTTGTTAGATGATCCAGATTCATGAAGAGCAGTGCACCTCTCCATGAATCCAAACCGTATGACTCCACCATGCTCCCTCATCAAGACCGGTGAGTCTTGATGAATTAAGGCCAAAGTGCCTACAGCTCTAACATAGAACAATAGGGTCTGCATATGCTGATGGTCATGTTTTGCAGTAATAGTGAAGCGTAAGGCAAATATCAGCATTCAGCTATACACAATTTAGAAGTTTCATAAATTTGCTCAACATCTTTAGTGCTTGTATTCAGCCTGCAGATGCTGCATAATGCCTTCTCCACTATGACATGGCAGAACAGTACTCACGTTGCAGGACTAGGCATTTGTAAAACTTTCTATGACCTTTTCCTGAACATGCTAATCGCTATTCTCGCAGCACAAGAAAGGACAAATTGTACATGGACTGCTCTTTACCAAGCACTATATTTCCCTATTAGGCTATAAATGCTTATACATTTACACATTCATACATCTATTATTTTGCAGAAAAGACACTTTTGCTATTCAAAACATAGGAACTAATGAGGCGTAATAGTTTCATTTACTGAACAACATAACGAGTTTAGACTCAGGTGTTAATGGTTATTACCAAAGATGAGAAAAGCAGTTTGCAAGTTTCAATAGTTCACAGCCAGAAAAATCATGTAGAAAAGATTGTTCAGAAATTCTATTAATTTCCTCCCATTGAAATGTTTTCCCATTTTTTTCTTTCCACTTTATTTTTCTTCTTACTCATTGGTAACTTTTTTTTCTATGTTCTATTGGAGGAATTAATCTTATTTGCAACTTTCTACCTTTTCATCAATTTCCTACTTTTGACTTGCTTTTGGCATTTGATAACTGAATTTCTCAGTGTAAGGTGGGATTCACTTGTCGTAGATTTATTACTGAAAGTTCCATGACTGTAAATCAGTTCTGTTATTCTGAATGATGTTATAGCAGCAAGAAAAAGGATTTCTGCAAGATGGGTTCTAGGAAATGGGGACAGCTTTTTGCTATCATTGGCATTTGTCGGAACATAATGACTTCCTATAGGCCATTGCATGCGTTGGCTATCCCATAGCACTTTTGGAGCTGATAACTGTCTCACACTACTATAATAAACTCATGCTTAACCCACTAAATTCTTTAACACATCCTCCTTGAAGATCAGTGGTTAGCATTGCAGCCTTGCAGCGCTGGGGTCCTGGGTTCAAATCCCTCCAAGGACAACATCTGCAAGGAGTTTATGTGTTCTCCCTGTGTTCTTTGCGTGGGTTTCCTCCAGGTACTCCGGTTTCCTCCCACACTCCAAAGACATACTGATAGGGAATTTAGATTGTGAGCACCATCGGGGACAGAGATGATAGTGAAATATGATAGCCGTCGTCTACTAACCCCCCTAAAACTGACATTTCCCTCTCAGTGGGCGGCACCTTAATACACCCGGCAGCAGGCTCGCTGTCTGGGTGTTATGTTTGATACCAATTCTCTCCTTCACCTCCCATATACAATCTCTTGCCCGCTCTTGCCGCCTACACCTAAATAAACATCTCTAGAATCCCCTTTTCTCACCATGGAAAAACAAAAACCCTCACTGTAGCATTGATCCACTCC
>JARQOD010000004.1:189593144-189657016 GCA_033576555.1 Oophaga sylvatica | reverse complement strand
GTCATGTTAAAAACACTCCAGACACTGATTTATTAATAATGAGATATTTTTCCCTTAAGCTTAATTCCCAAACCATGTAAAAAATTCTAGTAATTTGATTGTGAACAACCAAGGCACTTCTGGTTGGATTGTTGCCCAAGTAGAATCTTACCCTGTAGTACAATTCAATATGAAAATGGCACTCAATAGGTTAAAAATTAGAATTATTTTATTTGGCATTTGCAATCCAGAATATTTTAGATATTTCGTTCTCAATGGCAGACCTTCATCAGTACGGACTGCATGTGAGAACTGTATAATCAACGTAGCGCAGGTGTGAAGTCCACCATTGATACTGATTCTGCAGTTCCCACATGAAGATCTGCCATTAAGACCGAAACGTCTGAAACATATTGGACTGCATATACAAAATAAAATAATTCTACTGTTTCAACATATTGAATACCAAGATTCATATTGAAAAGTTCTAGTCAAGGCATACAAATCTAGGAATACATTTTCAAATATTCACAGTAATATGCTACTATGCATATCAAAATTGAAATAAAAGAAAAAATGCCTGTTTGAATAGCAACTTGCACTGGTTGCTGTGAAAAAAAGAATTTCTAAATATATTGTCAGATTATGATATCAAATGGCACTATATGAAGAGCGAACAAGGGAAATGGCTATTCCCTAATCTAGGCTAAACATAAGTGTCACAGACATGTAATAGGTATAATCATGCATAGAAAAGAATTGGGATAGTTCCAAATGGATATAACTCCATACATCTGAATAGAATAATTACAGTGAAGCAAATAATTATTTGATCCCTTGCTGATTTTGTAAGTTTGCCCACTGACAAAGACATGAACAGTCTATAATTTTAAGGGTAGGTTAATTTTAACATTGAGAGATAGAATATCAAAAGTAAAATACAGAAAATCACATTGTATAAATTATATAAATTTATTTGCATTTGGCAGTGAGAAATAAGTATTTGATCTCTCTGGCAAACAAGACTTAATACTTGGTGGCAAAACTCTTGTTGGCAAGCACAGCAGTCAGACGTTTTATGTAGTTGATGATGTGGTTTGTGCATGTCAGGAGGAATTTTGGTCCACTCTTTGCAGATCATCTCTAAATCATTAAGATTTTGAGGCTGCCGCTTGGCAACTCGGAGCTTCAGCTCCCTCCATAAGTTTCTATGAGATTAAGGTCTGGAGACTGGCTAGGCCACTCTATGACCTTAATGTGCTTCTTTTTGAACCACTCCTTTGTTGCCTTGACTGTACGTTTTGGTTCATTGTCTTTCTGAAAGACATGGCTCATCCATTCTCCCATTGATGCGGTGAAGTAGTCCTGTGCCCTTAGCAGAAAAACCCCCAAAACATAATGTTTCCACCTCCATGCTTAGACAGTGGGGATGGTGTTCTTTGGGTTATAGGCAGCATTTCTCTTTCTCCAAACACGATGAGTTGAGTTAATGCCAAAGACCTCATTTTTTGTCTCATCTGACCACAGCACCTTCTCTCAATCACAGAATTATCCAGGTGTTCATTGGCAAACTTTAGACGGGCCTGCACATGTGCCTTCTTGACCAGGGTGGACTTTGCAGGCAAACTTCAGAGAAGAAAGAGGAGAACGATGAGCGGTATATTAATATACCGCTCATCGTTCTCTGCTCGCAAGCAGAGCAGGGAGAATGATGACTGCCGGCTTCAGCACCAGCCGCTGGGGGGCAGCAGCTTACAGTAGCGCTACTTCCCCGGCAGCCATCTGTGTGGTACTGATGCGCCACACGGGTGGCACACGGTTGCCACAAGTGTGCCGCGCGTCACGTAGTACACACACGGACACTGATATCTCCGGTACTGTTTTTTCCGGTACTGGAAATATCAGGACGTGTGAAACCGGCCTAATACAGTGAAGTATAGAGTAGGAAGCTGCAGGGACTCCTGGTGCCATCATGTAGGCACAGTCTGGAACGTTGCTCTGTGATCTTTAAACTGATTTATTTTGTTTTTATTTCTGGGCCCATCAAAAAATGTTATAGCCTTCTTGTTATTCCATATCAAAGTGGACATTTTTTCCATTTTGTAAGGGACAAAATGTGGAGAAGCATGAAACAAAATACAACCTTCTCATCTTTTCTTGCATTTATAATGATGCCAACTATGTGCGCATTGTAACATGTACGAAGTCATTAGTTTTATATGAAGCTTCTGCACCTTATTATTTAGGTACAGAAATTATTTTACTAAACAAATGTGCTACAGTACTGAGGAATGGCCACTAAATAAGTGAGCTGCCGTACTGAGGAACGGCCACTAAACAAGTAAGATGCCTTACTGAAAGATGGTCACTAAACATCTAAACTACAGTACCAAGCAACGGCCATTGAATAAGTGAGTTTCAGTACCGAGGATCAACAACTAAGCAAGTGAGCTGTAGTACAGAGGAAATCTCACTAAACAAGTAAGATACAGTGCTAAGAAAAGGCCAATAAACAAGACAGCTGCAGTACTGAGAAACAGCCAGTAAACAAGTAGGCTGCAGTACTGAGAAACGACCACTAAACAAGTGAGCTGCAGTACTAAAGAACGGCCACAAAAAAAGGAGGCTTCAGTACTGAGGAACAGTCACTAAACAAGTGAGCTGCAGTATTGAGGAACGGCCACTAAACAAGAAAGCTACAGTACCGGGAGTTTGTCACTAAACAAGTAAGCCACAGTACCAAGAAACCTGTCATTGAATAAGTGAGTTATAGTACCGAGGAACAGCAACTAAGAAAGTGAGCTGTAGTACTGAAGAAAACTCACTAAACAAGCAAGACATTGTACCAAGGAAAGGCCACTAAACAAGCCAGCTGCAGTACTGAGGAATGACCACTAAACAAGTAAGCTGCAGTACTAAAGAACAGCCACAAAACAAGTAGGCCGCAGTACTGAGGAACGGCCATTAAACAAGTGAGCTGCAGTACTAAGGAACAGCCACTAAACAAGTGAGCTGCAGTACTGAAGAATGCCCACTAAACAAGTGAGCTGCAGTACTGAGGAATGGACATTAAACAAGTGAGCTACAGAACTGTGGAACGGCCACTAATCAAGTGAGCTGCAGTACTGAGGAACGGCCACTATACAAGTAAGCTTCAGTACTGAGAAATGGCCACTAAACAAGTGAGCTACAGTACCAAGGAACGGCCACTAAACAAGTGAGCTAGAGTACCGAGGAATGGCAACTAAACAAGTAAGCTGTAGTACCGAGGAACACTCACTAAACAGGCAAGCTATCATACCAAGAAAAGGCCACTGAACAAGTCAGCTACAGCACTAAGGAACGGCCACTAAACAAGTGAGCTGCAGTACTGAAGAATGGACACTAAACAAGTAAGCTACAGAACTGAGGAACGGCCACTAAACAAGTGAGCTGCAGTACTGAAGAATGGACACTAAACAAGTAAGCTACAGAACTGAGGAATGGACACTAAACAAGTGAGCTGCAGTACTGAGGAACAACCACTAAACGAGTAAGATGCAGTACTGAACAACGGCCATTAAACAAGTGAGCTGAAGTACTGAGGAATGTACACTAAACAAGTGAGCTGCAGTACTGAGGAACGGCCATAAAACAAGTGAGCTGCAGTACTGAGAAATGGATACTAAACAAGTGAGCTACATTACTGAGGAATGGATACTAAACAAGTGATCTACATTACTGAGGACAAAACAAGTGAGCTACAGTACTCAGGAACGACCACTAAAAAAATGAGATGCAGTTCTGAGGAACGGCCACTAAACAAGTGAGCTGCAGTAGTGAGGAACGGCCATTAAACAAGTGATCTGCAGTGCTGAGGAATGGATACTAAACAAGTGAGCTACAGTACTGTGGAATGGACACTAAACAAGTGACCTACATTACTGAGGAATGGACACTAAACAAGTGAGCTACAGTATTGCGGAACGACCACTAAAAAAAATGAGCTGCAGTACTGAGGAACGGCCACTAAACAAGTGAGATGCAGTAGTGAGGAACGACCACTAAACAAGTAAGCTGGAGTACTGAGGAAAGGCTATTAAACAAGTCAGCTACAGTACTGAAGAATGACCACTAAAAAGTAAGCTGCAGTACCGAGGAATGGCCACTAAACAAGTGAGCTGCAGTACTGAGGAGTGAGCATTAAACAACATACAAAGCTATTCCAGCTTATGTCTCACAGTTTATACATCCAGCCACCGCTGGAGGTGATAACAGCTGATCTTTCAGGGGGCCAGGACTGGGATCTCCATTAATTGGATATTGATGACCTATCCTAAGGAAACATTATTATGATCTAAGTAGCGGACAACCTGTGCTAGACATGAGCACCTAACACCCATGCTTTGATTTTCTAGTCACAGGACATCCTTGTGACTTCATTCTCAGTTGGTCTTTTTTATTATAAATAAGTCACAGAGTCAAGTGTTGCATAGTTTGAAAACTTTGAATAATTTTAGGTATAGAAGTGAGACAAATTTTTGGAGAAAACTCAAAAAAAAATTCATAAGAAGGAGACTAATAATTTGATATTTGTAAGGAACATGTCTGTGAACCCGTAACCAAGCAACATCGCTTTAAATATACACGCTATACCTCTTTGTACATCAATATTTAGCGGTGATATATAAAAAACTTATCACTATACTGAAAATATAATATATTTTATTTAAAAAGTCATGTGTGAGAAAAAATATTGCTTTGTCCCCAATGACATTTGGTATATATTCTACTGAAATCACAGTCCAGCAGTAATAGAAGACAATGCACTTTTTCTAAGACACAGAACAATATGCAAGTCAAATATTACAATATGAAAATCTATTTGTTCATTCAGATCACGTTCCTCCTTCGATTTAAGCCAACTGTTTCAGGAGGTCAGTGCGGGAGCAATTCTTCTGCCGAGGTGGAAAACATGCATTACATCCCAGTCATTTCTTTTGCCCCTATGTGTAATTTTTTTTCTACTTAAACATATATTTATTGAGAATATGAAGCAATGTGGCAGAAGAAGGTGGATTCCTTTTAAAATGTGCTGCATAAAGAAAGCCAGCTTTCTAATCCTATCACTGTTGAAGCTTCCCATGGCTTCAACACCCATTTACAGAAACAGATGGTAAGGTCATCGCTAGCATTTAGGAAATTGTAACTCTCAGATCACAAGCTAGTGTGTATATTTTAGTTAGCATTCACATGTCATTTAATTGCTTTAAACAAAAAATGATGTTTCTCGAGCAAACAGCTAGTAGAAAAAAAAAGCTTAATTACTAGCTAGTTGCTAAGGTAACAACATTTTCTCTAGGAAAATAAATTCCCAGATTTATGTAAACATAGCAATAATTAAAAAAAAATGATTTATTGGAAGAGGGATGACATTTAGTTGAATCATTAGCAAAGAACCATTGCTATAGGTTATATTTAACTAATTTGATTTTACACCTCGAAGCTGTATTCTCTACAGAGATAGAAAATAGAACTGCTTTTGTAAAGTAACTCCACCAACACCAAAGGAATTACATTATACCGGCTGGATGTCTTATTTCCATTGTATAACCCAGAATAACATGTTTATGTAAATATTTATTTCCGTCAGAAAAGCCTAATTTCAGGAAGCATCGTAGGTTTCCAAACAGGTGCTGTTTAGTTTTTATTTTGCAAGTGAACTAGAAAATTCATGAGTATGATCAAAAAAGTCTAGAATCCGAAAAGCACAAATGAAGAATTTGCATCACATTTGCAACAGTCTGTGGCTAAGCTTAGATCTTGGGGAATGGTGCTGGGTTAAAAATCATACATCTGGCTTATACATTTCCTCATATCTAACATGGGGCTATACAGAGTAAATTAACACTGCAACATCCTGCAAATATGATCCTGAAGGGCAAAGCTTAAAGGGGCTGTCCTAACTTTGGAAAAAAGTCTGCAGTCACTCTATGTGACTGCTGAATCGGTACATCATGCATTGTGCATGTATGCGATTTACCAACTAGACTCAATTGACGTCTCATAATAGAAGTGAATGAAGAGTAGCCAGATGAGTGCAGTTGGCATGTGACCACAAGTATCACATACATTTAGTCATGCAACTGCCCACTCGCAGTGGCTATACTGG
Source organism: Oophaga sylvatica (assembly GCA_033576555.1). Lineage (NCBI taxonomy): Eukaryota > Metazoa > Chordata > Amphibia > Anura > Dendrobatidae > Oophaga > Oophaga sylvatica. Next base: position 189,650,886 of record JARQOD010000004.1, on the reverse strand, counting down.
AGAATCGTGACAATGTGAACAACACACGCTGTCATATTTTGGCAGTCTGCAGTCACATAAAGTGATTGCTGCTTCTGCCCCAGGTCTTTAAAGAAGTTATACAAATTGGTGGAGATCCAAATTTGGAAGCAAGCCCAGACAGGACCCACGAACGTGCAGATAAAGTGCAATGTGAAACCACCCTAACACATATGTAAATATACAGTTGTGCTGAAAAGTTTACATACCCAGGTGGAATTTTTGCTTTCTTGGCGTTTTTCCAGAAAACATGGATGATAACACCAAAACTTTTTCTCCACTCCTGGTTAGTGGTTGGTTGACGCCATTTATTGTCATACTACTATGTTTTCTCTTTTTAAATTATAATGACAACCAAAACATCCAAATGACCCTGATCAAAAGTTCACATCTCCCATTTTTTAATACTGTGTATTATACCGTCTAACATCAATTACTACTTGAAGTCTTTTGCGGTAGTTGTGGATGAGGTTCTTTATTTTCTCAGATGGTAAAGCTGCCCACTCTTCTTGGTGAAAAAGCCTCCAGTTCCTGTAAATTCATGGGCTGTCTATCATGAACTGCGCGCTTGAGATCTCCCCAGAGTGGCTCAATGATACTGAGGTCAGGAGACTGAGATGGCCACTCCAGAAACTTCAATTTGTTTTATACAGTACAACTACCTTTTCTCGTAGATCTGTTAACAAATCTTTTGATTTCCCCATGACTCACAATCCAGAAACATCAGTGGCTGGATGAAAGATGCAAGAGTCTGTCTTGAAACTCACTCAGCTTTTATGACACACTGATTACAAGCAAACAGGTCACAGGTGAGGATATAACCTTTAGTAGCCAGTCAAACCCATTTGTGTCATGTTCTGTGCATGTTATCAGTCCAAAATGACCAGGGTATGTAAACTTTTGATCAGGGTCATTTAGATGTTTTGGGTTGTCATTATAATTTAAAAAGAGAAACCACAGTAGTTTGACAATAAATGGCTTCACCCAACCGCTAACCAAGAGTGGAGAAAAAGTTTTGGTGTTATCATTCATATTCTCTGAACAAAGGCCAAGAAAGCAAAAATTCTGGAGGGGTATGTAAACTTATGAGCACAACTGTATACACATACTACACCAATGGTATATTTTCCTCTAATTTCTACCAAAGAACATTTAAAACCAAACAAGTGTGAAAAAAAATCCTAAAAAGGATAGAGTCCACTGTATAAGCTTGGAATTTAATCTCTTTACTGATGGAACTTTTGTTTTCAGTTCAGGAGAACATATTTTTCTTTTTACCTCCAAACATCCATTGCCATAACAGCAAACATTTATTTTAAATTTTTACAGAAATTAAACTTTATGAATATTTTTTGACTAGACTATTGGTAGCTTTTAAAAACTATTTTGACATAAAAGCAATTACAGTTACTATAAATATGCCAATGATGTTTAATGGTTTGTGATATTTATTTAAAAAAATGTATGCAAAATGCTATGATAGCTATGATCGTTTTTGTACTATTATTTTTTAGAAACTTTATGTAGAGATACATCTCTATGTATCACTTAGATCTTTAGGTAGAGTAATTCTTGTACACATAATAGTGCATCCTATGGCTCTGTGATACAGTTTCTTCCTTAGCAGGTAAGATCAGCTACAAGAAAATAAATTAAATATTTAAAGCAACTATTGCGAACATTCGCATGCTGATAGGGACCCTGTCTACACAGGGAGAAAATTTCTATATAAGAATATTAAATATATACGCATAAGCATCTAGTGAGCATATTTGGATATTGAGAGGGATGCTGTATAAACAGGGAGATTATTTCAGATACGTCTACGAAGGTAGATGATGATTTTCGTCCTTCGTAGTCGAAGATGACCATGGCTTCAGGGTTAGGAGAGAATTAATAATTATGGGTCTGGAGGTGGCTGATGAGGCCAATCCTGGCCCTGAAGGTTCGCCCACATACTTGACATAAGGAAGTAGATGTGGTCAGTACACCAGATTCTGCTTGTGCTTTGCGAACAGCATGCTTTCTTTTTGCATCCAAGATTTTCCTATCTTCAGTTGCACGTGCTCCTGAGGTGAACCTGTCCCACCAACCTGAACGATCAAGGGCTCTTCCCAATCATTGATGTTGACTTCCAGGTTTTTTTTCTGCCCCAACTGCTTTCCTTGGCACAGTTCTCCGTACAGCAGTTGTTTCGGTAGTCAGCTGTCAGGCATACTGACCACGTGTCCAGCCCACCTTGGACTTGGACGAAGGTAGACAAAAACATAGTAGTGACTAATATAAACCTACAAAAACCAGCCAAAGAATCGGTGGCTGTAAAAATCACTGGGCCATCCTCTTCACGGGCGGCTGTGCAGTTGCACATACAATATCTCCGCCATTGTTGATAGCCTTAAAGGCCGGAGTCATACTAAACGTATGAAAAATCGGTCCAAGTCTCCCTGCCGAGACTCGCAGGAGTGAAATGCGAGTGTCATGTGAGTACAATCCAATTTCTCACACCGAGCATCCGATTTACATCCGAATTCAGTGCGATTGCTATCCGATTGCAATGCGATTTTAACATGAGCTTTTACATACAGCAATTCTCTGTCATTTACACATCGTTTTCAAAGGAAAAATTCTTCAAAACACATACACACATATATATATATATATATATATTATAGATTAAAAGCTGGCAATTCATCTGCCACGTGCAGTATAATTACAGAGTGACAAGTTAGAATAGAATAGATAGAATAGATATATACACATAAAATAGATGTATGTATATATATGTCAGTGACACACACACACACACATATATATATTATATATTATATATTATAAGACAAAAAAATAGGCAGCACTCCTCAGAATCAATAGCAGTTGTGGACTTTATTAGACCCACATCTCAGGGCAACGTTTCGGCTACAATTAGCCTTCCTCCAGCAGTGTCTCAGACACATGTGTGGGTATTTATGATTTCATTAGATAACAAACAATTTACAATCACTTTACAAAATTATGTGTCCCAGATATAAATCATGAATCAAATCCATATGCACATAACAGTAACAGGTGTCCCTCATAATCAGCTCTACTTAGTTGACAACAGTACCTTTGTACATAATTAACATGCATCAATATCTCACAAGTTCCAGTAATAGGTATTTAAGTCCATATTCATCTCAGCTGCAACTGTCACGCAGTTGTTTATAAACTCCAAATACTTACAATGGGCAATGAGCGATGCATCTCGTGGGGGACGCCATGAACGCTTCACAGGACTAGCACAGACGCTACTGCGCATGTCCCAAGTACATTGTCATAGGATCTCGTTCCCTCAGCCAATCATGGCTGTTGTGTGGCATCTTTTAATGTGCGCATGCACACTATGCATATGTCCACAGCGTTACTCCATCTTGGCTGCGGCAAGCCGCAACACCAGAAAGTATCCAATATGAAGTTCATGAGACACCGAAATTCTAGAAGAATATTGCGGTTCACTTAGCGCTGATTATATTCATCTCTGATTAATTAGTAATATAATCTTTTTAGAATAATAGAGGGCAAGGTAAAAACCTATTAGAAAAGGAGTATGTGCCAAATAAGGATTTCCAAGTCATTGTGTCACCCCGGTCTATGGGACAATTCCCTTGTGGGGGTAACTTCCCATCACCTATGATCAAAAGGGGAGGTATTCTGAACCGGTGGCCCAGATCCCTCAACCCTCATGTCATTAAGGTACAATTACTTAATCCATGGCTGTTCACTCCTATAAATAAAAACTGAATCAATGTCTCCAATGAATCCATTTATTGAAAAGCTGTCAGACAACCATTGCCACCCAAATTTTGAGATCAGACATATGCTTAAAGAAAAAAGAAATATTTTATATGTTCTCCTCCACCGTGCATCGCTCTTCCCAGACTGTTTATTCACCAACTGGAAATAAAAAGAATAACAATGAGACAATATATCGGCAAAAGTCAGCCTCATAAATTATACACTTGGACATGGATGTAGAGTGATACAGGTCTTTACTTCAATAACTTCTTTACAAAATAGCGTTGATTTTGAAATCCACATTCATACCTAGTGGTTTCAGTGTTCCCAATTCATAGATCCATCTAAGTTCTCTACTTTTAAGGAGGCTAACTCTATCTCCCCCTCTCCTCTGAACTGGAACATTGTCAATTAGTCTGAATTTCAGTTGCTTTTCAGTATGTTTCATTTCAGTGAAGTGCTTTGATACTGGCAAATCTAATCTTTTCTTACGTATAGTGTATTTATGTTGGCTGATTCTCGTTTTGAAGTCACAAGTGGTTTCCCCTATGTACCACAACTTACAGGGACACTCCAATAGGTATATAACATGATCTGAGTCACACGTCAGAAAGCTATTAATTTTATATAGCTTATTCGTAGAGTGATGTCTAAATTCTGCCCCTTTAAGCATTTGACTACAATTAATGCAGTTTAAACAGGGATAACATCCCTTTCTAATCGAACCTGTTAGTGACATTTGTATATTTTTCTTAATGGGACCAATATCCGATTTTATCAGATAGTCCCTGATATTTTTACTTCTTTTGTAGGAAAATAGAGGAGGAAGCTTAAATCCCATAGTGTCCGGAGTGGATTCAGTCTCTAGCAAACTTGGAACATTCCTGGATAAAGTACTTAACCCTCTAGCTAAAAAACAAAAATCGTTTATATTAGATACAACAGATTTTCTGAATAAATTAGAGGGGATACAACTTTTGGGGGATACATTAATGGTATCCTTTGATGTAGTCTCTCTCTATACATCCATTGATCATGATAGAGGTACAGCAGCAGTTGGTAAAATGTTAGACAAGGAGGAGGACTTCTCCGTAGAGGGTAAGAAATTTATTCTAACAATACTGAATATCATTCTAAGAAAGAATTACTTCCTGTTTGGTGATGAATATTACATGCAAAGAAGAGGTACCGCGATGGGGGCCAATATGGCCCCAGCTTATGCTAATTTGATGATGGGGGCTCTGGAGGAGGACTTTATCTATGTGTCCCACCACTTCCGGCTTGTGCGGGGGTGGTGGCGATACATAGATGATATTTTTCTCCTCTGGACAGGTACCAAAGATGAATTGAAATTGTTTCATAGTTACTTGAATACAATAGATGAGACAATTAAGTTCACCATGAGTTTCTCTAGGGTAGAAATCCAATTTTTGGATGTGTTGGTTAAGCAAGTAGCAGGTAAACTGAGCACATCACTATTTGTAAAGGCAACTGACAAAAATAATTTGTTACTTTACAGCAGCCAACATCCAAGGTGTATGGTGGATTCCATACCATTAAGCCAACTTCTGAGGGTTAGACGTGTAGTCAGTGAGATAGAGGAAGTGGATCGAACTATGGATCAGATGGTGAAAAAATTCCTAGATAGAGATTATCCAAATAATCTATTGAAGGTCATAAGAGAGAGAGTTTTACAGAAAAATAGATTTGAACTATTGAGAGCAAAAAAACCCAAAAAGGAACTAACCAGGATCCCGTTCGTTTCCAGATTCACAGAAGAAAGTAACAAAATTTCCAAAATAATATCTAAACATTGGGGTATGTTAACAAAGTGCCTCCCAAATGTTGAGGGATTTAAGCTTCCTCCTCTATTTTCCTACAAAAGAAGTAAAAATATCAGGGACTATCTGATAAAATCGGATATTGGTCCCATTAAGAAAAATATACAAATGTCACTAACAGGTTCGATTAGAAAGGGATGTTATCCCTGTTTAAACTGCATTAATTGTAGTCAAATGCTTAAAGGGGCAGAATTTAGACATCACTCTACGAATAAGCTATATAAAATTAATAGCTTTCTGACGTGTGACTCAGATCATGTTATATACCTATTGGAGTGTCCCTGTAAGTTGTGGTACATAGGGGAAACCACTTGTGACTTCAAAACGAGAATCAGCCAACATAAATACACTATACGTAAGAAAAGATTAGATTTGCCAGTATCAAAGCACTTCACTGAAATGAAACATACTGAAAAGCAACTGAAATTCAGACTAATTGACAATGTTCCAGTTCAGAGGAGAGGGGGAGATAGAGTTAGCCTCCTTAAAAGTAGAGAACTTAGATGGATCTATGAATTGGGAACACTGAAACCACTAGGTATGAATGTGGATTTCAAAATCAACGCTATTTTGTAAAGAAGTTATTGAAGTAAAGACCTGTATCACTCTACATCCATGTCCAAGTGTATAATTTATGAGGCTGACTTTTGCCGATATATTGTCTCATTGTTATTCTTTTTATTTCCAGTTGGTGAATAAACAGTCTGGGAAGAGCGATGCACGGTGGAGGAGAACATATAAAATATTTCTTTTTTTCTTTAAGCATATGTCTGATCTCAAAATTTGGGTGGCAATGGTTGTCTGACAGCTTTTCAATAAATGGATTCATTGGAGACATTGATTCAGTTTTTATTTATAGGAGTGAACAGCCATGGATTAAGTAATTGTACCTTAATGACATGAGGGTTGAGGGATCTGGGCCACCGGTTCAGAATACCTCCCTTTTGATCATAGGTGATGGGAAGTTACCCCCACAAGGGAATTGTCCCATAGACCGGGGTGACACAATGACTTGGAAATCCTTATTTGGCACATACTCCTTTTCTAATAGGTTTTTACCTTGCCCTCTATTATTCTAAAAAGATTATATTACTAATTAATCAGAGATGAATATAATCAGCGCTAAGTGAACCGCAATATTCTTCTAGAATTTCGGTGTCTCATGAACTTCATATTGGATACTTTCTGGTGTTGCGGCTTGCCGCAGCCAAGATGGAGTAACGCTGTGGACATATGCATAGTGCGCATGCGCACATTAAAAGATGCCACACAACAGCCATGATTGGCTGAGGGAACGAGATCCTATGACAATGTACTTGGGACATGCGCAGTAGCGTCTGTGCTAGTCCTGTGAAGCGTTCATGGCGTCCCCCACGAGATGCATCGCTCATTGCCCATTGTAAGTATTTGGAGTTTATAAACAACTGCGTGACAGTTGCAGCTGAGATGAATATGGACTTAAATACCTATTACTGGAACTTGTGAGATATTGATGCATGTTAATTATGTACAAAGGTACTGTTGTCAACTAAGTAGAGCTGATTATGAGGGACACCTGTTACTGTTATGTGCATATGGATTTGATTCATGATTTATATCTGGGACACATAATTTTGTAAAGTGATTGTAAATTGTTTGTTATCTAATGAAATCATAAATACCCACACATGTGTCTGAGACACTGCTGGAGGAAGGCTAATTGTAGCCGAAACGTTGCCCTGAGATGTGGGTCTAATAAAGTCCACAACTGCTATTGATTCTGAGGAGTGCTGCCTATTTTTTTGTCTTATTGAATTTGGCAAGTATTGGATTCCTGCTGGAGGATTTGCACCCACAAGTATTGTATACTATGCTGCTTCAATTTTTTTTTAAATATATATATATATATATATATATATTGCATAGATACATAGCTTGAATAAAAGTCGGCAATTCATCTGCCATGTTCTGTAAAATCACTGCAGGAGTCGACAGGATAGAAGAGATGGATTACATACAGTAAATACAAATAGAATATGTAGATATATAGATGGGGGGGTCTGTGGAGGGGGGTCTTCATGAGGTGTTCTGCTTAGTTATTCATAATGCAGACTGCTAAAAGGTCACTGATCCCTCAGTGACCTGCCCCTAGTTTACATAATGAATATTATATATATATTTTAAAAAAAAAATCCCGGTGATCCAATAGCTGCTACTGCGCAGGCGCCGGTGGCGCCATCTTGCTAGAGAAAATAAAAATTCTTCCTCCAAGATGGCACCACCGGCGCCTGCGCAGTAGCAGCTATTAGATCACCGGGATTTTTTTTTTAAAATATATATATATAATATTCATTATGTAAACTAGGGGGCAGGTCACCGAGGGATCAGTGACCTGTCAGCAGTCTGCATTATGAATACTTAATCAGAGCACCACATGAAGACCCCTCTCAGGCCGCCCTGGAGCACGAGCATATCATTAACACAAAACTGAAAATAAAGATTAAAGCACAACCAGACGGATTTCATCAATCAAGGTACCATTTTAATTAGTATAACGGCGTCGACCTGACACTGTGTGTAGGTTACTGAGCACAATCCTGCTGACAGGTTCCCTTTAATCAAGACAGATTTTACCTGTAAATGGAGAATTTTGAGACTGAATCAGTCCAGGTCGAGAAAGATGCAGATTTCTCTGATATGATATATTACGAAACTTTCTTATTTTCATATGTGCTATTAATTTATAAAAATAATTAAATTATGGTTACTCTTTAAGGACAGGCCATTCATATTTAGGAACTGGATAACATCTTAAAGGAGTTGCCTGATCTAAAAAGTTTGCAGTCACAAAGAGTGACTGCTGACGTCTGAATCCCCCCAGCACACGCACTGTGCGGATTCGGCGGTATCTGAGTCGGGAGCCGCGGTGATATATGCGATACGCATACTGCTGGGCAGAAACCGTCTGGTGGCCGTGGTATCACTCTATACAAGTGTACTGAGAGAGGCCACACTCAAAAGTCTGCAGTCACACAGAGTAACTGCAGACCTTTCATTTAAGACCGGAAAACCCCTTTAAGAATACACATTTTCACATAACAAATTACTGATGAATATTTTAAGAATTCTTTTAAATTAATACAACTTATGTCTACCTTTCAAATTTAACATAAATGTTTGATCCATATATGAAGCTCCTATTTTACATACATATGAATAGTCAGGTACAGATAGCCTAAAATACCTTAGATGAAGTATAAAAGCCTGTTGTTTTCTGCTCTAGCCCCCACAATAGTTCTGCAGGAAAGTCATTCACACAGCATGGGGAATAAGAATCAAGATACTTCTTGAGAAACAGGTGCATCTCCACATAGCGCAGTGTAATCCCAATATCAAAGACAGATGTGTACATTGTATCAGTGGCAGACATTTTGCCTTCATCAAAATCTGTAAAAAAAAAACCATTTACACATATTAAAGCATGCATACTGCATTTAACATTAGTTATTTATCCGTAACTGTTAAGCATAAATGTATTTGGAGTCACAAATGTAGACTATGTTGAGTATTACGCTAGACCTTTCCTACCTTGAGAGCCACATTCACATCTTAGACAGTCATATACTGCGGTACATTCAGATCCCTCAAGCTGTGACATCCAGCTCTCTCTCAAGTCACGCATAATTGACACCCAGAAACCTAATTATTGGGATAATGATAGCCAAAGCTTTCCCACAGAAGTTACACTGAGGCAGTATACTTATATGCAGGGATAACTACCTGACAATGGGTCAGTATTCTGCCATCAAACACACCCTCCACACTATCGCAGCTTCAAGCACTTCACTGACTCGCAGTATCTTCCAGCCTTCCATACTTACCAGCCTTGTACATACTCTCCATCCCAAGGCCGGTATATGCACATTCAGATCTGCTCCTCAGTGTGGGCATCCTCACTGAAGTCACAATCTGGAGACCTGCTATTCATAGCGGTTTGTTAGAACAGGTGATAACATACCAAGCTGGCACGCATCATGGGCCATGAGCCACATGTAGCTCTCGTGCCATAGGTTGGTGATTCCTGCGCTAAAGGGTGCTTGCCACACACATTTCCAGCTGACTCTAGTAGGGAAGATCACAGTAGCAAAGTGCTTTTCAAGTCCTGTGGGCAGCAACTTGAGATAGGTTGGCACTCAGATCGAAGAGGAACATCATCCATAAAGGACATTAATGATCTTAGGAAGACAAACCTCTGAGGAACGTCTTTAGTAAATGCATGTTTTACAATTAGACATGGCGCAAAAAGTGAGAGAGCACCCTCTGTACTGTAAAAGCGATTTCCATATCTGGACCAGCTTGTCTTGAGCCATCAAGGAAGTTTCCAGACACTAAAAAATTTGGACCTCGAATAAAAAAGTGAAGCACACTTACTGTAGTCAGGGCCAGTGTTATGGACAGGCAGACTAGGCAGCTGCCTAGGGCCCTAGCCCCAGAGAGGGCCTCCTGCTTGTCCCTTCTAGTGTATGATCTAAGGAGTTTTTAGGGCTGCATGCGGTTTCACTTCTGACAGCCGGTGACCAGACAGGAGAACATGCAGAGAGCACGGCCATAGTACACACCAGACTTCTACCTCCGTGATGGAGCTTACAATTTGAATACCACTAGGCAGTGCTTCGCACAGCAGGAGAAGAGGCTGAGATACAGTGGGGAAAATAAGTATTTGAAACACTGACGATTTTACAAGTTTTCCCACCTACACAGAATGGAGAGGTCTGTAATTGTTATCATAGATGCACTTCAACTGTGAGAGACAGAATCAAAAAATAAATACCAGAAAATCACATTGTATGATTTTTGCATAATTAAATTGCATTTTATTACAAGAAATAAGTATTTGATTTACAGAGGTCAGACGTTTCCTGTAGTTCATGACCAAGTTTGCGCATACTGCAGCAGGGATTTTGGCCCTCTGTTCCATAGAGATCTTCTCCAGATCTTTCAGGTTTCGGGGCTGTTGCTGGGCAACATTGAGTTTCAGCTCGCTCCAAAGATTATTGTTGTGAATGAGTTAGAAATGAATTTTGAGCAGAAGCTCCCTCTGGTGGTTACAAACAGTACTGAACCATTCAATGAAGATTGGCAATCAGGAGTTACAGACTGGTCTTATATAAGGAAGGTTCCCTCCCATCATGGTTGCCGGTGATCAATTCTTCTTGTCTCAACTGTGGTTCCTTGTTCACTTGGAAGCTTGCTGAGTCTTGCCTGCATCTTCTGCTATCAGATAAGATATTTTCTGCTTTTATTTTTGTGCTTGTTTTTTGCATTGTTCCCTGCACTTCTGTGGAGGTCAGCCAGGTCCCCTCCGGGGGCTTGTGCTCCTCTCAGTTTATCTGAGCCTCTGTTATTTGTTCATTTGCCTTTTCCAGTTTTTTCAGTGGCTGCGGCTTAGTTTTGTGACACCAGAAAACTAATTTAGGTGGTAGAGGTCGTGTGATCTCAGGTGTTTTTGCAATTAGTAGAGTTGGTATTTTTTAGGGTTTTTTTTGGATTGCAGTAAGTGTCCTTCCTATCCTTTTCTGTCCAGGTAGTTTGGGCCCCAATGTTTGCTCATACTATTTTCTGTCTGTGTCTGTATTTCCTCTTGTCTAACCGCCATTACATGTTTGGGGGCTTCCTATGTTCTTTGGGGATCTGCTCCGGGGCAGATAGCTTTCCTCTTTCAATCTTTAGGTGTAGTTAACCTCTCAGGCTGTGACGAGGCGTCTAGGACCAACGTAGGAACGCTCCACGGCTGCCTTTAGTTGTGGTGGTTAGTCAGGGTACTGCAATCCAGTAGATTCCAACCTCTCTGGTGTATTGCCGTTTTTGCCTGCTCTCCTCAGCTACCAAATCATAACAGATTATCTATTGAATTCAAGTCTGGAGACTGGCTATACCACTCCAGGACCTTGAAATGCTTATTAAGGAGCCACTCAGTTGCTTTGGCTGTGTGTTTCTGATCATTGGCATGCTGGAAGACCCAGCCACGACCCATTTTCAATGCTTTTACTGAGGGAAGGAGGGTGATGGCCAAAATCTTGCGATACATGACCTCATACATCATCCTTTCAATATGGTGCAGTCGACTTGTCCCCTTTGCAGAAAAGCACCCCCAAAGTATGTTTCCCCCACTATGCCTCACTGTTGGGACAGTGTTCTTGGGGTCATACTCATCTTTCTTCTTCATCCAAACACGGCGAGTGGAGTTGATACCAAAAAGTTCTATATTGGTCTCATGTGACCACATGACCTCCTCTGGATAATCCAGATAGTCATTGGCGAACTTCAAACGTGCCTCTACAGGTGCTGGCGTGAGCAGGGGGACCTTGCGTGCCCTACAGGATTTTAATCCATGACGGTGTAGTGTGTTACTAATGGTAATGTTTGAGACAGTGGTCCCAGCTCTCTTCAGGTCATTGACTAGGTCCTCCCATGTAGTTCTGGGCTGATTCCAGAACTTTCTCAGAATCATCCTTACCCCACGATGCGATATCCTGCATATAGCTCAGACCGAGGAAGACTGACATCTTGTGTTTCTTCATTTTCTAATAATTGTGCTAGCAGTTGTTGCCTTCTCACCAAGCTGCTTGACTATTGTTCTGTAGCCCATCACAACCTTTTGCAGGTCTACAATTTTCTCCGGTGTTCTTAGACAGTTCTTTGGTCTTGGCCATGGTGGAGAGGTTGGAGTGTGATTGAGTTTGTGGGTAGGTGTCTTTTACACAGGTAACGAGTTCAAACAGGTGCAATTAATAAAGGTAATGAGTGCAGAGTAGGAAGAATTCTTATAGAAAAACTAACAGGTCTGTTAGAGACAGAATTATTTCTGGTTTGTAGGTGATCAGATACTTATTTCATGTAATAAAATGCAATTTAATTATTTCGATGTGAATACTTTTCCGTCAAATTATGACAAGAGCATTCTTAAAGTGATACCTTTATTGGCTAACCAGAAAATTATATGTTCGCAAGCTTTCAGAGCTCAAAGGCTCCTTCTTCCGGCAAGATTACATTTGGAATATTCCAAATGTAATCCTGCCGGAAGAAGGAGCCTTTGAGCTCTGAAAGCTTGCGAACATATAATTTTCTGGTTAGCCAATAAAGGTATCACTTTAAGAATGCTCTTGTCATAATTTGACGGAAAAGTATTCACATCAATTTTTCTGGCTAACACGGTACTGTTAGAACCCTCTTGTTAGGTTTTGTTTCAGTTTGCTGGTCACATGACCTTTTTTCCCTATTTAGTCTGGCTCCGCCCTTCTGGCTTTGCTGGACTTCATTGTATTATCTACTCTTAAGCTAGCCGGGTGCTTAGGTGCCTTTCTCAGTCAGTTTTGCTTGATCTTAGGATCTCTAAGTAATTTGTTTTCTGTTTTATTTTCCCTGCTACAATTTCTGTTAGGAGGTGTCCACCTTTTCTCCCAGTCCCTAGATCTTGTAGGGATTCCTCCCTCGCAACTATAGGTCTTCGTTCAGACTAGCTGAGGACTTTAGCGGGTCTGGTCGCAGGATCAGGTTCCCCGTTACATCGTAGGGATCCAGCTTAGTTCTATTGTAGGGACAGAATTCCCATCTTTCCTTAGTTCTTGTAGCAGATCAAAACAGTAAGTCCAGTCAAAAAGAAAAAAAAAAAAAAAAAAAATCTCTAAGGAAAGATTTTCTGTTTCCATCATGGTGTCGGTTCAGGATTTGGCTCAACGCCTGCAGGGACTTTCTCTGGAGGTGGCTGAGATCCAGCAACACGTGAGTAGTTGTTCTGGAGCACATTTCGTGGGGCCAAAGGTACGTTTGCCTGATTTATTTTTTGGTGAACAACAAGATTTTTTTTCTTTTAAAAATGCTTGCTTGTTGTATTTCCGTTTGAGACCCAGATCCTCTGGTGATGAATCACAGCGCATAGGGTTCATAATGTCACTTTTGCGCAAAGAACCTCAGGACTGGGCCTTTTCTCTGCAGCCTAGTGATTCATGCTTTAGATCAGTGGATAGTTTTTTTTCTGCTTTGGGGTTATTGTATGACGATCCTGATCGTGTTTCATCAGCTGAGACAGAATTGAGACGTTTGAGACAGGGATCAGGTAATGTGGAAAAATATTGTACTCACTTCCGAAGGTGGTCCACTCAGGTGAGGTGGAATGATTCAGCGTTGAAAAGTTTATTTCTTGCAGGGTTAAGTGAAAGGGTTAAAGATTTGCTGATTGCTTATCCTATACCTGGTAACTTGTAAGAGGCTATGCAATTAGCCATACGGGTGGATAGGAGACTGCGTGCAAGGGTTAATGAGAGTAAATCTGCCTTGTCAGCTCCAAGTCTGGAGAGGGACTGTACTGACATTGGAGAGCCGATGGAAATTGGAGCAATGACACCTCACTCTCGGGAAAAAGAACGCAGATTAGCTGAAGGCTTGTGTTTCTATTGTGGCAAATCTAAGCATTTTATTAAGAACTGTGCGCTTCGAATGAATAAAGAGAAAAAAAAATGAGGTCAGTTTCGCCCGTATAGCTTGTTTAAACAATAAAGGTGTCTTTCTTTCTGCTACCACTGCTGTTGAGGAGGAATTAATGGAGTTTCGGGTATTTGTGGATTGTGGTTCAACTCTCAATGTGATTGATGGGAAATTTTTGGAAAAACTAAAATGAAAACCCAAACTTCTGTCTTCCCCTATTAATGTGGTTGCTGTGGATGGTTCTCCCTTGAAAAATGTTACTCACCATATCTGTGAATTTCCTCTTACTATTAATGGTGTTCATCAAGAGAATTTGGATTTGGTAGTTTTGAATAATTTGCCCTCACCGGTGATTTTGGGGTTACCTTGGTTAAAATTGCACAATCCGGTACTGGATTGGTCTACCAATGAAATTAAGTCCTGGAGTCCTAATTGTTATGACAAGTGTTGTAACGGGCGTATTGCTGCTGTAGTTAAGGGGGAGCTACCTGTACCTATTCAGGATTTTTGGAAAGTTTTTTCTGATAAGGAATCGCAGGTATTGCCTCCTCATAGAGATTATGATTATGCAATTGAATTTGTCCCTGGAGCAACTCTTCCTAAAAGTCGTTTATTTAATTTGACTATTCCTGAGAGAAAGGCTTTGGAGGAGTACATACAGATAAGCTTGGCCGCCGGTCACATTAGGCCTTCCAAATCTCCTGTGGCGGTTGGATTTTTTTTTGTTAAAAAAAAGGACGGCGGTTTATGGCCTTGTCTAGACTTTCGTGAGATTAATAATATCACTGTACGCAATCCTTACCCACTGCCATTGATTCCTGATTTGTTTAACCAGTTAGTGGGGGCCAAGTGGTTCTCGAAAATTGATCTTCGAGGGGCATACAATTTGTTGAGCATGAAGGAGGGGGATGAATGGAAGACTGCGTTTAACACTCCACTGGGTCATTTTGAGAATCTGGTTATGCCTTTTGGGCTTTCCAGTGCTCCGGCATTTTTTCAGAATCTTATTAATGACATCCTTAGACCTTTGATCGGCAGAAGTGTGGTTGTGTATTTGGATGACATTTTGATTTATTCACCGGATTTGGAGTCTCATTGGAGGAGTGTGCGTGAAGTATTACAGTTTCTGAGTGATAATTCACTTTTTGCCAAGCTAGAAAAATCTGAGTTCGCTGTACAGAGACTTAGTTTTTTGGGCTATATTGTCTCCAGTGAAGGTTTTGAGATGGACCCGGTGAAAGTGCAAGCTGTGCAGGATTGGCCTAGACCTATTGGTGTGAAATCAATACAGAGGTTTTTGGGGTTCACCAATTATTATAGAAAATTCATTAAAAATTTTTCTGTGATTGCCAAACCTCTGACCGATCTCACCAGAAAAGGTGCTGATGCGGTTCAGTGGACTACTGAGGCCATTGAGGCTTTTGTGTTGCTAAAGGAGAAGTTCAGCTCTGCTCCCATCCTTATGCAGCCTGATGTGACTAAACCATTTTTGGTTGAGGTTGATGCTTCTTCTGTGGGGGTCGGCGCGGTGTTGTCTCAGGAAAAGATGGATGGAGTACATCCCTGTGCTTTTTTTTCAAAGAAATTTTCTGAGTCTGAACTAAATTATGATATCGGTAATCGGGAATTGTTGGCAATTAAGCTCGCATTTGAACACTGGCGTCATTTTTTGGAGGGAGCGGAATTTCCCGTTCAAGTCTTCACCGATCATAAAAATCTGGTCTACCTTGATGCTGCCAAACGCTTGAATGCCCGTCAGGCTAGGTGGGCACTGTTTTTCTCGCGGTTTAATTTTACCGTTACTTACATCCCAGGTACTAAAAATGTTAAAGCTGATGCTTTGTCTCACAGCTTTTCTCCTATGGTGGCTACTGAGGAGGAGGAAAACATTTTGCAAGAGGGGGTTGTTATTGCTGTTTTGGACTCTGTGTTGGAAGATGAGATTCTTAAAGCACAGGAGAATGCCCCATCTAACACGCCGCATGGGAGGTTGTTTGTGCCTGGTACCCTGAGGAGAGATTTGTTTGTTGAATGTCATGACTCTCGGTTGGCAGGTCATCCTGGAATCTCTGAGACCAAGAGACTTGTGGGTCGCAGCTTTTGGTGGCCTGGATGGCAGAAGGAAGTCATTAAGTGGGTGCGTCAATGCACGGTGTGTGCTAGATCTACAGTTAGGTCCATAAATATTTGGACAGAGACAACATTTATCTAATTTTGGTTCTAGACATTACCACAATGAATTTGAAACAAAACAAATCAGATGCAGTTGAAGTTCAGACTTTCAGCTTTCATTTGAGGGTATCCACATTAAAATTGGATGAAGGGTTTAGGAGTTTCAGCTCCTTAACATGTGCCACCCTGTTTTTAAAGGGACCAAAAGTAATTGGACAAATGACTCCAAGGCTATTTCTTGGACAGTGTGAGCAATCCCTTTGTTATGTCATTCTCAATTAAGCAGATGAAAGGGCCGGAGTTGATTTGAGGTGTGGTGTTTGCATTTGGAAGGTTTTGCTGTGAAGGAAACATGCGGTCACAGGAGCTCTCCATGCAGGTGAAACAAGCCATCCTTAAGCTGCAAGAACAGAAAAAAACCCATCCAAGAAATTGCTACAACATTAGAAGTGGCAAAATCTACAATTTGGTACATCCTGAGAAAGAAAGAAAGCACTGGTGAACTCATCAATCCAAAAAGACCTGGGAGCCCACGGAAGACAACAGTGGTGGATGATCGCCGCATACTTTCTTTGGTGAAGAAGAACCCGTTCACAACATCAACTGAAGTCCAGAACACTCTCAGTGAAGTAGGTGTATCTGTCTCTAAGTCAACAGTAAAGAGAAGACTCCATGAAAGTAAATACAAAGGGTTCACATCTAGATGCAAACCATTCATCAATTCCAAAAATAGACAGGCCAGAGTTAAATTTGCTGAAAAACACCTCCAGAAGCCAGCTCAGTTCTGGAAAAGTATTCTATGGACAGATGAGACAAAGATCAACCTGTACCAGAATGATGGGAAGCCAAAAGTTTGGAGAAGAAAGGGAACGGCACATGATCCAAGGCACACCACATCCTCTGTAAAACATGGTGAAGGCAACGTGATGGCATGGCCATGCATGGCTTTCAATGGCACTGGGTCACTTGTGTTTATTGATGACATAACAGCAGACAAGAGTAGCCGGATGAATTCTGAAGTGTACCGGGATATACTTTCAGCCCAGATTCAGCCAAATGCTGCAAACTTGATTGATAGTACAGATGGATAATGACCCCAAGCATACAGCCAAAGCTACACAGGAGTTCATGAGTGCAAAAAAGTGGAACATTCTTCAATGGCCAAGTCAATCACCAGATCTTAACCCAATTGAGCATGCATTTCACTTGCTCAAATCCAGACTTAAGAGGGAAAGACCCACAAACAAGCAAGACCTGAAGGCTGCGGCTGTAAAGGCCTGGCAAAGCATTAAGAAGGAGGAAACCCAGCGTTTGGTGATGTCCATGGGTTCCAGACTTAAGGCAGTGATTGCCTCCAAAGGATTCGCCACAAAATATTGAAAATAAAAATATTTTGTTTGGGTTATGTTTATTTGTCCAATTACTTTTGACCTCCTAAAATGTGGAGTGTTTGTAAAGAAATGTGTACAATTCCTACATTTTCTAACACATATTTTTGTTCAACCCTTCAAATTAAACGTTACAATCTGCACTTGAATTCTGTTGTAGAGGTTTCATTTCAAATCCAATGTGGTGGCATGCAGAGCCCAACTCGCGAAAATTGTGTCACTGTCCAAATATTTCTGGCCCTGACTGTAAGTCTTCTCATACTCCTGCTGCGGGGTTGCTTTGCCCTCTGGAGGTCCCTAGTGCACCTTGGACACATTTGGCTATGGACTTTATTACTGACCTTCCCCCCTCTGAGGGTTTCACTGTCATCTGGGTGGTCGTGGACCGTTTTAGCAAGATGTGTCACTTGGTTCCTTTCATCAAACTGCCTTGCGCTAAGACTCTCGCTAAGGCCTTTGTCAAGGAAATTGTCAGACTACATGGCGTTCCTACTGACATTGTTTCCGATAGGGGACCTCAATTTGTGGCTCGTTTTTGGCGCGCCTTTTGTGACAGGTTGGGAGTTCATTTGTCGTTTTCATCCGGATATCATCCTGAGTCTAATGGCCAGACAGAAAGGAAAAACCAGGATGTTGAGCAGTTCTTGCGTTTTTTTGTGACTGATAATCAAGAGGGGTGGTCTGAGTTTCTGCCACTTGCTGAGTTTGCTCTTAACAACCATACATCCGCTTCTGCTGGTTGTTCGCCTTTTTTTTGTTGTACTGGGAGACATCCGTCGTTTGGGTCATTTTCCAAGTTGGGATCGGCTGTACCTGAAGAGGAGAATTTTTCTGGTGTTTTGGAGAGAGTTTGGACTGATGTGCGTGGTAATCTTCAGAAGGCTAACAAAAGATCCAAAGTGTATTTTGATAGAAAACGACAAGAGGTTTTGTTTGCTATTGGTGACATGGTTTGGTTGTCCTCTAAGAATCTGCGCTTGAGGATTCCGTCTAAGAAATTGGGTCCCAAGTTTGTAGGGCCCTTTAAGGTGCTTCAGGTTATTAACCAATCTGCTGTTAAGTTGGAGCTTCCTACCTCCTGGAAGATTAATCCGGTGTTTCATGTTTCTCTCTTGAAAAAAGCTGAGGTCTCAGATGGAGACGTCTCGGCCACTGTTCCCCTGGTGGTGGAGGACAGGCAATATGATATTTCTCGCATCCTAAATTCTAGACGGTATAGAGGGAGTTTGCAGTACCTCGTCGCTTGGAGGGGTTATGGACCCGAGGATAACTCATGGGTGAGGGCGGATGATGTATCTGCGTCTAGACTTGTCAGAGCGTTTCACAAGAGGTTTCCGGATAAGCCTAAGTCCTAGGGGATCCGGAGGATCCTCTTAGAAGGGAGGGTACTGTTAGAACCCTCTTGTTAGGTTTTGTTTCAGTTTGCTGGTCACATGACCTTTTTCCCTATTTAGTCTGGCTCCGCCCTTCTAGCTTTGCTGGACTTCATTGTATTATCTACTCTTAAGCTAGCCGGGTGCTTAGGTGCCTTTCTCAGTCAGTTTTGCTTGATCTTAGGATCTCTAAGTAATTTGTTTTCTGTTTTATTTTCCCTGCTACAATTTCTGTTAGGAGGTGTCCACCTTTTCTCCCAGTCCCTAGATCTTGTAGGGATTCCTCCCTCGCAACTATAGGTCTTCGTTCAGACTAGCTGAGGACTTTAGCGGGTCTGGTCGCAGGATCAGGTTCCCCGTTACATCGTAGGGATCCAGCTTAGTTCTATTGTAGGGACAGAATTCCCATCTTTCCTTAGTGCTTGAAGCAGATCATAAAAGGTACCACAATATAATTTATTATTGTACACCAATATAATTATTTAAAATTCATACAATGTGATTTTCTGGTGTTTAGTTTTAGATTCTGCTTCTCACAGTTGAAGTGTACCTATGATAAAAACTACAGACCGCTCTATTCTTTGTAGGTTGGAAAACTTGCAAAATTGGTAGTGTATCAAATACTTATTTTTCCCACTGTAAATGCATCTTTGCTTTTGTTCTCCTGCAATGCTCTTGCACAGTACTGCGCCGCCTAGAGTTATTTATAGTTCCATCAGCGATGTTTCATTAGATTAATCAGAGAGGTTGTAAACTGTTTATAACAGAGGACCTCACATGGAAATGTGGCATTGACTGGGCTCAGTCTGATCAGCATTTACGGTCTACAAATAATTTAATGGCATAAAGTCGTTTACCTGTCATTGTGAGCAGATTTTTAAGTCTCATTAGGTGATTATGATATCTGATGACATGAACCCAAGATAACGTATCTATTGGGAGACTATCTTCAAGCCTTTTCTTTCCTTCTTTACGACTTTTAGCAGCAAGTTCTTCTTTGACAGCACTGTTGGGTTGATTATCTGTGGAGCAACAATCTGTGAATTACAACAATCACAAGAAAAGGTACTGAAGCAATCAGCCTCCCCAGGTATTAATGGTTGTCATTTGTGCGTTGACGATTGTTATGTTAGCATGGCAATTAGTTTAGCGTTTTTATTACAGTGGACATTTACTAACAGGGATCCCACCAGCAATTCTAAAAAATACAACAGACATGAGGCTACATCATTTTCATAGCGGTTCTAAATGTTTCCTCTACTTTTAATGTTTGGCCCAGAATGAGAAACTGAGGATGAGAAAAGTGCACAATTTCCATAGGGCACATGCAATTTCAACTTGCAACCATACCATAACAACTGAACAGTACAAGAAAAGCTGCAGCCTGTAGTGTCTACATGAGTTTAGCATTTAACTACTGTATTTACCAACAGAAGCAGTGCAATTAAATTGAATTAAATACATTTGCATCGAAATAGTCTATTCGCATTCTGGCCGCGAGTATGCATATCACATACTTGTGGTCACATGACTGCCGTTCCTGGCACTGACATAGGAGGATCCTCACAGTGTGTAGTGTGCACTATGTGAAGCTTCGCAAGTGTACAGTCACACAGGGTGACTACAGACTTGTCGTTCTAGACGGGACAACTCCTTTCAATACATGTATTTGGGGCGAAACATCATTTTTGCTATTTGAATTCACTTAAAATCTTTGCACCGTTTGGCTTTTACAGGCTTTTTGTTCACCTACATTGAACTTTGATGTGGTCTGTGGTCAGATATCGGCTGAGAAGGGGTCAGAAATAGACTGATAAGAGTCAAACTCCTTGTCAGATCATCATTGTGGACTGACTGACTGATGGATTATCAGTTAACTCAATCTATAGCCACAATAGACAGAGCAACACAAAGGCCACAGAGGCAAATGGTGCAAACATTTTCATGAAATGCAATTTCGAAAACATATTTTTAGCCCAAATTTCTTGTAGTAAAAAAAAATGTCCCCAGAGATGGAGAACAGTGCTCCTCAACTATACTCTAAAGCTACTACCTTGTGAAAACCAAATGCCAAGTCCAGATCTACAATTTCATGCTATGCTCACATGCAGATTTTTTTTAACACAAATTAAAAGCTGATTTTTACAGTACCAGCAAAAGCTATGAGATTTTAGAAACCTCATGCACGCTTGTTTTTTCCTGCCTGAATACGGGAACTGCAGCATTTTTAAAATCTGCAGCATGTCAATTCTTTCAACATTTTTGCAACTTTTTTTCACAAATAGAAAGCAATGAGAAAGTGAAAATTGCTACAAAAGCACAACAAATGTTTTTGAGGCTTTTTTAAGTGTTTTTCATGAATAAAACTAATTTCGCCCCGATTTCTTCCAATGAAGACATTGTAACTCTATTGTACTTACCATGCAAGTATTTCTTGTAAATTGCTAAAAGATCCATAGAAGCAAATGTTGGGATGTGCTGGTGCAATTTAGTCTTTGTAGCCTGAACATTAACATCCTTCTCTCCTATTAACTGCTTATACGCCAACATGGACGTAGCCACCTGCACATATAGTAAAACATGTATAAGCCAATGACGTTGACTTGAAAAGTGAAAGTTAGTAAACTAACTTATTCTACTAGATAAACTAAAAGGGGTAATGAGTTTACCGAGGAGGTTCACAGCAAGACATCCCGATAGACAGGTAATTTTCTGCTTGTTAATGTTCTTTCTGGAGAGGCTAAGATTTCACAATGCTTCTGAACTTTCCTGCCCAGAGCAATTTACTGGCAGTGTACAAGAAAGGTAATATCTTTCTCCTGACAGGGACTGTAACTCCTGTCTCTAGTTAGCAATCGTTTTTATAATCCAGCATTACTTCTCATCAAGACCGTATTCGTGGTGATACCTCTGCAGTCTTTTTAATAGTGCATGCTGTGTACAATCTCATCATTTTTTCTGTGCTTAATCACAAAGATCTTTGGACCCATATCATTCACGACATGAGCAATACAGACATAGCTCCATGGAACAATGCCTGACATCATTTTCTGCCTAAATAGTATTTCTTATCAATCGCTTGTTGGCAGAATTTGTTGTTTCTTTCAGAAAATAATTAGTTGTTTATTGGATGTTGGCATCAATCTGAGAACTTTGTCTTTCACTCAGTCAATGCATGTTATCTACCACCTTCACGAAACTGCGTCACTAGAAACGTGTTCTTGTACTTTTGTAGGTTTATTTTCAGATTCAATAAATATAAAACAAGAACATGTGACGCTTATTTGCTTTTAGGCAAAAAGAGAGATAAATGACACAGATATATACATTCTAAAAAAATTAGGAATGATGCAGAGATATTGACAAGTCACCCTGTGCAACGTAGAAAGAAAAAGGAGTGAAAAACGTTATTTACCTGAGCTTTAAAGTCAATGTCCACCTGTTGCCACCTTTTGTTTTTCACCTAAATGTTTAAAGAAGCACTCCTCCCATCAAAGTTTTCATCCTCTTAATATACTGCAATCATCATGTTATATAGCATTGTGTACTTACAATTATTCATTTTTCCCTTTCTACCCAGCTAATTTTTCTCTTTTCTCTGTCCTATGTAGAAACCGGAAGTCTCTTGTCCCTGCATTTATCATCCCCCTCTTCATCTCCTGACCCAGCTCCTCTGCTCCTCGCCCTGCCAGGAACAGGGACTTTTGCAGTGATGACTTACGCAGGGAAAAGAGACCTCCCGTTTCTACATAGAGCTTAGAAGGATTCAGCTAGTCGGTTTTTAATCACGTTATGTCATAGACCTAATGGAAAACAGAATAATTATCTGGGTAGAAAGACAAAATGAGCAATTGTAAGTACACAATGCTATACAACAAGGTGACTGCAATAAAGCAAGTGGATAAAAAATTTATTTAATTGCTGAAGTGGTATCAGTAAAGTCTGTTCCCTGCCCCTAGTAATATATTTACCATCTGCTGTCGTCTGCTGTTCCCAGTGCCACTCCGGTTCTGTTCCGCCATCTTGTGATGGCAGCACCTGACTGATCAGAAGTCACTGCTAAAGGTCACAAGCTCTAAATGCAAGTCTTCATTCTAAGACTAATAGACATACATTAAAAAGTCTGCCCAGCGATCTGGCAGGTCACAAACTGCAAAAGATGACCGGAGTGGCGCCAAGAACAGCAGAAGATGGCGTCTGGCAAATATTCTACATCAGTGATACCACTCCGGTGGTGAAATAAATAAATCTCTGGAGTGGTGCAGTAAACATTATGCAATAAAGGTGTTATGTTTCGGTAGCTGAGGAGTGCAGGCAAAAAAGGCAATACACCAGAGCAGTTGGAATCTATGAGATTGCAGTACCCTGACTAACCACAACAACTAGAGGCAGCCGTGGAGCGTTCCTACGTTGGTCCTAGACGCCTCGTCACAGCCTGAGAAACTAACTACACCTAAAGATAGCTTTCCTATTTCTATCTGCCCCGGAGCAGAACCCCAAAGATAATAGAAAGCCCCCAAACATGTAATGGCGGTTAGACAAGAAGAAATACAGACACAGACAGAAAATAGTATGAGCAAACGTTGGGGCCCAAACTAACTAAATAGAAAAGGATAGGAAGGGTACTTACTGCAATCCCAGAAAACCCTGAAAAGCACCAACTCTACTAATTTCAAAAACACCTGAGATCACACGACCTCTACCACCTAAATTAGTTCTCTGGTGTAACAAAATCAAAACAGCAGCCACTGAAAAAACTGGAAAAAGCAAAGGTACAAACATCAGTGGCTGAACTAAACTGAGAGGGCAAAAGCCCCTGGAGGGGACCCTGAAGGCCCCCACAGAAGTGCAGGACAAAATGCAAAAATCAAGCACAAAAACAAAAAGAAGAAAATGTCTTATCTGTTAGCAGGAGATGCAGACACGACACAGCAGGCTAAAAAGGAAACAGGAATCAAGGATTCAGACCAGAACAATTGATCACCGGCAACCCTGATGGGAAGGTGACTCCCTTATATAAGACCAGTCAGTAACACCTGATTCCCAATCCTCACAATCTTCACTGGACAGACCAGCACCGCTTGTAACCACCAGAGGGAGCCTCTGCTCAGAACTCATCCCAAGCCCACTCACAACAGTACCCCCCCCTTGAGGAGGGGTCACCGAACCCTCATTTGAGCAACCAGGTCGGTCAGGATGAGTTCTATGGTACGCACGGATGAGTCTCCTAGCATGGATGTCCGAAGCAAACACCCAAGAATTGTCTTCCTGACCATAACCTCTCCACTTAACCAAATACTGGAGTTTCCGTCTAGAAAAACGAGAATCTAATATTTTCTCAACCACATACTCCAGATTGCCCTCAACCAAAACAGGGTCAGGAGGCACAGCAGCAGGAACCACTGGCTCAACAAACCTCTTCAACAAGGACTTGTGGAACACGTTATGGATCTTAAATGTCCCTGGAAGAAGCAAACGAAAAGAAACAGGATTAAGAATCTCTATGATCTTATAAGGTCCAATGAACCTAGGCTTAAATTTAGGAGATGCTACTCTCATAGGAATATTTTTTGAG
Organism: Oophaga sylvatica; assembly: GCA_033576555.1. Classification (NCBI taxonomy): domain Eukaryota; kingdom Metazoa; phylum Chordata; class Amphibia; order Anura; family Dendrobatidae; genus Oophaga; species Oophaga sylvatica. The sequence continues at coordinate 189,626,282 of JARQOD010000004.1, read as the reverse complement.
GACAACCAGACCAAGTCACCTACTTTAAACCGAGGACCATCAGTCCTATGCCGGTTAGCAAACCGCTGGGCCCTCTCCTGAGAGAGGGACAACCTCTCCACTACCTGGTCCCAAATCTGTTGCATACGCTCCACAACAGAGTCAACACCTGGACAGACAGAAGCCTCCGTCTGTCCTGAAGAAAATCGAGGGTGAAACCCAGAATTACAGAAAAACGGAGACATCAAAGTGGCAGAGCTAGCCCTATTATTAAGAGCAAACTCAGCCAAAGGCAAAAAAGAGACCCAGTCATCCTGATCAGCAGACACAAAGCATCTTAGATAAGTCTCCAATGTCTGGTTTGTTCTCTCAGTTTGACCATTGGTCTGAGGATGAAATGCCGAGGAGAAAGACAATTGAACACCCAGTTTAGAACAAAAAGTCCTCCAAAATCTGGAAACAAACTGGACTCCTCTGTCAGACACTATGTTCTCAGGAATGCCATGTAAACGAACCACGTGCTGAAGGAACAACGGCACCAATTCAGAGGAGGAAGGCAACTTAGGTAATGGCACAAGATGTATCATCTTAGAAAACCTATCACAAATCACCCAGATGGCGGTCATTCTCTGAGAAACAGGAAGGTCGGAAATGAAATCCATAGAGATATGGGTCCATGGTCTCTTGGGCACAGGCAATGGCATCAACAAACCACTAGAGCGAGAGCAAGGCTTGGAGCGAGAGCAAGTCCCGCAGGACTGCACAAATTCCCTGACATCACGAGACAAGGTAGGCCACCAAAAGGACCGACTAACCAAGTCTCTGGTACCAAAAATTCCGGGATGCCTAGCCAACGCGGAACAATGAATCTCAGACATCACACTCTTTTTCCACTGGTCCGGGACAAACAATTTTCCAACAGGGCAGCGCTCGGGCCTATCCTCCTGACACCCCTCCAGAGCAAGTCTCAAATTAGGTGAGATGGCGGAAAGAACTACACCCTCTTTCAAAATAACAGAAGGATCAGATAACTCAGGAGAGTCCGCAAGGAAGCTCCTCGAGAGGGCATCCGCCTTAACATTCTTAGTGCCAGGAAGAAAGGAAACCACAAAATTAAAACGTGTGAAAAACAAGGCCCACCTGGCCTGTCTAGGATTGAGTCGCTTGGCAGATTCCAGATAAACCAGATTCTTATGGTCAGTAAGGACCACCACCTGATGTTTGGCTCCCTCCAGCCAATGTCTCCACTCTTCAAAAGCCCACTTCATGGCCAATAACTCCCGATTACCCACGTCATAATTACGTTCAGTAGGAGAAAATTTTCGAGAGAAAAAGGCACAAGGGTTACTTTTAGAGGTCTCTGGATCTTTTTGGGACAAAACGGCACCTGCCCCAATTTCAGAGGCATCAACCTCCACCTGAAACATCAGGCTGCCGTAGAACAGGAGCAGAAGTGAATCTCTGCTTAAGTTCCTGAAATGCAGAGACTGCCTCAGGAGGCCAATTCACCACATCAGAACCCTTTTTGGTCAAATCAGTTAATGGTTTAACAATAACCGAGAAATTACCAATAAATTTACGATAAAAATTGGCAAAACCCAAAAATCTTTGAAGAGCCTTTAATGAAGTAGGTTGGACCCAATCACAGATGGCCTGAACCTTGACCGGGTCCATTTCAATAACAGATGGAGACAAAATGAATCCCAGAAATGAGATCCTCTGTACGCCAAAAAGACACTTTGATCCCTTCACATACAGAGCATTCTCTCTCAAAATCTGGAATACAGTTCGAACATGTTTCACATGAGAGTCCCAGTCATTAGAAAAAATCAAGATATCATCCAAATAAACAATCAGAAATTTATCCACAAAATCCCTGAAAATGTCATTCATGAAGGACTGGAAGACAGAAGGAGCATTAGTGAGCCCAAAGGGCATCACAAGGTACTCAAAATGCCCCTCCGGGGTATTGAATGCCGTCTTCCATTCATCCCCGTGCTTAATGCGAATAAGGTTATATGCCCCCCTGAGGTCAAGCTTGGTAAACCAAGTAGCGTTTTTCACCCTGGAAAACAGGTCAGAAATCAAGGGTAACGGGTATTGATATTTCACAGTAATATTGTTCAAAAGACGATAATCAATACACGGCCTTAATGAACCATCCTTTTTGGCCACAAAGAAAAAACCGGCACCTAAGGGTGAAGAGGATGGTCTGATATGACCCTTCTCCAATGACTCCTTGATATAAGACCGCATAGCGTCATGTTCAGGTAGAGACAAGTTAAAAAGGCGACCTTTAGGGAATTTACTACCAGGCACTAATTCAATAGCACAGTCATAGCTCCTATGGGGAGGCAAGGATGCAGATTTACTTTCGCTAAATACATCAGAAAAATCAATCAAAAAGTCAGGAACATCCTGAGCCTGGGGGGAGGCAGAAAAAACAGGAGTGTTGGTATTAACACATTGGCAGCCCCAACTGGTTACAGACACAGATTTCCAATCCAAAACAGGATTATGAGACTGTAACCAAGGGAAACCCAGTACGATAATATCATGCAGATTATACAGAACCAAAAATTTGCAGCACTCTTGATGATCAGGTTCAACCCTCATTATCACCTGAGTAGAGAACTGAGGTTTATTCTCAGCCAAAGGGGTAGAATCGATCCCCAGTAGGGGAATAGACTTCTGTAGGGGTATCAAGGGAAACCCACAACGTTTAGCAAAATCATAATCCATCAGGTTAATAGCTGCTCCAGAATCAACGAAAGCCTGAGCAGAAAATGAGGACAGAGAGCATATCAGAGTGACAGTTAATAAAAACTTAGTCTGAACACTACCCAAGACAACTGAGCGTGCAAAACGTCTTCCCCGCTTAGGGCAGACTGAAATAGCATGAGAGGCATCACCACAGTAGAAACATAACCCATTGCGCTTTCGAAACTCATGACGCTGTGCCCCAGACACCACTCTATCACACTGCATGGATTCAGAAGCAGGTTCACAAGGCAACACTATTCCACGCATACTTCTCCGCTCACGCAAACGTCTGTCAATTTGAATCGCTAATGACATAGAATCATTGAGACCAGAGGGGACAGGGAATCCCACCATAAAATCCTTTACATTATCTGACAGACCCTTCCGAAAAAGGGCCGCCAAAGCGTCGTCATTCCACTTGGTCAGGACTGCCCACCTATGGAATCTCTGACAGTATAACTCAGCGTCATCAAGCCCCTGATTTAATGCCAACAAGGCTTTTTCAGCTTGATCAGTGACATTAGGCTCATCGTACAATAACCCCAAAGCCTGAAAAAATGCATCAACATCACTCAAAACAGGATCCCCAGGTGTCAGGGAAAAAGCCCAATCCTGAGGATCGCCGCGCAGGAGAGAGATGACAATTTGAACCTGCTGCGCTGCTTTCCCTGAGGACTTAGATTTTAAGGCAAAAAACAATTTACAATTATTTTTGAAATTCTGAAAGTTAGCTCGATCCCCTAAAAACAAATCTGGCATGGGAATCCTAGGTTCCACAACAGGCAATCTAGCAAGATATGCAGCAATACTCTGAACCTCAGTGGCAAGCTGATCCACACGGCCAGAAAACTGTGCAAACTCCATTGAGAGAAAAAATCCTCCCCAGCACCCAGAGATACAGAGGGAAAAAAAAAAAAATGCAACAAACAGAAAAATATCTCTGACAACTCTGACAACCGTTTTTTCTTTCAAAAATTTTTTCCCTTCTGTGAGTACCATACAATTTTAAATTTTAGGCCGGTGATACTGTTATGTTTCGGTAGCTGAGGAGTGCAGGCAAAAAAGGCAATACACCAGAGCAGTTGGAATCTATGAGATTGCAGTACCCTGACTAACCACAACAACTAGAGGCAGCCGTGGAGCGTTCCTACATTGGTCCTAGACGCCTCGTCACAGCCTGAGAAACTAACTACACCTAGAGATAGAAATAGGAAAGCTATCTGCCCCGGAGCAGAACCCCAAAGATAATAGAAAGCCCCCAAACATGTAATGGCGGTTAGACAAGAAGAAATACAGACACAGACAGAAAATAGTATGAGCAAACGTTGGGGCCCAAACTAACTAAATAGAAAAGGATAGGAAGGGTACTTACTGCAATCCCAGAAAACCCTGAAAAGCACCAACTCTACTAATTTCAAAAACACCTGAGATCACACGACCTCTACCACCTAAATTAGTTCTCTGGTGTAACAAAATCAAAACAGCAGCCACTGAAAAAACTGGAAAAAGCAAAGGTACAAACATCAGTGGCTGAACTAAACTGAGAGGGCAAAAGCCCCCGGAGGGGACCCTGAAGGCCCCCACAGAAGTGCAGGACAAAATGCAAAAATCAAGCACAAAAACAAAAAGAAGAAAATGTCTTATCTGTTAGCAGGAGATGCAGACACGACACAGCAGGCTACAAAGGAAACAGGAATCAAGGATTCAGACCAGAACAATTGATCACCGGCAACCCTGATGGGAAGGTGACTCCCTTATATAAGACCAGTCAGTAACACCTGATTCCCAATCCTCACAATCTTCACAATCTTCACTGGACAGACCAGCACCGCTTGTAACCACCAGAGGGAGCCTCTGCTCAGAACTCATCCCAAGCCCACTCACAACAAAAGGGCTAAGTTACACATAGTGATAGAAGCAGGTATCATTTTTTAATCGTCCTAAGACTAACTGTCATTTACAAAAAACTTTTAACATGTCAGAAGTTTTGACTGGTGGGGGAGTGAGGGTCAGGGTGCTAGGACTCTGACCTTACACGGAAAAGAATGGCAAATCACTGCGCCCATTCATCTGTGATCAACTATCTGGTATGGGATCATAAGAGTGCAAGTATAGCAAACGTAGGCTCCTTTCACACTCCTTGTGCTGGCATCACAACCCCAAATCAACCTGCAATCACAATGTAGTAGGGCGGGGAGTGAAGTCTGACAGAGGAGGACCCCCCTCTATCTAACAGTTTAGATGACATAGGTTAAACTCCATTCTCAACACATGTTGCAGAAGGGTTAAAGCGCTCTCAAAAAGTTATAACTGCAATGTGACTGGTTAGTATAGGCAAAAGGCAAGTTTTTTCTGCTAGACAATGTACATACATGAGGACTATAGTTGATATTTGGAGCAGTACACCAAAATAGTGCTAATCGCTATAGATTAGAATCAGTATGAAATATAAGGCATTGTGTTAAAAGGACGACATTCACTTTAACGCCTTCCCGACCCATGACGCCTACGTCGACATCATGAAAACCAGTGGGATCCCGACCTATGACGCCGACGTAGGCGTCATGGTATAAATCCCGTTCCTGCGGGTCGGGTGACCAGGGTCACTGAAAGGTCACCCGACCCGCAGGAACAAGACCCTTTGCGCTTCACCACGGGGGGGGGGTGGCTTAACCCCCACGTGGCTACGATCGCTCTGATTGGCTGTTAAAAGTGAAACAGCCAATCAGAGCGATTTGTAATATTTCACCAAAGAAATTTGGTGAAATATTACAATCCAGCCATGGCCGATGCTGCAATAGCATCTGCCATGGCTGGACACCGGCGCCCACAGGCCGGCAGATTCTATTCATTTATTTTGATCACTGTGATAAACTCTCACAGTGATCAAAATAAAAAAAAAGTCCTTTATAACACCCATAGGTAGGGACAAGTAATAAAACAAAGAAAATATTTTTTATTTTTCCATTAGGGTTAGAACTAGGTTTAGGATTAGGGTTGGAATCAGGGTTAGGGTTGGAATTAGGGTTAGGGTTAGAATTAGGGTTACGGTTGGAATTAGGTTTACGGTTGGAATTAGGGTTACGGTTGGAATTAGGGTTCGGCTTGTGGTTAGGGTTAGAATTGGGATTAGGGTTAGGCTTGTGGTTAGGGTTAGAGTTGGGATTAGGGTTAGGGGTGTGTTGGGGTTAGGATTAGGGTTAGGCTTGTGGTTAGGGTTGGGATTAGGGTTAGCGGTGTGTTGGGGTTAGGGTTATGGTTAGGGGTGTGTTGGGGTTAGGGTTGTGGTTAGGGGTGTGTTGTGGTTAGGGTTGGTGTTAGAATTGAGGGGTTTCCACTATTTAGGCACATCAGGGGGTCTCCAAACGCGACATGGCGCCACCATTTATTCCAGTCAATTTTGCGTTCAAATAGTCAAACAGTGCTCCTTCCATTCTGAGCCTCGATGTGCGCCCAAACAGTGGTTTACCCCCACATATGGGGTATCAGCATACTCAGGAAAAATTGCACAACAACTTTGTGGGTCTAATTTCTCATGTTACCCCTGGGAAAATAATAAAATTGGGGACTAAAAAATTATTTTTGTGGAAAAAAATGATTTTTTATTTTCACGGCTCTGCGTTATTAACTTCTGTGAAGAACTTGGAGATTCAAAGTGCTCACCACACATCTAGAGGAGTTCCTTGGGGGATCTAGTTTCCAAAATGGGGTCACTTGTGGGGGGTTTCTACGGTTTAGGCACATCATGGGCTCTGCAAACCTAACATGACATATGAACAATTCCAGCTGCATAATTAATTATAAAGAGAAGAGAAACACCGGACCGCACCAATTGTGTCTGGTCCTCAAAGAAAAAAACACACCTACTCAATAAGCATAATTGATTAAAGAGAACAACGAGTCATAGGTGAAACTTCAGTAAAAAATGTATAAATTTATTTTAACAATAATAACATGAGACAAAACATGAAAATATGAGCACTAGCCAAACATGGTGTAGAAGAAGGGAGCATAATGACGACCTGCTGTTAAATAACATACATGTCACAGGCTAATATGTCCCGAAGAAAAATCCCCCTTATGAGTAACAATAATGTAGGAGAAAAACTCCACAGTAACTAAGTATAGGTGGATCTAATATGGATCATAAAGCCAACACTCGGTAATAGAAAGCCCATGACGCAGTCATGGTAGCAAGGGAGGAAAATACTCCGCACACAGAAAGTAATAAACTTACCGGGGAAAATATTTGAGAGGTAAGACAGGAGGAGAGAATGCTCCCAATGGATGTGGACCCCGACACGCGTTTCGATGGCGTGGAACGCCGCTTTATCAAGGTATTTTCCTCCCTTGCTACCATGACTGCGTCATGGGCTTTCTATTACCGGGTGTTGACTTTATGATTCATATTAGATCCACCTATACTTAGTTACTGTGGAGTTTTTCTCCTACATTATTGTTACTCATAAGTGGGGATTTTTCTTCGGGACATATTAGCCTGTGACATGTATGTTATTTAACAGCAGGTGGTCATTATGCTCCCTTCTTCTACACCATGTTTGGCTAGTGCTCATATTTTCATGTTTTGTCTCATGTTATTATTGTTAAAATAAATGTATACATTTTTTACTGAATTTTCACCTATGACTCGTTCTCTTTAATCAATTAAACCTAACATGATGCACGCAGACCATTCCATCAAGTCGGCATTTCAAAACGTCATTACTTCCCTTCCGAGCCCCGACGTGTGCCCTAACAGTGGTCCCCCCCCAAATATGGGGAACCAGTGTACTCAGGACAAACAGGACAACAACTTTTGGGGTCCAATTTCTCCTGTCACCCTTGTGAAAATAAAAAATTGCGGGCTAAAAAAATCATTTTTTGAGAAAAAAAAAAGATTTTTTATTCTCATGGCTCTGGGTTATAAACTTCTGTGAAGCACTTGGGGATTCAAAGTGCTCACTACACATCTAGATAAGTTCCTTGGGGGGTCTAGTTTCCAAAATGGGGTCACTTGTGGGGGGTTTCTACTGTTTAGGCACATCAGGGGCTCTGCAAACGTAATATGACACCTGAGGACCATTCCATCAAAGTCGGCATTTCAAAATGGCGCTCCTTCCCTTTTGAGCTCTCCCATGCGCCAAAACAGTGGTTCCCCCCCACATATGGGGTATCGGCGTACTCAGGACAAATTGCACAACAACTTTTGTGGTCCAATTTCTCCTGTTATTCTTGTGAAAATAAAAAATAGCGGGCTAAAAAATAATTTTTGAGGAAAAAAATGATTTTTTTATTTTCACTGCTCTGCGTTATAAACTTCTGTGAAGCAATTGGGGGTTCAGAGTGCTCACAACACATCTAGATAAGTTCCTTAAGGGGTCTAGTTTCCAAAATGGTGTCATTTGTGCTTTTTTTTCACTGTTTAAGCGCACAGGGGCTCTCCAAATGCGTCATGCTGTCCTCTAACGATTGGAGCTAATTTTCGATTCAAAAAGTCAAATGGCACTCCTTCCCTTCTGGGCCCTGCCGTGCGCCCAAACAGTGGTTTATGACCACATATGAGGTATCGGTGTACTCAGGAGAAATTGCCCAACAAATTTTAGGATCCATCTTATCCTGTTGCCCATGTGAAAATGAAAAAACTGAGGCTAAAAGAAAATTTTTGTGAAAAAAAAGTACTTTCTTTTTTTACGGATCAATTTGTGAAGCACCTGGGGGTTCAAAGTGCTCACTATGCATCTAGATAAGTTCCTTGGGGGGTCTAGTTTCCAAAATGGGTTCACTTGTGGGGAGCTCCAATGTTTAGGCACACAGGGACTCTCCAAATGCGACATGGCAACCGCTAAATATTCCAGCATATTTTCCATTCAAAAAGTCAAATGGCGCTCCTTCCCTTCTGAGCCCTGCCGTGCGCCCAAACAGTGGTTTATGACCACATATGAGGTATCTGTGTACTCAGGAGAAATTGCCCAACAAATTTTAGGATCAATTTTATCCTGTTGCCCATGTAAAAATGAAAAAATTGATGCTAAAAGAAAATTTTTGTTGGAAAAATTAAAATGTCCATTTTTTCCTTCCAGGTTGCTTTAGTTCCTCTGAAGCACCTGAAGGGTTAATAATCTTCTTGAATGTAGTTTTGACTAGCTTAAGGGGTGCAGTTTTTAGAATGGTTTCCCTGTTGGGTATTTTCTGCCATATAGAGCCCTCAAAGTAACTTCAAATGTGAGGTGGTCCCTAAAAAAAATGGTTTTGTAAATTTTGTTGTAAAAATGAGAAATCGCTGGTCAACTTTTAACCCTTATAACTTCCTAACAAAAAAAAAAATTGTTTCCAAAATTGTGCGGATGTAAAGTAGATTGTTGGAAATGTTATTTATTAACTATTTTGCGTCACATAACTCTCTGGTTTAACAGAATAAAAATTCAAAATTTGAAAATTGCGAAATTTCAAAATTTTCGCCAAATTTCCATTTTTTTCACAAATAAACGCAAAAAATATCGACTTAAATTTACCACTAACATGAAGCCCAATATGTCACGAAAAAACAATCTCAGAATCGCTAGGATCCGTTGAAGCGTTCCTGAGTTATTACCTCATAAGGGGACACTGGTCAGAATTGCAAAAAATGGCAAGGTCTTTAAGGTCAAAATAGGCTGGTCATGAATGGGTTAAGGCACATTATAGTTCTATGGCGGGCTATTAGTTTTAGCTTTGGGTGTGAAAATCTTCAGGCTAAAAAGATGGGTTTTATCAAATTATTAAGTGTTGGTTGCCGCTTTGTTCTATCTCTTTGACAGGTCAAGAAGATTTATCGTTCCAACCGGAGGGTAATGTTAAGCTCTTTATCTGTTTCTTTATCATCCAAAATATTAAACACTCAAATTGGCAACCAGAATTGTAAGTTGAGGCTTTTTCAGCTGATAAATTGTAATGAATTTTGAGCATTTGTGGGTAGATTATTTACATTACTGAAGAATAAAGACATTTTTCGGACTGTTAATAAACACAACTCTGTTACTTTGAAATTTCGGCGTCATTAAACATCTTCGTTTGCAAAAATGATTTTCAGTGAATTTGGAGCAATGGTACTATATTCGAGTCCGTGCACGGCTGAAGAATAGAGGAGCCGGTTATTTCCATCAGCTATCTATCAGGATGGAGAGAACATAGTGAAGAGAGAAATCTTCCCGGTGACAAATGCTCCTATTCCTAGCGTACCACGGCACTAAATAACGTTTAGATGTAGGAAGAAGGAAAACAGGTTTTCCCCTGTAATGTTCACAAATCTGATTATAGGATATTATGCCAACCCATAAAATCTGGTGTGATCATAAAATTTCCAAGAGACTCTGCACACGAACAGATGCTGCTTATACTGCCAGCAGACTAATATCTCACAGACTTGTTTTCATGAAAAAAGGCACAATCTCATACAAGCTGTACAGCAATATGTAAATGACTTTCAAAGATTCCAAGAATTTAAAAATAGATAACGTGGAATACGCGCATGAAAATAGATTTCATATCGCCTTCTTGTGTGAGAGAGGCTTTTCTTTCTTTTTTATAACATGTAGGCATATAAAAATAGTATTGCTCTACGGCTGCAAACTAAGCAGATGTCTTCACAACAGACAATCTTTCTTGCTGGCTCCCGGGAGAATGCCTCGTCTGGCTCAGCCCCGCATGTTTTCCGAAGCGAAGCTTCGCTGTCTTTTCACATGAGTTTATCTGACTGTCCAAATAACAAACACTTTACTTGGAAATCAATAAGAAGGTCATGGCTTGTCCCTACCTGGATGAAATAAGTTTATGCAGCCAGAAAACAGCGCTATAAATGTGTGATGTAATTTATTAATCCATTTATTACGAGTTGCAAAAGAAAGAAGTTCTTGGCCGATGAAGATGTAGTCGTTTTCATCATCCACCGCAGCTCACCTTTTACTGCTGCATATGCGCTGAGATTTCAGCACCATGGACAGTAACATTAATTTGGACTTTACAAATAATAAAACTTGTACTGTAATATCAAGAGGACATAGGTCAAACTACTGCTGGAAACATAGTATGGTACAAGTGAGTAAGACAGTACTCGATTAACTAACTCCATGACTTAAAGGCAAGCTGTCATAGGTTTTTGTTATGTAATCTGAGAGGAGCATGATGTGGAGGCAGAGACCCTGATTCAAAAGATGTGTCACTTGCTGGTCTGCATGCTGTCATTTTGATACAGTCACAGTTTTATCTGCTGCAGATCTAGCAGAGCTCAGAATGCTTGGTCCTGTATAAGCCCACCCACACCACTGACTGGCCAATTTCTGTCAATGTACAGAGTACACAGAAAGCTGACAATCAGTGCGGCCAGGCAGTGTTATACAGAGTAGTTGACTGGGATGCACGACACACCTAGTCTTCTGATGATAATCTGCTCAGAAAACACTAATTTTATTGAAACAGCATCACACAGCCCAGTAAGTGACACATCTGTTGTGAATGGGTTTGAGATGAGTTCTGAGCAGAGGCTCCCTCTGGTGGTTACAAGCGGTGCTAGTGAAGATTGTGAGGACTGGGAATCAGGTGTTACTGACTGGTCTTATATAAGGGAGTCATTTTCCCATCAGGGTTGCCGGTGATCAATTGTTCTGGTCTGAATCCTTCATTCCTGTTTCCCTTGTAGCCTGCTGTGTCGTGTCTGCATCTCCTGCTATCAGATAAGACCTTTTCTTCTTTTGTGTTTGTACTATATTTTTGCATTTTGTCCTGCACTTCTGTGGGGGCCTTCATGGTCCCCTCCGGGGGCTTCTGCCCTCTCTGTTTAGTTCAGCCACTGAGTTTTGTTCTTTTGCTTTTTCCAGTTTTTTCAGTGGCTGCTGTTTTGATTTTGTTACACCAGAGAACTAATTTAGGTGGTAGAGGTCGTGTGATCTCAGGTGATTTTGAAATTAGTAGAGTTGGTGTTTTTCAGGGTTTTCTGAGATTGCAGTAAGTACCCTTCCTATCCTTTTCTATTTAGATAGTTTGGGCCCCAGCGTTTGCTCATACTATTTTCTTTCTGTGTCAGTATTTCCTCTTGTCTAACCGCCATTACATGTTTGGGGGCTTTCTATTATCTTTGGGTTCTGCTCCGGGGCAGATAGCTTTCCTATTTCTATCTTTAGGTGTAGTTAGTTTCTCAGGCTGTGACGAGGCGTCTAGGACCAACGTAGGAACGCTCCACGGCTGCCTCTAGTTGTTGTGGTTAGTCAGGGTACTGCAATCTCATAGATTCCAACTGCTCTGGTGTATTGCTTTTTTTTGCCTGCACTCCTCAGCTACCGAAACATAACAGTATCACCGGCCTAAAAATTGAAAATTGTATGGTACTCACAGAAGGGAAAAAATATTGTGAAAGAAAAAAGGTTGTCAGAGTTGTCAGAGATATTTTTCTGTTTGTTGCATTTTTTTTTCCCTCTGTATCTCTGGGTGCTGGGGAGGATCTTTTCTCCCAATGGAGTTTGCACAGTTGTCTGGCCGTGTGGATCAGCTTGCCACTGAGGTTCAGAGTATTGCTGCATATCTTGCTAGGTTGCCTGTTGTGGAACCTAGGATCCCCATGCCAGATTTGTTTTTAGGGGATCGAGCTAAGTTTCAGAATTTCAAAAATAATTGTAAATTGTTTTTTGCCTTAAAATCTAAGTCCTCAGGAAACGCAGCGCAGCAGGTTCAAATTATCATCTCTCTCCTGCGCGGCGATCCTCAGGATTGGGCTTTTTCCCTGATACCTGGGGATCCTGTTTTGAGTGATGTTGATGCGTTTTTTCAGGCTTTGGGGTTATTGTATGATGAGCCTAATGTCACTGATCAAGCTGAAAAAGCCTTGTTGGCATTAAATCAGGGGCTTGATGACGCTGAGTTATACTGTCAGAGATTCCGTAGGTGGGCAGTCCTGACCAAATGGAATGACGACGCTTTGGCGGCCCTTTTCCGGAAGGGTCTGTCGGATAATGTAAAGGATGTTATGGTGGGATTCCCTGTCCCCTCTGGTCTCAATGATTCTATGTCATTAGCGATTCAAATTGACAGACGTTTGCGTGAGCGGAGAAGTATGCGTGGTATGGTGTTGCCTTGTGAACCAGCTTCTGAACCCATGCAGTGTGATAGAGTGGTGTCTGGGGCACAGCGTCATGAGTTTCGAAAGCACAATGGGTTATGTTTCTACTGTGGTGATGCCTCTCATGCTATTTCAGTCTGCCCTAAGCGGGGAAGACGTTTTGCACGCTCAGTTGTCTTGGGTAGTGTTCAGACTAAGTTTTTATTAACTGTCACTCTGATATGCTCTCTGTCCTCATTTTCTGCTCAGGCTTTCGTTGATTCTGGAGCAGCTATTAACCTGATGGATTATGATTTTGCTAAACGTTGTGGGTTTCCCTTGATACCCCTACAGAAGTCTATTCCCCTACTGGGGATCGATTCTACCCCTTTGGCTGAGAATAAACCCCAGTTTTCTACTCAGGTGATAATGAGGGTTGAACCTGATCACCAGGAGTGCTGCAAATTTTTGGTTCTATATAATCTGCATGACATTATCGTGCTGGGTTTCCCTTGGTTACAGTCTCATAATCCTGTTTTGGATTGGAAATCTGTGTCTGTAACCAGTTGGGGCTGCCAATGTGTTAATACCAACACTCCTGTTTTTTCTGCCTCCCCCAGGCTCAGGATGTTCCTGACTTTTTGTTTGATTTTTCTGATGTGTTTAGCGAAAGTAAATCTGCATCCTTGCCTCCCCATAGGAGCTATGACTGCGCTATTGAATTAGTGCCGGGTAGTAAATTCCCTAAAGGTCGCCTTTTTAACTTGTCTGTACCTGAACATGACGCTATGCGGTCTTATATCAAGGAATCATTGGAGAAGGGTCATATCAGACCATCCTCTTCACCCTTAGGTGCCGGTTTTTTCTTTGTGGCCAAAAAAGATGGTTCATTAAGGCCGTGTATTGATTATCGTCTCTTGAACAATATTACTGTGAAATATCAATACCCGTTACCCTTGATTTCTGACCTGTTTTCCAGGGTGAAAAACGCTACTTGGTTTACCAAGCTTGACCTCAGGGGGGCGTATAACTTTATTCGCATTAAGCACGGGGATGAATGGAAGACGGCATTCAATACCCCTGAAGGGCATTTTGAGTACCTAGTGATGCCCTTTGGGCTCACTAATGCTCCTTCCGTCTTCCAGTCCTTCATGAATGACATTTTCAGGGATTTTGTAGACAAATTTCTGATTGTTTATTTGGATGATATCTTGATTTTTTCTAATGACTGGGACTCTCATGTGAAACATGTTCGAACTGTATTCCAGATTTTGAGAGAGAATGCTCTGTATGTGAAGGGATCAAAGTGTCTTTTTGGCGTACAGAGGATCTCATTTCTGGGATTCATTTTGTCCCCATCTGTTATTGAAATGGACCCGGTCAAGGTTCAGGCCATCTGTGATTGGGTCCAACCTACTTCATTAAAGGCTCTTCAGAGATTTTTGGGTTTTGCCAATTTTTATCGTAAATTTATTGGTAATTTCTCGGTTATTGTTAAACCATTAACTGATTTGACTAGAAAGGGTTCTGATGTGGTGAATTGGCCTCCTGAGGCAGTCTCTGCATTTCAGGAACTTAAGCAGAGATTCACTTCTGCTCCTGTTTACGGCAGCCTGATGTTTCTCTGCCATTTCAGGTGGAGGTTGATGCCTCTGAAATTGGGGCAGGTGCCGTTTTGTCCCAAAAAGATCCAGAGACCTCTAAAAGTAACCCTTGTGCCTTTTTCTCTCGAAAATTTTCTCCTACTGAACGTAATTATGACGTGGGTAATCGGGAGTTATTGGCCATGAAGTGGGCTTTTGAAGAGTGGAGACATTGGCTGGAGGGAGCCAAACATCAGGTGGTGGTCCTTACGGACCATAAGAATCTGGTCTATCTGGAATCTGCCAAGCGACTCAATCCTAGACAGGCCAGGTGGGCCTTGTTTTTCACACGTTTTAATTTTGTGGTTTCCTTTCTTCCTGGCACTAAGAATGTTAAGGCGGATGCCCTCTCGAGGAGTTTCCTTGCGGACTCTCCTGAGTTATCTGATCCTTCTGTTATTTTGAAAGAGGGTGTAGTTCTTTCCGCCATCTCGCCCAATTTGAGACTTGCTCTGGAGGGGTGTCAGGAGGATAGGCCCGAGCGCTGCCCTGTTGGAAAATTGTTTGTCCCGGACCAATGGAAAAAGAGTGTGATGTCTGAGATTCATTGTTCCGCATTGGCTGGGCATCCCGGAATTTTTGGTACCAGAGACTTGGTTAGTCGGTCCTTTTGGTGGCCTACCTTGTCTCGTGATGTCAGGGAATTTGTGCTCCAGGGGACTTGCTCTCGCTCAAGCTTGTCTGCTTAGTGGTTTGTTGATGCCATTGCCTGTGCCCAAGAGACCATGGACCCATATCTCTATGGATTTCATTTCCGATCTTCCTGTTTCTCAGAGAATGACCACCATCTGGGTAATTTGTGATAGGTTTTCCAAAATGATACATCTTGTGCCATTACCTAAGTTGCCTTCCTCCTCTGAATTGGTGCCGTTGTTCCTTCAGCACGTGGTTCGTTTACACGGCATTCCTGAGAACATTGTGTCTGACAGAGGAGTCCAGTTTGTTTCCAGATTTTGGAGGACTTTTTGTTCTAAACTGGGTGTTCAATTGTCTTTCTCCTCGGCATTTCATCCTCAGACCAATGGTCAAACTGAGAGAACAAACCAGACATTGGAGACTTATCTAAGATGCTTTGTGTCTGCTGATCAGGATGACTGGGTCTCTTTTTTGCCTTTGGCTGAGTTTGCTCTTAATAATAGGGCTAGCTCTGCCACTTTGATGTCTCCGTTTTTCTGTAATTCTGGGTTTCACCCTCGATTTTCTTCAGGACAGACGGAGGCTTCTGTCTGTCCAGGTGTTGACTCTGTTGTGGAGCGTATGCAACAGATTTGGGACCAGGTGGTGGAGAGGTTGTCCCTCTCTCAGGAGAGGGCCCAGCGGTTTGCTGGCCGGCATAGGACTGATGGTCCTCGGTTTAAAGTGGGGGACTTGGTCTGGTTGTCCTCAAAGAATATTCCTATGAGAGTAGCATCTCCTAAATTTAAGCCTAGGTTCATTGGACCTTATAAGATCATGGAGATTATTAATCCTGTTTCTTTTCGTTTGCTTCTTCCAGGGACATTTAAGATCCATAACGTGTTCCACAAGTCCTTGTTGAAGAGGTTTGTTGAGCCAGTGGTTCCTGCTGCTGTGCCTCCTGACCCTGTTTTGGTTGAGGGCAATCTGGAGTATGTGGTTGAGAAAATATTGGATTCTCGTTTTTCTAGACGGAAACTCCAATATTTGGTTAAATGGAGAGGTTATGGTCAGGAAGACAATTCTTGAGTGTTTGCTTCGGACATCCATGCTAGGAGACTTATCCGTGCGTATCATAGAACTCATCCCGACCGACCTGGTTGCTCAAATGAGGGTTCGGTGACCCCTCCTCAAGGGGGGGTACTGTTGTGAATGGGTTTGAGATGAGTTCTGAGCAGAGGCTCCCTCTGGTGGTTACAAGCGGTGCTAGTGAAGATTGTGAGGACTGGGAATCAGGTGTTACTGACTGGTCTTATATAAGGGAGTCATTTTCCCATCAAGGTTGCCGGTGATCAATTGTTCTGGTCTGAATCCTTCATTCCAGTTTCCCTTGTAGCCTGCTGTGTCGTGTCTTCATCTCCTGCTATCAGATAAGACCTTTTCTTCTTTTGTGTTTGTACTATATTTTTGCATTTTGTCCTGCACTTCTGTGGGGGCCTTCTGGGTCCCCTCCGGGGGCTTCTGCCCTCTCTGTTTAGTTAAGCCACTGAGTTTTGTTCTTTTGCTTTTTCCAGTTTTTTCAGTGGCTGCTGTTTTGATTTTGTTACACCAGAGAACTAATTTAGGTGGTAGAGGTCATGTTGATCTCAGGTGATTTTGAAATTAGTAGAGTTGGTGTTTTTCAGGGTTTTTTGAGATTGCAGTAAGTACCCTTCCTATCCTTTTCTATTTAGATAGTTTGGGCCCCAGCGTTTGCTCATACTATTTTCTTTCTGTGTCAGTATTTCCTCTTGTCTAACCGCCATTACATGTTTGGGGGCTTTCTATTATCTTTGGGGTTCTGCTCCGGGGCAGATAGCTTTCCTATTTCTATCTTTAGGTGTAGTTAGTTTCTCAGGCTGTGACGAGGCGTCTAGGACCAACGTAGGACGCTCCACGGCTGCCTCTAGTTGTGGTGGTTAGTCAGGGTACTGCAATCTCATAGATTCCAACTGCTCTGGTGTATTGCTTTTTTTTGCCTGCACTCCTCAGCTACCGAAACATAACACACATCGCTGGAATCAGACACTCAGCCCCTACGTCATACTGCTCTCAGATAACATAGTAAAAACCTGCTGATAGATTGCCTTTAAATGTATTGTAATTTTCACATGGGCACACAAATTGGCCTCATCCTGAAACACAGATTCCCCCTCTTTGCTACTGTGAGAAAATGAGGTAATCTAAAGTTCTCAAAGAGGTCGTTTCTATTTAATAGTTTTTTTTTCTCAATTTTAACTAGAATACTAGTCTGCTTAGATGATTAATATATACTATATAATTGTCTTATCCCGTCTGTCTGTCTGTCTGTCTATTAGTCTGTCTGTCCAGGAAATCCCGCGTCGCTGATTGGTCCGGCCGCAGCCAATCAGCGACGCAGGGCTAACTCTGCCCATGTGGTCATGTGACTCACCAACTGCCCATGATGTACTGAACATGTTTTGCCAGTTACAGTGTCTGATGTACTTCTGTCACGTTTACTGAACACGGGTAATACACAGCGGAAGTACCCCGACCGGCGGCCACTACGTAAATCCCAGCAGCAGCCTCCACATACACCCCACCAGCAGCAGCCTCTATATACCCCAGCAGGAGCCTCCACGTACACCCCACCAGCAGCAGCCTCCACATATACCCCAGCAGCAGCCTCCACGTACACCCCACCAGCAGCAGCCTCTATATACCCCAGCAGCAGCCTCCACGTACACCCACCAGCAGCAGCCTCCACGTAACCCCACCAGCAGCAGCCTCCACGTAACCCCACCAGCAGCAGCCTCTATATACCCAAGCAGGAGCCTCCACGTACACCCCACCAGCAGCAGCCTCCACATATACCCCAGCAGCAGCCTCCACGTACACCCCAGCAGCAGCAGCCTCTATATACCCCAGCAGCAGCCTCCACGTACACCCCACCAGCAGCAGCCTCTATATACCCCAGCAGCAGCCTGCACGTACACCCCACCAGCAGCAGCCTCTATATACCCCAGCAGCAGCCTCCACGTACACCCCACCAGCAGCAGCCTCTATATACCCCAGCAGCAGCCTCCACGTACACCCCACCAGCAGCAGCCTCTATATACCCCAGCAGAGCCTCCACGTACACCCCACCAGCAGCAGCCTCTATATACCCCAGCAGCAGCCTCCACGTACACCCCACCAGCAGCAGCCTCTATAACCCCAGCAGCAGCCTCCACGTACACCCCACCAGCAGCAGCCTCTATATACCCCAGCAGCAGCCTCCACGTACACCCCACCAGCAGCAGCCTCTATATACCCCAGCAGCAGCCTCCACGTACACCCCACCAGCAGCAGCCTCTATATACCCCAGCAGCAGCTCCACGTATACCCCACCAGCAGCAGCCTCTATATACCCCAGCAGCAGCCTCCACGTACACCCCACCAGCAGCAGCCTCTATATACCCCAGCAGCAGCCTCCACGTACACCCCATCAGCAGCAGCCTCTATATACCCCAGCAGCAGCCTCCACGTACACCCCAGCAGCAGCAGCCTCTATATACCCCAGCAGCAGCCTCCACGTACACCCCACCAGCAGCAGCCTCTATATACCCCAGCAGCAGCCTCCACGTACACCCCACCAGCAGCAGCCTCTATATACCCCAGGAGCAGCCTCCACGTACACCCCACAGCAGCAGCCTCTATATACCCAGCAGCAGCCTCCACGTACACCCACCAGCAGCAGCCTCTATATACCCCAGCAGCAGCCTCCACGTACACCCCACCAGCAGCAGCCTCTATATACCCAGCAGCAGCCTCCACGTACACCCACCAGCAGCAGCCTCTATAACCCCAGCAGCAGCCTCCAGTACACCCCAGCAGCAGCCTCTATATACCCAGCAGCAGCCTCCACGTACACCCCACCAGCAGCAGCCTCTATATACCCCACAGCAGCCTCCACGTAACCCCACCAGCAGCAGCCTCTATATACCCAGCAGCAGCCTCCACGTACACCCCACCAGCGCAGCCTCTATATACCCCAGCAGCAGCCTCCACGTACACCCCACCAGCAGCAGCCTCTAATACCCCAGCAGCAGCCTCCACGTACACCACCACAGCAGCCTATATACCCCAAACCCAGTCACACAGCAGCCTCTAACCAGCAGCGCCTCCAGTACACCCACCAGCAGCAGCCTCTATATACCCCAGCAGCAGCTCACGTACACCCACCAGCAGCAGCCTCTATACCAGCAGCAGCTCCTAACCCCCAGCAGCAGCCTCATATACCCCAGCAGCAGCTCCACGTACACCCCACCAGCAGCAGCCTCTATATACCAGCAGCAGCCTCAGTACACCCCACCAGCAGCAGCCTCTATATACCCAGCAGCAGCTCCACGTACACCCCACCAGCAGCAGCCTCTAATACCCAGCAGCAGCCTCCACGTACACCCCACAGCAGCAGCTCTATATACCCCAGCAGCAGCCTCCACGTACACCCCACCACAGCAGCCTCTAAACCCACGCAGCCTCCACGTACACCCCAGCACAGCCTCTTATACCCAGCAGCAGCCTCCACGTAACCCCACCAGCAGCAGCCTCTATATACCCCAGCAGCAGCCTCCACGTACACCCACCAGCAGCCTCTATAACCCCAGCAGCAGCCTCCGTAACCCCAGCAGCAGCCTCTATATACCCAGCAGCAGCCTCCACGTACACCCACAGCAGCACTCTATATACCCACAGCAGCCTCCCGTACACCCCACAGCAGCAGCCTCTATATACCCAGCAGCAGCCTCACGTACACCCACAACAGCAGCTCATATACCCAGCAGCAGCCTCACTACACCCACCAGCAGCAGCCTCTATATACCGCGCCACAGCAGCCTTCCACGTACACCCCACCACAGCAGCCTCTATATACCCAGCAGCAGCCTCCACGTACACCCACCAGACAGCCTCTAATACCCAGCGCAGCTCGTCACCCAGCAGTCTATTACCCAGCACCTCACAACCCACAGCAGCCTCTATATACCCCAGCAGCAGCTCAGTACACCCCACAGCACAGCCTCTATATACCCCAGCAGCACCTCCACGTACACCCACCACAGCAGCCTCTATATACCCAGCAGCAGCCTCCACGTACACCCCACCAGCAGCAGCCTCTATATACCCAGCAGCACCTCCACGTACACCCCACACAGCAGCCTCTATATACCCCAGCAGCAGCCTCCACGTACACCCCACCACAGCAGCCTCTAATACCCAGAGCACTCCACGTCACCCACCACAGCAGCCTCTATATACCCCACAGCAGCCTCATAACCCACCACAGCAGCCTATATACCAAGCAGCCTCACGTACACCCAACGCGCTCATACCCAGCAGAGCCTCATACACCCCACCAGCTCTATACCCCAGCAGCAGCTCCGTACACCACGCAGCCCTCTAACCCAGCACAGCTCACGTACACCACCAAGCAGCCTATATACCAGCCTCCATACCCCACAGCAGCAGCCTCTATTACCCACAGCAGCCTCCACGTACACCCCACCAGCAGCAGCCTCTATATACCCCAGCAGCAGCCTCCACGTACACCCCACCAGCAGCAGCCTCTATATACCCAGCAGCAGCCTCCACGTACACCCCACCAGCAGCAGCCTCTATATACCCCAGCAGCAGCCTCCACGTACACCCCACCAGCAGCAGCCTCTATATACCCCAGCAGCAGCCTCCACGTACACCCCACCAGCAGCAGCCTCTATATACCCCAGCAGCAGCCTCCACGTACACCCCACCAGCAGCAGCCTCTATATACCCCAGCAGCAGCCTCCACGTACACCCCACCAGCAGCAGGCCTCTATATACCCCAGCAGCAGCCTCCACGTACACCCCACCAGCAGCAGCCTCTATATACCCCAGCAGCAGCCTCCACGTACACCCCACCAGCAGCAGCCTCTATATACCCAGCAGCAGCCTCCACGTACACCCACCAGCAGCAGCCTCTATATACCCCAGCAGCAGCCTCACGTACACCCCGCAGCAGCTCTATATACCCCAGCAGCAGCCTCCACGTACACCCACCAGC
This sequence comes from Oophaga sylvatica, assembly GCA_033576555.1. Classification (NCBI taxonomy): domain Eukaryota; kingdom Metazoa; phylum Chordata; class Amphibia; order Anura; family Dendrobatidae; genus Oophaga; species Oophaga sylvatica. The sequence continues at coordinate 189,605,137 of JARQOD010000004.1, read as the reverse complement.
AGCAGCCTCTATATACCCCAGCAGCAGCCTCCACGTACACCCCACCAGCAGCAGCCTCTATATACCCACAGCAGCCTCCACGTACACCCCACACAGCAGCCTCTATATACCCCCAGCAGCAGCCTACATAACACCACCAGCAGCAGCTCTATATAACCCCAGCAGCAGCCTCTAGTACACCCAAGCAGCTGCCTCTATATACACCCAGCAGCCTCACGTACACCCCAGCAAGCCTCTATATACCCCAGCAGCCTCTAACACCCCACAGAGCCTCTATATACACCCCAGCAGCCTCTATATACACCCCAGCAGCCTCTATATATACCCCAGCAACCTCTATATACACCCCAGCAGCCTCTATATATACCCCAGCAGCCTCTATATACACCCCAATGCCTCTATATACACACCAGCAACCTCTATATACACCACAGAAGCATCTATATACACCCCAGCAGCCTCTAAATACACCCCAGCAGACACTATATACACCCCAGCAGCCTCTATATACACCCCAGCAGAGCCTCTATATACACCCCAGCAGCCTCTATATACACCTAACAGCCTCTATATATACCCCAGCAGCCTCTAAATACACCCCAGCAGCCTCTATATATACCCCAGCAGCCTCTATATACACCCCAGAAGCCTATATATACACCCCAGCAACCTCTATATACACCCCAGAAGCCTCTATATACACCCCAGCCCATAACACCATCCTTATACACCCCAGCAGCCACTATATACACCCCAGCAGCCTTTATATACACCCCAGCAGCCTCTATATACACCCCAGAAGCCTCTATATACACCCCAGCAGCAGCAGCCTCTATATACACCCCAGCAGCCTCTATATAAGTTCTATGAGCAATAACATTTAATGATAATGTATATATTTTACCCAGAAAATCCTGTTTATTCATTGCATTATTCTTAAATCTTCATAAATAAACTACATACATATTCTAGAATACCCGATGCGTTAGAATCGGGCCACCATCTAGTATATACCATATATACTCGTGTATAGCCGAGATTTTCAGCACCTTTTTTCGTGCTGAAAATGCCCCCTCGGCTTATACACGAGTCATAGGGCAGAAACCAGCGGGGGAGGGGATGCCGCGGCACGAGCCGGTGGCTGGGATCATACTCACCCCTCCCCGTGCCATCGCTGAGCGTCCCTGCAATCCTGCGTTCTCCCCTTCCTGCAGCTCTTCTGCACTGAGCGGTGATGTAATACCGCTCATTAAGGTCATGTAATATGGACGCGATGCCACTCCCATAGGCGTGGCCTCCATATTCATGGCCTTAATGAGCGGTATTACGTCACCGCTCAGCGCTGGAGAGCTGCAAGAAGACTGGGAGAACGCAGGATTGCAGGGACGTTCAGCGATGGCACGGGGAGGGGTGAGTATGATGGAGGAGAGGACAAGGAGCACGGAACAGGATGGGGGGAGAACGGTGGACGGGGGAAGCATGGAGGAGGACGGGGGAAGCTGGAGCAGGACGGGGGGGAGATCGGTGGACGGGGGTAGCATAGAGGAGGACGGGGGAAGCTGGAGCAGGACGGGGGAAGCATGGAGGAGGACGGGGGAGAACGGAGGACGGGGGAAGCATGGAGGAGGGGGGGAGATCGGTGGACGGGGGAAGCGTGGAGGAGGACGGGGGAAGCATGGAGCAGGACAGGGGAGGATGGAGGGCACAGAGGAGCACTGAGCAGGACGGGGGGCACAGGAGGACGGAGAAGGAATGGGGGAGCACAGCGGAGGACGGAGCAGGAGGGGGGAGTACAGAGGAGAATGGGGGAGCACAGAGCTGGATGGGGGAGCAAGGAGCAGGACGGGGGCAGCACAGAGCAGGAGGGCAGTTTATACACCTGGCTTATACACGAGTCAAGAATTTTTCCCAGTTTTTTGTGGCAAAATTAGGGGGGTCGGCTTATACACGGGTCGGCTTATACACGAGTATATACGGTATATAATTTTTCTTCAGTATTTGTAAAGTAATATATATACACATATATATACACAAATATATATATATATAGTAAGACCAAAAGTTTGGACACACATTTTCATTTAAAGATTTTTCTGTATTTTCATGACTATGAAAATTGTACATTCACACTGAAGGCATCAAAACTATGAATTAACATGTGGAATTATATACTTAACAAATAAGTGTGTAACAACTGAAATTATGTCTTATATTCTAGGTTCTTCAATGTAGCCACCTTTTGCTTTGATGACTGCTTTGTACACTCTTGGCATTCTCTTGATGAGCTTCAAGAGGTAGTTACCGGAAATGGTCTTCCAACAATCTTGAAGGAGTTCCCAGAGATGCTTAGCACTTGTTGGCCCTTTTGCCTTCACTCTGCAGTCCAGCTCACCCCAAACCATCTCGATTGGGTTCAGGTCTGGTGACTGTGGAGGCCAGGTCATCTGGCGTAGCACCCCATCACTCTCCTTCTTGGTCAAATAGCCCTTACACAGTCTGGAGGTGTGTTTGGGGTCATTGTACTGTTGAAAAATAAATGATGGTCCAACTAAACGCAAACCGGATGGAATAGCATGCCGCTGCAAGATGCTGTGGTAGCCATGCTGGTTCAGTATGCCTTCAATTTTGAATATATCCCCAACAATGTCACCAGAAAAGCACCCCCACACCATCACATCTCCTCCTCCATGCTTCACGGTGAGAACCAGGCATGTAGAGTTCATCCGCTCACCTTTTCTGCGTTGCACAAAGACACGGTGGTTGGAACCAAAGATCTCAAATTTGGACTCATCAGACCAAAGCATAGATTTCCACTGGTCTAATGTCCATTCCTTGTGTTCTTTATCCCAAACAAGTCTCTTCTGCTTGTTGCCTGTCCTTAGCAGTGGTTTCCTAGCAGCTATTTTACCATGAAGGCCTGCTGCACAAAGTCTCCTCTTAACAGTTGTTGTAGAGATGTGTCTGCTGCTAGAACTCTGTGTGGCATTGACCTGGTCTCTAATCTGAGCTGCTGTAAACCTGCGATTTCTGAGGCTGGTGACTCGGATAAACTTATCCTCAGAAGCAGAGGTGATTCTTGGTCTTCCATTCCTGGGGCGGTCCTCATGTGAGCCAGTTTCTTTGTAGCGCTTGATGGTGTTTACAACTGCACTTGGGGACACTTTCAAAGTTTTCCCAATTTTTCGGACTGACTGACCTTCATTTCTTAAAGTAATGATGGCCACTCGTTTTTCTTTACTTAGCTGCTTTTTTCTTGCTATAATACAAATTCTAACAGTCTATTCAGTAGGACTATCAGCTGTGTATCCACCAGACTTCTGCACAACACAACTGATGGTCCCAACCCCATTTATAAGGCCAGAAATCCCACTTATTAAACCTGACAGGGCACACCTGTGAAGTGAAAACCATTTCCGTGACTACCTCTTGAAGCTTATCAAGAGAATGCCAAGTGTGTGCAAAGCAGTCATCAAAGCAAAAGGTGGCTACATTGAAGAACCTAGACTATAAGACATAATTTCAGTTGTTACACACTTTTTTGTAAAGTGTAATGTATAATTCCACATGTGTTAATTCATAGTTTTGATGCCTTCAGTGTGAATGTACAATTTTCATAGTCATGAATATACAGAAAAATCTTTAAATGAGAAGGTGTGTCCAAAGTTTTGGCCTGTACTGTATATGCAAAAGTACAGTATAGCATGAAAAGCATAAAATGTTAGTTATCTTCGGCACAAAAAATTACAATTGTAATGTGACTTTTATATATTACTACTGATCCGATAACAACATTGATTAAAGAAGTTCAGGCATTTTCTTTGGCTCCTTATGAAAGTGAAAGATGTGCAAAAAAGAAGCAGTCCAATAAATGTGATTCCTTTAGTGTTGGCAAAGTCTTTTGAGAATGCTGTGTATGGTAAAGCATCTATGAGCAAATAAAACCCAAAACATCCACTTGAATAGGGAACAGCCAGACTACAAATGTCTTATTTGTGACATTATAAAAATTCCACATTTCTTAGAAAACATTTTTAAAGAAAAAGATAAAGTAAAAAGCATCAATAAGATGCTCTCACACAAATCAACCACATCATTGAAAAAAACAAAAACTAAAGATTCAAAAAATAAAGGCCAGACATTGCAGAAAAAAATAATCCTGGAACTTAATAATAAAAGCAAAAAGAGTGAGGAATTGAAAACGAAGGGTTCAGAGATGGGACAACAAAATAGATAGGGTTATACAGTATATGGACATAAAAGTGACACCCAATCATCCTACTGTAAAATTAAGAGTGCTAATATGAAGTTGGACGCTGTTTTGTGCGATGACAGGCTCCACTCTTATGGAGAGGCTCACTAAAAGATTTTGGAGCATGTCTCTAAGGATGTGTGCCTATTGAACCGAAAGGTCAGACGCTAATGTTGGACCAGAAAGATCTGGTTTGCAGTGATGACTCTAGTTCATCCCAAAGAGTTTAATGGAGTTGACGTGTGGACTCTTTGTAGGCACTCAACTTCCTCTATCATAAACTTGTCAAACAATGACTTTATGGACCTCGCTTAGTTCTGAAGCTGTAGGGGAACACTCATCAAACAGTTTGAACCAGAAATGGCATAAAACTGTTTGAAATGTTGCAACATATTTGCAGAACTCACAGTTACACAAACATTTTACAACCTTTGTTGTTTTTATGCTAGCACCACCAACTTTTTGAAACCAGAGCAGAGGTTAGTGGGTGGGGGCATGGCCAATCGTGGCCAACAAATGTATCATAATTTAAGCCATGTAACAAACCTACAGAAACAAACCAGCACGATCGTGGGAGAACTTTAGATGTTGTACTACACAATTTTCGTGAGATGTCAGATAAAACTAAATATTGCAATAAAACGTTATAGAACCTGTGTAATGCTGTAGAAGACCAGCATACAGAATGTTCCTGGTGAGAGCATGTCTTCCATTTCTTTTTAATCCTTTCCCTTTGAAACCAGAGGAACTGCATTTTTATTCTAGGTTCAGTAGAGGTGCATAGGTGATCTTTTGGATATAACAGAACTTAACTGAACATAGAGAACATCTGATTGGACCTTATTGCCACTCATCCAAAATCAGACACTGCATCAAAGTCAGTATGGAGTCTTCAAGAATATATTGCTGTATCAGACAGTTATTACATTAGTATAGATAAAATGTAAAGCATGACAAGCACCTGTGTGGCAGCTCTGACAGCAATCCACGCAAGCAATCTGAATAATTCTGATGGGCTCACTGTTTTCCCTCCTCCATCTTTTTCCGTCACTTTATCAACCTAGAAAAAAAAAATAAAGATGTTATGTTGATACGAAATACATGCAGTCTTTCAGGGGTTTACCCATTTTACTCATCACCCTATTAAAGGACATGTCCCATAAATAAACATTAATTTACTCTGTTAGATCAGACAACAGATATGAGGTTTTCAGTTGAAACCATTAATGGAGTTGTCCACTTTTGGAGATAATTTTTTCTTACTTAATTACATGTATTTTTGGCTAAAAATAATTTTGTAATTGGGCTTCATTAAAAATGTTGTCTTTTATAGCCTATGTGTTGCAGTGCCTATGCTGCTGAACGACTTACAGGGCTTATCAAGAACTATATATATTTTTTTTACTGTGGACCTAAGAACTAACAGGCAGGTACTTGCTAATGCAGATCTCTGCCGGTACAGAGGGGTCACTAACGACTCCTGCCGGTGATTCTGTGGCTTCTGCTGATGGCACCTCGACAGAGCAGCGGCTTCTCATACTCCCTGCTCTATTGACAAGGAGCGACTGCTGATGTCATGCTGATTGACAGCCGGCACCCCTCTGTATGAATGCAGGAAGCCGATAGCAACGCCCGTCGATGGAGCAGAGTGGAAGAGAAACAGATGTTCTGTTGATGTGGAACAGCTGAATCACCAGAAGAAGCGGACAGTGGCCGCTCTAAGCCAGCAGCGGATAATTTTTTGGCCTGGATAATCCCTTTAACCAAAAATCCACCACTAAGCTAGTTCTCACAGTTTTTTTTTAGCTGTTCTGTATGTATGTCTATATGTCACGGTGTGACACGACCCAACGGGTGGTCGGTCAGCGGATGGCACAACATACACACACACCAGGATGGGATTGGGGAGTGGAAGGCCCTACTGATAGGGAATGAGGGATGGTCACCACCTGCGCTCAAACCTGAGCCTGTCCCTGCACTCCCCTAACGCCCCATGTGGGTCCTTCCCCCACCGCTGTCAGGATACCTCGTCCCTCGCTGTCACCTAACACTGCCCTGGCAAATGCACTGGTCGGCGTAGGGCGCTAGCCTAGCCACTGCAGATAATTCCACACAGAGGACAGTGACAAACACGAAAGTGACGGGGAAAAAACAACTTAGCTTTCTCTGCTGCAAAGCACCGAACAGCAGAATAAAGGCACCAGGAAAACAAACTCAGCAGCACCACTGCCCCCAGCGAGCTCCTTACTCCGGCTTGGTCACTGAATATTGCTCTATCACTGACAGTCAGCTGATGCATCAGGTGATCATTTAAAGGATGTTGGCAGTGGTCACCACCTACATCAGCTGACCCAGCAGAACTGCAATTACACCAGATTGCCAACGGGGAAAAACTGACATTAACCCTGGCTGGCCTGAAAGGAAAAAAGTTTTAACTGAGTGGAACCAGAGCTGCCACAAATCCAAAAATAGATTGTGACACTATGACCACATCACCGCTTTATGTACAGGGAAATAGAGAGCCTGTAACTTCCTATTGGTGCCAAATTTTTTAGTAAAAACGATTTTCAGTAAAAAAAAACATGAATTTAAAAGTATATATACAGTATATATTATCCCCAGAAGTGGACAACCCCTTTAAATAAAAAGTCCAGATATTGCTGTTAAACACTTACTATGGTGCCCCCTGCTATTATTTTGATAATTTTTCAGTGCCATTTCGTGTAGCGTCGTGGTGGACTGATTCCTGCCATTGTGGATGTCAGCCAGTTAAAATTTCAGCAAGAAATAAATAAAATTGTTCTCAATAGCACTGGACATTTTATGTGGACATGGTAAGAGAGAATTATAAGAACATTGATGGGAAAGGGGCACCATAACAGGTATATAACAGCAATATCTAAACACAGAAAGGTTTTCTTTATTGATTTCAATAGGAAAATTGTTACCTGTTGAGCTGTCTGACAGAGTAAATTATTACTACGCGATGGGACAGCCCCTTTAACCATAGTATATGGATTCAGTTTCTAAAAGTTTGACCTTTTGTGCCACATGTGAAACCTTCATTTTCTCCTGCAATTTTTGTTAGTGTTTCGAAGGGCCATGGTTTACAACTATGTTGAACTTTGCTAAATCTTAATCACCGAAAATCCACTTTTTCACATCGCAATTCTCAAAGACATAAAAATATGTCCTGCAATATAAAGTTATATTAAAGGGGTCGGCACTTCTGTCCATAGAATCACCGCTGACGGGGTAGCCTCCACCAATAGAAAAGCAGCTTTTGTCCATGTAAAGTTTTTTTTGACAATAGGTAAGGTTGCTGGACACGTCTGATCACATGCTCCTACACCAGCAGCCATTTATGGACAGAATTGAGGAACGCTGCACTAAGAAAAGAAAGCGGCCAACCGCCTCTAAGTTGAGCTCATACATGGATCATTTTTTGCAGAAATGTCTGGAACTTCCCCATTCTCCTAAAGAAAGTTTGAACATATCAATGCTATTACTTTAAGCAAAACCCCAATTTGCAGCAAATCTGCCATGTGACTATCCTTGGAGTTCATTCACATGTTCTGAACTTTACGTGGCATTTCAAAGTGGATTCTGTGTAAAAATTAGCAAAAGACCTGCAACTTTTCTGCAATACATGTGAATGAGATTTAGAAACCCTGTTCATGTACTAAAGAAAATTTCACACTGAAAAAAAGATCATTGAGAATCAGTAGCTAATTATTCCCAAGAATTCTGAGCGGAAAGACTGGCGGATTAGACATACATGGATTGGCCACATTAGGTGGGCTAATCTTGGTGAAGAATCAGAGCACATACATGTATCTCACGAAGAGAACATGTATCCATACTAGTCTATGGGGCTGTTCACATGTACGTTTTTTGGGGACTAAGTGTCTGCAAAAAACAGAGTAGACCAAGTCACGGATGAAACTTGGCAATAGTCTTTAGGTCTGTGAAAAACTCAGACACTAATAACATCCCAGTCTCATCCTAGTTCTGCCTGCTTTTCGCTTTGATAGTCAAAGTTCAAGAAACAGTCCTCGGTAATTTGCATACCAGTAAGGGTATATTCACAGATGCCGGTGTACCAGCTGAGTTCTGCCAAAGGAAGCTGCTTCAGAAAAGCACCAGCGGTGTTTTCTTAAAACATCTTCTTCAGCACCCTCTTGGTCAACTTCTCGGTTGCTTTGCCACCAATGGATTTTTGGACTGACTATATAAATTAGTGAGCAGCTTCCAAACGGAAGCCACCAGAACAATGATCAGGTCACTTCCTTTAGCAACAAGTCGTTTTGACATTGCAGTGCATGTATTCATTCTTTTTACCTTTTTTTAAGCACTCAAACAGGCAGGTACCTGAAAAAGATGCCAGATGCACATACCTGTGGGAAATCAGAAGCCTTTTTTTTGCACAGGCGAATATAAACCTCACCCGCCTTTCATTAAAGCGAAATCGTTTGCTGGACACTACGTGTGTGCATGTACTATACTGATTCTCTGAGCTCGTTTGGCACAATACCTCCAATCTGGCCTTGCACATCAACTCTGGTGGGCCCATTATGCCCACATGCCCTAAAACTGATGAAACACTGATGGTAAAAACTGACGCACTAACCATAATCTGGTGAAAATCTGAACCAATACACTGATGAAAATAGGTCCAATTTTCAAGTATGAGAAAAAAAACAAACAAACATCTGAATGAGTCCTAAGATGGACACTTAACGTGACAAAACAATAGTTAAAAAGTGCATGTCACTATAGTGTTAAAAATACTAAGAACATAAATGTCTACAAGTTTGAGTAATGAGTCCATTCCACCGATCTCATGCTAAGTGCCTCAAACCTAGAAAGTCAGCAGGTACTGTAAACTGCACTATACATTACTTTTTGGTGCCCCAGAAGCAAATACTATGCATAAGGCTACATTTACACGACCAGTGCTGTCTGCGATAAAAATGGACATCACTTGGACCAATACTATTCAATCGGGCTGTTGACCTGTTTTACCTGGAACAAATGTTTGCGTAAAGAAAAATCACAGCATGCACTAATCTCTTCTGTATTTCACATGAGACTTGAATATTTAAGTCTGTGGGTGTGCAAAGAGAAATCGGATCCTATATGGATCAACCATTATAGCATCGGATTTTTATGTATTCATTGCAAATGTTAACATAAGAAAGTGAATTTGGTACATTTTTGTCACTGCTGATGTACAGTGGGGAAAATACAGTAAGTATTTGATACACTGCCACTTTCACAAGTTTTCCAGAATTAGAAAGAATGGACAGGACTGTAATTTTTATCATAGATTCACTTTTAATGTGACAGACAGAATCTAAATATTAAAAAAAACAAATGAAAAAAAAAACAGAAAATCACATTGTAAGATTTTTAAATAATTAAATTACATTTTATTGCATGAAATAAGTATTTGATCACCTAACAATCAACAAGAATTCTGGCTTTCATAGACCTGTTGGTTTTTCTTTAAGAAGCTTCTGTGGGAAGGGAAGCAAAAGACCAGAAAAAGCCATACACCAGACAAACACTACTGAGAACTCTGCTATTAGAAGTGGAAACAAAGAACAAAGACAAAAAAAATTCTAAATAATAAAAATATTGGAGAAAGAGAAACCAATCACAAACTAAAATGTTTCTATACAAATGCACAAAGCATGGGCAACAAACAAGGAGAATTGGAACTACTAACACAGGAAAAGAAATATGTCATTGGAATCACTGAAACTTGGTGGGACGATACACATGATTGGAATACAAGGCTAGAAGGATACAACTTATTTGCAAGAAACAGAGTTGATAAACGAGGAGGAGGTGTCACATTTTATGTTAGAAAAGCGTATATCTGCACAGAGATTGAAGCTTCAGAAATTGGGAGTTCTGTAGAAACTGGGTAAGAATACAAGGAGAGAACAACGGAAAGGACACCATTGTAGGCATTAACTACAGGAAGCCTGTGCAAGCAGAAGATGTGGAAGAACTCTTTATGCATCAAATGGCCAAGTTCTCCAAAAAATATGACATAGTGGTCATGGGAGATTTCAACTATCCAGACATTTGTTGGGAATCTCTCTCAGGCAAAACTAACAGGTCAAGCAAATTCTTATCCTTACTTGCTGAAAACTTTATCTTCCAAATGGTAGGGGGAAAACAAGGGATCTGCAGCCTTGGATCTAATCCTTATAAACAGGGAGGAAATGGTTGAGGAGGTAAGAGGATGGGACCCTAGGAGGTAGCGACCATGCTATTTTAGAATTTTGGATTACTAAAATTTCAAGGTTAGATTTCAGAAAGGCAGATTTAAAGGTACTCAGAAAGAGAATCGGAGGAATCCAATAGCTGGATATCCCTAAGGACAAAAATGTCCAGTAAGGATGGGAAATCTTGAAAAATTAGATTCTCAAAGCACAATCGTTAACAATTCCGAAAAGAGGGAAGAATAGGAAGCATTCAAGGAAACCAGGATGGATGAACACAGAACTTAAACACATGCTAAAGAGGAAGAATGAAATGTTTATCAAATGGAAAGAGGGAGGCATATCTAAAGAACAATATAATGCTGTCTGCAGAACCTGCAGGGCACGAAGAGGATTAGCTAAAGCTGACAATGAATTAAGGCTTGCAAGAGACGTCAAAAGCAATTAAAAAGGATTTTGGGGATATGTCAAAAGTAAAAGAAAAGTCAAAGATACTATAGGATTTTTACAGGATGAAAAAGATGAAATGGTAAGAAAGGATGTTGAGAAGGCCAAACTTTTAAATTCCTATTTTGTATCTGTTTTATCTTAGAAAGGAAATGTAACATCAACTGATCTTCACTGTCCTATTAAAGGAATAGAAGAATCCAGGATATCTATAAACAGAAAGATAGTGAGGAATCACTTAGCTAACATAAATTAATTCAAGTCTCCAGGTCCAGATGAATTACACCCCAGAGTACTGAAGGAGATAGCAGAAGAAATTCTTGAACCACTCTCCATAATCTTTGAAAATTCTTGGAGAACAGGAGAAGTCCCAGAAGACTGGAGAAGAGCAAATGTTGTCCTTATCTTCAAAAAGGGGAAGAGGTGGACCCAAAGAACTATAGACCGGTGAGTCTGACTTCTATACCAGGAAAGATCTTTGAACAAATTATTAAACAACATGTATGTAAGTACCTGGATAAGAATGAAGTGATTAACCAGAGTCAGCATGGGTTTGTAACTAATAAGTCATGTCAGACTAACATAATTTCCTTCTATGACAGAATCACTGACTTTTTTTAATTCAAATAAATTTTTATTGAACATAATCTGATCAAACAGTATTATTCAAGGCATCAATTACCGTGATCCGAAAAGCCGAATTTTTCAGCCCATTTTTTTAGGGCTGAAAGTCCCCCTCCTCGGCTAATACCAGTCATAACCGGGGGGGGCGGAAAGCGGGGTGCGGATCAAACTCACCCCTCCGCTGGGGCATCTCTCGCCCCGCTTCTCCCACATCCCGGCTCATGCTTAAAAGAGCGGTACCACGTGAAGGAAAGCTGCGGAACCGCCGGGGAAAAGGAGAGGCCCGCAGAGAGTGACGCGCCCCGGGGGGTGATTAAGCATATTCACCTGTCCCCCGGGCCACCCTGCGCGCTGCTCCGACCTCCCGTCCGACTCCTCGGGTGTGAGTTCAGGCAGAGGGCCGATGAGTAGTTAGTGCCGCGCCCCTCGCCTGATCA